>CM076970.1:41578159-41925659 GCA_039105355.1 Benthosema pterotum
GTTACCTCTTAAAGGGGAATTCCACCCACTTTCAACATTTTTTCTGAGTGCGTACAAATGCAACCAAATGAACCCTAATGGGTTCAATTCGTTCCATTTGTACGCTCTCAGAAAAAAAGAAGCGTCTAAAAGAAATCCATTAACATGGTGAAAATACATCTTGATGATGTCATCAAAATGTTTCACCATGTTAATGGTTTTCTTCAGACCTCCATTTCTTGGGAACACAGAATGGGGGAACTTTTTTATCATGTCCACCCAGCACCTCTAGGGTATACTAATGACATTAGAATAGGTGGACTTCCCCTTTAATCAGGCAGAGAGCCCTCAGGTCAAACAGTGCCTTCTTTAACTGTTTCGAGAGACTACTTCTTTAGTTACTGTGTTTTTTTTTTTTTACTACAGATCACTTGTTACACTTTTACAGTTCAGTTAACACTCTGCTGACACTATATAGCTGTTTAAATACTTCTGCTATGTTTTGATGTTTTAAAACTTTTAAGCCATCAAAACATGCTATTTACCCTCTAAGTTAAAGTGCACTTCAATAATCTTTTCTAATCTTTTTCTTTTCTAATCTTTTCTAATTTGTCATATAATTGGTCCTCACTAATGCTCATAATTGGATGGCACATTTGTGTCTACTCACGCTGTGTCTGTTTGGGGGGAGGAAGGCATTTTTATGGAAAGTTTTGGCATTTTGGCATTAATTAAAACATAACAATTGAAATTTTGTTTTAAATGACCTAATCTTCCTCCATAATGATGTCACACTGGTAGACATGCTTCAGAACTAGTAAACAGAAGTCCTGAGATTGATTAGGCCAACAATTAATTAGGCCAACTATTGTGATCAGTGATATGAAGAGAATCTTCACCATTTGGAAATGTCAAGTAGTTAAAGGGATAAAACACGTGTTATAGTTACTTTAACACCATCTCTGGCTTTTATGTGTGGCACAGAAGGTTTTTAAGTGACTTGATTCACTATTTAGGTATAGATGCTTGGATATTTAGATTAATTCTTAATACACGTATATATAAGTGTTCATTTTTAACTCACTGAAAAAAACATATGCCTGGTACAGGTGACTGATGTTGTGTAGGAGGGTGTTTGTTTTTCAATTAGTTATTTCTCTTTTTAATTAACAATCAGTACTCATGCTTTAGTATAGGACAATATCAGTCACCAAAACCAAGTACAAATATTTTAAATGAGTCTAACATGGTTAAAATGGAGCTTGAAGTTCAGCTTAATTATAGGAGGGGGTGTGTCTGCTCTACTGAATATCAAATATCAAAACATTTAATCAAGCAGCTTAAAACGTCTGTGGTGCACGAAAAAAGCTAAACACAGACTTTATAATGACCCCGGAAGCGTTTTAAAAGTGAAATGCTTTGAGAATGTTTCCTCCCCTGATTTCACTTTATCTCCTCTTTCTCTGATCTTGTCTTTCTACGTACATTGGTCTCTATCGCCTTCCACTCTAACCGTCTCCTGTTAAAAAAAAAGTAAAAAAAAAAGTAAAATCCTGCAGGTTTGTTTTATCCAAATTCTAACTCAGAACACGAACACGAGCTAAATAAACACTGAGGATAGCTTGCATATACCTCCCTCCCCTCATTCCTGTAAACCAACTTTGTGTAGTCCTCTCCTCTGCTCCGTGCCGGCCGGCTGGGGCGTCCTCTGGTGTTCTGCAGAGGTCAGGGGCCTGATGTCCATCCACAACTCCTGCTCTCACAGAGGCACACACAAGAATTGCGTTTGGACAATCAGCCCCGGACCCCCGGATATTTATTTTTTGCTGCACTCATGCTGCTTGCACCACACATGCAACAGCCCAGGCCCAGTGCACCATGCATGAATGCACCCACGCACGCATGCCTGCCACACCAGGGGATGATGGACGGACACCTGGAGGAGACAAATGGAAGAAACAGAGGGGGGCCACAAACGTGCTGACCAAGCATGCACACACACACACCAACGCAGGTTAATAGACGTGAGAACAAGCTCCACAGCAGTTGTCCATGCTTATTGCTTGGACGGACAAAGGGACAGAATAGACTGGCCTGGCAGCCCTAACCACCCACCAAGGTTACTGAGGTCAGTTCAAAGCAGCGACTCAATAGCTTCAGAGGCGAGAAGAGTGAGTTCAAAGAAGTCCTTCCATGACTCAGATGGATGGGAGAAGGAATCCATAAGATGAACAGACAAATGGAAGAGAAGAGAAGAGAAGAGAAGAGAAGAGAAGAGAAGAGAAGAGAAGAGAAGAGAAGAGAAGAGAAGAGAAGAGAAGAGAAGAGAAGAGAAGAGAGCAGAGCGATCACACACTAACTCATCCTTCCCCAGTGGCTTGGTGTGACATCATGATAAACGAACAGGGTCACCACCCGGGGGTGGGGCGGGGAGGAGAGGCGAGGCCCGTCCAAACGACGGGGACCCCAGCGATGGTGGTGACCTCCTACGTTTACAAAAGAAGAAGACTGAGGACGCCCCCCTCACCCCCCCACCCAACACACACACACACACACACACACACACACACACACACACACACACACACACACACACACACACACACACACACACACACACACACACACACACACCACCTCACCCCTGCAGCCCAACAACGGCCACACGGATCAAAGCAGACAAAAGGAAGCCTGAGATGATAACTCAACGGCCAACGTTATGATTTAGAGACGCCATCATGGCCGGCTATAAAATTTATTCTAGAGACTGCTGAAACTTCCCGCGCAGAAATGAGGAATAAAGGGGTTTGTAAATGAGAGAAATAAAAACTGAAAAACTTGAAACGTAAAAATAAAAAACAAGAAAACCCCAAACAAAACACTATCTTATATAAACAAAACAATGTTCTCTCTCTATTTCTCTGATTTGCTCTGTGAGGTGTTAAAAAAGAAAAATCAGGTTTGAGTGCCCAGTCTTTATCCAAACGATGTGGTCTTTGCTTGAGGCCTAGAGGGGCCTATTCAAGTTGAACCCCATGCAGGGTGTGTGTGTGTGTGTGTGTGTGTGTGTGTGTGTGTGTGTGTGTGTGTGTGTGTGTGTGTGTGTGTGTGTGTGTGTGTGTGTGTGTGTGTGTGTGTGTGTGTGTGTGTGTGTGTGTGTGTGTGTGTGTGTGCATATGGTGTGCACGCAGTGTGCACGCGCCCACCATTGAGCTGTAATGCAGCGTGGTCCAGTAGGAATGGCAGCATTTCAGAGCAAAGAGACAGAAAGCTTTCCCCTTTTCCCTCTTTTACAGTTAATAGACTCCAGTCTGGGTATACCCAGGATTTGTTTTGCAGTGAATGGTGCACAAATACTAACAAATTTACTGGAAAAGTGTTACTTCCAAGATTGGGGGTAAAAAAGTTAAAAGCTGAAAATAATTAGAAAATGCAATTTCCTTATGTAGTTATCCCTGAGGGATTGTGCTGTACATTATATTTTGCTAAAAAAGTTTAAATGTTCTTCCTAAAGTTAAATGGAGTTTACTAGCATTGTGAACAAAAAGCTCTAAAAAAGGTCCATCCACTCTAAAGTGTTTCACACTAAAGCCAGTTCAAAGTAGTATAGGGCAAAGTTGGGGTAGTTCTTCCAGAGTTCCTGGCAAAGTACAAAAACAAAAGTCCAGTGTCAATCATCCGGAGTTAGACCTATGACTGCAAATCAGTAGCATCATGGCAGCATATTTGAAATGGAATCAGTGGAATCACATCTTGAGAAGAAATCTTCATCTCCTAGAGGCCTACAGTATACCCTCAACTCAGTTACAACCCAACTGAGGTTGGTGTGGTCAACTCTGTCAACTATAAACTTCCAACACAATTGAAACGACCTGACACCACCAAAACCACTGCCAAGCTCCACTCTAATGATGCCTTGACTTAAGAAAAGAAGTGATACTATACTATACTACTGTATACTATACTATACTATACTATACTATACTATACTATACTATACTATACTATACTATACTATACTATACTATACTATACTATACTATACTATACTATACTATACTATACTATACTATACTATACTATAGGCTGTGATAAAATATCACACCCTGTAACCCTGCAGTGTGGGCTGGACACTCGCTCACAGTGAATGACTGAGAAAAATATCTATCGTGCAGACCATGAGGTAAAACTGAAAGAAAAACAAAACAAAAAAAAACAAATAAAGCTCAGAAAAGATAAGAGAAAAGGGACACAAAAGCTCCCGGCATCAGGATCCATGCAGGCCGTGTTTGGACCCGACTAGGCCTATAGAAAAATAAAAAGGAAAAAAAAAGTTTTCTGAATAAAAATAATAAAAAACAAAAAACGATCCCTTCCGGTGGTCGCAGACATTCGGGTCCTTCTTACGTCTAAATACGGCACCACGCACGGCACAGACATCCTCTTCTCTCCTCTTCTTCCTCCAGCCTCGGCTTGTCATCATCCCGCTTTGAGGCGAATCGCAGTCGACAAGCCGCACTTGTCCTAAAACACCTCCATCTTTTCGCTCTCCTCTCTCTCTCTCTCTCTCTCTGGCTCTGTCTCTCGCTCTGTATGTCTCTGTCTCTCTGTCTGTCCCTCTCCTCCTCCTGTCCTCTCCTCTACCCCTTTGCGTCCTTCACCCTCTCCGTCTTCAACTCCTTCTGCCCGCTTCCTCCTGCTGCTTTCCCATTTCACTTTGCTCGCTCCCTCGCGTTTCCCCGCCCATCTCTCTCTCTCTCTCTCTCTCTCTCTCTCTCTCTCTCTCTCTCTCTCTCTCTCTCTCCTCATTTCATGCAGGGCTGGGGTTACCTAAGAGACTGGCCCTCAATGGAGAAAATCTCCTTTGGTACAATGAACTGAGAGGCAAGGGGGGAGGAAGGGAGGGAGAGAAGGGGTGGGTGGGTGTGGGTGGGGGTCCAGGGAGAGAGAGGGGGGGCACTAATGGGAGAGATAGTGATGCAGAAGCTGGAGGGGAGTATGCATGGAGAGAGGCGGGGATGGAGGGAGGGAGGGAGGGGGAGCATGATGGGGAGGTCCGAAATCCAAAATTGAATAAGTGGGCTGCGCTTGTGTGGTGGTTTTTTGCTGCAATTGGCCAGTTGTTTGGCGGGTAGCCTGTACCCCCCGCGCACCCCGGCAAAAACATGCACGGCACGCACACACACGCATGCATGCATGCATGCACGCACATACACATTATGCCCTAGCGAACGCGCACACGATCCAGGTGGCCCACTAGTGACAATATTCACCTCGTCACTTTTTTTTTGAGCATCTTACAGTTGAGTCTAGCTTTTCCAAATCACTTTTTTTAGAGACGAAAAACAGTATAAATTTGTAAAACATTTTGTATCAATATTGTCTGATACAGTCTACTGTTAATTGACATTGCTGTCTAGTATCTTTTGAAAATGCCTCATGTTGAATTATTTGTAAAATAACAACATAAAAAACTCTTCATGATCCGAATGCTATGGCCTCCAATTTTGCATTGTCCACAATTTTCACAATGTTCTGACAGGACAATCATTTGACAGGCAGCTATTAAAGATCACGAGAGAGAGATATGCAATATTATTTTACGCCAGCACCTTAGAAAGCAAAATCCAAATACAATGAAGTCAAATGATGGTCCCATTAGCTCGTTGGCCGGGGCAGGGACACGGCCTTGGACCGGCTCAATAGCAGCAGTGGAAGTTGTTCAAGAGGCAAAACATTTTGTTGGTTTGTGTGTGTGTGCTCACACTCAGCAGGGACCTGCACAGAGGACCACAGACCTCTTTACAAAGATAAAGGCCTGTGTGTGTGTGTGTGTGTGTGTGTGTGTGTGTGTGTGTGTGTGTGTGTGTGTGTGTGTGTGTGTGTGTGTGTGTGTGTGTGTGTGTGTGTGTGTGTGTGTGTGTGTGTGTGTGTGTGTGTGTGGTGTAAATTCTTGCTTTTCCCTTTTCACCAGGGTACCCCATTCAACCACAATTAATTACACTATGCAACATTTGTCTTAATTGTCACAGTTTCTGTCCATGAGGCAAACGGACACAAACACACTCACGCACACACATGCGTGCGGACGCACACACTCATACACACAGCCTTGCCTGGCGGTTAGTTACTGATTAGCAGTGAAAAGTCTCACAGTTCATTTTCCCTCCCTCACCTCAATGATGCTATTCTGCTCACTCCATTTGTTTTCACGTTAGGCTAAAAAGCCCCCCGCTGATCAACGCTGTGTCTTCAGCGCTGTTCCTCCCGGTTCCCCCTTTCTCCTCTGAGGATGTGAGACAACAACAGTGGAGGCTAATAAAAGAAAAAGCACAGAGAAGATAATTACGGCCCGCTGATGAAGTTGCCACACACCCCTAAACGCCTGAGCCCATAAAACAAAACATACGCTAAATACGACTCCTTTTGTTCCAGGGCCTGCTCCGCTCTGCCTCCCACCCCCTGGCCCTCAGCCTGGCACCCTTTGCCCACCTTGCTCGTTATCTCGTCATGGTGTGCCATCACTACAGGTCTTATTGGGCAGTGGGTTCCTCCCACGACGGTGAGACAAGTTCAAGTGTGCTTTTTTGGGGATTTGGGTGACAGCCAAGCCATGTTCTTATGCAAGACCTGTAACAGCTGCATGAAAAGTTATTATTGCAACATAAGAACATATATGTAACTATATACAAAACAGCTTGTTTTGTTGTGCACTAATTTACCCATACAGAGATCAAATTCTGTACCCTATAAAACATATCTATCAAGGTCATCATATAGGCCAGTGATGTCAAATTCAGACAGCGGGCCAAAATAGAAAAAAATGATACCAGTCAGTCGAAGGCTGGAATGTGTTTCAACATGCACAGTCACCGCTTACAAGGACGGCCCATGCAGGCAAACAGCAACAACAAGCAAATTTCCTCCAAAGATCTATCTCTCTTGACTGCAAAATAAATGCAAAGAGGATTCTCTCTGTTCTAACATTTCTATTTCTACTTGCATTAGGTTGGAGCTGCACTTCATTTTCGGGGAGGTGTGTCCTGATGACTATTACCCGGCTGCATGGTCTCCATCTGGCAATCACCTGGGAGGCTACATATACCTGCCTGTTTCTGCACAGTGATAATTCTACCTCCAGGCACACCACTGTGCCTCACCTACTAGGTCAGTTTAATTTGTGAATAATCCAGCGTATACCATATCTCGTGGCCTGCTTCAACTCTCATTTGTAAAATGAAAAAATAAAGTGTATGCAATATACCAAAGGGTTCTAATAATATTCCAATATCATCCCGTGGGCCAAAGATAATTCATTCTGATTTGGCCCCCGGGCCTTGAGTTTGAGTTTTAGGAAGTGTGTAAATAACACCCCTGCCTGTAAAGCAGGGACATGCAGAGAGTTTTAGAGAGACACTGAAGGGCTGAAGTCCCGTAAGAGGGGACTTTCTGACCCAAAAATATCAAAAGATCTACAAGCTCACAAGGTGCTATGATGCAACGCATTGTGAGCTTGCCTCTTTACCTAGTCGTGATTCGGTGCACTACATAGAATGTAAAACAAATTTGAAGGCGGATAATTATTGGACGTACAAAATTCTGCGTTCAAAGTTCAGGGGCCATCGGAGGGGTGGGTGTGGGGCTATTCTGAATGCTTCCTTCTGGCATGGCATGGAAAGAAGTGGCAATTTTCCATTTCTTTCACCATAGTTCATAGTAATAGTACATAGTATGGTATGGAAAGGGGCGGGCGTTTTACAGTCGGGTAAAAGGTCAGGGGCTGACTGTCTGTGTGTACAAGTCCCTGCAATACAGTGTGTAGGGCAGAGGTGCCCACACTTTTTTTTACTTGAGAGCTACTTTCAAAATGATCGGCTCAACAAGATCTACACATCAACAATGTGATTATTCCATGACTGAAAATCCATTTTGATGGTGTTACTTACTGTTATAGTGTTTAAGAATAACACTTATAATGAAAAATTGGAGGGAGATTTGGAAGGTTTTCCTGTATATGCTACTACTAACGTTCGAAAACAGAATTTAGGGTTTGAGTTGACAGTTTGTAATGCTGTGTTTAGTCATTTGCACCCAAAACTAAGAACTTTCACGCTTTTGTCTACAACTGGGAAAGAGAACTGGCAAAACATTGGTCAAAATAACAATTATTCTCCATTTTCTAATTGCGTGGACTCTTGAGAGTGTAACTCTTGAGAGTGTAAAATGTACCTGCACGGTCTGTGTGATCTACTGGTCTACCTTTTGGGCAGTCCCTGGTGTAGGGTCAGAGGCAGTGTGGAGAACAGTGTCACAGGTCATGTTAGGGTTAGGAGTATAGGAGTGCGCGCGCACGCAGCAGCAACATTCACCATTCAGCACCTTAAAAGCACTATAGGAAAACATACAAATTGCTATTTCTCTTGATTATTCTGTTGTTTTGCCGTCCCTGTGATGTTATATTATATATTAGGGGTGTAACAACACATTTTAACAGTGAAACAATATGATTCACGATACATGGTTGGCGATATGATACACAGACGATATTGGTTCATTAATGCAATACGAAGCAATACAGTAAGTATTTAGCAAATACAATAAATGTGTGTGACACATGTTGATAGTGCAAGGAGAAAATGTAATGTAGTGCATATAAATAAGTAAAAACAGTGATTTGGCATATAGGTGGACATTGTTTTAATGTGTATATATTTAATGTGTATAATGTATTTGTGTATATAATGTATTTGCCTTCTTAAAATGGCTATACAATGCACAAATACAAATAATTCTTAACATTGCAAATTGATATGATACAAAGTCAAACTAATGATATTTTCTGTTTACAAAGCCATCTACTTCGATTTTTGAAATTTAAATGCATATTACGATACAGTTATTATAACATTACACCCCTAGTATTATCAGTGAAGCGGTCATTCGTGGAATAGGCCTACACATGGTCTAACTAACTTGACACTTGCAGATATTCTGCACCTTAATGGCTAACACTGCACCTTGACAACACAGCAAAAATGCAAGTATTTATATTATATATGTACATAGCTTGGAAAGAAGACCCAGGGACTGACCCTGGCCGACTACGCATAGCCAAAAAGTGTTAGTGTGGTGTAGGTAGTATGCCAAATGAATATGATTTGCAATATGATTTACAATCTGCGAAAAAGGTTAGCAGTGAGCTGGCAGGCAGGCTGGCAGGCAGGGAGGCATGAGCACAAGGAACAACTATGAATTTGAATCAGAATCATCTTTAAATGTCACATCACAGTTTTACAGGTGTAAAACAGTGGCTGAAATGTGTTTTTGTGCAAGCTAGGAGGAAGAAAAAAAATATCCATCCAAACATTATGTACACGATGAGGTTTAGAAATAAGGTGATTGAGCATAGTATTGTTCATGAGAATCAGTGAATAACCTGTTTATTTGCCTATTGTGTTGCCTATTGTGCATACTTTTAGGTGGTTTGGTGTTGGACCCAAGGAATACTTAAGTATGCATTTTGAGACTTAAAATGCAAAAATGTATGTAACATTGTGAGTGGTGTAGGTTGCACTAGGAGACAAACATGTTGCACTAGGAGACAAATGATCAAATATTGAAAAAATTTAAACTATCTCATTATTATTGTATTTAGTTTTATTTATTGAATGCAAAGTCCTTAAGCAGAGCAGTTGCCTCCTGGTGTGGAGGGTGAGTAATCCTCCTTCGAGTCTTCGGGGAGGACAAACTTCAATGATGTGCATAGTTTGCCCCCCCCCCCCCCCCCCCACACACACACACACACACAGTGGGCTTGGGCTATTGCCCCATACCTCAAAAAAGTGAGTCTGAGTGAGTGGTGCAACAGCCCCAGACATCGCCTCACCTCTACATACATGTATATATAACATACTGTACATATACGTGTCGAAGTAAATCGGTGTCCTACTTAGTCAGAAGAGAAGCTAGGGGAGACTGATCGACATTCAGTAATTGGGTCATATTATGATCAAAATAATGTCACATAATCTAAAATCATTCCCGAGTCCTGCCAGCTACAGACACATTTAGTTGTTGTTGTGTACTGGACACATTGATCCCCCCCTACCCCAACGGGGGCCAGTGCCAACGGGGGCCGGACTCTTAGCTCCATGTAGTAGTCGGGTTATAGTTCATGCCAGGGTGGATTTGGGGATCTTAAGGCGTAATGGCTCTATTAGATCACTGCAGGCCTCGGCCCCCCTGCTGGGGAGGATTGAATTGAATGGTGTGTGTGTGTGTGTGTGTGTGTGTGTGTGTGTGTGTGTGTGTGTGTGTGTGTGTGTGTGTGTGTGTGTGTGTGTGTGTGTGTGTGTGTGTGTGTGTGTGTGTGTGTGTGTGTGTGTGTGTGTGTGTGTGGCGAGGGTTGGGGGGGCAGATTGTCCACGGCTATCAAGTCCATCAGGCGAATGGGGTATAGCAGGGTCTATAGAATAGAGTACATTTACTACATAGTACCATTTCTATGTTATTCAACTTTCATACACACCTCTACTCCTCCATTCCACTCATCGAGGCAAACATTGTTACACCTTAAGCAAAATAGAAATATATAAATCACATATATACCGAATGAAGTTATTTCCTAAAAAACAACTCCACTCACCCACCCACCCTGCCCCACCTCCCCCCGTCCATCTGTTACCGTGGCAGCAGCAGCTAGTAGTGGTGCAAGTGACCAAGGTGTTGCCATGGCGAGGGAGGTGGACAACACAAAACCACAAAAGGGGGGTGTGTGGCCGTGGGAACGGGTCCAGGGTGTCAGGAGTGAGGTCAAGGGGTCAAGGGGTCACAGCCAGCTGGACAGCACTAGCCGCACTAAGGGTGAGAAAAGAAGGAGGGAAGGTTTTGATTTAGTTTTTTTTTTTTTTCGCCCCCTTTTGGAAAACCCTTTTCTTTTCTCCTCGCTGATTTTCTTTTGACAGTGGGAGGGGTGGGGGTGGGGGGTAGGTGGGGGTGGGAGTGAAGTGGACAACCGCTGGACATTAACATTGAACCGCCGGGCAGATGAAAGCACGGGACGCGAATGAGAGCTGCAGACTGGGGGAGGGGACGAGGGGGGCGTCAGGGGGACCTCAAGTATTCTTTTTTGGGGGGGTCTGCTGGCTCCATCACATTGGTTTGTACACACGCAAACACCTACTGGTGCCTAATCGCATATTGCATTTGACAGGCAATTGACTCTTGTCAATGTTGGCGCGAATGCAACTATTAAGGGGTCTGTGTGCGACTGCATGTGAACGCATGTGTTTGTGTGTGTGAGAGTGTGTGTGGGTGTGTGTGTCTGCCCATCTGTGTGGCCTTGGCCTGAGCTTTGGTCAGACGAGTGTGAGACCCACAGGAGAAGACAATGGGACGTTTTGCGAAACATCCATCTCAGGAATTCATTCAAACTCCATTTTGCAGATTTGTGAACAAACACATATCCCCCCACTCACTCTGTATTTATAGTCAGTACTGATCGAGCATATTGGATTGTTCGTTCTAAAGACACATATTTTATTGATGTTTTTTTATATTAGTGTGTTATATAGACTTGACCCTGGCCTTGCATTCCTTACTATACTAGCCAGTTTAGGTGATGATGAAATGGTGAGATAATTACCGTAAGAGATCTCTTTATGTTATCTCTTTAAGAGACACTTATAGAACCACAAGTAGGCCCTATGTGCAATGCACAAGTTGGCATTCTACTGTGTGCAGATCTACAGTAGTTCTAGATCAGGGGTGCCCAAAAGGTAGATCATGATCTACCAGTAGATCACACAGACCATCCAGGTAGATCACATGACACTTGGACCCTTATAGTTCTGTAACTCTTGAGAGCGTTAAAATGAAACCAAATGGACCCTTACGGGTCCATTTGGTTTAATTTTACACTCTCAAGAGTTAAATTATATTTAAACATCTGAATTACGTAATTCTCAAGAGTCCGCACAATTAGAAAATGGAGAATAATTGTTATTTTGACCAACATTTTGCCAGTTCTCTTTCCTAATTCTAAACTCAAGATCACAAACTGTCAACTCAAACCTCAAATACTGTTTTCAAACGCCAGTAATAGCATATACAGCAAAACCTTCCAATTCTCCCCCTCTATTTTTCCATTATAAGTGCATTATTCTTCTAAACACTATAACAGTAAGTAACACCATCACCATTATTTCGAAGCTCAAACTTTCTAGGGGGCCTTGAAATGGATTTTCAGTAGTGGAATCACATTTTTGATGTGTAGATCTTGTTGATCCACTCATTTTGAAAATAGCTCTCAAGTCAAAAAAAGTGTGGGCACCCCTGATCTAGATCTAGGTCAGGGGACTGCATGCCGTGAGCCACGAGTGAGCCTTAACTAAGCCACGCATAAGGCAGGGTTGACACTAAGGTCTTGGAGGCACTTGCCCGTTGGGCAAGTGCAAGTCAGGTTCTACTTGCCCTCAGCTCATGGTCACTTGCCCCCCAAAAATATATTGTAAATTTTGCAGATGTAACTCTTGAGAACGTAAAAATTAAACCAAATGGACCCTGGCGGGTCCATTTGGTTTCATTTTTACACTCCCAAGAGTTAAAATTCATCATCTTAATTAGCCCAGGTCTACACAACTAGAGAATGTAGAAGATTAGGTCATTTTGATGTGTGTGTTAATTTGCCTGTTTTGTTTCCCAAATCCAGCCTGGAATTGTGGATATCTAGAAAGCAGGGAAAGACACAGAGGCAGAGTGCAATGACTGCCTTCATCTTGTGTTGTGTTATAGTGCACTAAGTCGCACACTTGCCCGATCGGGCAACCAGGTAGCAGTCTTCACTTGCCCAACCATTTTTTTTTACTTGCCCCGGGCAAGCGGGCAAGTGTTAGTGTCAACCCCTGTAAGGGCAGCGGTGGCAAAGTTGCAGGTTTGAATCCGGGCTCCCCCAAAGTTAGTGTCGATGTGTCCCTGAGCAAGACACTTAACCTCTAAGTGCTCCTGGTTGTGCTGGTTGTACCTTGCATGGTTTCCGCCGCCATATGAACGTGTGTGTGAATGGGTGAATGTGATGCACAAACTATGTAAATCGCCTTGGATAAAGGCGCTACCATTTACCACGCATGTGTCAAATCACACATGTGTTGGACTGTTGCAGGTCAGACCTACAGCAAGTACGTGCACTTGCCGAACTTCTCCTTCATTAGTAATTATGTATTGGGTTCCATGCATTTGTACACTCCCAGAGACTGCCGGATATACATAACTTGCATATGTTGAGAATTATGCAAGGGTGTTGCATAGGGTGTTTTCGTGATTCTGGGGCATTCATTTTGCATCATATAGCAAAAAATTAAACAATCATATAGCTGTGATCACAATTTGTAATGAGGTTAGCACATTTGGGCTATGTGTCTATGGCTTTTGTAGCCCAAGGTGTGTTTTTCTTGGAATGGATTCAGAATGGAATGGATTCAGAATCATGAATGAAATTTAGAGAATGTTGCCTTATATTGGATGTTAACAGTACCCTGGTGGCTTAACATTAATTAGCATCCAGCCTTTCTACATGCAGGGACACATACTTTTACATACATTTACACAAAACCTCAAGGGTACTCAAGATGTTTGGTTCACGTAATTGCAGGTAGACTAAGATAGTGCCTATAGATAGCACACACAAGAAATTGCTTCACTGCATTGCTCGACGTCTCACCACTATTCTGCTATAATATTGTCCACTTCTGCGCCCGCTGACAAATGGTCCACAACTCCAGTGCATTTATCCCCTCCTTGTGAATAGGCTCCATGGATGTTGGTTGCTACACATCCTCTACGGAAGTGTGACTTTGTATAGTTCATAACCTCATGAACATTCATTCATAACTAAAATATCTGAAAAAATAAAAATAAAAAATACATTAGATTAAAACTGAAGGAAAGTTCTTCATGTGTCCTGAACATAATTAAAATACGCTCTGATTGCAAAAGGGGTGAAGCGGCCCTTTAAGTAAAACATGTCAGTATGTACAGTACACTATACTTCTTCCATCACGTCTAACTCTGAGATTCTCTGAAAGGACTGGGTTGTGTCAGTGATTAAACCTGTGACCTTTCTCTAACAGGACCATTTGTCTAAACCACAGTCCCAGATACCAGAATGAATGATATCTTCTGCACAGAGCAGGGAACTCCATTTACATTTTAATGTAATGTGCCATTTGATTATAATGTACTATGTCTTCTGCAGTATAGGCCTATATTCATGTCCCTACATTATGCGCAGCACGGACATGATATTGCTCAGGTGTGGTTATAACAGCATTTGGATCATGCACAGATGGTCAACTTTATAAATAAGCAATTAAAATCAGGAAAGTATCTGTGTCTAAGATTCTAGTGTGGGCAAGTCAAAAATAGCAGACATACAGTATAAGCTCACATTGTGTAGCTTTGTGCTGCGGTGCAAGCTTGTACTGTACAGTACTTAAGGGATAACTTTTATTTTTCGACCAAGGTTCATGTTTTCGGTTGTTATTAGAAAAAGTAAAATGTGGTGTTAATTGTTTTACATTCCTTGCTTTCTTTAGTTTTAGGGATTTTAGCTGTGGGAGGGGGCATTCGAACATGCGATTTCTTTTTTATTATCTACTACAGTCCTAATAAACCATAGGAAATTATAACTGGCCACAAATGATCTACTGAATGTGGCAAACTGCCATATTGAGCCTCTGGGTCAGGCATGCCCAAATACCGGTATGGAGTGTGTAAAGTGCAGTGCGGTGTGCTGCCTCCTTCACATTCAGTAGATCCTGTGAACTTCCGTGGCCAGTTATAATTTCCTGGGGTTTATCCAGACTGTAGTAGATAATAATAGAAAAGAAATGGCTTTAACATTTTGTAAACAAATAACTACCTAAAACATGAACCTTGGTTGAAAAAAAAAAGTCCTTTAAGTGTCTGTACTAATGTGTTTGCTATTTTGTAACATTTTTGAAAAAGATATAGTTTACATTGCACGGTATAATGACAAAAAATATTTTAAATGATGAATGCGTCATACGTTGTTCAACTGGTTTAAACTAAATGAGATATATCAGCATTGTGTATCCGATGTTGGCCACAGAACCTTGCAAATGTAATCAGAGACACTACATTTAAACAGGCTAAAATCTAATTTTTGCTGTGTACTATATAGCAAAGGAAGTCAACCTTAGGCATGGGTACTAACATTGCCACTTCAGAGGCTTTTAAATTTAAATGCATAAAAAAGTTGCACACAGTTAAATTAAGTCCACTCACATCTGTATGTAAATTACATCCTGCACATAATTCTATGTTCATTCAAACTCACATTCAGTGAACTCTGACTAGGGAAACAGTGGTAACAACAATAACTGAGCGTAATAATCATACATCCTGAAAGAAAATATTTCTAAAGAAGACATAAAGGTTGCTGTGCGTATGGACAATCAAAATTGGCTGGAAATATATTATATTATTTTGATTTGGTGTCATAATTAAACATAATGTTGGAGCATAATGTGGCGGATAAAATGCTGCAATTTGTCCCAAAGAGACTGCAAACAATTACTGATCATTGTTTCAAAAAGCAACATGAATAAAACGTGCAATGTGACATAGCTCTGTTTACAACATGCCGTGTGCCTCCTACACATTCCCCATTGGAACAGTTTCTATGGTATTGTATTTGTTACACTTACTTTGGCAATGTGCATTTGTTTTCTCACAAAGCTCGTTTGAATTGAATTGTATCCCCAATATAAGATATACCGTATGTGTATCCCACATAAAGACATAAAATCATAAAGACTAATTTGATCTTTGGAATACATACACAAGTAAATTTTATTGCACTCCAGCTTTGAAAGGCGGTGTACTGATTTAGAAGGAATCTGTAGAATCAGCCCCATCGGGTTTTAATGAGCTAATAATGCAAGTTTATTGAGCCATATATATTGCCATTCAACAGCGGGTATTTTGGGAGATTGAAATGTTCACCCGGCTCCACCGTGGCAAAGCCAAGAAGACACCAATGCCCTGAACCGCATCAGTGGATAACACGTTATGACAACATGGATAAGGAATAGCTTACAATGCAATTACGCGCCGGGACCGAGGTGCGCACGCACCCACACGTATACTCACACACAGAGCAAAGAAAGTGAGCAAACACACACACACACACCCACACACACACAGAGGCCCACCATGGCCTTTAGTGGTGCAGAGAGATGAAGGGAGGCCAGTATTCCCTACTCTCTCCTCCACAGTAATAGGATTAGGCACTGCCTCAGGAGAACATGGCAGGCCAAGTCCAAAGCTCCGTTTGACACCTTTTGTGTCCTGGGCGCTCAGATGCCCGCTCGCAGCAATAGGAAGAGGGACAAAGGACTTTTTAACATTGTGTTGTAGCTACAAATATACCCCGATGGGAGAATGCTGAGCTCACCAGTTCCACAACAGATACAATTAACGGAGGCCGAATTTGACGACTCAATCGGTTTTTAAAATAATCTGCTTTGTCCTCGGATTGGAGTGTGTGTGTGCAGTTGTTGGAGGCGCATAGTTCTCCTTTACATATGGTTTATGTTGCTATATCTTGCATGAATAGGCCTCTTTGTTTCATTTCCAGAATCTATTTGGAACCAGAATTTTGCCATAGAAGTGAAACATTGATTGGAGACATTTCAGAAGTTGTAGTATTTGAACAAAACAAAGAATGTTTGCTTTTCCACTTTTTAAAGACAGCAAATGCTCTCAACCAGTGGTTTAACAAAAATAATAAAAAGGAAAAATGTTCTTGTCCAGGAATAACTGGATGGTGAACTCACTCAATTGTGCGCTTTGGCAAATACAAATCAAATTCCACATGCCCCAACATTTTATCTGCTATATAGTGTCAACCCCTTACGCCTGTGTCTCAATGGTTGACAATACCGATATTACCCGATAATGATAAATAAGAACCAATACTAATACTTTCCCAATACCCGTACAGTATTTGCCGATACCGATACGACAAAAAAGGGACTGAGCTGAAACTTTTTCCCTATACCGATAGTGTCGGGACATCCCTAATCACAACGCTATTTAAACCTGACATTGCAATCTGACATTGAAGTATTTATTAACAGTTTGAAAAACATTTCACATGAAAGCACAACTCATCACATAGACTGCTATTTTGGACAACACACTTTTCAATTCTTCAGAACATTTAGAGACTTACAAATACAGTGCACTTCTTTATATATAAATGGTAAATGGTGCATTTATACAGCGCCTTTATCCAAGGCGCTTTACATAGCTTGTGGATCTCATTCACCCATTCACACATCAATTGCGGCTGAAACCATGCAAGGTACTGACCAGCACATCGGGAGCAATTAGAGGTTCAGTGTCTTGCTCAGGGACACATCGACACTACCTCTCGCCCGGGTTCGAACCAGCAACCTTGTGGTTGCCATCCGGAGATGGCAGTGGTCCGGGGACCACCAGTGGTCCTCACGAGGATTCCAGGTGGTCCCCAGCTAAATGATGGAAAGTTGGTTTCATTTGGTTTCATGTTTACACTCCCAAGGGTTAAAATACTCGCCCAAGCCCAAGTCTACACTTGGGCTTGGCCAAGTCTACACAATTAGAGAATGTAGAAGAATGCTCGTTTTTGATCTATCTTTGCCTGTTTTGTTTCCAAACATTTTGGACAAAAACAAAATAAATGTTTAATAGTGGGCCCTGGTATCAAACAGGTTGAAAACCCCTGATATAAGGAGGTAAAAGGGGGAAAGTGCATTTTGAGCTTGTCGGCAGCGAGTGGCACCGCCGTACGATTGAGCCAAAATCTGTCTCTTTGCTGTCAAACTGTCTGTGCTGGTGGAGCGCTACAGGTTATTGACATTCCCTGCAATGTCTTCCCCTGCCAGGCCGTGGTGAGGTGACACAGAGACCTCCTTTCTGCTCCCCTCCTGGTGCATTCTGGGACAGAGCCACCGAGGAGCAGTTTTACGAGCGAGAAACGCTCCGCCACTTCCTGCCAAGAATCTGCAGGAGTGGAGTTCAAAGTGATCGGTAAACACACACACACACACACACACACACACACACACACACACACACACACACACACACACACACACACTGGCACAGACGTGCACGCCAACATCCAGTCCTGCACACGCATGCACATGCATGCACATGCATGCACACAAACACACAAATTCACACGCGTGCGCACACACACAGAATCAGGCAGACAAGCATTCAAATTCACTTTATTACGAAACAACAATTCACCACTTACGGCGTATAGGCCTATACATTTTGGCCCTTTGAAAATACCCAATCTAAGCTCGCAATTGATGTTTTCGATGAGACACATTGTAGAGCTGCTCTTTTCATTCATATTTTTAATAGGTCAGCCGCTTATGTGTGAACCGAATAATGTATACAGTATAATGAAAGAGATGGGAAACCGAACTAGATAAATTACAGAAGAAGAAGGGCAGGCGAAAATGGTATGGGGGCAGCTTCATCGTCCCCGGTCCATACATGAAGTCGCACCCATACCATTTTCAATTACAGGACTTATAGTAGATCAATAACATCAGTTGTTGTTGAAGTTGCAACAGGCACGCAGCATGCATAAAGATAAAGGTCTGACTCAGGGAGTTTTCTGTTTTCAATGAGGAAATGCTGTTGGTTTAGTGGTGCCACAATTGTAGTTAGTTAGTGCTGTGAGTAGTAAGTGTTTCAAATCATTTTAATTGTAAGCACTTTAATTTGAAATATCTTTGAAATTTGGGTTGTTTGCATGCCATCATGTTTGGTGGGGCAGTCAGTTGCAAAAAATATTGTGATACGATGTAACTATGGACTGTAAAATGTTGTGTTTGGGGAGTCTGGTTGAGGGGAAGGTGCAGGAAGAGAGCAGGTGCCTGCATGGTTAAAATTCTATTAACAGCAGCAAAAAAGTCCATTAGCAGGACATGAAGGGCAGACTGGATTGCTTTAAATGGACAATGTACAAGCAGGGAAATGGAAGTTGTGAACTAAAGGGAAGGGAAAGTCCTACATGGGGTCGTAGTATGACATGATGATGTTGTTGTTGTTTTTTTTTTTTGTTTTTTTGCATGTTTTCGGAAAAAAATAAATACAAATCTAAAGTGAAAAAGGAGCTGTGTGTGTGTGTCGATCCGTGGATCTGTCCGTCTGATGACCACAAAAGCCTTAGTAACTCATTGCCATTTCTCAACCCTTTTGGATGTGGGACAGCTCACCAAAACTGTTGTATAATACAGAACATTCAGTATAGCAGGGGTTTCCAATCTTTTTCATCCCACGGACCACCATTTGAGGATATTTTAGCCCCCACATACCCCAAATGGATTTGGGAAATAAAACAAGCAAAACATAGGCCTACATTCCAAAATGACTAATTCAGATGCTGAATATTTTAACTCTTGAGAGTGTACAAATGAAACCAAATGGACCCGCAAGGGTCCATTTGGTTTCATTTTTACGTTCTCAAGAGTTACATCTGGTTAACCAACTTAGCTGAAACCCCTGCAGTATAGTATAGTATAGTATAGTATAGTATAGTATAGTATAGTATAGTATAGTATAGTATAGTATAGTACAGTACAGTACAGTACAGTACGCTGCAGTAAAGCACAGTATGATACAGTACGAATAGTTTCTGTGTCCATCCATCCCTGCATGGCTGCATTCTGTCTGAGCATGAAATTGTGCTTGGTTTGTTTTTCACAACCAAGGAAGGCACCATAACTGTATAATGATGATTTGGGGTGTTACATAGTACAGTGACAGTAGAGTACAGTAGAGGGACCCCCTGTGAACACCCACACGGTAACGCTGTCATTTCCAAACCGTTTTGGATGCGGGGCGAGCCGTAACCAGGCCGGCACGCTGCAGCCCATACTGTACTTCACACGGGTGTGATTTTTTTTAATTGTATTATTTTTTTCAGATTTCCTTTTATTGTTAAACAGACAAACAACAAGAAAAGGACAAACATTTACACTCACAAGCACATCACAAACAATCAAATCAATACCGAAATAAAACAAGCACCAATACAAAACAAAATGTTTACAATTCTCCTCTTAACATTTTAAATACTGACCATTTTCCCATATTTTTTGATACAGATTGTTTCCTTCTTATCTTAAAAGTTAGTATTTCTGTGTCTACATTATGGGATTTCTTTTTTAATACATTTTGAACTTGTGAAATGGCATTCTGCACAATGAGAGGGTACAGTATGTGTTGGCTTATACCAGGGCTGGCCAAAAGGTAGATCGTGATCTACCAGTAGATCACACAGGCCATGCAGGTAGATCTCATGACAGTCCCCTAAAATGTATAGATCTGTAACTCTTGAGAGCGTTAAAATGAAACCAAATGGACCCTTACGGGTCCATTTGGTTTCATTTTACACTCTCAAGAGTTAAATTATATTTAAACAGCTGAATTACATAATTTCAAGAGTCCACACAATTAGAAAATGTAGAATAATTGTTATTTTGCCAGTTCTCTTTCCCAATTGTAGACAAAAACACGAAAGTTGTCAGCTTTGGGTGAAAGAGACTAAATTCAACATCACAAACCGTCAACTCAAACCCCAAATACTGTTTTCAAACGTCAGTAGTAGCATATACAAGAAAACCTTCCAAATCTCCCCCTCCATTTTTCATTATAAGTGCATTATTTTTAAACACTATAGTTAAGTAACACCATCACCACTATTTCAAAGTCAAACTTTCTTGTTTTTTATTTTTTTTATTTTATTTATTTATTTTTATGTGTAGATCTTGTTGAGCCGGTCATTTTGAAAGTAGCTCTCAAGTCAAAAAAGTGTGGGCACCCCCTGGCTTATACGGTACATTTGCTCAGTTATCGGCGCCTGCGGCGATTTCTGACATCCAAAGCGTGCATTCATTGTGTGCGGTAGGGTAGGGATATAAGGGCTTGCTGTGCTAACACACTCATGTTGCTTTAAACGTCTCGACACGCCCCCACATCTCTTCCCACTGCTGTGAGGCGCAGAATATGATGAATCAATAAAGGCGATAAAAAAGGAGGGAAATTGTCGGAGAGAGAGAGAGACAGAGAGAAAGAGAGAGAGGGATATTGCTGAACAAGGGCCACCGGTCGGCATTGATTAAAATGGAAATTGGGAAAGAAAGAAAAGCTTACGTTTTCAAGGCAAAGTCGTGTTTCTTCCAAAAAGAAACCCCCCTCCTCCCCTTTCCAAAACAAAATTGTGTGAGAAAGAAAGTATGGAGATGGAGAAGAGGAGAAAAAAAAGAGCGGTGCATATGATTATTATCAGACAAGAGAGCCTGCTGGACAGGGGTCGGGGGGCCGGGGTCCGGGGCCAAGCCCGCAGACGAAACGGGGTGGACAGAGAGAGGGAAAAAGGGAGACATTTTAGCCCCATTTACCTTGAACTCCAATCGTCCCGTCTCTGGGGCGGGGTCAGGTATTGTACCCGCGGCCTGACAAGGTCAGGAGGGGACGGACGTAGACGGGAGAGGTGGCTGGGACAGGGGGACACAGGCCGCCTCTAGGGTCGTCGTGTGGCGGGGTGGGGGTGACCCCCCCATGGAAAGGAGGGGCTGAGAGAAAGGGTGGTGGAGATGAGGTATGGGGGCTGGTGTTGGTTGAGGGGGGAGGGGTTAGTATTGGCAGGTTTTTTCGGGGAGGCAGATGCTCAATATGCAGTTGTCTAATCGAATTGTGTGCCGTTGAATTGGGGGTCCCCCCGCACTTCCCCGGCCTGATTTGCATGAGGACAATCCCCGCCAGTGGCCCGGGGGTCAGCGGAGTCGGCCGGACAAAATGAGCAGCAGCCCCTGCAGACGCCCCTGAGAACGTGTGAACTTGAAGTAGACTTTAGTCGATGACAGGGATATTGATTGATTCAGATTTTTGGTCTGTCTGTCTTTCTGTCTGTCTGGGCGGGGGTGGGGTGGGGTGGGGGTGGGGGTGGTGGTGCTGTTGATGGGGGGGTTGGGGTGAGTGTCTGACATCTGCAACCCACCCCCATCCCCATTCCACCCCGCCCCGGCCCAGCATCACCACCACTACCGCCAGCAGCGGCGGCAGAAGCGCTGCACGCGGGCAATTTGTTTATCACATGTAGAAGGAAATGTAAAAACTTTTTAGATTCTATTTAGCTGCCACTAAATCCTGTCCATTGACCTTAATAGCAGACATAGCGGTTCGTGCTTGAGGACATTTAAGCTCTATATTCCACCTTTTCGGTAGAATCGGCTATATATTTTGATTCATTATGTTCAGCAGGGTCACCTGCAGCTTTCTCTGGCAAGATAAACAACTACTAACAAATATACATCCTACCAGAGAAACTTCTCTCACTCAGGTGAGAAGCACCCTGCCCACTCCTCATGCACTGAAGGAAGCATGAGCTCAGTCTAGTGCTGTGCCCATGCTGGCAGAGGGAGAGGAGCGCCCAGGTTTACAGCTTGGGTAATTGTCAATTGGAAAATGGGTTACAAAATTGAACTGATGAAATTAAAAGGAATGCAAACAAAAAAAATGGATCATGTTCTTATCCCAAATACAACATGTGTACAACAATAAAAATACACAAAACATATGTCATTAAACCTGTCTGTACTAAAAAAAATGTTTACATGACGAGATGCTAAACTAAATTCAGTCTTTGTAATATCCAGATATAGGCACTACGCCTACAGACAGATTCTCAGGTGTGTGAAATTGACCTTGTAGGCCAGTCAATCTGTCCTACAAAAAAAAACACACCCGTGTGAAGCAAGGGGTGCTCTTATCGGACACAGCAAGAACTTATAGAAAGAGAAAGGATGGTAACATGACACGCAAAACGAATGCTTGGAATGGGGTCAGGATCATGAAAAATTATCTAGTTTCTTTGCTAAGGTAGCTACTACTTACAACAAAAAGTGAACATCACCACATCTCAAAATGTGGTGCATTGCCAATGCTTCTAGATCTATGTGGAGAAACTTGGGATAATGTGTTTTTTTCTGTAGTGAGCTAGCTATAAATCCTTTCACTTTGGAGCAGCATCTGTCCGTTCTGCTGCTAATCGCCAGTAGATAGAACATGTAGGTCTTCTGCTGGAGTCACCTCATCAGGCACACACTGTTCCTGCCTCAACTCAATAAACTAAACTCTCTTTCCAGCTCTCAATAGGCATTATTGGTACATTACAGGAATCGGATAGATAATAAAGGATACGTAAGATTTCGGAGCCAGGTTGGCTCTCATATTGGCTGCTGCTTGGTTGGTACTGTAGCCTTCTTCATTTTTGGGCTTGTTCCGTATTTATTGTCTTGATAGGCCACAAAGTGAAGATTAGACATATCAGGGAGTTAGAATTGGGTATAGAAAATACCCTGTATTAAAAATACCCTATATAAAATACCCTGTGGAAAACAATAAAAGAAATCTAATGTTTGTTTTGAAGCAACAAAAAACATTTTCACCCTTTGCTTGAACAAACTTGATGTGTGTTGAGGGACACTAGTCAGTTTTTAGTGGGGATCCAGGTCTTACTCATGTCAGCATGTTACGTCCTCAATGACAGTGAGCGGAGAATCTACATTACGTGTCTGAGCAAATCTCGGAGGCCCTCAATAATGCAATCTAATGCAAATGCCTCACACTCACGAGTCACCATAAAAGATACAGTATATTACTGCTTCTCCCTGTGTTCAGACACGTGTGGCACGTGGCACTGTGGCTGGTGCATCTCAGTGGCAGGACCTATGCAGGAGAGGGGAGACACTGGGGCAACTCAGAGAATATAAGCCTTTAATTTAATATACACGGTGCAGGTACAAAATAAACATATACCAGTGATTGTCTCGCCTCAGACAAGAGAGGACAAGCCCGCATTCCCAGTGTAAAATATGGGTACGTATTTTCGTGAAAAATAAAAAATAAAATGGCTGTTCATATTCAAAGGCATTTAATGCTTGTGTTGATATACAGTTATTGATAGTACAGTATGCTACTCAGGGCGGTCGCACCAAATTACCTGACAATTTTTTCACAGGGGCCCGCTGTAATGGGTGAGACGACCCACAGCTAACAGAAGAAAACTCATTATGTTTAGTTGCACTGCTCAATTGGTTTATTCAGGTGATATAGTGATTAAAATATAATTTATTGCTTTATATTTTGAACTAAAAGGAGGTATGGTATTGTTGTTCATTATATGCTCTCTGCATATTTTGTGAACTAATTTTGTAACTTCATCATTCACCACAGATGTTTGTGTTCATTGAGGTTTGACTTCATAGATAGAAATGTGATTTTTTTTATTGCATTTTCTTAAATTAGTTAAATAGCGTGTTGTCTGCTACAAAATACATTTCAAAATTATACTGACGTTTTTAGCTTGTGGCCCTTGGACTTTTGGGATTCTGCTGAGTGGCGCCTGAGCCATCTTAAGTTGATAGTACAGTAGTACAGTATAGTACAGTATGGATGTCAGGAAATGGGGACTGAGACAGAGATGGGTAGTGACACTCAGCAAAGGTTGTGGGGATCGCAGGTCGAACCTGGACCAAGCCTGTAGTCTGTTTAGAGTGAAATGTTTGTTTAAAGAAGCAAGGCTCCCCTCATTTCATTGCATTACATTGCATTGTGGCAGAGCTAATTAAGGTAAGTATATTTGATTTTGAGCCACCTTTGCCGTCTGGTTGGTTTTGGTCTTTCATAAATTTTAGAATCTTATTTATGGTAGCTTCTTGATACTCATGGGACCACACAATGCCGTTGAAGTTTAGGATAGACCTCATGTCCTCTGGCAGCGATGTCTGGTTTGGCCATTCAAAATTATCTATGACAGGAACAATGTTCTTCTTTCCATCCAAGGCTGTGACTATCTCTTTGTGTACCCAGTCCTTCATGGAAGTGTCTCCAATGCACTTGTCAAGCGCATTGGCAGACAGGACAAGGATGAAGTTTCGTGCTCGCTGTACACTCTGAATCAGCTTGTCCTCAAATTTTCCAGCCTCCAGCTTCTCCACATCTATGAAGACATTGAGTCCACGTACTTGGAGGTGCACTTTCAAAAGGCTGGCCAGATGTGAGCCTGTGGTCCTTCGGTAGCTAATGAACACATCAGGATCTGAAGACTGAGCATCAGTGAGTCGAGGTTTACAGGGCTTGCATTTGGCTGCCAGGATTTTTGCCCGGTGGACACTATTCTCGATACCGCAGTCAAACTGGAGTTGGTGATCAGTCAGGTTTTGCACGTTGTTACGATCCACTCCTGACTGAAGAAGACCGTAGGTATACTGGCGGAAATGAGGTTCAATGTCAGCCAACCAATCAGCCAGGTTGCTTGGGTCACATGTCGAGTAATTGGCGTAGGTCTTCAACACGCGCAAGTCTCTCAAAAATCTTTTGCGAGTAAGGCGCTGATATATGAATAGGTCATTTCTCAAATCCTTATCAGTAATGTTTAGAAGGAGGTCTCCATCAACCTGTAACTCTTGGAAATGTACACAAAGGTTACTGAAACCTATTTGCTGGAGCCAGGTCTTCACCTCACCACTTTTCCAGTTGGACACAGATGACGAGACGCGTCTTGGCACTTTCTCGCCCATTATACTCAGTGCCTGTTTGGCGAGAGAACAGGTTGTGCTGTTACTGGAGTACATGACAATCCTCTTCAGGCTCTTCACAGCTCCGATTTCTTGTAATATTTTGGTGTTATTTTGACAGGACTTGATGTTTGCTTCAACACAGAGGTAGAAAGAAGCTATGCACTTGCCCTCTTGTCGTGTTCCATCCAGTAGCGGCAGAAGGTGCTGCAGGTCAGCCGCCGCTCTCCCCTGCATGCTGTCAGCACTCTGCAGCAAGCTCTGTGCAAACTCATCTGGGTCTAACGACGCAATAAACGGCTCCACCAACTCCAAAGTTCCAGATTTGACCACCTCCTTCTCAATTTCTCGGTTGGCGGCTAACAGAGCTACGGCTAGGCAGGCGTAGAAGCGAATGAGTTTGTCCTCTTTGGAGAAAGCCAGTGGGAAAAGCCACTCAGGAACTTGTTTCTCGATCATCAGCCGCTGGCAGCGATGGCCTCCATACATGGCGCAGTTGGACAGGGCCATGGCACAGTGGCGCAGCACTACGGGTTCTGTACCTCGGCACCAGAAGAGCAGAGCATCCATGGCACCGTTGGTGATGAGCTGAGCTGATGTTTCCTCTGTGTGTTTGAACATATTCTCCAGGATCCCTGACACGCTGCGTGCCAGCCGGATATCTTCCTGCTTTTGGGTCAGGCCGCGGACGACCCCCAGCCCCATACGTGCCACATAATCTCTGTTCTCTGAAACCAATATCTGTTCTAGTAGTTCCGCTGATTCATAAGTGATCTCCGCCACGGGTGTTTGTTGGTTGGTCTGTAGAAGCTGAAGGAGTGGCTGTAGACCTCCATCCAGTCGGATTCTGTTACAGATCTCTTCAGCAACCAGGCGGCCGATGCCGGGTAAGCCCCAGGCCTGCTCCACCAGCTGAGATATTTGGGCGATGGCGAATATAGTCTTCTGAAGCGTCTTGGCTGATTTTAGTGTATTGATGGCAAGATGAAGGGCAGGGAGTGAGCTGTCCAAAGCGGCCTGTACGTCATCATGGATTCCTGGCAACACAGATTTAGGCTCCACAGAAGTGAATAGGTGTCTGTAGAGTCTAGACAGTAAGTCAGCCATGTTGGCGTAATACCATGGGATTGCATTCCCCTCAGTTACACTAGTACTCATTTTGCATCAAATTGCATAATTTCTAGAAAAGTGTCATTTTAGGAACTTGCCAATACCTGTATTCCTGTACCCCCCCCCCCCCCCCCCCCCCCCCCAGTACTATGAAATCATATTGATGACATAAGGGAACTCCATATATGGGAATGTAATTGGGCACACAATTCACTTCACACAAGAGTGATTGTTTTTACTTGTGGGAGCGGAGCAGGCACACATTAAACTTTCTTCTACTACGTCACCACGTCACCATTATACAACATCACCGAGGCAACCACAATTTGCAATTGCAAAATTGCATTCTAGTTTAAAATGCATTTGCCTTTGCCCCCTTATATTGTAGAGCTAACCTGGAAATGCCACTGCACACTGGCATACATAAAGATAACACACCATTGTTCATTTTATTATCTGACTGCACCTGTATTGCTTACATCTGTTGTTCTCAACCTTTTCAAGCTGGTGAACCTCTAAAATAATCATATTGTAACTGGGGAACCTCCCACCCTGATAAGAACCTGGGATTTAAGAATTGAGGGATTCAATTTAGCTCCACAAGGTTCCAATCCACATCTAGGCTTTCTAGGCCATTTTCTTGAGTACATCCACCTGTTAACGTGGGATGTCCTCATGATGGGTGCCTGTGTGTTAGTTCCCTGCACAGCACCACTCACTTGCTGGCTGGCAGCCCTTGGTGTCTTTTGGCAGTGTCCTGCTATAGTCTTCTGGTTGTATTTTTTTTTTTACTCAAACTTGGCATTCCATCATAAAGAATCGTATTGGTAACCGCACCGAACATTCTGATATACCACCAATGTAACAAAACATCTGCAGGGTTGGTTTCAGGGTCCAGCATTCACTGCAGAGTCTGCAGTATAGAACAGACTTTAGCCTACCACATAGAGGAATGTGCTTGTTTTGATTTGATTCCAGGTAAATTGAGGCAGTAGTCATCTCTGCTTTTGACTATGGGGAGTGGGGACATACAGAAAGTGCGATAAATAGATATAATTGATTTGTCAGTTAAACAGTGTTTATTGTGTATTTTGTTGATGTCATTTGTGGCCGTAATGGTCCTTTTAGTTTTCCCTGGTATTGAAAAGTTGTTCACTTCAAATTCACACACTGCACCCACACCGCTGGCTTATAGACTGCCCTACACAACATTGTCAGGTCAGTATAACATTAGGCAGCCTACTATATTTTCACCCTCCTGTAGTTTAACCTAAACTAGAAAAGAAACTACAAAATCATCCCAATTGTCAAGGCTCGATCAGGATGAAGTTCTGTCAGGAATGTAACTTATAGGAATTGTGTGCTGTCAGATGGTGTAGGCGTACGTTTCATCCTTCTGATTGTCAACAACAGATCTGACTGCCTGCAGCCTCCTGCTTGTGTAGATCAAGAGGACCATCTTCTTCTGGGGATGGTAGACAATGCTGAACAGTGGTCATTCATGAATTCTTCCATTCAGTGCTATTAAAGGTTCAGGGTCATGTCACCCTCCAGTGGAAGCTTAGTGAATTGCACACTCCAAACAAAATCTAGAAGGCCTGCACAGAATAACTTTACTTAGGCCTATATAAAAACTGTGGCTGAGGAAGTTATGATAATAATAAGAAGAAGGGTAGCCTAATAATAATAATAATAAGAAGAAGAAGAAGAAGAGGAAGAGGAAGAAGAGGAAGAAGAGGAAGAAGAAGAAAACAGATTCAGCATCTCACAATGTCTTGCATACATTATTTATTGTGGTGTATTTGTAATAATTGTCTTTAAACTGAAATGAATAGGTCCACACAAGACAAAAACAGAAACACCCTTCCCTTGCATGGGGCTTTCTAGTAACTAGAAAGCCCCATGCAAGGGAAGGGTGTTTCTGTTTTCGTTGATGTGGATTCTAGTTAACACGGTTAACTAGAATCTAGTTAACGGTTGATGTGGATTCTATTAACCGTGTCACTGCGTATAAGGATTTTGTTGATGTGGATTCTAGTTAACACGGTTAACTAGAATCTACTTAACCGTGTCGCTGCATATAAGGCCTTGTGCGAGGTTAAATGCCACAACTAGAAATGACACAACCTTGTGTCTTGACTCTTGCATCTTCTAGAGTTCTCTGCTGCCAGGGAATTGGTATCCTGACCTGAAATGCATGTTCTGTTTAATGAAAAGCTGGAGAGGACAAGCTCTAATAACAATGAGTACAGAATGTGAAGCTATTTAACACCCAAACGAAATCATTTCCTCCTATATTTAAGTAAACAGCAGGCTTAGGTGGGTGCAGGCCAGGGGTGATGGTGTGGGGTGGTGTGGGGGAGTATCCTATTCCTGCTTCAGGATGCTCATGTCCTGTCTGCCTCAGAGAGCCGTACAGTCAGTAATCAGTATGCTGAGTTGCGCAAACTCCGTTCACTTCATGAGGCCAGCCAAATGGTGTCTCCTCAACATAGACTTTTATTGAGAATGGAGGCACCAAACAGGTACAAGTCCTAAAAGCAAATGTAGGGGTCTCAGGCAACAAGCCCAGATTCAAGCCTTTAGAATCATTTATGTTATATTGCTTTGTAGCAATAGCATAACATCAACATTAATGCGTTGTTATGGAGTTGCCAATTGTTACTATGCAATACTTTAAGCCAGTTGTCATGTTGCACACATACACATACCTAAATAGCTCTCTTTTGCGCCGCTCTCGTTGAAGACAATGTATTTCTAACTCCAGTTTGTCCCTCTTTCAAGCTGCATGAACAGAGCACGAGCGCAACATTTCTGGCCCCTCATTGTCGCAACTCTTACCAAGAGAGAGATAAAACGAACGGACACCCTCTCGCGATATCATGGATAGAAGTGCTATTGTGCTATTGTCATGTGGCGAGGTCGCGCGAGATTTCGGATCAGTTGACTAAATGCCACGTCTGTCTGTCTGTGCTGTGTCTCTCTCTCTGTGTGACTGTGAGAAGAGAATGAAACAGACTTACATCCAGGCTCCACAACACTAACACTGTCGTGGAACCAGTTTTTGCTCCGATATTTTCCAAGTCGTGTAATAAACAGTTCATATCAACGGTTTGGAACAGCCAGGTAAGAAATACATGAAACATATAAGGAGCAAACATGTTCAATGATGCAAGTTTGCTTAGCCCTGCAGGGCTAGCATGATGCTAGCAGCTTTGATGGTGATGATGATGATGCACAAGTTGATTGATTGAGTTGGACTTTGTGTTTTGTTTGCGATCAGACTTAACTTTGCTGTTGTGAGCTTAGAGATCAACGAACGATAATAAGGGCTTAGAGCAACTATAGGATAATCAATGCAATTGCCCCTAAAGATAAGTAAACATCACACACTCACTGAATGAAGTTGTCTTGTTGTCCAAGCTGCACGCTCCAGTTTAGAACATTGTGCGTACAGGATGCCTTAACTATATAACTGGCAGATATAAGCAGTAGAGCTATTGTGACAAGAACCATTGCTAGATTTTGCCATTATGTTAATCATGTTTTAGATAGTCTGCATCAAGAAGATTATTACACACAAACACACACACACACACACACACACACACCCACACACACACCCACACACACACCAGGGTGCTTCAATTTCAGTGTAAGATGAAAGATGTAATTGTCATGCTGTATATAGGAATATACAGTTATATACAAAAGTACAAAAATGGGAAAACATAGACATATGAGGCTACTTCACTAAGTTCAGAATTCAGTAGACTCCTCCCAGGTTCAGAAGTGTTGACAGCCCTGCTTTCCACGTGTTGGAGTTTACTTTGGAAGCGCTCATCTCCAATAATGCAACGTTGTACTGTACTACTATCTACTGTCATGGGCCCGGTAGGTGGGCCGTTGTGTGGTCACCGACAAGCGCTTCTGAACTTCAACAGTTGGAAAATAATCACCTGCCCTGCATGACAGTGTTTTTGCCTATCAAAGAGAACTGCTACTTACTACTACTCTGTTGTTCTGTTTGTTCCAGGTGGGTTAACTATGGCTTGTTTACGCCTACTCACACTAACACTGTTTACATCGTCGTTGCTGCTGCTGCTGCAAGCGACACAGCCCACAGTCGCACACGGCCACTCCCACGATCACCACGGCCACTCCCACGATCACCACGGCCACTCCCACGGCGCGGGCGGTTGCCACGGACACAGCCACGGGCCGCAGGTGAAGATGCACCATGGTGCGAGCAAGTGGAGCGCCGAGGCCAACATGGCCCCAGAGGAAGAGGAGCACCACGGGCACGCTCATGGACATGGGCATGCGCACGATCACGGGCATGCGCACGATCACGGGCATGCTCACGATCACGGGCATGCGCACGATCATGGGCACGCTCACGAACATCAGGACGTTGTCCGTGTGCACAAGGAAGAGCAGGGCCACGGCCACTCTCATGACGGAGGGGAGAGGGTGAAGAGGGATGCGGAGGGAGAGAAGAGAGACCTGATGGAGCTGTGGATGCAGGTGTGTGATCATATTGAGAGAGCCTTAAGTCTCTTATATAGTACAGGATGAAGCGTCTAGGGTTATCACCGAGTAAGGTGATGGTTAATGGTGAGTATTGACAATAATGTTGTAGTTTTCTAATCCTTAAAATACAACATCTTGGTGATAAGCTATCTCCTCAAACTGGAGTATGTATGAGCCTTCAGTGTTATTGATTAATTCTCAAGGCAGATATCTACCTCTTGCTTCTTAAAAAGAAAATCAAACATAGCAGATGTACAAGCTTGTAGTGTGGCACAAAGTGACACGCCGTGAGCTTGCGCATCTGTTATTTTTTTAATGGCCAACTCAAAAAACTAGAATGGTTTCTTACCTGGTGATGTTAATGGATTAGTACTGAAAGCACACCATCAATCTTACTATCTTATAATGCACATTTTATTTAATGTACATTACTGTTAGCAACTCTGGAATTTAGTCGTACGCGATGAGGACATGATGATGTTATTTGGTGTGGAAAAAATGTGAGAAAGAAAATGTCCTCCTCGTTGTCCATCCATAATTATATCGGCTTAGTTAACAGGTTTGCTGCATAATCTGCGTTTCACACAGATTATGCCGCTGCATAATACATTAAACCCGATCTTTGTTTTGTGGTGTTTAATATGCTGCTGCTTTGAATATTATGTTGAAAATCCGGGTTCGTCGCAGACATTGTGATGAGGCTGACGCATTATGTTGACGTAACAGGAAATGAAGCATTATTGAAGGGTTGTAAGCCTGGCCCAGGGAGAATAATATGAGAGTAACATACCTAAAGGTGGTTCTTAACTATGAATATTTTAGCATTGCCCCCCCTACCCAACTCAGTGAGCCCTAGTGTTCCCATGTTGAATACCAGTGCTAGTAGATGCTGACTGCACCTATAGTGCCCTAACAGGAGAATCACTAACTATTACCATGTCGGCTATAATTGTGCTGGTCTTGTTCATTCATGGCATCACTGCATTCCCTGCCCTGCTTTTTGCTTCCACTGGACACTTCCCTGGTGAGATTGTATGTAACTGTGTCAGCGTGCTGTTAACACAGGTGTTTTTTTTTGCTGTGCTCTCCTACTCTCCTTTCCCTAAGTAAATAAAAGATTACAATTACAGTCATCTCCAGGATGTAGGAGTGGCTCTACTGAGCAAGGTGGCCACTTGTTCACAGATGTACCTTTATCCAATTGGAAATCTGAGAAAAGGCAGAGGGCAGCGTGGTTTTGGCAGATGAGTACAAGGTGCTCTTGATAGAGTGGGACTTTGTCCACCATGTAGTCACTCTTGTGGAACATTGTGAAAGGCTTTATTTTGTTGGTTCGAGCCTTAAAATGCACCAACTGTTCGCGTTGCGGCACACAGCCGTCAGCAGCGTGGCGTGGCTATACATTAGTGGGGAACAATAGATTAGTCATACTAGGACCTTACCCGTTTAATATGTGAAGTCCAAATCATGCGAAGCGTGGGTAATGTGTGTGCAATATCAGTCACCAGAAAAAAGATGGGTTGTTTTGGAATAATCTGTCATGGTTAAAATGGAGTTTTAAGTTATAATGGGTTTGGGTCCGACAGACTAATGAACATCAAATATCTAAATACTGAAAGGAGTAACTTATAAACTGTCTGGTGTGTTCACATGAGGCTGAGTAGACCATAAAATGACCAAAAGTTTTTTTGAAGGTGGAGTACCCCTTTAACTTCTTTGTGGCATGATGTGCGATGTGAGTTACAGTACATCTGGTTAACCAACTTTCCATCATTTAGCCTGGGGACCTTTTGGAATGCTCTCAGGGACCACTGGTGGTCCCTAGATCACTGGTTGAAAACCACGGTGTTAGTGTAGAGTCGACACGTGCGCGCGCGCGCACACACACACACACACACACACACACACACACACACACACGCATAGAAAAAAAGAAACGATGATGGCCATGATGGCGAACTGCCTGTACATGTCTATGGAGTTGTCGCAACTCTGTCTACTGTCTGTAACACTCTGGCCGTTCAAGGGCATGTAGAGTAATACGTGCGACATTGCGGGGTCAGAAACTGAGCGCTCGAGCGCTGTTCGTGCAGCCTGAATAGGGACAGACGCGTAGTCGAACATACAGTTTATTATTAGACAACACAACACGTGTGTGATAGGCATTGTTCGAAAAAGAGTGAAATACGATCGTGTTTGCACTTTGCAGTGGGTAGTGTAGTGTTGGAATATGGACATTGGGCAGCAGCGGCAGAGGCTGGATGTTTCTAAGTGGATGATGGTAGCTTTGACTGCTAGCAGGGTGTAACATGGACATTGGGCAGCAGCGGCAGAGGCTGGATGTGGCTAAGTGGATGATGGTAGCTTTGGCTGCTAGCAGCGTCCTGCTGCTCCCATAGAAAACACCGTGTCGAGTAGGCTAAAGCAGCCGACACGCTGCGAGTCGAGGTTATGTTTTATTTTCTTCATTGACGGAGCAGCAGAGCAGGCAATGCAAGGCGTTGAGGGAGGGTCGGCGATTCGTTGTAGTCGTTGTGCTCGCGTCTCACTCGTCTCCATGCGCAATGATAATTCCATGTTGGGTCGGTGTGACGTGTGTGATAGGGGGCGGGTCGCTTCCCGCATATAAAGCTAATGGGACGCACAAATAAATTCATTATAAATCAACGGTGTGTTAATTTGGCAAAAGGGCTCCGTCAGTCTCTTCATGACATTATGGTGAACGGCTGTGTGAAAACTTACAGCGATGGCTGGAGCCGTCGCGGAGATATTTGTGTTTCAGACATTCGGACAGACAACTCCTTAATTTTAGTATGGATATACTTTATAGAGAGAGGGTAATGGTATGCACATGAACAAAGTGAGTGGCGATTGGCAAAGTTTCATGTCATTCAATACGATCACAGGACTTTTGTCCTTTTTGGGCTGTGAACTCTGTAAGCGTCCCTGCATTTTCTGGGTATGATGATGATGATGTCTCCTGCATAACCTATATTAAACTATGTACATCATAGCCTCATAGCCATTACCGTAGTAGTTCTGAGCAGGTGACTAGATTAAACGCACGTGCATGCTATCAAATGGACCATGTAAAACCCAGCATGTAAGTATTGACATGTTTGCGGGCTGTTTTTCTCCATTCTGCAGGCTATAGGGGCCACCTTGCTGATCAGCGCCGCTCCCTTCCTCATCCTGTTCCTCATCCCGGTTCAGTCCAACTCCGACCAGCACCAGAACCTCCTCAAAGTGCTGCTGAGCTTCGCCTCCGGAGGCCTGCTGGGAGACGCCTTCCTCCACCTGATCCCCCACGCCCTGGGTGAGTGGATGACCTGACTGTCTGCTGTCTGTTTTTCTCTAACCCAATCTCACGTAATGTAGTTTACACATGAACAGAATTGCAGATGTAAACAAACTACTAATAGAAACAGAAGTCCGTTCATATAGTCTCTACCGAACTCGAGCCACATGAAGCATCGCCTAGTCGCTGTGCTGAGCGTTGCAAATGTTTATGAGCCTGCTGGTTTCTGTCCATCTGTCTCTTAGTTTTTTGTCTCTTTCTCTCCATCTCTCTCTCTTTGTTTTTTTGTCACTTTCTCTCTCTGTTTTTCTCATCAAAAAATAGTAGATCTATACTAGCTCGAGTCTTTTAGATAATCACTATTGATTTGCATAATCACCCTAATCATTTCCATGTCAAGGGAAAAAATAGAAATGCCTCTCATTTAAACAAAAAAAAATCCAAATACATAGCTTTATTCCTACTCATACAAGCTCACATTGCGGCACGTTGTCGATGGTTCAGTTGGCATGTGAAACTCTAATACGATGTAGAATTCAGGCTTCACTCTTTTCTCTCTCCATCTCCATCCATCCCTCTCCTTCTTTCCTGCATTTGCCGTCATGCTTGCTTGTAATATCTGTTACCTAACGCTGCATGCTGCTCAGATGACTGACACATGGGACTGTCACAGTTGTTACACAATCGCATGATGGCACTTATTTGAGATAGTCTTAACATGTTTTGCATTATCGTCATCATCACAGTAAGAAATTAAAAATCTTCATAGTTCATAAATTTACACGATGAAATTGTTGATCGCAATTATTTGAGTAACAATTCATCGGCAAGTAAAATATCATAATTGTCACAGCCCTACACAAGGCTTTGTAACCAAGCAAGTGCATGTTTCACCCGTCTTCTGCACACATGCTCGCACACACGTGTAATGGAACCTGTCTTTGGACTGCAGCATTTCATTCATTCAGCGTTTAAATTGCCAGACATACGATACAAGCCCTCCTGTGCACTCCCGATCAGCCGACTCAGGGTAGCTGGCAGTTCCCCGGCTAAAACGCCTGGCCACACGCCCCAAGATCTTCTCCCTCCTAGCTCCAAAACTATGGAATGCACTTCATTGCAATCAGAACCGGAGACTCACTACCTATGTTCCACCACAGTCTGAAAACACACCTCTTCAGACTCCATCTCAGCCCATAGCACTTGTATTGCATACCAACCCACAGTACTTGCAGTAGGTAGTTTAGATAGCACCTCGTTAGACTGAGATAGCAGTGACCTATATAGGATGTCTAATGTACTACCATGTTTTAGTACTTACATTGTATATTGTAAAGTGTATTGTAAACTGTAAATAAGTAAGCTTTAATCTGTATGATGTATTGCAATGTTTTTACTTAATTTAAGTCGCTCTGGATTAAGAGCATCTGCTAAATGCAGAAATTGTACATACATTTTGTATGTCTTTCCCATTTGCTCCTTACAGCACCACACTCACACCACGGAGGCGAGGAAGACCATGGCCACTCACACGCCAGTGAAGAGTCACATGAGGACCACGGCCACTCCCATGGTATGGAACAGTAGTTCCCAAAGTGGGGTACGCTCCCGATGTGCCCTTAAAGGTACATTTTGGGGTGACTGTGGCTCAGGAGGTAGAGAAGGTCATCAATGATCCATGGGTCGGCGGTTTGAAACCTGGCTCCTCCTGTCTACATGTCGAAGTGTTCTTGGGCAAGACACTTGTATTGCACTTGCCTTGCATGGTTTCCACCACAATTGGTGTATGAATGTGTGTGCAAATGTAATGCACTGTACATTAAATTGCCTTGGATATATAAATGCACCATTGCTATAAATGCACCATTTACCATTTTAAGGGTCAATATAACTCTTACTACATATGGACATCTTGAGTCATGGGGGTAAGAAAGGGGCATCGAAGAAGTGCTTTGTTCTGTGGTCAACAGCCACCAGTGATTTCCTCCTGTACTCGACTGTTCTGAAAACTCCTCAGACTCCTCAAACTCAGAATTTGTTCCTGTGTCTGTCCAGGTGCGGCTCACGACCACATGATGTCAGTAGGCCTGTGGGTCCTGGGTGGGATCGTTGCATTCCTGGCTGTGGAGAAGTTTGTTCGCCTGATGAAGGGTGGCCACGGGCACGGACATTCCCACTCCCATTCACATGGTACGCTGCTGTCAGCGCTTTGCATTTATCAAGTGTATAAAAATGTATAGGCTATGGATAATTTCCTAGTACTCAGTGACTAAAGTTCTCAGTACTGGGTACTGATTTCAGTCCTGAGGATTTCACAGGGGTCATTTAATTAGCTCAGTGCTTATTTGCAAAAGATCATTTTCAGTCTCAAGATTTTTTTTTTACTTTAATTCCTTAGTACTACAGTCTAAACTACAAAGTATGAGCTCTTCATGTAGTTGCTATTGGCCAGAGCCGTATTGCTTCTTTTTTCCATTGGCATTATTCAAGCCACCGTTCTGCTGTTCTCAGCTGCTGCCAAGGCCAAAGACAGCGACACGGAGGAAGATAAGGAGGATTCCAAGGATGAGAAGAAAAGCAAAGCAGTGGCGGCACCAAAAGCAGAAGGTAAGAGCAGCACAGGTAAAAATTAAGAACTGATTTGAACGATTTCTTACTAACTATATCCCTGGTGAAAAAGAACCGGCAGAAGTACCAACCAATCACAACAGAAAAAATGTACTGACAACCATTGTGAAGTTGAAATGGTAAAGATGCAGAACACAAGCGCCTCTGAAGATCCTCCTAAAGGGACTTCTCAAGTGAGTAGCGATAAAACGTGTCTCTAGTTCATTTCAAAGTTTTCTTGAGCAGACCTGGAGCAGAGCTGACAGTGATCCAGGCAATGCAATGCGTCCTGCCAAATAATCTATTATATTCCTGATAACCCTCTGGCCCCAAAAAACTAAAACATCTGTTTCTGATCCTCCCAAACTGCAACTACAAATTCAAGAGAAGAAAATTAACATGAAGATTATTAATTGACAAATGCAGAGATATTTACTTACTAAACATTGTTTGTGTCTTCTTGATCTTAGTCCCAGACATCAAGGTGTCTGCGTACCTGAACCTGGCTGCGGACTTCACACACAACTTCACAGACGGTCTGGCCATCGGGGCGTCATTCCTAGTGGGGCCAGCAGTGGGCGCTGTCACCACCCTCACCATCCTGCTGCATGAGGTCCCACACGAGATCGGAGACTTCGCCATCCTGGTGCAGTCGGGATGCACCAAGAAGAAGGTACAGCGGCTGATGGTTTAGGATGGAAGGGCAGTGAATGGGCATTACTGTCTAGAGCAGTGGCTTTCAATATCAACATTCTACTCTTTTCATGTCCCAGGCCATTATTTATTCAGCATTTGAGACACTGCCCATCAGTATTTGAGATTTAGCCTAATGCAGTATTGCAGATGTAACTCTTGTGAGAGTTTGTCATTATATTTAAAGGACATAAAGAAGTTGTTGGAAGTCTTTCAGGTTTCAAAGAACCTGACATGACATCTTTTTGTCTCTCTCTTCTATACTAGTATAGGAGTAGACTGCCACATGCAGAAGCGGTGGTCAAAGTCGTTTAGCCTTCATCAATCAACTGAAACCCCTGTTGTTTGTTGTTGTTAGCTGGTGAAAAAAGACAGATCTACAAGAGCACAGAGTGCCACACTATGAGATTGTAGATCTGTCATTCATTTATTTTGTGAAAATTTGGCACAAATCTTTGAATATATATTCTATTTTTTCAGAGTGAAATAAAGACATAGAAACAGGTTATACAGATAATTGTCATATTTCAGAACACATTTGTAGAATCTACTCTTTATTTTTTTTAGTGTACCAAATTTATTTATCTGATGTACCATGGTGTTTTTTTTTTTTTCTTCGTGATTTGAAACAATGTGATAATCTTGATGTTGACTGTGATTATGTTTTATCTGACCATTGTTTCCCCACCATCAGGCCATGAGTCTGCAGCTGGTGACGGCGCTGGGAGCTCTGGCCGGCACGGCGTGCTCCCTGTTGGCCGAGGGCGTGGGCGCCGCCGCCACCGCCTGGATCCTGCCCTTCACAGCCGGGGGCTTCGTCTACATCGCCACGGTGACCGTGCTTCCCGAACTGCTGGCGGGACGCTCCAGCTTCGGCCAGTCGCTGATGGAGATCCTGGCCCTGCTGTTTGGCGTGGGCATGATGGTGCTGATCGCCGAGTACGAGTGAGAGAGACGGCAGGGAGGAGGCGTTAAAATAAATAAACTGATGCTAGCGTGGAGCAGGAGGGGGGAGATGGAGAGAGAATGAGCGACAGATGGTTGGAGAGAAAGGAAAAAAGATTGTTACAGATGGATAGAGAGAGTAAAAGCGACATACTTTACGCAGATCGACCTACATACAGCAGAGACGAAATGGAAGTTAAAAGGGATGAAAAATGTGATTGAATGTAGAAGTGTTTTAAAATGGCTCTTGAGGACATACCTTTTGTCTTTTATCGATTCAATCCATTCTGACACACATGGTGAATAGGTCATTTTGTTCTCTTGTATGTACTCTCCTGCTCCTGCTGATGTATTTTTTTTATTCTATTTTTTTGTACCTGTTTGAATGAGAAGTGCATTGTGAGGAATCCAAAGAGTGAAGCTAAAGGGCCTTTCAGTCGAGGAGCGATAAACATAGGCGTTGTTGCCTGGATTAAAGTCAGCTCTGTTCCAGGTCTGCTCGATGAGCACGATAACACAAGAGTGGAAAAAAGAGCAGAATTGTGGGTGTGTGCAAGAAGCAAGCTACAAATTCATGGGCTCCTGTTCGTGAAAATATGCTTGTGTTAAGCACCGTGACTTCTCAGCACAAAACACAGCTCTTGTTGGAAATTAACTAAAGACGTGATTTATTGCTCCTCGTGTGAAAGGCCCTTTAGAAGATGACTGACAATGAGGGGGAGTTATGAGAGGGGGACCTTAGCCACTTTCACTACATTTTTGCAGCCAGACAAATTCTTACCCTGGTTTTCATAATGGCACAACTGAAATACTTGCTTAGTAAAAAGATAAGAGAGGGAGAACGAAAACATTACGTATTGCTGAAGTTTATTTGCTCAATCTGCTCTGTTGAATGGTTTTACAAGGTCAGGACAGCAGGTATCAGGCAGTGGCGGTAAATGTTTGTGGTAGTTTTATTTTGCGGCCTTTGAGAATTGTACGGTTGTATTTATAGACATTCCAATGAAATGGAATCTGACATTGTATTGTAATTGTGTTGTTTATTGATGGCGCTTCTGTTTCCAGACATTGTCGACAGTAAAGAGACCAAAATGTCCTAAGCCGAGAGACACTGTGGCATATTGTCATTAAATTTAAATGGAGGAAGGTTTACATTGAAAGTGGGGCGAAAGTTCTATGCTGCAGTTGCTTTTGTCACTTGTTCCACACCAGACCACTAGAGGGAACCCATTCATTTTAAATTTTAAATTGAGGGCTCAGCTGTGTGGGCTGTTTGAAGCTGTGCATAGTTGTCCTGTGTTTGTGCTGACCTTTAAGTCAATGTCCAATATAATTGAAGAATCCACAGAAAGCTGCAATCTAGTTGTGCACTCATTATTGCCCCCTGACTCCCAAGTCAGTTAGGATTGCCACTGTGTATTTGCCTATACTCTTAGTTGTCTGCAACAATGCCAGATTAGTTATTCATCCTGACAGAATATATTGTCGGTGAGGAATATGATCAGATCTGACGTCATGTTATTGGCAATAAAATTGGGTGAGAAAACACAGTCAGCTCACATACCCATCATGCTTTACACAAAGGTAGCTTGGAAGTGATGTCACGATGTAATTGTAAACCCCGTTCCATTCTCATTTGATTTTGTGATATCTGTACCTGGGAAATAACAGCTATGCAGTGATCTTATGGCCTAGTTCAGGGGTTTTCAACCTTTTTCATCCCAGGGCCCACCATTTATCCATTTGAGCCATGGACCACCAATTGAGGATATTTTTAGACCCACAGACTCCAAAAATATTTTGCTTCTGTCCATGACCATTAATCTTCTAGTTGTGTAGATTTGGACTAATTCGCACAATGGATATTTTAACTCTTGAGAGTGTAAAAATGAAACCAAATGGACCCGCCAGGGTCCATTTGGTTTCATTTTTACATTCTCAAGAGTTAGATCTGGTTAAACAACTTAGCTGGGGACCACCTGGAACCCTCTCAAGGACCACTGGTGGTCCCTGGACCACCTTTTGAAAACCTGGCCTAGTTGAGTCATATCCTGACTCCCCTGCCACCATCTGTGCATCAACACCAAGCAGGATTCAGTTTGTGTGGAAATACTTTTTTTGCAGCACATTTGTGGACAGAAAACTAGCAGAATGACTTCAGTTAAAACTTCAAATTGGTCTTCTGCATTTATTTCATTTTAATCATTCCAGTCATTTTTTTTCTTTTTTTTTTTTACTTTTGCAATACCAGAGTAGGGTTACTGCATTAGGACAATTCAGATAGTGATGTATTGGTTGTCAACCAAAAAAGCCTAATAAATTGACTCATGCTAATCTTCCAGAACTTATTTTGTTATTTGTGGCAAACACCACAAATCCATTATAGCCAGTTTTGCACAGTTTTGGGCAAAGTCGGGTCCAAATTGTGTAGGTGTAACATTTTACCATGTTGGGGAGGAGGGGGGGGGGGGTGGTCTGTGAGTTAATGTTTTAGGTTGTTAATTAAATGATGAGGGTTAAATTTGTTTTTAATTTATGGATTTTCGCTGTTTCTGACGGGTGCAGGTCATTCAAACATGGCCCTAAATACATACAGTATTTGTTTTACACAATTTTAAAGCAATTTCTTTTTTATCTACTACAGTCCTAATAAATCCCAGGAAATTACATTTGGACGCCAAAGATTACAGGGAGTACTGAATGTATACTGTACTGAATGTATTTTATACAGTGTAGAGTGCTGTGTGGTGTGCTGCCTCCTTCACATTCATTAGATACTGTGATATTTTGAGCCAGATGTAATTTCCTGTGGTGTATTGTTACTGAATATACAGTATACTTGTTTTGATAGTGTCGCTAAACGACATGAAGCTTGTCAGATTTGGTGACTTCCCTGTACTGTGCTCTTGTGCAACACGTGGCGTGGTATCAAGCCAATGCTTGATTCAATCTCATTCTGAATTGTCCTGTCTAGTACACACGCTATAGTCCGGCAGCTGATGGCTGTTTTTGGGCCGAACCTGGTTTTCGTCAAATAACGTTTTTATCTGATTCTTGTAGCTTTGGGTCTCCTCTTTATTTATATATTATATATATTATTATATATTTTTTTTTATCCCACAATTTTGCCCATTTTTTTCACCCAGTGCCAATTCCTAATGTGATCCTGGGCTCTACACATCCTCCACCAACCTGGGGAGGCAGCGAACTTGCCTCATGCTTCCTTCAATGCAAGAGGAGTCCAAGCTGCCTTCTTTTCACCTGACAGGGGGGAGTTTCCCTGGTCGGACGTAGCGCGTGGAAGGAACACGTTATTCCAACCAGTTCCTATCCCCTCCATCAGGCACCCTGGCTGGCCAGGGGGAGGCAGTTTAGAGTCCAGGATTACTGCATGTTTTTGTGAGGCTATCTACCACAGGGAACGCGGGAGAACATGCAAACTCCACACAGAAAGGCCCTTTCACCAACCCCGCCTCGGGTATGGACACTGATGACGCGGAGGAGCAGACACGCCGCCAGCACCCACAGCAGCACCCCTAGCGGGAATCGAACCCAGGACCTTCTAGCTGTGAGGCAACAGCACTAACCACTGTGCCACCGTGCCCCCTTGGGTCACCTCTTAAGAATTCAAGAGGGTGCCTGCTGATATCCCTTCTTCCTTTGAGCATTTGCCTGAAAATATAGAATAGGGCTAAGAGTCTGACCGTCAGGCTAGGTCATGTGTAGGATCGCGTATTATGCTGGCACCATTTTTACTGTGATGTTCACAGAGGACGGAATACAACCTCAAAAAGCCATTTCCACATCGACAATGTCATTCCAGTTCGGAAGGGATGCTGCTGATATAGATGTAGCTGTCATTGATGGAACCTATCCCTGGATCATCTATTGTAGATGATGAGACAAACCACATACAGTAACTGCCAAACCGTAATGTCTACCTGAACATTTACTACTAGGTTGTCTGGAACAATATGAGGTCAGGCACCAGAGATGTCGCCAGGGATCAGCAAGAATATATGCAGTATATCTACTTTAAATGGTGTTTTACCAATTTTTCAAAAAACTAAAATAGTCATTTTTTATTTTTCTTGATACTGATATTTGCCAATAATATCTGTATGCCGATATATACAGTATATCCCCATCCCTGTTATTAATCATAGACTTTGTGCATATCCACTTTCACAAACACTATAGAAAGATATATTTTGATGCATTTAGACCAAGTAATTTGCATTTTAATTTTAAGGGGTTTATAACTAAAAATGCTCAAGGGATATTGCCGGCCACCCTCTTGAATTCTGAAGAGGTGACCCCAAGCTACAAGAATCAGTTGAGAAAAAAAAAATCTGACGAAAACTGCGTTCACCCCCACGGCTCCCGGACTATAGAAGGTATTATTAGGCAAAATGCATCTGGGTCAGCTGGCTGGGAAGCATGGCAAGCTGTGATGATTCAACACTGGTTGCCAGTAGTTGAAAGAATAGCATGGGCAAACAAAGAAAAAGTTAACTGCATCGTTTCTCCTCCCAAATATTATACCATCATCTTACCACAGAAAAACCTGTTTTCTTTGTCTTGTTTTTCGACCTTGGCAACACCGTGTGATGGTTTCAAAGGATTCTGTCCAAAACGATGGCATTTTTTTAAATTGGGAGTGTGTCAAGGCAAGGTTTTTTTTCTCTTTTGTAGAGTTGTTAATTTTTCATAGAAAACATTAAATGGAAAATGTGAACACAGTGTCATATTGAATGTTTTTTGTTTTATATTTGCTGAATTGAATCAAAACCATACTGTACTACTAACAGATCTGTAGAACTGAAGTGCGTGTCCAGCTTGTGTGTGTTGCTGTTGTTCCTACAGTATGTGGGATTGGAAAGCCTAGAACAATTTAGGCATTAAGCCCATATGGAGAATTTATGCTCTTGAAAGTGATACCTTTCATACAATCCTCATATAAGAGAATAAAGTTAATATAAGATCCATAGTATTTTGTGAAACATACACAGTACGTTGTATAAAACGTGAAAAATGTAATGTATAAGTATTATATATGACATTCAAAACAGATATAAGATCCTAGTATTGTTTTATAAAGTGGCTTGTATGAAAGGTGCCACTTTCAAGTTTAGCATATGACGTTTATCTAAAATTTTCCATATGGGAGGGAGCCTGGCATGGCCAGACTAAGTAATATCACTGATTAATTAAATATTAGTCTGGAACAAACAGATTCTAACGTCACAACAAGAAAGTCTGTGCATGGGACAGTCCCTTTCAAGTTTTCAAGCACATACATTTCACATATTGAGACCCTGTGCCACATTCTGACTGCTCTAGTTATTCCCCTGGTTTTCATTGTCTCTTTTCCTGCTAGATGTGTTCTGTGCCTGACATTTTGGCCTATTCCGATTTTAAAAATGCCTTCTAAATCCTGACCTAAGTACAGGTCCATTCCAAAAAATTAGAATATCTAGGAAAAGTTGGTTTATTTCCACAATTCCATTAAAAATCCCGAACTTTCATTAATTATAGATCCATTGCTCACATTGTAAATGATTTCAAGTATTTATTTGTTTATTTTTACACAATTTTGGCTTCCAGCTCATAAAACCCACCAAATCAGGATTTCAAAAAATTAGAATATTTTATGAAACAACTAAAAAAATGTGTTTTAAACAAGAAAAGTTGACTATCTGAAAAGTATATTAATGTATGCAGTTAATACTTGGTCTGGGCTACTTTAGAACAAATTAATTCATTAATGGGGCGTGGCATGGAGGTGATCAACCTGTGCCACTGCTGAGGTGTTATGGAAGCCCAGTTTTGCTTCAATAACAGCCATAAATGAATTTGTATTGCTCAGTCTTATGTTTCACACCTTCCTCTTGACAATACAACCCAGATTCTCTGTTGGGTTAAAGTCAGGACAGTTGGCAGGTCAGTTAAGCACAGTAATACCATGGTCAGGACAGCAGTTAGTAGTAGTTTTAGCTCTGTGGGCAGGTGCCAAATCGAGCTGGAAAGGAAAATTAGCATCTCCATGAAGCTTGTCAGCGGTTGTGTTGCAACACCAAAGCATAGGGTACTCTAAAAGATCGCTGTGTTGCAACCACTGGTGAGTTTTCACTGCCAGTGGATTAACACCAGCCGATAACATGGCCGGAGACTGGACATGGCAAAACACATGATTTAGGCCATGTAATCGGCTGAAAACGTCAACACAGCCATCTTTTTAGAGTACCTTGTGCTTTGGTATGTTGACAAGCTTCATGCAGATGCTAAATTTGGCACCTGTCCACAGAGCTAAAACTACTAGTAGCTGCTGTACTGACCATGGTATTACTGCGTTCAACTGACCTGCCAACTGTCCTGACTTTAACCCAACAGAGAATCTGGGTTGTATTGTCAAGAGGAAGGTGTGAGACGTAAGACTGAACAATACAAATTCATTTATGGCTGTTATTGAAGCAAAACTGGGCTTCCATAACACCTCAGCAGTGGTACAGGTTGATCACCTCCATGCCACGCCCCATTAATGAAATAATTTGTTCTAAAGTAGCCCAGACCAAGTATTAACTGCATACATTAATATACTTTTCAGATAGTCAACATTTCTTGTTTAAAACACATTTTTTTAGTTGTCTCATAAAATATTCTAATTTTTTGAAATCCTGATTTGGTGGGTTTTATGAGCTGGAAGCCAAAATTGTGTAAAAATAAACAAATAAATACTTGAAATCATTTACAATGTGAGCACTGGATCTATAATTAATGAAAGTTCGGGATTTTGAATGGAATTGTGGAAATACCAACTTTTCCATTCTATTTTTTTTGGAATGGACCTGCATATTGAAGAACTTCAAATAATTATACCAAAATGCAGTAACTTGTAATATAAATATATTACTTAACTAAAACAATCTAATATACTATACTTTTCCTTCTGCATTACTGCATTACTTTCAATATTACTTTCTGTAAATCTGTCTCATTGAAAATGTTCTTGTGAAATTATTAACAACTGCATATTACACTTGCTCAGACAGTAATATTGTAATATAAGCGCCTTGTGTCCTCCCCTGTTCTCTGCTCTCCTTCTCTCCATTCTGTCACTCTCACAGCTCCAGCCCACTCCTCAGCCAGCCCACTCATCTGCCTCTCACCACTGGTTGGGCCATCAGTCCACCAATCACCAGTCATCACATCTCTCCCACCAGCTGTGCTGTCAGTAGCTCCAAACAAACCAACATAGTGTCCTAAAATTCCTAAAACTAGTCATGTTCTAACCATTTGTAGTGCATAAAAGTCCAGTCATTAAGTCCATTAAGTTGCTAAAGTACTACTCCACAATATTTTGTTAAAGTTAACAGTGCTGTTAAAACAGTCCTTTGTTTGAAAACCTTCATGTAACAGACCATTTAAGTTCTCATTCCATAGAGGTGAGTGCCACACTGAGTGTTGTAATTTCCTTTGTTTTGAGAATGAGATAGAGTAGGAAGATTTTTTTTGTTTGATTCTTAGAGGGTTGGGGTTTTAGGTAGGTGTGTTTTGATTGTACCTTTTTCTGGCACCACCACCAGTCCCTTCCCTTACTATTTATTAACAAAAACTAAGAATAAAGGAACAGAATCCTTTATTCTTAGTTTTTGTTAATAAATTGGAGTCCTCAGTTCAGTTAACCCTGTCTGTCCCTTTCTCTCATTTTTGGAGCATTTATGTCAATATGTCAATGTCCCTTCTGGGACCTTACAAGGATCACATTGCATGTACTGTGTATCAAAAATAGCTATAGATCAGCTATTTTTGCAACTGTGTTTGCACAGAGATATTGATAATCCCACAATGCAATACTTAAAAAAAAGCTCCTGCATATGTCTAGAACGTGAAGGATATTCTTGAGTGTGTTGATTACATTTAGTTTTATTTTATGCTCTACAAGAGTTAAGGATCTAACAAGAGTCCATTTATCACTCATTCATCATTTGAAGTTACTAGGACCACTGGTGGTCTCTGGACCACTGGTTGAAAATCACTGTCCTGCTGTCTCTAACATTTGATGTGAGCATCAGCTTTGGTTTAAAAATATAAAATAAATCCTGGAATTGTAGACCTGCTATTTCTGCTATGCCTACATTGAGCGCAAAAAGTATCAATTTAGTATAAGCAAAAACTAAAACTGCACTCTGTCGAATGTTAATTTGAATGTTAATAAAGACCTTTCAACACCTCCAAGAAATAATACTCATGACACATGAATTTATTGCCATTACATCATCGACTAAACAAAAACAATCTGTGTTCTTAAAAAGTGGTCCACCGATCGACGACCGATCGTGCAAGTAACCAAAACTGCACTCGGGGGCCAACTTGCACATTGAAAAAATAAGCCATAGTAATTAAGTGACTGTCTCGCCAGTTGACGGATCTCATGCACAAAGGAAAAACATATATATATTCAAAAGATAAATGATATACTAAGTGATATACAAATAAAAACATATAAAGGGCACAGAGCCATGGGACCTGATCACTCTTGGCTGTAAGGTCACCAAGACACCAGCCTCGACACCCAGGCTTTCATTTTCGTCCGCCTTGCGCGAAAACGGAAAGCCTGGACTAACGCGCGTTGGAAAGTGGCCTTGAGGGGAGTGTCAACCTTCCGGGGTGGGCGTGTGACGTAGAACAGCAGTGGACGGGCGTGGGAGGGGCCGGAGATGACGACACGTTAGTGAGATCAAATCAGAGCGCAGCACTTCCGCCGTGTGGATCCCACGACACCCCCGCCCCCCAAGGCCAAAATCATTGAGGGCTACACCAGGCTACCAAGACACCAACATCTCTCTCCTCTCCTACTTGTCCTGACTCTCACTACCCAAAAGGTGGGCCTTCATCATCAGTATCCTCAGTGACATTTCACAACTTTGTTGTTTGGCTCAAGTAAATATACTGTATTCATTCATTTTAGTTATTTGGGGGCATTACTAACGGTCACAGTTTGGACATGCCCGGGTCTTGCTGTCGGGCATTAGAGCAGCTATGTGGTCTTTTTTTTAAATTAGTATTTTATGGAAGTCTTGCATTCTTGCTTTAAAATGTTATGCAATTGGTATTGTAGCATTCTTGATTGTATAACTTGGTGATGCCGTCCGCCATGTGCACACTGGAGAGGGGGTGGATTGAGCATTTACTCCTCTTACATCAGTTCAAATGACCATTAGGCAGAGACAGATTAAAGTGAAAGAGGGCCCCATGCGCAAAAAAAAAAAAAAAAAAAAGCTAAAAACCCCCATCCTTCCAGAAGATGATTATTTTCCTAACACATTTGGGTTTTTTTTAAACCATCTTTAGGTACTATAGGTATTCAGATATCTAGTTTGTCACTGTCCGACCTCCCTGGTCTGTGGTATTAAAAATAACTAAAACTCAAAAATCACCCGCTTTCAAGATCTTTTGGCCATTTATGGAATCTGTTCAGTTCAAAGCTTGTTGGAAGCATGACTCTGAGGACATTTTGAACCCAAGGACCCCCCAATGGCTCAGGGCCCCTGTGTACGTGCACACCTGCAACTCTAACTCAAATGAAACCAAAAGGACCACTGCATTTGTACCTTCCGAGTTAATTTGGCACTGACAATTTTACAGTCTAGATTATGGCATGCCATTACCACTGAGCAAGGCATACACAGAAACGTGTGTAGTATTACGCAGAAGCGGGGATCGAACCCGGGACTCCCACTCGCCAGTCCAACGCACAACAAGTCGCGCCAATAGGGCTGAGCCCGATTGGCGGGGCTGTTGTGGCTGGCTCATGGCTGGGTGCTACATGTGGTTGTTGAAAGGCTGGCCTGGTGGGGGTGATGATGGTAGCCTATATACTATTTAGCCTCCTGCAGAAACCGCTGAACATTCCTCTCAAACTCCTTCTTGTTGGTCGCCAGGAGCTCTGCCGCCTCCTTGTTCAGCGGGTCTTCGGCGTTAGGCTCCAGGATCAGGAACTGTAGACCCACGATGATGGCGCTCAGAGTCAACACAGGCTTCCAATCCTCCCGCAGGATATTCAGGCAGACGTTTCCATCTTGGTCGATGTTGGGGTGATATATCTTGGTCTCGCACTTCACCTTGGGAGGGTCGTGGGGATAGCCCAGTCCCACCTTGAGGCTGAAGATGAATTTGCCGCCCTTGTAGTAACCTTCGTCCGGCTGAATGGTGAGCTTGCAGTTGAGCAGGTCGTTGACGTCTGGAAAGTCGAGCGACCAGGTCTTGGACTTGGCCATCTCGTTGATGTCCTTCTGGATTCGGAGATGGGCTGCCTTTGCTTTAGAAGCGCCGGCTTTGGCCGTCTTGGCCCCTAGACCCAATTTAAACATGTTGCACAAAGGTTGCAGACAAAAATTTGGGCGGATGATAATTTACAGGTATGCGCCTTTTGAATGTGAGCTTGGTGAAACACAGAAGTGTAAGATTTAAACGGCCACGCACTGAAGAAGAGACTGAGCTCGGCTGTTTTATTACGGCGGTGACGTAGCACGGCAACGTCAGAGACAGTTGACCAGGCAAACCCAACGAGTTTTCGGCTGATTCTTGCTTCTTGGCTTTCCGATGTTGTGACGTAATTTGCTTTTGTCGTCATCATTAATCGTAAATAGGTCTTCCCCTTTGATCTCTGCCTGTTTTTTGTTGGCCCCACACATACAGTAGCTCCCTGCCCCAGGGGCGGATGTAACATTTCCCAATTGGAGGGGCAGGAGAAAATGGTTTGGGGGCGGCTTCATCGCCCATGTCGCTTTGCGCCACGGTTACAGGGCTTTTATTAGTCAAGTAGCCTAAAGCATCAATATCAACATCAGTTGTTGTTGAAGTTGCAACAGACAAGCAGCATGCATAAATCTAAAGGTCTGACTCAGAGAGTTTTCTGTTTTCAATGATGAAATGCTGTTGGTTTAGTGGTGACACAGCTGTAGTTAGTTAGTAGCAGTAGTAGTAGTGTTCAGGGGCGGATTAACCAGATGTAACTCTTTGAGAGCGTAGAAATGAAACCAAATGGACCCTTGCAGGTCCATTTGGTTTCATTTTTACACCCTCAAGAGTTAAAATATTCATCATGTGAATTAGCCAACTTAGTCTACACAACTAGAGAATGTAGAAGATTAATGGTCATTTTGATCTGTATGTTCCAGGCGAGCAGCACATTCTAGTGCATTTTTTGGAAGTGCCACTAGTGCATTTTGGATCTTGTCCAGGCCACTAGGTGGCGCAGGCCACCGGGAAAACTCCCTGTACTCCAGATGGCCAATCCGCCCCTGGTAGTGTTTCAAATCATTTTAAATACTGTATGAGCACTTTGATTTGAAATATCTTGGGTTGTTTTGCATGCCATCATGTTTAGTGGGGCAGCCTGGGCATTTAGGGGGCATTGCCCCCCCATGCCCATGCCTAGATCCGCCCCTGCCGAGCCCACTGCCGACCACGTTCACTATAGTCCAAGAATGGCCCACAAAAGATCACAGGATCTACAGTAGATACAACAGGTACCTTTAGATTCAGTAGATCCTGTGAATTTTTGTGAACTTATTTATTTGTAACTTGAAATTTCCTGGGGTTTATTAGGACTATAGTAGGTACCGTAATAAAAAAAGGAAATCACTATAATATATACCATATAATATACATATATGTGTGTGTGTGTGTGTGTGTGTGTGTGTGTGTGTGTGTGTGTGTGTGTGTGTGTGTGTGTGTGTGTGTGTGTGTGTGTGTGTATGTATGTATGTATGTATATACTGTATATACTGTATATATACTGTATATATATATATATATATATATATATATATATATATATATATATATATATATATATATATATATATATATATATATATATATATATATATATATATATATATATATCTCCCTGTGCTCGAAAGCCCCTGTCAAAAACAGCTAAAATATGTAAAAATAAAGATTGCAGCGAGTGAGGAAAAAATAACACCCATCTTCTACTTTCTCTAATAACAACCTAAAACATGAACCCTGGTTGAAAAAAATCGAAGTTGTCCTTTAAACAGCATGCCAAAATACCAGTGTCATCTGAAGAGACAACAATGGGATCACAATTTCTCTACAACTTTCTTGGCAGTCTTGGCAGCTTCTTTTTTTTCTTCTTCAAAACAATAGACTGGTGTGTTGCTGCGTTCCTTTACGTATCAATTCCCATGCAAAAACAACAGAATCCACACTTATTTGGCATACAAATAGATGGAATAATATACAGAGAATAGAGTTGCTAGATGAACAATGAACTGTGTCAGCTTTTCTTTGGTGGAGGAGGAAGAAGTGTTGACCTACAAGTTCTACAGTATCTCTCTAAGTGTCTGTGACACTACACTACTGTGTGCTTGCAATGCAATGCCATAGGACTTGAGATGTGTCATACTAAAGTATAATTTATTTCTAGGCAAAGCTTTGACATCTATGGCCAGCTAAAAAAAACGTGCAGCATACCGGGAATGACCCAGCGATAAACACCAAATATGCAATGCAGATGAGTCATTCCGTGAAAGTGGTACGATTTGCAGTCCCTGACCGTTTCAGCTGCATTTTATTGATTGAGTCACTATTTTTAAAATATTTTTCCCTTTAATATTGTGTAAACATTACGTGGATTTTATCTTCATATCAGACATTAGCTTTCTTTTAGTAGACACCCCACCCTAGATACCCTCTATTTTTTCCATTTTTTCATGTCCCCAGTGGCCTTCGATGAAAGGGACTTAACATATGAATATTAAAAATCTACAAAAATCCATGCATTATGTGAAGAACATATCTATCTGTGCTTTATTGCTGGTCATGTTTAATCATTTAAAAAGCATTATGTAGCTGCGTCCCTCATTTACACTCAACTCTGTGACACAAGTCATTCTGCCTTCATAACAACAATTAACTGGTCCTTTAGTGACATCACCAATAGGAAGTGGTATTCTAAAACTCTTGTGACCAACATGCTACAGAAAGTGGCAATTTTAGAGGCATTTTTTACTCTCGCATGTGGTCGTGAATCATAACAGCTCATCTCTGTTACAGAGTTAATTTTTACACCCCAAGTTTTTTTAAAGGGTCAAACCTATATTGAGATACGGTATCTGGGGCACATGGATGGGTATCTCTGGGACAAAGAGCAGTGCAGAATAATGACAAATCAAGAAATTAACCGACTCAACAAGGAGTTGGAACTGGAACAGAGAGTGGAGTTTGCTGACATTCATGACATTTTACAAAATAAGGACATGGAGGCAGACAGAAAAATAACAGGGAACTGGAGGCCCTGACGCTCAGCCTCAGCAGCAGCTTGCCATCAAGGCAGAGCAGAAATGAACCAAGAAGAAAACATGCAAGCATTGCCCTGAAATGCAGAGAAACGATTGACTCACCTAACTTACCTGAACAGTAGCGTAAAAGTAAAATCAGACTTCTTAAGACTGTCACAAATGAAGGCGGAAAATAACGACAAGGTTTTTCTCGTAATCCTTCCGTCACCAAAAAGCAGTGTTTGTTTTCTGTCTTGGTCACCGTGCACAGTAAGGTGTGACATGTTTGCTTGTGCTATATTTCACTTGAGTGGTTTAATATCACTATATTCTGACCATTGATGAAGCACCCATTACTGTTTGATGTAGCGCAAGGTTTGGTCGGCACACTTGCCTAAAGAATGATATGTCATATGTTTGTTTTGGGGTTTTCTGCCTTTATTGATCGTATCAAGGAAAGAGAGACAGAGAGAACGGGAGAGAGCAGCAGCAAACACGTGACACGCAGCCAGGCCAAAGCCGTTGGCATGCGCCTGGACCACCTGGCCTGCGGTCGCTCCTAGATCTTGGTTTAATTATTGCATTTGTTTGGCATTTCATTTTGCCACCTGAACATCAGAATAGCAGCAGCACAGATGTAAGCAGGGGTGTAGTGGAGGGGGAACGCGGGGGGGCGGAGTCCCCCCACTTCTCACATCTAAAATATTTTTGGGTCTGAAAAAAATCATTAGCATGGTGAAATACATCTTGATGACATCATCAAGATGTGTTTCACCATGTTAATTTGTTTCCTTTTTTCTGAGAGTGTACAAATGGAACCAAATGGACCCGCTATAGGGTCCATTTGGTTCACATTTGTACACTCTCAGAAAAAAAAAACAAATGGGGGGGAATTCCCCTTTCAGAGGCGTCCCCCCACTTCTAAAAGTACCACTACAACACTGGGTGTAAGCTAATAATCTGCAAATGTAGCAGGTGGCTACAGCCTCTGTCGTGGTGGCCTCCAAAGTCTAGTATCTGCCCACGGACCAAGGGGGGGTGGGGGTATGTCCTTTTGGTCTAGTGGTTAAGATGTTGGACTTTCACGCGGGAGACCTGGGTTCGAACCCCGGGCGTTACATTGGTGCCATGACCCGGATCGGGTTTCCCTGTGGAACGAGGTCAAAAGGGAGGTGAGTGTAGCAGGTGGCTACAGCCTCTGTCATGATGGCCTCCAAAGTCTAGTATCTGCCCCTGATCTAGTGGTTAAGATGTTGACTTTCACGTGGGAGACTTGGGTTTGAATCCCGGGCGTTACACAAACACAGCAGTGATTTGTGATCTGCTCGGTGCACTCGTGACAGGTAGTAGTGGAGAATCATCCAACGGCCCTGAGCTTGAGCATCGTGACTGTGAAGAGGCACAACCTCGGGGGCCCCCTGCTTTGGGTGGCAGCGGCCCAGGGGCCAATAATTTCTACTAGATCAGCCTATGACGGGTAGCCTACATTTTCATTGGTTCACTTGGACTGTATAAAAAGTGAATAAGTGATAACAACTTAACCTAAAAACCTCACATAAAGTACCAACATATGGAAAACCAAAAAAACAAAATATCGAAAACTATTGCAATTTTATATAAAATGAAAGACATAATTAATAGAAAATCATGTATAACTCATTACTACTTCCATACTTAAAGGTAGGAGAAGTGATTTCACTTTTGTCAGATATCACCCCCCCCCCCCCCCAAAAAAAAAAAAAAAATCTGTTAAAATGCTCTATTATAAGGTGTGCAGACCATATATGGAGTTTCCCCCTCCCCCACGTTAGCAGAGGAGCTAATAAAAGTTCCCCAGGTGGAGGGTGAATTCTCCTCTAATCAGGATCGAGCAGCAGGTTCAAATAGTGTAGCTACTCTTGGGCGCCCCTAGTGCACCAGGCTGGTACTACACGATGAATTTCAAATCACTTACCCTACCTTTAACTTATTGTGTAGAAATCTGGGGAAATACATACAAAACTATAATACACCGCATTGCCATTCTTAAAAAAACAACAACAAAAAAACAATAAGAATTGTAAACCAAGCTGGTTACTATGAACCCACAAACCCACTCTTCATCAATAATTGTACACTTAAATTTGTAGATCTTGTCAACCTCAACACTGCAATACCAATGTACAAGGTATACAACAAGTTACTCTTCCAATCCGCATGCAGGACTTGTTCACACTCAGACAAAGCAAATATGAGCTTAGGGGAACGGGTATTTTTATGAAGAAAAAATCAAGAACCAACTTAAAGAAGGAGTCTTTCAGCCACAGGGGTGTAAGTCTGATAATTCAGACTTACTTATCCTTGATATTGTAGGTGCATTTACATATTACACCGTGTGTGTGTGTGTGTGTGTGTGTGTGTGTGTGTGTGTGTGTGTGTGTGTGTGTGTGTGTGTGTGTGTGTGTGTGTGTGTGTGTGTGTGTGTGTGTGTGTGTGTGTGTGTCTATGAAATTTGCTTTTGTTTCTTTTCCATTTCTTTGCTCTTGATTCTGTTGCCTTAGTAATTTATACATTTATTTGTATTTTTCTTTCATGTTATGTTTGCCTTCTACTGGGTGGCTTCAGCCCACACCTTTTCGGTCAATTGTACCGAGTATGTCAATTTTTCTGTAGATATGTTTTAAAAATTCTGACCGAGACAATTAAACTAACTAACTAACTAACTAACTAACTAACTAACTAACTAACTAACTAACTAACTAACTAACTAACTAACTAACTAACTAACTAACTAACTAACTAACTAACTAACTAACTAACTAACTAACTAACTAAAATGTAATAAAAACAACTAATTAAGGGTTGATAACCAAATTGGTTTCCAAGATGAAAAGGATTTAACTATTCAAGCTGCAATGTTAATCATTGATAATTAAAGGGAATATTTTGTGTAATTGTGCTGAAATCTGTTGCCTGTCCTTTGATATAATTCTTTCAGTGTGGTGATACATGCCTGTGCAAGCCTATCTGTGTTATGGTGCATGTATGAATGTTAAACCCAAATCTGACATCTCTTTTGACAGCAGTCAGTCAGTAGGCCTATGCAGCAACCACCTACCCCAGGGGACACTGAGTGTATGCAAACTCCACACAGAAAGGCCCTTTTGCCAACCCTGCCTCGGGTATGGGCACTGATGACATTTTGTTCAGCAGTGGACCTATGATGACAATTCAAACAAGAGTTGTGCCCCTACGGGGCACAGGTCTCCACCGTCCGGCTCAGCTATGAGATCTATGACGTCATCATTACATCACACACGGGACGGAATGACGGGGTACAGACACGGGCGGAATGACGGGGTACAGACACGGGCGGAATGACGGGGTGCGTTCCATAGTCACCACCTTACGGTGGAGACAACAAAGTATTCAGAACCAACATAATGCTATAAAGATGAATTTCTCCGGGCCAAAGAGCAGCTAGAGCAGAATCAAGATAAATCAGCCATATCAAGAAATTGAACAAGGAGTTGATGGAACAGGGAGCGGAGTTGGCTGACATTCACAACATTTTACGAAATAAGTACATGGAGACAGACAGAAATAATAGGTTGCAGGAGGCCTTGAGACTCAGCCTCAGCAGCAGCAGCAGCTTGCCTTGGGCCAGAAGTTAAATAGCAGTTTATGCAGACTTTTAGCTTTTTCATGTAAATATAGCATGGATTAGTACAGTATGCACAGTTAAATTATCCATTAGGTTAATTTCACTACATTTTCAACTGTTATGTGCTTATGCATGATACACGACTCACACAGAAGACTGAGACTTGCACACAGACACAACCATTTAATTTCTATGGTTATTGTAAAAACCTGGAATGGAGATGTTGTGTGGATGTTAAAAAAGTTCCCCCATGTTTCCTAAAAATTGAGGGCTGCCCCAATCCCGATACAAACTCAGTATAACTTAAAACTCCATTTTAACCATGACAGATTATTCAAAAACAACCCATCTTTTTTCTGATATTGGCTGGTTGTTTTGGAAAGTGTAGCCCGCTCTATATTTGGGAATGACCACCCAAATAAACAAAACAATATTTTAAAAATAAATGAAAACTGTAAATGAAATTTCACAGCCCTCGCATGTATTAGGAGGATCATATCAGTCACCAGAAAAAAATATGTGTTGTTTTTTTAATAACCTGTAATGGTTAAAATGGAGTTTTAAGTTATAATGGGTTTGTATAGGAAGGAAGCAGATACGCTAAAATGAAAATCAAATATGTAAATACTGAATGGAGTAACTTATAAACTGTCTGGCGTGTTCACATGAGACTGAGTAGACCATAAAATGACCAAAAGTTTTTTTTTTAAAGCGGAATATCTCTTTAAGAGTGTAACAAATAAAGATGGAAATAAAGGCAAGATTTTCCCTTAATCCATCATCTGTCACCAAAAACAGTGTTTACACTAGGCTATGTACATCAATACTAAGGTGTGACATGTTTGCTTGTACAATATATGACTTGAGTGGTTTACCACTGACCTTATTCTGACTATTGATGAAGCGCCCATTACTGTTTGTTGTGGCCCAAGGCTTGGTTCGCCACAACCGCTTTGGTTGCAGCCACTTACATTAATAGCAGACTAAAGAATGACACGTCATACATGCTTGTTTCCTCTGGTACTGGGTGCCTTGAATGTGTTTGTGGCATTATAAAATCTGCCGATTACCAAGGAATTTTGGAGGGAAATGTTTCACCAAGAGTCATGAAGCTGGGTCTTCGTCAAATATCATGGGTGTTCCAGCAGGACAACAACCCAAAATACACATCAAGAAGGACCCTGCAGGAATGGTTCAACATAAAATGCTGGACTGCTCTAAAGTGGCCAGCAATGAGCCCACATCTCAATTCCATTGAAAACCTGTGGAATGATCTGAAAATGTCAGTTGAGAAGGCACCCTTCAAATCTGGGTCAACTGGAGCAATTTTCAAAAGAAAAGAAAGAAAAAAGGATGGGCCAAACTGCCATTTAGAGAGGTGTAGGTATGAGGCATCTCATTGAAACCTATAGGAAGCCTTTGACAGCAGTCATTTACTCGAAAGGCTGTGCTACCACATATTGTATTCAAGGTGTTAATACTTTTGGTGTGTAATCTATCATTTGGAATTTAATATTTAATAAAGTTCTGATTTAAAAGTATTATTACAATTCATGCTTTTATAATGATGTATTTTAGCCACCAGTGACCACTGCTAACAGCAGTGCTAACTGCTGGCATCATCATCTTGGCTCTGGCTGGTTGGCTGCTGTTGTGCTCGAGAAGATTCGGCCCCATCCTCTAGAGAGTAGAGGCCTGTAAGGACGGCTAAGCCTGGTGTTCCGCTGTTAATATGGAATGTGATTGAATGATTGAGCCAAATGACTCTGGGTCTGCATGGGTATCCTATAGCAACGACTGAAATGAACAAAACAAACAAAATAAATGGATTGTTTTGGTAAACAACCGACCAACCAACCGGTTCAATATGACCGACAATGCCCATCACTATCCCTATTATGACACAATTCCAGCTTACCGTATGTAGCTGGAGAAGCACTCCAGTCCACCATAATATACAATAAGAATCACCATAAGGCGCCGCCTTCTTTAAACACAACCCCAAAGTATACAGGATGATGTGCACGTGCACCACATATCAGTTCATTACGGGGCAGGTCTTTTAAGTTGAGTTAATTAGGTCAGTGATGTTAATGACTTTTCTGAGAAGTAAACACATGCCAGCATGGCAAAATGGGGTAGGGCAACATTTTAAGTGGAGCTACCGGTAAACAGTCACAGGGACTTACCCCCTATCACAGGGGCTGGCAACCTTTTGCATATGAAGTGCCATATTTTCATCTTCCTGATAGTCAGTGTGCCATGTCAACATTAGCCTAATTTGAATTCTGAGAACACATATGAATAAAAACAGATAACATAACATCTCTTTCTTCTTCTGGACTGTTTTCTTTCACATCAGGACATTGAAATCATCTTTAGGAAAATTACACCTATATCTCCCCAGCCAAAGTTCAATGTGAATGAATGTAGAACTGTGTGCAGGATTTGCATCAATTTGAGATAGTCTAATTTATGATTATTTAAAAGGAAACATCCTCCCTCATATGTATGCCAGTGTGCCAGTGATTACCCTTCACTGTGCCAATGTTGGCACCCGTGCCTAAGGTTGCCTACCCCTGCCCTATCAAACCCTTGATGGTGAGTGCCAAGCATGGAGTCTTTGGTAGGATCCGGCCGTGAGTTGAACCCCGACCTCGCGCCCAGTCTCAGGGAGGTCACTCTAACCACACGGCTACTGAGCTGGTTTCGGCAGAGTAAAATATCACATGAAAAAAAAGCATATTTCAGTGTGGCCTCTTATTGTGGACAATCTAAGGCACGCCTGTGCACTACCCATGATGTCAGATCTGCATCTTGTTGTGGCACACCTGTGAGGTGGGATGGATTATCTCAGCAAAGCAGAAGTGGTCACTATCACAAATGTAGACAGATTTGTGAACAATGTTTGAGAGAAATGGTAATATTGTGTATCTGGAATGAATTTTAGATCTTTAATTCCATCCCATGAAAAATGGGGGCAAAAACAAAAGTGTTGCGTTTGTTGTCGATTATACTGTATGTCACATAACGTTAATATTGTACCATAATATATTTAATGTGGTACTTCCTGAAGTTCATGCTGGGAAATAATCATGTTGACAATGTGATAGCATGCCTCTTATGGTGTTGACAGGGGCGTAGCCTAGGATGGCAATACTTTGAATACACCGGCACTCACATCTGATTGAATTTACTGGTATTGCTGTGCCAGGTACACATCCAGGGCACTGTATGTTCTTCACAGGCCCTTCTATCAAGACAAAAGGTAAGAAGTAGATTTTAGAAAGGTTGTGAATGAGGCCCGACACTTGTTTGATGTTCATAGCATGTATGATGAATACAATTACAAAAAGCAATACTTCGTTGCAGTGATGAGAGCATTTGGAATTTTCCAAATGTTCATGAATTATTACTGTTATTATCAGAATTTTGTGTTCAAATTTTAACAAAAATTAAAAGAACAAAAAAACAAAAAAAAACAAAGAATAAAATTGCTCACCCAAGCATTGTTTTGGCAAAGACATTTCGTAAACCAGAATTGTCAGTTAATTGAAAAGAGATTGTATTTTATACAGTTCTGTAAAAGTTTAAACCTGATCGGGGACGCTATAATGCTGACAGTAGAATGAAAGCATATTAGAGGATAATATTCATCAAACAAATGTAAATATTGATAATTCATCTGTTGTCCAGGACACATGCATCACCCACAGCTGCCATGTCTGAAGAGAATATAGAGAAGTAAGTGCACCTTTTGAATATTTGCGCAGAATGTGTTCACTACTTTGTATTGTTATAATCATAGAGCCATCTTTTCTCTGGTATTTAGTCTGGATCCTTTAATTGCGGACTGATAACTGAACCTACTTTTTCATATCATCTTGGATCGAGCCCCAGTCTCCCACTTGGCAAACCAACGCACAACCTAATAGTTTATAATAAATAATGATGCCACTTCCCAATACTCTTTTGATATTTAAACATTTTATTTTAGGGAGGTGGGAAAAAAACTTACTCTATATATAATATTCTGAAATTAAATATTATATAATATATGCTGTAACAATGCCATTACTAAGGGGTCACTATATATTTTCCTACAACACAAGTGATGTAGAAAATACTGGTAGTACTCCATTTCTTTGCATCTGTCATTTTCTTTTTTTAAATCAAACAACAGATTTTGTGTTGAATACTTAGTAATGTTTATCCTTTATTCAATAGTAGACCTTGGGACACTTGCCGTGAGGTGCCAGTGGTCAATGATGAACAGACGCCATGGAAAGTGATCAAGTTGCTTAAATTTGTGACTCTGTGTGTGGTGACACTGCTGGTGTTTGGACTGGCGATATGCAGCAAGGTATAGCGCACAGGATTTATTTTCAGAGAATATACAAAAAACATTACAATATGCTAGTTATTTTTTTGGTGTATTGTGTATTTGCTAAATCTGCCAATAATGAGCGCTAGTATAATATTCGCATTGTTCCTAGAGGAGTAGATTATCCCCAAAAAATTGTTGAGTTTTATACATTGTCTATAATCAATTACACGCCTATGAAGTCGCGTTATGGAGAATTATTATGGAAATCCTACTAGCCGCTTATATTCGATTAAGAATGTGATGGAGAAAACTAATGATCTCCATGAAATTAAGATTGATGGGCTGTGAACTTACTCTTTCTGTGATTACAACTTCTTGTAAGGCAGTGTGGAATGTCTGCTAACTAATGTAACATACATACTCATCATTAGTTATATCAGCTTGTTTAAAATGACTGTGTTTTGACTGTTTTCAGTCCTCTCTCCTGCTGCTCATCACGTTGTCCAGTAATGCCACGCACACGGTGCCAGCCGACCAGAAACCCTTGACCCTGCTGTGTGTGGGCTGCACCCTGGTCACTCCCAGCATCCTTCTGCTCTTCAAGAGCCTCTGGAAGGCCTGCTTCAGAACCTCCAAAATACCATCCAGAACAACCGCTGTCTTTGTAAGAAACACTGACCTTAAGCCAAGTGCTGGAATCCAAGGCACATAGAATGATGCCCTACTTATAATAGGCTTAACAATGTATGAGATGACTTTACTTTGCAACCAGAGTAGATAGGCTGTTATTCAAGACACCCCTATTCCTATTCCTGCAATCTGTTTAATCGCAAGTAAAGAAGACAGAAAGTGCAGCCCGCGGACCAAATACGGCCCTGGGAAGAATTTTATTTTTCTCTTCTGATCTCCAGGTTCTCTTCATAGACATCCTGGTGGCACTGGGTTCAGCCGTCCTCGTCATGGTGGTGATGCCGTTCCTGGATATCATCACCAATGTGATGCTTCTCAACAGCATCGCCCTCCTCTCCGCTGTCTTCCAGGTGGCAGCCCAGTGCTCTGCTGGAGACAGGAAACGATTCCTTTTACCAGCCATCTCTGCGTCCGTTCTGATCCTACTGGGACACGTTCTCTTTCTTCTCTCGCTGCGGATGCCCGAGGAGAAAAGTGAAGACATGGTATTGTGGTCAGGCGTGGCTGTCGGTGCGACCGTCTTGGTGTCACTGAACTGGTGGGAAAATTATGTTAGCCTCTTCACTGCACCCACCTGCAGTGCAGTGGGTGCAGGCGCACGTGACTTCTTCTACCGGCTTTCCGAAGATTTAAAAGACTCCCAGAACATTCAACACATCATGTCCAGTCTTATGAGGATCGTGGTGACGGCTGTCGTGCTTGGAGCCTTTGTCCCTTTGAACGGTAAAGAATGGACCTCCCTCACCGCTGTCCCTTCTGATGTGAAGAAAGTTTCGCTGACCCTCACCGTGGTCCAGCTCGTCTCTTCGCCCCTGTGTCACTGGTTTGCCGTGATGGCCTGCAAGATGCACGCCGTGCGGCGGAGTTTCCTCCTGCCCATGTACCTCGCCTCCCTGGCTGTTGTGGTTCTCTTTGTTTCCCCGGTGGTGGTTAACTTTCAGAACCACAGAACCGACAACAACATCACCTTCAAAAATTACTGCGATGACACTGTTCAGGTTGAGAAACCAGATCTTCAGGACGGTTGGTACGAGTCGTTGGTGTTGGACACAACGTACACTTTGTGTGGTCGAGACATAACCCAGGTGACTGAGATGCTTCTACTAGGAGGTATGAGAGTAATATTTCTCCATATTTTTCATGAAATCATAACATCAGTTTCATGTTCACAAATACAACAGAACCCAAACTGACTCGACTGTAATTGGCATTGTTACTTGTGTGAGCGGAGTGGGCGAGGGTCGGTGTTTGGTGTTTGGCGGTCGGTCGTCCTTCGGGGTACTCTGGTTTAGGTGACGTAAATAGGAGACCTTTTATAGCTAATGTCATGAGTATTAGCTTGCTCCTACTATATTGCCGTGCTCTATTTGTGTCATAGGTTCAGCATTGTTTTGGTGGCTGGGTCTGCTGCTGTCCACTATCTACATTAGCTCTCTGAAACTGCAGCGCATCGAGAGAACAGAGCACCTGTTTGTAAGGAGAATGTACGAGGGAGCATTTCTGGAGCAGTCCATGCTGCTCAACACGCGCTTTCAGATAAAGACCACCAGCATACGCAATGTGTAAGTGTGTGTGTGTGTGTGTGTGTGTGTGTGTGTGTGTGTGTGTGTGTGTGTGTGTGTGTGTGTGTGTGTGTGTGTGTGTGTGTGTGTGTGTGTGTGTGTGTGTGCAAACTGTGCATGCAGGCATGTTTTTTGATTACAGTATGATCCCGAGTTCCAACAATTACAAATCTAATAATAAATATAGCTGCAAGCAGCAATAAAACGGGATCAAGCAAGCAGCAATAAGGAGTAAGAACAATACGCACAAATAAGCCATAGAAACATGGGAGCCTGAACTTCAGAAATACATCAGGTAATTATGGGAGCAGGGCAGGGTTTTTGATTCCTGCCCTGACTGACTCACAATCTGGTGTGACTGAGTGAATGATTGGTGAGCTGTGAGTGAGTGGTGAACTGAGCTATGAACTGTCATTAGTGACAACATGGCCGAATAGTGACAGTCAAACAGCCTTGCCCAGCCATGAGGCCCATAGGGCAGGTGCCTATCTCCTGTTTCTGTAGCATGAGGCAGCTTTATGTACAAGTACACCCTCTGGACATGACGCTAGTATGACACAGGGTCTTCCAACCCTTGATGCTGAGTGCCAAGCAGGGAGGCATTGGATCCCGTTTTTAGAGCCTTTGGTATGACCCGGCCGGGAATCGAACCCCGGCCTCCCAGTCTCAGGGCGGACACTCTAACCACAAGGCCACTGAGTTGCTGAATGAGTAAATGATTGGTGAGCTGTGAGTGAGTGGTGAACTGAGCTGTGAACTGTCATTAGTGACAACATGGCCGAATAGTGACAAAACACAACATGGTCGAATGGTGACAACCACCATTACATTGAGTTTTACCCTGGGTTACACATAGAACCATGAACTTAGATGTAGAAGACCACATGAGATTGTGCATGATTGACTCATATTACTAGGTGTCCGTGCCGGGATTTGAACCCAGGAACTCTCATTTCCAAGTCATGCGCTCTACCAATGAGGCTACCCAACAGACACAAGACGTACTGGAAACAACACACACATTCAATGGACTGCTTGGTAAATGGTAAATGGTGCATTTATATAGCGCCTTTATCCAAGGCGCTTTACATAGATTGTGCATCACATTCACCCATTCACACACACATTCATACACTGATGGCAGTGGGACAGGGACACATCGACACTAACTCTGCAGGAGCCCGGGATCGAACCGGCAACCTTGTGGTTACCATCCGGTTACTCTACCTCTGAGCCACTACCGCTCCTTAAATATGCACAAATAAGCCATAGAAACATGGAAGAAATACATCATGTGATTGTGGAAACACAGCAGGGTTTTTGGAGACTCAGACTTTGTATTGTCAGCAGTGGGACTTGAACCCTCAATCTTGTGTTCCGAAGTCAGGCACCCTACCGACTGAGCTATCCAGGCACAATGATTTGCTTAGTTGTTGTCATCAATGAAACAACCCAACAACACGCCACCAAGCAGTAAGCAATATGAACAATATGCACAATTCAGCAGTCCGAGGGTGGAGCTTAGTGGTCAAAGTGACAAATGGAAACAAGTTCCACATGCTTATTCCTCTCACACAATCTGGCACAATGTACTTGCTCCAGTGTTGCCAGAGAGAAACAAGCAGAAGAAGACTCTTCACAAACGAGCAACTTTCATTGGCTTATAAAAACGTCATTTTTTGATGAAAACAAATTTGCTTCTGAAGTTTTGTCCGGATGGGGCCAAAGTTCTCATGTAGCAGGTGTCATGCAAATTGATCAAAAATCCAGGCATAAAATCAGGCATGAGCATTTTTCAAACTGCTTAAAATGGCAGACACTCTGGGGTGGAGCTTACCAGTCGAAATTACAGATGTGTTCCACATGAATCAAGGAACGTGTAGAAACAAGTCCCATGATTTTAAGCCAAACGAAGCCTGAGTTATGCTTGTTCAAATGTTTCAGTTTCAAAGAATTGCTATAGCGCCCCCATTTGAGCGATTGGAGCAAGACTGGTTTTAGTGTTATTTGGCATCCCCCTCTACCAAACTGTAAAATCTCATAAACAGATTACTTTGCATGTGTAGATTAGGGATAATAGAAGAATTTTCACAAACAAGCAATTTTCATTGGCTCGTAAAAACATCATTTTTTTCACTGAAAACAAAATTCACACTCATTTCATGTTTGTATGGCTTCAAAGTTCATATGTAGGTCATTGTTATGCATTTTGATCAAAGATTGTAGGAGAAGAGACATTTTAACTGTTTTACATATGATTAAAGATTGCGGCTCATCTAAAGGTCAGAGGTCAAAAGTCAGAATACAAAAGTTGTTTGACATAAGCAGACGCATAAGTGAATATAAGTTACATTTCTGAGAGTCGAGCAGTTCATGAGTTATGAGTGTTTAAAGTTTGCAATTTCAGTTGAGTGCTATAGCGCCACCATTTGACCAGTGGTCACAGGCTTCGCATCATCACCGTTTGGCATCACCCTCTACCAGATTACCAATTTTCGCGAAAACCGACTGCACGGTTCAGCCAGAACAGCTATTTCTGGCGGAAGAAGAAGGAGAAGGAAAAAAGAGACAGAAACAAGAAGGGATCAAGTCCACTTCGTGGACTGCTTGATCCCTTAATTACAATTGCTGGTGAAAAGCAATATGTTCCTTTCTACAGTAGCCTACCTGTTGCCAGTTATACTCATTTCTTCATTAAATCTTCTAGTTTCACAGAACCGGTGAACGTGGTGGTGTGTGCAACCATGTGGCATGAGACTCGTGATGAAATGATGAAGATTATAATTTCACTATTCCGGTGAGTTATGTCATGTGATACAAATTTGATGATACAAACGATAGACTGTTGGTTCAGAGTTTCTGCCTCACAAATTTGTACAATGGAGACACAACAAACTGTGAAATAATGCAAATGTACATACAGTAAATAGACATTTATGTACATACATACATACAAGTACATACATACACATATAGGGCTCGATTTTCGCTCCACGCGATGTCCCGACTCTAACATTACCCGAACCCGCAGCGAATTCCCTTATTGGTATTTTCGTCACCTTTTCTCTTCCCTTATCCGACACCGTTATTTGTGACTGGAGGTGTGGTCATAGGCGTGTTTGTCGCGCAGACCCTTAAGTTGCTAATTTCATCAAATAGATTTGGGAACTATATAACGCCATTTCAAAGCACCCGCTAACCCATATGAGAAGGCAGAGCCACGTGCGCATGGTGCGGGCGTCTGTGCGCCTTGGAGATGTCCACGACTCCATGTGGAAAGGCGCCAGTTCAATTCATCTCCTTATTTATGGATTGTCCTATAAACAGCTGTAGATTGCCTGCTGTCGGTCACTTCCTTGTGTTTAGGTAATGTACAGTATATAATATAATTAAATACATTAATTAACTTGTGACGCAATGCTGTAAATTGCAAAAAAGTTGGGATTTTTCAGCAAAAAAGACGTCTTTTTGATCATTAATTTCTCTGTCAATTCTGGAGAAAAATGTAACTGTCGGGGATTCGGTGGACTGTTTCCACCGAATTCCCGACAGTTACATTTTGCTCGATCCCGCATCGTAGAGAAGACCTACCCACATATTCTATAGCCTACAGCAGGGGTGGCCAACCAGTCAGAGACTAAGAGCCACTTTTTTACCGTGTTGCTGCAAAGAGCCACATCATACAGATGGACACACATGAACATCACCCATCCCTTCCTCTCTCTCACACACACAGACCTCTGCTCAGCCAGACACACACCAACATGATAATGACTCCTAGCCCCCACGACCCGACTTCGGATAACTGGTTTAAAATGGATGGATTATGTAGGCCAGTTATTTTCAGTAATTAACATTGTGTGGTTCAACTCTCAGTTGAACCAGTTCCACAAACAAAAATATAACAATGTGAGCTCACACGCACAACATCGATTTTATAATCATAATATAGGGAATGAATGGCTGTGCCAAGCTCAGCAATTTTGACACTTGTCATGTGAAAGGCCCTTAAGAGCCGCATGAAACCAGCCAAAGAGCCGCATGCGGCTCAAGAGCCACAGGTTGGCCAGGCCTGCCCTACAGCATCTGAGAGAGTGCAGCGTGTGCCCGTCACGCTGCATTTTGAAATGTAAAAAATGATCCAGAATTGACCGAGAAATTAATGATAAAAAAACTTTTTTGCCGCGAATTCCCTTTTTTTGCAATTTACTTTATAACATTTCGCAGACTTGGGATAAATGCACGCCACATAGAGCAATAAACATGGAACATGTTTTTTCAACATATCATGTTGAATGGTAAGAAATGATTGAGAATTGACCTAGCTATAATTGTTTGAAAATGAGAGCTATGATCTTTGAGAATAGGCTACTCATGCATGCGTCTCTCCTAAGCCCGCAGCCAGGCTGCGTGCTTAGGAGGGTCAGACATAGCAGTAGGGATAAGGGAAATAGATATGGGATGAATTAAAGGGAATGGCAAGACCAACACGGATTGGATGAAAGCTAAAAACGCCCAAACCACACCTATGCATAATGCAACGGGTATAGGAGGTGTTTAAGGGAGATGGCATGGTAACGAAATTATCAACTTTAGTGTGGGAACGCCTCTTCCCCAATGCTAAGTGCGTTAATTGCGTATAAGGGCTAATGTAACCAAAATCGAGCCCATACTCTCTCTCTCTCTCACACACACGCACACACGCGCACACACACACACACACACACACACACACACACACACACACACACACACACACACACACACACACACACACACACACACACACACACACACACACACACACACACACACACTTTATATTCCATTTCACATATCTGCTATATACCAAATGTCTCCAGGTTGGACAGATACAGACCAAATATATCTCCAAAGAACAGCGATGTGAGTTTTGAATGCCACATCTACTTTGACGATGCGTTCAAAGATGTGCCAGGAAGTCAAGGCCGCCATGTCAATGAATACGCAGAGGTCCTTGTGGAGGTCATCAAAGAGGTTTACAGGTACAACGTCTTCACATTTTAGAAAAGATTCTTTGACTTCTGTTTGATGTTTTAGAATATAAAACTGATGTTTCTTGGTATGCTCCGCACTTAATGGAAAATTGTGGGAATATAAAACAACTATACTGAATATAAAGTTTTTGAAATCTTCTGAACAGTTTTCTGTGTGGTTAAGATGATTGTAACACTATTACTGGGGAGCCTTTACCTAGGCCTAACTGTTTTTGGTTTGATGGTCAGTATTTTCACACAAGTCAGTGGGAGACCGCCCATACCTGGTCAGCGGCTGTTGAGGACGCCGTATGGAGGACGCCTGGAGGTCACCATGCCTCATGGGAACAGTCTGGTGGTTCATTTTAAGGACAGACAACTCATACGCCACAAGAAGAGGTGGTCACAGGTATGCTTGTATATTTGCAGCCATATTTTCCTCAATCCCAGAAAAGTCCCAGTCCCAGAAAAGACCGCAAACAGCCAAAGCCGATAGAGAGCAAGTGACCCCCTACTACATATTGGATAAATTCTGTTGCAAATATTTGAACTTGTGAACCCGTTACATGGCTTAGAGATGCAAGCTATTCTTCAATTAAAGCTTTTCATGAATTCCAGTAAATACAACTCATTGGCCTTATGGTTAGAGTGTCTGAGACTGAGACTGGAAGGCTGGGGTTTGATTCCTGACAGGATTATACCAAAGACTCAAAAAAAAGGGACCCAATGCCTCCCTGCTTGGCACTCAGCATAAAGGGTTGGATAGGGGGTAAGTCCCTGCGACGTACTAGTGTCATGTCCAGGGGGTGTACTTGTACTTCAAAGCTGCCTCACGCTACAGAAACAGGAGATATGCTCCTGGCCTATGGGCCTCATGGCTTGGCAAGGCTTTCTTTTTTTACTTACTGTACTTTTATTAGCAATTAGTGAAGTTCAGGGCAGGCAATACAGTGTTCCCAGGTGGTGAAGATAAAAATTTGACCAGATTAATTGTTTTGTTTTATTTCTCAATGAAATCTGTTGGTTTGTTTTTTTGTTTTTAGGTCATGTACCTGTACTACCTTCTGGGCTGGAAGCTAAATGTTAAATACTGGAAACAGATGAAGGTCTGAAGATATATCAAAGAACGTCATATTAATAATAATACAATTAATAATAATATTCTTACTACTATTTGTACTACTTTTAATAAGAATAAGAATCCTAAATCCTAGGTGCACAGATTGTGTAGATTTCCATTTAACATACTATAGAGCGATAATTAAAAAAAGAAAGAAAAAAAAAGATTGACCCAAGCGACAGCATCCTAACTATCGATTTGTGTGTGTCCTCCACCCCAGAAAGAGAAACAGAACACTTACATCCTGGCTCTAGATGGAGACACAGACTTCCAGCCGTCTGCAGTGATGGTCCTGGTGGACCGTCTCAGGCAGTACCCACGGGTGGGTGCAGCCTGTGGACGCATTCACCCCACTGGGACAGGTTGGTGCAATAGTAGTAGGAACTCCAGAAACACATACAGGACTGAAGCAGTCCCTGTCCTCAACCTCCACTGTGTCACTCCATCAGGTCCCATGGTGTGGTTCCAGAAGTTCGAGTATGCGATGGGACACTGGCTGCAGAAGACAGCAGAGCATGTTCTGGGCTCTGTGCTGTGCAGCCCAGGCTGTTTCAGCCTGTACAGAGCAGCGGCTCTCATGGATGACAATGTCATGAAGACATATACCACCAAATCCACAGAGGCCATTCACTACGTACGCAATGACCAAGGTAGGTAGGGGAGATGCTTAATTGTCGCTGCATAATACTTTGAACCTGAAAATTGTTTTATAACGCTATGTTTAATTCACCATTGTTTGATTATCACTGAAAATCCGAAGAGGTTGTGTGTACAGTACACATCGGCCTGTGTGATGGCAGACCACTGGGCAAGCGCTGGTGGTTTGGCTTGGGGGCTCAAAGCAACCCTCCACTATGATCTCCTGCTTCTGACTTTAAAAGGATCCCTGTCTAATAAGATAAACATTGCTTAAAGAATTATACTTTCCCTATATAACTAAAATAAACAAATAAAAACACCAATGGCATCTTATTTCTTTCATAAATAGAGAATATTTCACTCAACAGGAACTGCTCCTGGCGCAGGATGATGATGTCACGCGTGGTCTAGCTCTATACAATATATGGATGAACATGCTCTGTGACATCATCATCCTGCGACAGGAGAACCTCCTATAGAGTGAAAGATTCACTATTTATGAAAGAAATAAAGTATTGAAGGTGTTTTTATCTGCATGTTTTAGTTATAGAAGGCAAGTATAGTGTTTTAAGGCACATTTGTCTTATTAGGCAGGGATCCTTTTAAAGAAGTGAATATTTGTATGTCTTTAAATGTTTGATTAAATGAACAGGCAGGCTGTGATTGTAAACATGTCTATGCTTAAAGGGGGGGCGCCGTGATTTTAGTATTTTTTCCAATTTTGTACATGTTTAAGAGGTGACAGTATGTAAATAGACCCCTTGGTGTGTTTTTTATGTGCAATGATGTCTTCCCTTTGTATATAGGGTTTCTTCCTGGGGGCTGAACCTTTCCAGTCAAACGTGCCAATGAAAAAAACTTCAACATAGTGACATCACGTGTTCAGCCCCTCCCCTAACCCCTCCCCCTTTATCATACAACTAAAGCTGTGGGTGTGGCTTCAGTTCAGGTGGATCTCCACCCATCACCACCCACTAGGCAAACCGGGCATACTTAATGAACTGGTAGGGTGGAATCATAAAAATGACAGTTTAAAAAACCTTACTTTTCATATAATATTAATACCTGATGATCATGTTTTAGGGTAGAAAAAATCATGGAACTCCATCTTTAACTGTTTTTTGGAGATTTTTTGTTTTGTTTTTTTTTTGATTGTTTTATGGGATGTTTAACAATAGTAATCCTACTTGGAGTAGTTTCACTAAGAGGCCTTTGCGGTATTTTTCTTTGTACTCACAGAATCATGCTGTGAGATGGGTCAAAATCGTAGTTTGCCATACCGTAATGCATATTAAGCTTGTTCGCTATTCTCAGACATTCCATTATTATCGATAACTTGTTCATCCCTGTTCCTCTGTTTGTGCTCAGGTGAGGACCGTTGGCTGTGTCTTTTGTTACTTCAGCAGGGATGGAGAGTGGAGTACAACTCTGCATCTGACTCCTACACCAATGCTCCAGAGGGCTTCAAGGAATTCTACAATCAGGTAAGGGTTCAAGGCAAAACTACAGGTACTTTGTCACTTTGGGTGAGATTGTGAGAGTGTGCACTAAATCTATAGTACATTCCTATAGCGTCGTCGATGGGTCCCATCCACCATGGCCAACACGGTGGAGATGCTCGGCAATTCATTTCTGACCACTAAAAGGAACCCTTCCATCTCCAGACTCTACATCTTGTACCAGCTGATGGGCATGGTCACAGCCATACTGGGGCCGGCCACCATGTGCATCATGATTGCAGGTTGAGTTTGATTTTCCTTTAATATTAAACAGAGGAATTGCGTAATATAACCTTCTGTACAAAGCTCTGGTCTGTCTCGGTTTGTTACCAGACCATAGCCCATCCCAATTCTGGCGATTACTGCTGGTTGCAAAAAAAAAAACAAAGCATTCTCAGTTTGTATAAAATGCACTTTGCAGTTTCCTGTTTATTTGTATGTATGAGGAAACATTATGTATGCTTGACAACCAAGACAAATCATGAGGTATCCTATAATGTGTGTACTTCTTGAATGATGAATAATGATATAAAATTGCCAACACTGCTATTTATGTCTGTATTTATTTTCTTGCAGGATGTCTGACACTGATGATAAACATAGACTTCAACAGTGCATTGATCCTGGCAGTATTACCCCCTGCCATCTACCTGGCTCTCTGTTTCAAGCTGAAGGCAGATACACTGGTCACTGTTGCAGCTGTCATGAGTATTGTCTATTCTGTAATGATGTTGGCGCTGCCCATGATCTTAATCGGCAAGTAGTGATTCAATTGCTCACTCGATACTCAGGTGTGTGTGTATGTGTGTGTGTGTGTGTGTGCGCGCGCGCACACACACACACACACACACACACACACACACACACCCCCACACACACACACACACACAAAAATGTTTTCTTTATCCTGTATTAATAATAATAATAATCTCTATTTATATGTATGTATTATTGTATTAGTGTTTTATTTACATAGTCTGATCCATGATCTCCATTACTGTTGTATTTATAACAGACACCATGGTACAAGAAGCCAACCCTTTAAGTCCCAGCAGTCTCTTCCTCATTGCCCTGGTGATCATATGCATCGTGACTGGGCTGATGCATCCGCAGGAGTGTCACCTTTTGGTCTACGGCTTAATCTACCTCCTGAGCGCCCCCAGTGCCTACCTCCTGCTGATGATCTACTCCATGACCAATATGAACAACATGTCCTGGGGAACCAGGGAGTCCACATCCTCTTCTGGGGCACAGAAGACTGCACCTAGGGGTCTGACACCAATACCTGTTACCTATTCACTTTGTGCCTTGTGGCACATAAGACCTTCACAGAGTGCTTCCACTTTTTTCAGTCCTCACTTCAGACTTCCATCCTGCCTTTTGTCTTTCTCAACAGTGTGCAAGGTCTTCCTTTCCTTTGGTCTTCCTTTTCTCTGTTTCCACTGTAGTATCTACTGTACAGTTATGTTTCTAGTACATACTGCAGTCGTTGTTGTGGTCCTGTCGTAGTATGTATCATCTTACATCTATGCAACTTTACTTCCTCACTCAGTGGCTTCATGTCAGATCTTTCTAACGGCTTTTAGTGCTAACATAATCTTGCCAGTGTATTCTTCATAGACATCTGTTATGAAACATGTTAATTTCCCATGTTTCACATCCATATAGCAATACTAGCATCACTAGTGCCCTGTAGAGTTTTAGCTTTTTGCTTTTTATGATGATGTTTGAGTCTTTTTCAGTCTGATGAATGCACCTCTTGCCTGCCTGCTCCTCAGGTCCTTCATGGCACGACCCTCTTTGCAAACTGTGGGACCTAAGTAAGTGAACTGTTCTACCTCTACAAGGTCTTATCCATTTCATCTGTATTTCCTGGTTTCTTGCATTAATTGTCTTCACCAGGTCAAAGGCATGAGAGAGAATGTAGCACACAAAGTTCACATTGTAAATCATGGTAAACTAGAAAAGTGCCCTTCTGGGCACAGGTCTCCACCAGGCCAGTTCAGGTTGTGGCCTCCTGGTGCATGGCGCTTTAATATGCCAATGTTAAAAGGGTGCCATTTCTTCACATGACTTTAGCATTTGAATGATTTGAGGCATTTTGTCAAAAAATGTGTTTTGCAAATTTCCACCTGTTGGTGGCGCTATAATAAGCGATTGTGAAAAGAGTGGATATTAGAGAGAATATTTTTCTCAGCCTAGTATTTTAGTGTGTTAAAGATTTTATGTAAATTGCCTGCTGTGTTCATCATCTTTTCAAAATCAGCCTCCTGGTGGCGCTATAACATGGCGTTGTCAGAAATTTGGAGCAGAGGTTCATGGATGGCAGCCAGGGAGTGTGTGTGCAAATTCTGGCGTCGATCGGGTTAACGGTTTGGGAGATTAGCTGGTAACAGAAGGACACGCATACAGATTTTTGCACAAAGATGCCAAAAATCAGCCTCCTGGTGGCGCTATAACAGGCCTTTGTGGAAAATTTGGAGCAGAGGTTCATGGTTGCCATCCAGGGAGTGTGTGTGCAAATTATGGTGTCGCTCAGGTAAACGGTTTGGGAGATTAGCTGGTAACAGACGGACACACGCACAGATTTTTGCAAACAAAATGCAAAAATCAGCCTTCTGGTGGCGCTATAACAGGCCGTTGTGGAAAATTTGAGGCAGAGGTTCATGGTTGGCATCCAGGGAGTGTGTATGCAAATTGTGGCATCGATCGGGTTAACGGTTTGGGAGATTAGCTGGTAACAGACGGACACATGCACAGAGTTTTGCAAAACAATGGCAAAAATCGCCCTCCTGGTGGCGCTATATTAGGCCCTTCTGGAAAATTTGGAGCAGACGTTCATCGTTGGCATCCTGGGAGTGTGTGTGCATCGATCGGGTAAGCATCGCCGGAAATTAACTGGTAACAGACGGACACACACACACACACACACACACACACACACACACACACACACACACACACACACGGACGGAGGGCAAAACATATTCCCCACCATGCCTCCGGCCTGGTGGAGACAAATAGACATTGGCTGGTATTCTCGATCGCTATGGTGTAGCCAGGTATGGTGTAAGTCTTCTCATTGGCTGCATGGCAGCAAATCAGGTCTCGGGCCTTGTGTGTAGGCCGAAAGCCTATACCACCAGGCCTGGGCCTGAGCTTACCAAATAATTACCCAGAATAATTAGAACCTGCAAGTCAAAAGGTCCAGAAATCACCTGACCCCCCAATTAAAAATGTTACTGTACTCCCCGGCATTGTTCATCATGAGTTGAAGCTCTTGATGACTGGTTTTAATTATTATGGATAATTATTTGGTAGGCCCAGGCCCAGGCCTGGTGGTATAGGCTTTTGGCCTGTACACAGAAGGCCAGACTTGATTTGCTGCCATGCAGCCAATGAGCATGGCCCCACACCTGATTTGCTGCCCTGGAGCCAATGAGAAGACTTACACCATACCTGCTACACCACAGCGATCGAGAATACCAGCCATTCTCTATTTCAGTTTGTTGTAGGACATGCCTCGATAAGCTCCCAAATTCGTGTCCATGCTTGACCAACTGCTGTAACTGCCTCTGCTGGAAGGCTGGAAAGGAGAACATTGTATCTACAGAGGTAGTGGAGCCTGTGGATGGTCCCCATGCCATTATAACCAAACACATGGAGCTGGAGGAAGAGAGGCAAGTACTCATGGTTGGATTATTTGAATTTAAGATGTAGGTTTTTACTGTTTTTAATCGTGATACGATACACCGGTAGGATACTCATATTTTCAATACATTTAGTTGCAGATAAACAATAATATCCTCTGGTCCCTGCAGTATACCACTCAAAAGATTTAAAATTATATATGTATTCCTGTTCCGTATAAGTAAGGGATAACACCCGACGAGCCCAACTAACTGACCCTGGCTGCGCCTCGGTCAGTTATTAGGCTTACGTCAGTGGTTTTCAACCAGTGGTCCGAGGACCACCAGTGGTCTTTGAGAGGGTGACAGCAACGGCATGTAAATAACCAAATACGTAGCTAACCAAATGGACCTGCTAACGGCGTGCTGGAACTAAATGCGGAAGCGCACCGCGGATTGATATGAACACAGGGGGACCTTGATTATGCAGCGGTCCAATATAGAGCAGAGCGGTGAATTATAGTGTAATATGTCACCGCTCACATGACCAGAACGCTGGCTTCTGATTGGAGCATTCATTCAAGCCATGTAATAATATTTAATAACAAATACTGTTATTGTAAGAATGATATACTAATACTAATAATAACACTTACTATTTGTTTTTTTCCTCAGGGAAGAAGATCCTCCATTGACACGTGTTCCTCAAGGTAAAGCCACACATATTCCTTAGCTTAAAATTACATTGAATTCAGGTCATACCAGTAGATGTTGACAAACATCAGACATCAAATATCACCTTTCTTCTTCACGATTTACCGTACATACATTTATCATCTTGCTCCTGCCTCTTTAACTACAGACTGGATCATGCAGTTACAGACCTTGTCCGAAGAGATGTCCCTAAATGAACATACACTTGACACAGTGAGTGGAACATTTTTTATTTTATTTATTTTTTTTACAAAAACTCCCTGTTGACAGGTGCCACTCCAACCCGTATGTGTGATTTAAAAAAAATGTAAGTACTAAACAAAAAGGGGATATTTACTCACGAGTCGCAATCCATTCAAATTCGTACACAACCCAACAAGGGCATGAGTCAAAACTAACTTTTTGGGAACCAATAGATCCTGTGATCTTTTGGCGCCAGATATAATTTCTTGGAGTCCAACAGCTAAAATCACTAAAACCAAAGACCCCTCTTTTATTTTCTAATAACAACCTAAAACATGAACCTTGTTTTTTTTTTTAAGAGTTGCTTTGTGTTTCTCCCAGGAGGAGCAGGAATTTTGGAAGGACCTACAGAAGAAGTATCTTGAACCACTGGCAGAGGACGAAGAGCAACAGGAGAAGATCAAGGAGAGCCTCAGAGAACTCAGGAACAAGGTATTAAAATGTCAACAAAATTAATTAACTTGAAACATTACACATCTATGGAAATCTCTTGCGTGAAACATGTCCACAATGTACACTGAATAAATAATTTAAGGAGAGTATAGGCCAGACCTCCTTCAGGCAACTGCACGAAGTTCATTTTTGTAAGTGAAGACAGTGTGCAGGACTCACTTTTTCAACTCTTAAATTTTATTACTTCGACACACATTGTATTTATTGTATTGTATCTATAAGTGTGCAGTTTTAGTTGACAGAAACACCAATAAGAATGCCATTTAATTGTCCTGTCACACAGGTGTGTTTTGTGTTCTTTTTTGCCAACGCCTTGTGGCTGCTGGCAGCCTTCATCCTCCAGTTCATCGAGTTGAAGATTCCCATCCCTAAACTCAACATGACCGTGATGGAACACACCGGGGACTACATGTACATCGACCCAGTCGCCTTCTTCTCTCTCTTCAGCTTTAGCCTGTTGATCATTTTTCAGTTCCTGACCATGCTCTATCACCGGTGAGAGCAGCGCCTCTGCTTCAATAGAACAGATGCAATGCTTCTTTGCTTCGCTCTTGGCACTTATGTTGTTTCAGTACAAAACAATCACCAATGACTACATTGGAAATAAGGGTTTCATTATACCCTCAAATCTAAGCTAAACATTATCTTGGCATGGTTTATTTTGTATTTTATAAACCATAAAAATGATTGTGTGTTTCTTTACTGTTTTGTCTGTCCAGATTATACACACTGATCCATTATGTGGCCTTTGAGGACACCGAGATGAAGTCACGAAAAGATATTAGATATTTACCACGTGACAATGAGGTAATAACAGTAACACAGCTGCTGCTAGCCTTTTGATTTGAGTTGATCCATTAAAAAATGGCTATTTAACTCTGTGTTGCCTGCTAGAGTACCAAATGGCAGTTATCACATTGCCTTTTGAGGAAAAGCATCAACCATAGGTGCAATCTTTTGCTATTTCAAGAAATAATTTGTCAATTTTAATCAATCCAGGTCCATCCAACCCTTTCTGAGACGCTGGAATGTGACGATAAGGATAAGGATATAGCACTATCTGAGGTATCGTTCATAATACTATCAGTTCTTTTCAAGCTGTTGTGAAGGCCGGTGTCTCGTGAATATATTTCATTTTTAACTTGACAATTGAAACAAAGCAAATGAAAAAATAATTGATACTCCTTTCTTTCTTCGGTGTTTGACAACCTTTGTCCCCTTAAAAAATAGGTTTGTTAGTCAATTCTGTTGTATTGATACCTTGCTAATTTAGTAATATGATGATGGAGTACATTTATTGTCTCCTCCCCACAGGGCCCCGACTCCACTAACATGCAAATCTCAATCCGGTACAGCGAGGACAATGACGGATCGAGCATAGCATCAATATCGGCCATCATCCATCGTCAGCAAACATTTGCTACGAGCGACGTTTAACTAGTGACGTCTTCTGTGACAGAAAGACTCAGAAAGACTGCCCTGTGATTCTGTAGCCTTGATTTTCCATTTCCTCTGTCAGAATCCCACGTGTTTTTCGTCTCCACCAGGGCGAAGGCATGTTGGGGACTGGGGAGTCTGTTTTGCACTTGTGTCCATCCGTGTGTGTGGATTTCTGTCCGTTTGTGTACAGATTATCTCACTGTTAATCTGATCGCTGCCAAACTTTGCACACAACTTCCCTGGATGCGATGATGAACCTCTGCCCCAATTAATTTTCCTTTCCCAGAACGGCCTGTTATAGTGCCACACTTAAGCAGCACACAATTTTACATATACCTGCAACCATCGGCATGAATTTTTGCATGTACATTCCTTAGAGAGGACAAAGACGAACCTTTGACATTCCTTCATATTACCCATCCAGATTCTATCCGAAAATCACGCAAATCGTTACACCCTGTTTCTACAGTCATGTGCGCATGACTGATGTGTCCCATATTTTATATTCCATCCTAATTGGCTATAATTCGCTTTCAAAGCTTGCAGGATCTGTTTAGAACAAAATGCATCAAATGATGAACGCAGCAGGCAAGCAGGCAATTTACATTAAATCTTTAATGCACTTTACTACTAGTGTGACAGCCCTGCCTCCTCTGCCTCACTGTAGGCTAGCCAGCAGTCTGGGTGATTGGGATAGAGTGGGGCAGGCCAACTGGGTACACCTGTGGTTTAGGAGAGTATATAAAGGCCCCTCCTCCATGCTCTCTAGAATAGCTGTCTGTCCTTCCCTTGTTTGCAGTTGCACACCTTTTATACAACACTCGCACACTCCATACATCCACACACTGCAGCAGCATACATGACTGATTACTGACATTATCACATCTCATACTTGTTTATTTTGATTATTGCTTAATTTATTTAATTTTTAGAATTTTAGAACTATTTTAATATATATAAAAAACATTGCTTTATTTGGCATTTCCAACTTAAGCATAGTATGAGGTGTCTCTGGCGTGTCACTGGTTAATTGTTTGTATTTTGTTGAGGTTGTTTTTTTTTTTTTTTTTTTTTTACATTTTATAATGTAAAGCACATTGGTACAACTTTGTTATATAAATGTGCTATATAAATAAAGGTGGTATGGTTCATTTGGAAGTTCCATTAGTGTCCCTGAATTCCTGATAGCCTACAGGTGGCTTGCCTATATTAGAAGTTGCTTCAGTCACTGTCACTTTTAAAGAATAAATGGTCAGGTGGATGGTTTTGGATGCTATTATAAAGTAAATGGCTATGTGACATGGTGGCTAGTTGATTTTATTGCACACCTTTGATACAACACTTGCACACAGCACATTCCATACATCCACCCACTGCATACATGACTGATGACATTATCACATCTCATACCTGTTTATTTATGTTAATATTATTGCCTAATTTATTTCATTTTTGGAATAATAAATATTTTAAATGTTTGTGTGTGAACTCCCTCCTTTTGCCATAAAATCTAAATCTATCCCACTCTTTTTACAATGTCTTGTTATAGCGCCACCAGCTGGTGGATATTTGCAAAACATTTTTGGGGACAAAATGCCTCAATTCAGCAGAAAGACACTGCGCACAAACGTGCGTTACCTGGCATTGATGGACACGAGCCAATGATGGAACAGAAGGCTGCAAGCAGTGCCTTCATTGTGCGTCCGAGTAAGGTTCACAGCCATCAAGTAGAAGGGTTGCGACATTGAGGTGTCAGAAACTGAGCGCTCGAGCGCTGTTTATGCAACCTGAATGGGGGCAAAGTGGAGTTGGAAATTGGAATTGTTTTCAACAAGGGCGGCGCAAATAAGCGCTATTTGATGTTGTACTCGCCTATAGCTACAAAACGATCTAAGATCATTAAAGCTGGGCTGTTGTGTGTTGCCTGACTTCAGTGCATTTCTGCCTACTTGTCACAGTTCAATAGTGAATGCGGAGCAGTAGCTCATTGCACTCTTCCAAGTGAACGGGAGTGTCGTAACTCTGTCTCACTTTGGCTCTGCTGTGCGTCTCCTCTCGGGACCGCCCAAAGCCTCGGTCGGAAGTATTTCAAAGGGACGCAATGAACTGCGTCCTAAAGATGCTGATTTACCTCAACTTAAAAGACCTGCCCCGTAATGAACTGATCCCGTATACTTAAATTGGAGTTGTGGAAGAGCCTAGGGCATTAATGTCATAAATATAATGACAAGAATGGATGGTCAAGCTGCTGCTGAACGTGAACCCTCGAGGGCTCCAGGTCACAATTATCCCTCAATGTCCTTCTTGATTTCATAGTGCATTCATGCAGGTAGGATGAGCATGAGGTTGATGATGTTGTTGGACACTATGGAAATAAACGTTACTGGCTTTACTGTGTTTTATCATGGGCGGAATATAGGCCAGCCCTGGCATTCTGGACAAGAAAGAAGAATGACTACCCTAGGAGACTTCAAGGTGAAAAAATAAAGTTGTTAAACGGCTGTGGACCAGATCTCAGCTACTGATGGCCAGAGTCAAAAACAGGTACCTGTACAGTACAGTACATTCAACTAGAAAAGTGTCCTTCTGGGCTCAGGGCTCCACCAGCTCAGGCCAGGCTGTGGCCTCCTGGTGGCGCTATAATAGGCCAATGTTAAAAGGGTGCCATTTTTTCTTCCGACTTTGGCATTTGGATGACTTGAGAGCCGTGCGTCCTCTGGACGCAGGTCTTTGCAGCACCCTTAAAAACTAATAAATAATATTATAATACTGTCTTATTACTTGAAGAGTGGCCTAATATGTTACATATAATGTTTTTACTTTTCCATGTTTGTACCGTACGTCATGTGTGCAGAATGCTGCGGTGGATTAGGATCTAGCTACTGCACATCTCTGTTGTCTGTTGATAGTTTGTAAATCTGTTCTATTTTCCCATCATGCATCAAGCCTCATTTGTAACTAGAAAAAGTGCCCTTTTGGGCACAGGTCTCTACCAGGTCATGCTGTGGCCTCCTGGTGGTGCTATAGGCCAATGTGAAAAGGCTGCCATTTCTTCTTATGCCTTTGATGGTAATTGGATGAGTGCAAAACATGCTCTTCACCATGCCTTCGGCCTGGTGGATACAATAAGTAATTGAGGCATGTTTTGGCAGAGTAAGTAAGTAGTAAGCCTTGCCGAGCCTTGATGTCATGAGGCTAGGCTGAGCCATGAGGCCCATAGGGCAGGAGCCTATCTCCTGTTTCTGTAGTGTGAGGCAGCTTTGATGTACAAGTACACCCCCTGGACATGGCGCTAGTACAGTCACAGGGACTTACGCCCGGCCCTATCCAACCCTTCCTGAGTGCCAAGCAGGGAGTCTTTGGTATGACCTGTCCGGGAATTGAACCCTGACCTCCCAGTCTCAGGGAGGACACTCTAACCACAAGGCTACTGAGCTGGTTTTGGCAGAGTAACATATCACATATCCCATTTTGGCAGAGTAATATTGTTGGTCATAATATTACAGTAATATGTAATTAGTTTCTGCCCAACACTGATGTTAAGTGACCTGCATGTTTCCCAATGATGTACTGTGCCTGTTCTGACTCTGGGCATCGGTAGCTGAGCTCTGGTCGACAGCCTTAACAACTTTATTCATTTATTTTTTCACCATGAAGTCTGCTAGGCTCATTCTTCTCTCTTGTCCAGAATGGTGCCAGGGCTGGCCTATATTCCGCCCATGATAAAACACAGTGAAGCCAGGTTACTGCAGTGCATGGGCTTTGCGATCTATACTAAATTAATCTTACACAGTTTCAGCACATCTGCCTGACATAACATTGTCAGATAGATAATTATTACCATGTCACATAAAGTTAATATTGTACCATAATATAGTTCATGTGGTACTTCCTGCTTGGAAATCGCATGAACAATGTGATAGTGATGCCACAAACACTTCTTTGGCAAAAGCCTGCATGCCTTTTATGGTGTTGACTGGGGCGTAGCCTAGGGTGGCAATACTTTGAATACTACCGGCAGCATCATCTGATCCAATTTAGTGGTGTTACTGTGGCAAGTACACATCTAGGGCACTGCATGTTTTTCACAGACACTTCTATCAACACAAAAGGTAAGAAGTAGATTTTAGAAAGGTTGTGAATGAGGCCCAACGCTTTGATGGTGATGGCTTGTATGATGAATACAAATAGCAATACTTTGTTGCAGTGACGAGAAAATGTTCATGAATTATTACTGTTATTATTAGAATTTTGTGTTAACATTCGAACAAAAATGAGAAAAAACAAACAAACATAGTTGTTTTAACAAAAAATAAAGTTGTTTCACATCTTGGAAATCAGAATGATATTTTACCACAAGGTTGTTTCCCCAGTTATGTAAAAGTTTAAATGTTACTTTGATTGCTGGGTATGACTGGCGGCTGACTAGAGGTGCTCCGATCAATTTGCCACCAATCAGCGATCAGTCGATTTTCATTCCAAATGACTCAATAGGTGATCGACAATTTACCCAATCTAATCTGGAAAAGGTGATATTTTATACCATTTAAGTGGTTGTTTTTCTCTGCTGCCCCACACACACAAGATCGGTATTGGCCGATCATGAGAGAAACAAACACTCACGATTGGTCCCAAAACACCTGATCGGGGCCCCTCTAGTGCTGACAGTAGAATGGATATGTACATTAGAGGATGATATTCAGCAAACGAATGTAAATATTGATAATTCATCTGTTGTCCAGGACACATGCATCACCCACAGCTGCCATGTCTGACGAGAAGCACATAGTGAAGTAAGTGAACCTTTTGAATATTTTCACAGAAGGTGTAATACTTTGTATTACACCTTAATCGACTAAGGAGATCGACTGATCACCTTAATCATAGAGCTATCTGTTCTCTGGTAGTCTGTAATTAGTCTATGGTATTGAATTGCGAACTTAACTGGACCTGTCTGGCCCCCTTTCCACGTGCCAGAAACTGATTCAGTCCAGAACCTGTTTTTAGTCCATGAGGCAGACCTCTGAAATTGTGTGAAAGGGTTATCATATATTATTTTATTTATATGGTAAATGTAAATAAATTAATATATGATAACCCTTTCACAGTTGCTACTTTTTCATATTTTACATCTTTTGCAAATCTTCCTATAGGCTACTGCAATGCCTAATTGCATATTTTGCAATTAGGCATTACATTTTTTAATACAAATATTAAGTGTCTTCCTGTAAGTAATCAACCGGAGAGGTTTCATCGTGATAACATTTGAATATATATATGGTTTTGCACATAATTAACACTCTGATTTTGGAAGTCTGGCTGTTGGACTAAGAAACAGAACAGAACTGAACCAGTTTAACCCTAGCCTGGATCATTTTGGGTTAAGCCAGGAGAGTTCAACCCTGGTAGAAAAGAGGCCTCTGTTTCCCTTTTATGCCCATATGGAGGTCTCTGTACTATCTGGCTATCCTTGTTTATTTTATAGCCACTCACTTTCTCATGCATGTGTAGCACAGATCTTGGATCAAGCCCCAGTCTCCCACTTGGCAAACCAACGCCCAACCTAATATTTTATAATAAACAATGATGCCATTTTATATACTTTAGCAAGATAGGAACGTTAATATGCTGTAACAGTTCCATTACAAAGGTGTCGCTAAATGTTTTTCATGTTAAATAACACAAGTGATGTAGAAAATACTGGTATTACCTCATTTGCTTTCATTTTCGTTTTTAAAATCAAAACAGATTTTGTGTTGAATAGTAATGTTTATCCTTTATTCAATAGTAGACCTTGGGACACTTGCCGTGAGGTGCCAGTGGTCAACGATGAACAGACGCCATGGAAAGTGATCAAGTTGCTTAAATTTGTGACTCTGTGTGTGGTGACACTGCTGGTGTTTGGACTGGCGATATGCAGCAAGGTATAGCGCACAGGATTCAATATTTGCTAAAGCTAGTGTGATATTCACATTTTTCATAAAGGAGGAGATTACCTAAATAAATAGTTATATCGATTACACACCCATGAAGCCTTGAATTCATATTATGGAGAATCTTTTGTCATTTTCGCATTCCAAAGCCAATATTTTGATGACAGGTGGCAAAGTCAAGTTCTGGTCCGAGACTCAAAGAGACTCAAAGAGTGTCCTACTACCCACTCATATTAGATTAAAAAAGTGAGAAAAGTAATAATCTCCATGAATTTAAGATTCCTGGGCTGTGAACTTACTCTTTCTGTTACTCTTTCGACTTCTTGTAAGGTACTGTGGAATGTCTGCTAACTAATGTAACATACATACTCATCATCATTTATATCAGCTTGTTTAAATGGCTGTGTTTTGACTGTTTTCAGTCCTCTCTCCTGCTGCTCATCACGTTGTCCAGTAATGCCACGCACACGGTGCCAGCCGACCAGAAACCCTTGACCCTGCTGTGTGTGGGCTGCACCCTGGTCACTCCCAGCATCCTTCTGCTCTTCAAGAGCCTCTGGAAGGCCTGCTTCAGAACCTCCAAAATACCATCCAGAACAACCGCTGTCTTTGTAAGAAACACTGACCTTAATCCAAGTGTGGGAATTGGTTTAGCAGTTATAAGGATACCAAGGATACCAAGGAGCATAGAATGATGCCCTACTTAAATACAATAGGCTTACTTAATAATGTTGTATGCAGTTGAATTTCAGCTATGAAAGAATAACATGGCATATGATTACCAGTCGCAGTGGTCTCCTCTATCTTCCATCCTTTCACTCTCTTAGTCATCGTCTACCTCTCCATATTTCTCACTGTCAGGGTCATGACAAGGTTTTGGGACTGTGTGTGAGACTGCAAGTATGAGATGACTTTATTTTGCAACCAAAGTAGATAGGCTGTTATTCAAGACACCCATACGTCCATTTCATGGGGTAGTCGGGGGTAATTTCCCCTCTGTGAATAACACAGGTATCAGCTTTGCGTTTGTGAGGCTGTTTCAAATAGTATACAGTATCTTTTAATATCATAGTGCAAAACTATTCCTGCAATCTCTAGCTGTGCCAATTCTGGAGTGTTGGCAACCATACCTGATATTAAATGGCTAATATAGCCCATGTACTTACTGTGATTAAAACTAATATACAAGATGATCCGATAAAGCTACTTACTACAAAACTTGTGAGTGTTTAATCGCAAGTAAAGAAGACAGTTTGTTTGATGTTGAGTTGTCGACCCACAGACCAAAGTGCAGCCCACGGGCCAAATACGGCCCTGGGAAGAATTTTATGTGGCCCACGGCTACATATCTGAATGGTATTATGAATTGCTTGCCCAATAGTAAAGTACATTTTTACACTTTAAGTTCATTTTTTATTGACCTGGGCAATTCACAGAGTGTAATTGGAGGGATTCCTTCTTCCTTGTTATATCATTGTTTACATGTCTGGTTATATTTGTCTCTGGCTCTTGAGTGATTTCATATTTTCTAATATGTCCTCCTTTTGGACACCCCTGGTCTAGGAGTTCACTGTGACACTATGCATAATGATAATCTTCCCCACACTCCATGTACATTTGAATTGACATGAGGTGAATTGAATAATACCGTTTATTACGGGAAGAAATCACAAAGGGCACAACAGGCACATCAGGGGCAAATAGGCATTCAGTGTCTTGACTCTTTTTTTTCCTCCTGATCTCCAGGTTCTCTTCATAGACATCCTGGTGGCACTGGGTTCAGCCGTCCTCGTCATGGTGGTGATGCCGTTCCTGGATATCATCACCAATGTGATGCTTCTCAACAGCATCGCCCTCCTCTCCGCTGTCTTCCAGGTGGCAGCCCAGTGCTCTGCCAGGGACAGGAAACAATTCCTTTTACCAGCTATCTCCGCGTCTGTTCTCATCCTACTGGGACACGTTCTCTTTCTTCTCTCGCTGCGGATGCCCGAGAAGAAAAGTGAAGACATGGTCCTGTGGTCGGGCATGGCTGTCGGTGCGACCGTCTTGGTGTCACTGAACTGGTGGGAGAATTATGTTAGCCTCTTCAGCAGCAGCAGGAGCAGAATTGGCAGTGCAGTGGGTGCAGGCGCACATGGCTTCTTCTACCGGCTGTCTGAAGATTTGAAACACTCCCAGACTATTCAGCACATCATGTCCAGTTTCATGAGGATTGTGGTGACGGCTGTCGTGCTTGGAGCCTTTGTCCCTGTGAACGGTAAAGAATGGACCTCCCTCACCGCCGTCCCTGCTGAAGTGAAGAAAGTTTCGCTGACCCTCACCGTGGTCCAGCTCGTCTCTTCGGCCCTGTGTCACTGGTTTGCCGTGATGGCCTGCAAGATGCACGCCGTGCGGCGGAGTTTCCTCCTGCCCTTGTACCTCGCCTCCCTGGCTGTTGTGGTTCTCTTTGTTTCTCCGGTGATGGTTTCCTTTCAGAACCACAGAACTGACAGCAACGTCACCTTCAAAACTTACTGCGATGACACTGTTCGTGTTGGGAAACCAGATCTTCAGGATGGTTGGTACAAGCCGCTGGTTTTGGACACGACGTACACTTTGTGTGGTCGAGACCTAACCCAAAAGACTGAGATGCTTCTACTAGGAGGTATGAGAGTAATATTTGTCTATATTTTTCACGAAATCACACTTCAGTTTCATGTTCACAAATACAACTGTTGTCTACTCTACACCAGCCCATAGAGCCTCATTGACGACCTGGACATTTTGAGTACACCAACGATTTATTTTAGAAATCTTTAGTAGGGGTCCCCAGCATGTAGAAACTAGAAGATGCTAACTTTCATATGTTGAGCATTTTTTGTAATATCCAATATGGCTATTATTCAATTTTAGGCCACATTAGATATAATGGGGAGGGAGTTAATAGGGCAGGTTGATCAATAATATAAACTGTATATGTACAGTATATATATGTAACGCCCGGGATTCGAACCCGGGTCTCCCACGTGAAAGTCCAACATCTTAACCACTAGACCAAGAGGACATCCCTTGGTCCGGGGGCAGATATTGGTTTTTCGAGGCCATCACGACAGAGGCTGTAGCCACCTGCTACACTCACCTCCCTTTTGACCTCCTTCCACGGGGAAACCCGATCCGGGTCACGGCACCAATGTAACGCCCGGGATTCGAACCCGGGTCTCCCACGTGAAAGTCCAACATCTTAACCACTAGACCAAGAGGACATCCCCTTGGTCCGGGGGCAGATATTGGTTTTTCGAGGCCATCACGACAGAGGCTGTAGCCACCTGCTACATATATAATAATATATACTGTTCATGGGAACTCAAGTTCCCATGAAATCCAAGATGGCCACCACAGTATTAAACCCCATTATGAGTCAGTTTCAGTTATACAGTTATACAGTTATACAGCCAATCACATTTTCTGGGTGCCATATTGTGGCAGCCATATTGGATTTCATGGAAACTTGCAATACAAAAAATGTTTGTATATATACATGATTGATCAACCTGTGAAGTTTTGTGGAAATGTTATAAAATGTCTGGGTCCTCAATCAGACTAGCAGACTACAAAGCCCAATATGACTCTACTGGAATTTCCTTGTTGGTTTGTAGATCGTCTTTTAACTTGTTTGGGTGACCCTGAGGAGACCTCTTGGGTCTCAGGTTTGGAGGACAAAAGGTTTAGGGCCATGTAGTTGTGTGGAGAGTATGGAGAGATGCATACGACAGGCATCATTGTGGGAGGCAACATTAAGTGATTCTCTTTTATGATGGATAATTGGACAAATGGGAGAAAGATATTCATTCCAATGAGGTCAACCTACTTATCAAAGTCGTGACGAAAGCATCAGGGAGGGATGGGGGAAGCTTTAGAGTGGAAGAGGGACATCGAGGCATAGGACTAAAATTTTCCATAGTGAATTAAGGAGTGAATCCAAGATGCGTTTGCCCAGCTGTGAAGGTTTCAGATAACCACAGAGCTGGCAGATATAGTGTGGTGCTGGCTGGCAAGAGAGAGAGAGGACAGTGACCGGAGATGAGGGATGTTGCGAGCCTGGCATGGACCATACAGATCACTGCATAGATATCCATGTGGCAGTTTGGGCTGGTTTACAGGCTAGGATGTTGCAGAGTCAGTAGAGAGGGATGAGAATTAGTTTAGAGAACTCGGGTTCCATCGAGACAGATTGAGGTTAGGTTCAGGTGGGAGAGTGAAGCGAGAGAGATGGATAGGGTTATAAACTGGTGATCTGAGACATGAAGGGGAGTGTGTGTGTGAGACGGCAGGGGAAACAGATAAGGATGAGGTTAAAGGAAGACACAAAGGAAAAGCAAGATCAGTGTCTGTGGGTGGGCGGCGTCTTTTGGGAAGGAGCTGAAAAGAGCTATACAATTCTTCACAAATACAATATGATGAACACATCTCTCTCTGACTAATAACCTGGAATACACATGTAGACCTTATCTGTCATAAACTGCACTTCTTCCGCAGTCTCTGCGATCATGGTGCTGCCCAAGTATGGTAGTGATCAGGTTTAAAAAGGCGATGAAATCATTGATGTTTTTAGGCCGGTGGTTTTCAACTATTTTGATACCAGGGCCCACTATTCACTCAGCGTTTGAGCCATGCTCCACCGTTTGATATTGACATTTTCACCCCACAGACCCAAAACTAAAGGTCTCTTTTGATTTTGTCCACAATTGCAGGCTGGATTTTCGCAAAAACAACAGGCAAACATACAGATTTTTAATTAAGTGGGATTCAGATGATGAATATTTTAACTCTTGAGAGTGCAAACATTAAACCATCCATTTGGTTTCATGCTTATGCGTTATGCTATCAAGAATTAAAGCCAGTTAACTAACTTTCCATCATTTAGCTGGGGAACACCTGAAACCCTCTCAAGGACTACTGGTGGTCCCCGGACCACTGGTTGAAAACCCACTGTTTTAGGTGAAGGCACAAGACACATTTCCCCTTGAAATGGGAATCCATTTAAATTGATTTAAGTGTGGATGGCATGCTTTAAAGCTACTCTATTGTACTATGCCATAGGTTCAGCATTGTCCTGGTGGCTGGGTCTGCTGCTGTCCACTATCTACATTAGCTCTCTGAAGCTGCAGCGCATCCAGAGAACAGAGCACCTGTTTGTAAGGAGAATGTATGAGGGAGCATTTCTGGAGCAGTCCATGCTGCTCAACACGCGCTTTGAGATAAAGACCACCAGCACACGCAAGATGTAAGTGTTTGTGTGTGTGTGTGTGTGTGTGTGTGTGTGTGTGTGTGTGTGTGTGTGTGTGTGTGTGTGTGTGTGTGTGTGTGTGTGTGCGTGTGTGCGTGTGTGCTTGTGTGCGTGTGTGCGTGTGTGTGTGTGTGTGTGTGTGTGTGTGCGTGCGTGTGTGTGTGTGTGTGTTTGTGTGTGGGTGCGTGCGTGCATGCAGGCATGTTTTGAACAGAAGTGCAAATAGTTCTACCTGTGATTTGGAAACATTCACATTCAGGAAACATTATAGAACTGAGACACTGATTACTGTATGAGTCCTAACAATTACAAACCTAATAATAATTTATCATTTCTAATTGCTCATAAAAAGTAAACCTGCCCTTCCTACATGCAGTACCAGACTACCAGTTGATAGTTATACTTATTTCTTCATGAAATCTTTTTCCAGTTTCACAGAACCGGTGAACGTGGTGGTGTGTGCAACCATGTGGCACGAGACTCTTGATGAAATGATGAAGATTATAATTTCACTATTCCGGTGAGTTATGTTGTATGCGATGCAAATTTGATGAAACAATAGACTGTTGGTTCAGAGTTTCAGACCATTTTTCTGCCTAACAAATTTGTACAATGGAGATGCAAACAAACTGTCAAATAATGCAAATGTACATACAGTAAATTGAGGTTTATGTACATATACTGTATACACATACTGACATACACACCGGCACATACGATATCATCCACATAATTTATATTCATGTGCATGGTACTGCATACCAGATTTCACATCTCACATATCTGTCTCCAGGTTGGACAGATACAGACCAAATATATCTCCAAAGAACAGCGATGTGAGTTTTGAATGCCACATCTACTTTGACGATGCGTTCAAAGATGTGCCAGGAAGTCAAGGCCGCCATGTCAATGAATACGCAGAGGTCCTTGTGGAGGTCATCAAAGAGGTTTACAGGTACAACGTCTTCACATTTTAGAAAAGATTCTTTGACTTCTGTTTGATGTTTTGGAATATAAAATCGATGATTCATGATATGCTCAGCATTTTAATGGAAAATTGTGGGAATATAAAACTAAAGACTAAAGACTAAATATGAAGTTTTCTAAATCTTCTAAATAGTTTTCTGTGTGGCTAAGATGATTGTTAACACTATTACTGGGAAGAACCTCAGGCAAATTCAAGCCTATACCTAACTGTCTTTGGTTTGATGGTCAGTATTTTCACACAGGTCAGTGGGAGACTGTTCACCTTCAGACCGCCCATACCTGGTCAGCGGCTGTTGAGGACGCCGTATGGAGGACGCCTGGAGGTCACCATGCCTCACGGGAACAGCCTGGTGGTTCATTTTAAGGACAGGCAACTCATACGCCACAAGAAGAGGTGGTCACAGGTATGATTGTATGCACAGTACAGATACAGCACCCTCAGTGCTTTATCCCTACATCTTTTGACTTTTTCACAACATGCCCATGTGGATAGGTTAACAGCATGGTAAAAAAAAAATAGGGCCCTAAAGGGTACAAAAAAGCCCTCCTAGCTGATACAGAGATGAAGCAAGGGACCCTACATATTGGATAAATTCTGTTGCAAATCTTTGAACTGATGAACCCCAGTTAAAGACATATGGTTTGGAGATGCCTTTTCATGAATTAAATGAATGAATGAAATTTTTATTGACAGAGATGAGAATTACAGTACAATTCAAGTACACACTGCAACAAAACTGAGAAAGCTGATTGGACACACTAGTTAAGCATACACTTGTTTACAATAGTGTCCAACTTGTTCATTTCATTAAGGCATTCAAATACATACAAAACAACTACTTCAGTGAAGTCAGAAGCAGCAAATCATGGAGGTAAAATAAAATCATAGTGGAGGTAAAAAGGGAAAAGAGAAATGTACAAAGAGGAGAGGCGGGGTGGGTGGGGGGATTTTATATACAATTTTGTTTTACAGATGCCAGTTTCGAATTGCAGCCATCTGTAGGTGCCCCTTGAGAGGAGTTTTGAAGGAGTCAAGGGATTCACAAGTCTTAATGACTGTTGGTAGGGCGTTCCACATTTTGGTCACATATGAGCGGAAGGAATTAAGTATAGTTCATATGCTTTTATTAGCAATTAGTCCAGAAGTCCAGGGCAGGACATAAGTTGTTCCCAGGTGGTTAAGACTAGCTTTATCGTTTCAAAATCATTTAGTTTTATTTCCCAATGACATGTATTGATATGTGGTTTTCTAGGTCATGTACATGTACTACCATCTGGGCTGGAGGCTAACTGCAAAATACTGGATGAGTGGACGGAATATGAATGAGCTGAAGAAACAGATGAAGGTCCAAAGATACCTGCTCTTACAGTAATAATAATACGGATTTTGATATTCTTACTACTGTTAGTAGGCTAGTCATCCGATTCCACATCCTAACTATCAATTTGTGTGTGTCCTCCACCCCAGAAAGAGAAACAGAACACTTACATCCTGGCTCTAGATGGAGACACAGACTTCCAGCCGTCTGCAGTGATGGTCCTGGTGGACCGTCTCAGGCAGTACCCACGGGTGGGTGCAGCCTGTGGACGCATTCACCCCACTGGGACAGGTTGGTGGATGCCAAGAATAGTAGGAACTTAAGACAACAACAAAAAGAACACCCTTTTACTGTTGTTATTACTGTTCTTTTTTTGTATGCATTTATTGAAGTAGCTATGAAAGTACAGTACATACTAGCTCTTGGTTAAGATAGTCTACAAAGCCTACATTGTAAGTGTAAATATTATGTCAAATGTATGACATGGCCTTTAGATGCCACTTGAGCTTTTGGATTTACTTAAGCTAAAACAAATTCACACAGAAAAAATAATCAAGTATGTTTAAACAGTGTTAATAGACCATTTGTTATTTTTCACTTACTGGTACCGGTATTCATATCAGTAAAATCTATGGTATGTTCTGCATAACAGCCCCAATCATTACAATATAGGCCCACAAAATAAGAATAGAGCAAATACTTGATAGAAAAGTAAGATACGAAAATCTAAAAAAAAGAAAAAAAAAGAAGAAGAAGCACAGACACAGGCAGGCAGGACCTATATGGACACTGTGGAGCGCATCTTTGCTCATTTTATTTTTTAAAGTATTAAAAACAAATTAGCTTATATACAGTACAATACAGGCTCACACTGTGTCACTTTCACATTTGCTACTTTTGACATCAAACATAATGTTTACTTCATCCTGTCAGCCAACCTCCACTGTGTCACTCCATCAGGTCCCATGGTGTGGTTCCAGAAGTTCGAGTATGCGATGGGACACTGGCTGCAGAAGACAGCAGAGCATGTTCTGGGCTCTGTGCTGTGCAGCCCAGGCTGTTTCAGCCTGTACAGAGCAGCAGCTCTCATGGATGACAATGTCATGAAGACATATACCACCAGATCCACAGAGGCCATCCACTACGTACGCAATGACCAAGGTATAGGGAAGATGCTGAGCAGTTTCCCTGAATAATCTTTGTTTCACATGTTCTTTAATCCATTAATTGTCGCTGCATACGTTGTAATAGAGCTGGGCAGTCCCACCCCTTTCATGATGTTGCCTATGGCCATGTGAATTCCCCATTCATTTTCCTCATAGACTTTTCCAAAGTGATTAAAGACCATTTCGCCCGCGGACAAAGACAACTCGGGTCGTGACAAATCATGAAAACAAACATAACGTTTTGAGCCAATCAAATATTTTGTAAGAAGAACAACAAATCAAAAAGTGTTGTATCCTGCCGTTCTTTTTTTCTTCATTTGATTATCACATTGAAAATCCGTAAAGGTTGCGTGCACACATCCGCCTATGTGACGGCAGACTGCTGGGCGGTCTAGTCTTCTCCCTGTATGGTTATCCTGGTTTAAATAAGGTCAATGTCATGATCTTCATATATGGAGTTTTTTCTTACAGAGACGTTTAGTAATAGTACCGCCTACTTAGTGGTCTCACTGCTATTGCAGCATTTGTCTTTCTACTTATGGACACATGCAGTGGGATGGGTCAAAATCGTGGTCTACCTCTCAATGACATCAGGGCATACCATAATCAATCCTTTTTAAGCTTGTTCGCTATTCTCAGAAGCATTACTATCTACAGTATGCAACTCGTTCATTGTGTTTGTTCCCATATAATACCTGTTCCTCTGTCTGTGTTCAGGTGAGGACCGTTGGCTGTGTCTTTTGTTACTTCAGCAGGGATGGAGGGTGGAGTACAACTCTGCATCTGACGCCTACACCAATGCTCCAGAGGGCTTCAAGGAATTCTACAATCAGGTAAGGGCTCTCCCTATAGTTCAAAGCAGTTTGTCACTTTTGATGAGAGTGTGATGTGTGCTAAATCTATGGTACATTCCTATAGCGTCGTCGATGGGTCCCATCCACCATGGCCAACACGGTGGAGTTGCTAGGCGGATCTTTTCTGACCTCTAAAAGGAACCCTTCCATCTCCAGACCCTACATCTTCTACCAGCTAATGAACATGGTCACAGCCATACTGGGCCCTGCCACCATGTGCATCATGATTGCAGGTTGAATTTGAGTTTCCTTTAATATTAAACAGAGGAAATTACTAATGACCTTTTGTACAAAGCTCTAGCCTGTTTCGGTTTGTTACCAGAGCAAGTTTTGCAAATTCTGGTTGCAAGAACTAAAAACAAAGCACAAAGCAAGGTTTGTATAAAATGCAGTTTGCAATTGCCTGTTTAATGGTCTGTATGAGGAACTGTTATGTATGCTTGACATCGAAACCCGTCACTGTATGCTGTATGAATTAAAAGTACCAGAATAACTTCAATTTGCTGGCTTTTGCTTGTCTTTGGTGAACTTCTGGCCAATAGCTGAGCTGCAGCACAATGATTATGTAGCAAAACATTAACGATATTTCCTCACCCAAATAACAGCATCCTATGTGTGTACTTGAATAATGTATTATGATATAGAATCGTCAACCTAACTTAATGTTAATGTTAAACTAAACTGTACTGTTTATTTATGTCTGTATTTATTTTCTTGCAGGAAGTCTGACACTGATGCTAAACGTGGAATTCAACAGTGCATTGATCCTGGCAGTATTACCCCCTGCCATCTACCTGGCTCTCTGTTTCAAGCTGAAGGCAGATACACTGGTCACTGTTGCAGCTGTCATGAGTATTGTCTATGCTATAATGATGTTGGCGCTACCCATGATCTTAATCGGCAAGTAGTGATTCAATGGCATATATCTATAATATCACATATCTGCTCATGTACTGTATATGTGCAAGCATGTGCTTGTGGCTTTATGAAAGGAAAACGATAAATATTTTCTTTATACTGTATGAATAATAATAATCTTTATTTCTTTATACACAGATTCTTATCTTAGTGTTTTATTTACATGGTTTTATTTCCATGATCTTTATTACTGTTTTACTTATAACAGACACCATGGTAAATGAAGGAGGCATTTTTAGTCCCAGCAGTATCTTCTGCAACGCCCTGGTGATCATATGCATCGTGACTGGGCTGATGCATCCACAGGAGTTCCACCTTTTGGGCTACGGCTTCCTCTACCTCCTGAGTGCTCCCAGTGCCTACCTCCTGCTGATGATCTACTCCATGACCAACATGAACAACATGTCCTGGGGAACCAGGGAGTCCACGTCCTCTTCTGGGGCACAGAAGACTGCACCTAGGGGTCTGACACTAATACCTGTTACCTATCCACTTTGTGCATTGTGGCACATACAGTAAGACGTTCACAAATCGCTTCCACTTTTTTGTGGTCAGCTGCTGCAGTCCTCACTTGACTTCCACCTTGCTTTTTGTCTGTTTTTGTCAATGGTGCGCCTGGTCTTCCTTTATATGCCTTTGTCTTTGTTTCCTTTGGTCTTCCTTTTCCCTGTTTACCTTTGCAGTCGTTGTGCTCCTACTATGTGTACAAAATCATCTTATATCTACGCAACTTTACTTAATCACTCATTGGCTTCATCTCAGATTTTTCAAAAGCTCTTTAGTGCTGAGATGAGCTTGCCAGTGTTTTCGTAGACATCTGTTATGAAACATGTTAATTTCCATGTTTCACATCCATATAGTAATACGAGCATCACTAGTGTCCTGTACAGTTTTAGCTTGGTTCTTTTTGTGATGCTGTTTTGAGTCTTTTTCAGTCTAATGAATGCAGCTCTTGCCTGCCTACTCCTCAGGTCCTTCGTCTCACAACCCTCTTTGCAAACTGTGGGACCTAAGTAAGTGAACTGTTCTACCTCTTCAAGGTCTTGTCCATTCATCTGAATTCTTTCTTGGTTTCTCGCATTAGTAGTATCCACCACGCCAAAGGTTTGGAGAGAGAGTATGTATTGCACTCCGTCCATCTGTCCGTCTATGTGTGTGTGTGTGTGTGTGTGTGTGCGTGCTAAACTGGCCACACACACTCCCTGGATGTCAACAACAAAGTTTGCAAGAGCTCATTCATTGAACAAAAATGCGGTATTGGGTGAACCAATTCAAGCAATCCTCTTCCAATGCCATGCAATAAAAAATCATGCCACATTACATTGATCCACACAATGCAGCTGTTGTTGCAATGCCAATCATAGCTATGAATGTGTAATTGTGCATTCAGGGAAGCATATGAACTACTGTAGCTACAGTATATAGGCAATGTTATCGTTAGAATGTAGCACACAAAGCTCACATAGTACACATTCTCTATTTCAGCTTTTGGTAGGACATTTCTCCATACGCTCCCAAATTCGAGTCCATGCTTGGCCAAATGCTGTAACTGCCTCTGCTGGAAGGCTGGAAAGGAGAACATGGTATCTATAGAGGTAGTGGAGCCTGTGGATGGTCCCCATCCCATTATAACAAAACACATGAAGCTGGAGGAAGAGAGGCAAGTAATCATTGTTGGTTAATTGGCATTTAAGATGAAGATTTATACTGATATGATATACAATAGTATCATCTGGTTCCTTGTCTGTCCCTGCAGTATACTTAAAAATAATATGTATTCCTGCATTCCTACTTAAACTGATATGTATTCTTATTCCACATATGTATGATATCTGTTGATGACAGTGGTATTGTTACTGTAAGAATGACAGCATAATATAAGACAATAACACTTACATTTTTCTTCTTTTCCTTAGGGAAGAAGATCCTCCATTGACACATGTTCATCAAGGTAAAGTCACAGATATTCCCTTGCTTGAGATCACATTGAATTCAGGTCATAGATGTTAACAACATCAATCATAAATAAAATATCACCTTTCTTCTTCATGGCATTTATCATCTTGTTTCTGCGTCTTTGACATCAGACTGGATCATGCAGTTACAGACCTTGTCCGAAGAGATGTCCCTAAATGAACATGCACTTGACACAGTGAGTGGAACATTTAAGTTTTTTACAAACGTTCCCTGCTGTCAGGTGGCACTTATGTGCAGTGATTTACAATAAAAAAGAGTAAGAAACAAACAAAAGGGGGATATTTACACATACACACGAGTTGCAACCCATTCGAATTGGTCCACACCCCAACATGGGCTGTGGACCTGAGTGCTGACATTCTGTTTGGAAACCAGCCATGGCAGTATAGTATACGTACCGGTTGGAGTTGCACTCCTAAATAATTTGGAGTTGTAGTAGACTATTGTTAGGTTGTTGTTTACATTAGCGCAGTGGCACAGCTTCAATATGTCATCAATCTCACATTGATCCCACCTCTAGCAGCAGATGTTCGGATGCATATACTGTAGCTCTGACCAGATTTTGACCGGAGTGCATTGGATCTGCCCCAGTATTTCCTGATGGGAATAGTAGAAGGAAGGCACTACTGCCACCAGATGGCGGAGTCAGGTTACCTAAAAGTAAAATGTTGTCCTTTAAGAATTTCTTTGTATTTTTTCTCCCCAGGAGGAGGAGGAATTTTGGAAGGAGCTACAGAAGAAGTATCTTGAACCACTGGCTGACGACAAAGAGAAACAGATGAAGATCACTGAGAGCCTCAGAGAACTCAGGAACAAGGTATCAAAATGTCACTAAAATTAAGAACAACTTGAAGCACATCTATGGAAATATTTTGTGTGAAACACTTCCACAATGTACACTGAATAAAGAATTTAAGAAGAGTATAGCCCAGATCTCCTTCAGGCATCTGAATTAGTATTGTATTCAATACAATTTTGTAAGTGAAGACAATGTGCAGGACTCACTTTTTCGGCTCAGTGTGTAAAAAAAAAGTTACGTTGATGAACATTTTTCATCAGTATTAGTCAATGGAAACAACGGATAAGAATGTAATTTAATTGTCCTGTCACGCAGGTGTCTTTTGTGTTCTTTTTTGCCAACGCTTTGTGGCTGGTGGCAGCATTCATCCTCCAGTTCATCCATTTGAAGATTCCCATCCCTAAACTCAACCTGTCCGTGATGGAACACACAGGGGGCTACATGCTCATCGACCCAGTCGCCTTCTTCTCTCTCTTCAGCTTTAGCCTGTTGATCGCTATTCAGTTCCTGACCATGCTCTATCACCGGTGAGAGCAGCGCCTCTGCTTCTTTATTTCGCTCTCAGCGCTTCAGTGTAAAATGGTCACAAATAACTACATTGGAACTAAGGGTTTAATTGTACTCTTGAGTCTAAGCTAAACGTATCTTGGCGTGGTTTATATTGTATTTTTACGTTTATAACAAATAAAATCCATCCACCCATACATCATAGATATGAATGATTATGCATAATGATTATGCATACACTATGTTCCCATTGACCGGCACCTGTTGCAAATAATGCTTTCCAAAATTGTTTATGCAATTGCTATATTATGCCAGACATACTTATATTTAATGTGATTTGCAGTTATCCAAGTACTCTACTAATAGTGAAAGCTTATGTTAAATAATAACACAAAAAAGTCCCAGGATGCTTGTTTCTATTGTGGTCCATCTAGAAATGTTTGTAATGTTTTAACAAATTTTTATGTGTTTCTTTACTGTCTTGTCTGTCCAGATTATACACACTGATCCATTATGTGGCCTTTGAGGACACCGAGATCAAGTCGACAAAAGATGTTGGATATTTACCACATGACAATGAGGTAATAACAGTAACACAGCTACTGCTAGCCTTTTGATTTTAGTCAAGTTGATCCATTCAAAAATGCCTACTTAATTATGTGTTGCCTCTTAGAGTACCAACATGGCAGTTATCACATTGCCTTTTGAGGAAAAGCATTAACCATCAGTGCAATCTTTTACTATTTTAACAATTTGTCAATTCTATTAAATCCAGGTCCATCAAACCCTTTCTGAGACGCTGGAATCTAACTGTGACGACAAGGATTTAGCACTATCTGAGGTATCATTCATATATTGTGTATACTGTATAACTATTAGTACATAGCTTTTCATGTTGTGAAGGCCAGTGTCTTTATTTCATTTTGAACTTTTGGTGATTGAAACAGAGCAAATGAAAAAAATAATTGATTGTGGATCCTTTCTTTCCTGGGTGTTTGACAACCTTTGTCCGCTTAAAAATATGTTTGTTAATTCTGGTGTATTAACACATTGCTAATTTAGTAATAGTACGTTGTACAGTGATGTAGTATATTTCTTGTTTCCTCCCTACAGGGCCCCGACTCAGACTTTTATGAAGCCTCCACTAACATGTCAATCTCAAGCCACTACAGCGAGTCCAATGACGGATCGAGTATAGCATCATAGGTCATCATCCAGCGGCAGCAAACATTTGTGAGGAGCGACGTTTTAATAGTAACGTCTTCTGTGACAGAAAGACTATGTGATCACAATACACAATATTCTGTAGCCTTGCTTTGTATAAACATGGTGTTCCCAAACGTTTCCTCTGTCAGAAACCCATACGTTATTTTTTTTTCTTTTTGTAGTGTCTAGAACTGACTACATCGAACAATGCCAATATACAATACTATATCCTTGCTGCATGTCTCATCACCTGGTGAATATAAAAATATTTTCTCTCAACTCTATTTATCAAATCTATTTATCATTGCTACACATTCTGAGGAAGGATCCAAAGATATACAGTAAATGCACTTGGTTACCGGTAGTTATTTTTTTTGCAATAGGTTGATTTTGTAAAAACCTTATATAGGCTACAAGTAGAACTCATTATGTACTTTTTATATTTGGTACAATAAGAGGCACAGCAAGGTCGGTTTGGCTAGACTACTGTACTGTAATATTTCCAATGATATTCTAAATGGTAGATGTGTTTACACTGACTATACCTTCTACAGGGGTCAATGTTTTTTTTTTCTTTTCTTTTCTTTTTTCTTTAAACAAACCATTATGCTCTTATTTTCATCAATACCCAATTACCGAATGTCAAGTCTCCAGAATATGTATGACACTGATTTACTATGACACGTGAAACTATTACTAGTGGTTCTCAAGCAATTTATTTGCAACGTCCTCCATAAATGTGAGTGTACAAATGGAATCAATTTCACCTAAACCTCTGAGACCTTTCAGGGCTAGCCCGTTGTATTTCTACATTTATTATAGTGTCCTCATTTTGTGTAAAAAAAAAACCTAAGGAGAAAGTTGTCGCTTCTATGCAATGTATCACCTTGAAAAGGAGACATTTTGCCCCAGTTTCAGTTCTTGCTTTAGAATCAGAACTGCCCAAACATCACTGCTTTCAGTAAAACAATGCTTTATGAACTTTTTGTCAGGGAAGGGTTACTTTAGAAAGGTTATCATATATGAATGTACTTATATTTATCTTATATAAACAAATAAAACAATTAATATACTGTACACATGGTTGTGTCCACTTGATTTCTTATGTAATGCTCCGATTTTTTGGTTTTGAGGTCTGGCTCACAAAAAATGTTTTAGAACTGAAGCAGTTCCTAACTGGAGGAAAAGTGGTCTTTTTGGGAACCCTTACTGCCCCTGCTGCTCTCATCTGTGCAGTTGAAGCATATTTTGAGCACTGGCGCCCCCACCTGTAAGTCACTATAATAGTTAAACATGACAGAATTGGAACTTTTTAAAACCAGTCTGGAATAAGACAGGTAGCCAACTAGCTCAGATGTAAATCATAATACAAAAAGGTTGATCCAAGTAACTTGGATATTCATGACAATTTACTCAAACAAGGTCAAATGGTCAACAAATGGTCAACATTTCATAGTGCAGTATATACAACAGCAACACATTGAATTCAATTGCATTTACAATCGTGAAAGAAAAAGAAAAATAAGCAATCACAATAGAAACATGAGCAGCATGGCTGCCAGAACACTGAACGTTTACAATTGAAATGTTTTAGCCATGGATCTCAGGCAGACTCTACAAATGCCTTCTAAACCAGACGTTCTAAAAACATTGCAGACCAAGAAAAATCCTAAGCATTGAAAAAAAAAAAAGATGTTCCTTAATATAAATCACAAATCTAAAGTGAGAGATGCAATCCCAGTTTTAAAGGGTCTGTTTAACACTGATACTCATAATTTACTGTACGCTTCGTTGGCCAAATTCTCAACCTTTATATGGTGGTTCCCAACATACTGGTAGCTGTTTGGTCAGTATACCTGACTGTAGTGCAGATGTTAGAGAAGTAACTGTATCCAAGGTTGTATTGATATTGCCATACAGTTAGCCGGCCTGGCCAGGCTGGGTGACTTTTTTGTGAAAAAGTCCAGGGTTTGTAGAAATGCCCACAAAGAAGATATAAAGCCTGTTAGAAAAATAGAAAAAAGGAAAGAATGTCAAACAATAGCATTAAATAATAATAATACACGACTAATACTAAAATAAAACAATTTCTCGCCTTTATTTTTATTTCTTTGAGATAGGAGTAGTTACATTCGCAGCCCGAGATGTTTTGTCTTTAGACTTTTCAAAGACTACAGTAAGTCATATTTAAAGTACCCCAGTTATGCAGCCTTTTTCCATTTCTTTTCAAGGTAGTTAGGGCAAGTTATGAAAATCTTGGAACAAAATTGTTAGCAAGACATATTGAGATATTTCATATCACATGTTGCATAAAGCACAACGAGATTTTGCATGTTTTGCCTTCTATAATATAGTGACTATTACTCTGACTTTGACCTGAGGTTTCCCACCGGATTTGAATTTCAATATATTAGACACAATTAGGAACACATTGGTGAAGAGATTTCTAGCTAATGATTTAGTTAGGTCAAATATCTTATGAAATGCCCTAACTAAAGGCTAGCCAACTGGTTTTAACCCCTTTATCAACCAATTTATTCATCACTTAACACACCTCCAAACATTTCTGGCTTCACATGAGACTGCTGTTGCACCCCAACTGTTATACAGTACACTAACACTACAGGAACAACCACCACCACCTGTCTCAACACCCGCACAAGACAGAATTACATTTTTCAGAAAATCTCACCACTTTTACATTTACTTGTGCATTGCAAGAGGAGTCCTAGTACCTGAGAATTCGACCACCTCTTGAAGCTGGGCAGGGTCAGCGGAGGCGCCGAGTGCGAATCTTGCGGCTGAGAGTGCGAGCCAGGTGGTCGATGGCACGATGGGCGATGGCACGCTCTTTACGCGAGGACAGACCCTCAATGTTCCCACTGTACCACATCACCCAGCCCCCCAGGGACATGAGTACAAAGAGGGCCCCTGCAGTGACACAAAAAGGGGGTTAGTTCAGTGTGGAATTAAGGCCAGTTTACATTAAAGATTGAAGTGGCAACATTTGCAAAAGGTATTCAAATACAAAATATGGTCTACAATATAGAATATACCAAAAACTCAACTCGACATAATGAGCCACCAGTAGCGTCATCGACTGACTTCCTATTTCCTACACAGATTTCCCTGGCTGCTATGACAAATATTTCTTAAAACACTGAATAGGAAAGTTACTGTGTAGTGCTGTCAGGAGAATAAATATGCCAGGAGAATAATCACGTTATAACATTAACTACAGGAGAACCATAGAAATGGGTTGCATTTTATAGTGCTTTTCCAAGTGCTCAAAGCGCTTTACAATAACCCACTCATTCATACATTGGGAGGTGAGGCGGAAAACATTCACACACCAATGGTGGCAAGCTCACACCGACCAACTCAGTTCAGTGTCTTGCCCATGGACACTTTCACATGTAGAAAGGAGAAGCCGGGATACGAACCGCCGACTAGGGTTGCCAACTCTGAGATCTTGGAATAAGGAACACTTCTACGACCACGCGGCGAAGCAGCGCGGTTATTAGGTTAAGTCTGCGGTTTTCTGGTGGAGCTGTTGCCCCTGTGACCCAACTACGGATAAGCGGTTGAAGGTGGAGGGATGATTTCACATACCATATTAACCTTTGGGATCAGTTAAGGCCTGTTTACTGTGGTCAGTAAGGAAGAATAGGCCGGTAGGCCTATTGTGCTGTATAAATGTTAATCAATTATGAACAAGTAGTCCATTGTCTTTATAACATTAAGAATCCCGATTTTAAAGAAGTTTTTTTTTGCCCTTTTAAAGGGCAAAATTTGTATTGAATATGCACACATTTATTAGACTAATAACTACTAATAAACCGTCAACCATATTAGCCTACTGAAATAGCCTGGCTATAGTCATATACCCACATCAGCAGCTTTAATTATTATTATTAAAAAAGACTGAGTCTATGACAGTTGTTGTGGGGGGGTTGCATAACTCTCATACTATGGCTCTGGGAGTTTGCGGAACTCTCTTACTCTATGGCTCTGGGCACGGCAGGATTGGCACACAGAGCAGCAGAGCTACCAGCGCACCGCGCACACACACATGCAGATCTGCAGCCACGGGGAGGTTTTGGTTTGTTGTTTGGTTGTTGTTGGTTTCTGCTCGTGAGGAGTCCTGTGTGCACTCGCCACAGAGCAAATATATCTCCTGCTTTATTTTGTTCACTACTGTTAAATTCATTGTTGATGTTTGTGCGACGGATCGCACAGGAGGCATTTAGGGAAATACGGAACAAACCGCGTTCCGTATCGATTCAATACGGAACGCATCATTTAGTGTTCAATTAAGGAACGATTCCGTATTATACGGAACGGTTGGCAACCCTACCGCCGACCCACGGATCATTGGATGACCTTTACCTCCCAAGCCACATACAACGGCCCAGATCATTCAATGAATTTCTTTCATTATTGAAACCGGGGTACATACCCTATTAAGCTGTTACAAGTAGTTCATGTCTGCCCACAACTGCTTTATGCACTACGGCTGTATTTTACACGCACAGCTTTCCGTTCACGGTTTCATTGTATATAATGCTATATGTATTGTATACCGTAAAATTTGTACCTACCAGAACTGCCAGAACAACCCTTTAAGACAACAAAAGCCTACCTGTATACACAAGCAGGTCTCCGAAGTCTCTGCCTTTGATTTCCAGGGGAGCAAAGACTCCCACCAGCAGGGCTGCACCACCGAATATATCCATCAGAACCGCAAAGGCCAGGGCTAGTTTGCAGTGGGACAGGCGGTCACATAAACCCATGATGAACTGGAATGAGGATCACAGTCAGACTGTGGGGGTGGACCTGCAAAGGAAAGGTGATTGCAATAGAAAACATAGATAAACATCAGAATCACAATACATACAGGGTAGCAGTTAGGTGGTGGCAGTCTTGTGACCTCATTCATATTCTCCCCACTGCCAGTAGGACAAAGCTGGGGAAGGGAACTTCAAAACAGGCAGAAATGGATGATGATCACTAAACATTATGCATTATTTATGAATGACTAGTTGAGATGAGCCTGATGCCTCAATGAAGGACATGATGGAAATGCCTGTCAGCAAACAAAATCAAGTGTGTGTGTGTGTGTGCGTGTGTGTGTGTGTGTGTGTGTGTGTGTGTGTGTGTGTGTGTGTGTGTGTGTGTGTGTGTGTGTGTGTGTGCGTGCGTGCGTGAGAGAGAGAGAGAGAGAGAGAGAGAGAGAGACATTCTCCAGATTCCATAGTATACCGTTATCTACCTGATCTACCTGCATGTGAGTCTTTGACAGTGAGTAGAATACATACTAGACATGCATAGGCTATGACGCACAACAATGAGCTACATTGTGCGAATACAACTTGTTGCTTTTAAAGTAACCTTTGGCAGCCAAAATGACAATTCCGTTCACTTCATGGGGCCAGTCCAATGGCGGCTCTTCCACATTGACTAAATCCCTTTATTTCAGATCGTGGAATAACAGTACAACATAAACATTGCAGAGACTTTAGTTGTTATTGTGCGATACTTGACATGCTGCAATGCACACATATTTAATATAGCTCTTATTTGAGCCGCTACAAAATGAAATGTATTTCCAACTCCAGTTTGTCCCTATTCAGGCTGCATAAACAGCGCTCAGTTTCGTACCCCTCAATGTCGCAACTCCACCAGATAGCCCTGGCTTTGCTGTGAGTCGCTATGCTAAGTGTAGTGCCCCTTTACCTTTACTACAGTACAATACGCCCTGATGCAGAACGGGCGTTGTTGTAACACGCAGGAAGCAAATAACGCAAAACTATGCATTATTTTAAAGTGAATTTCAACTTACTTGGTTCCGTGTACCTGCAAGATGAAGTCACTGGGCCGTGTACGTTGTCTGGTTGAGTTGTTTTTCGTTCGTTCAGTAGCTATAACTCTGGAAGTCTGGTTGAAGAAGAATCACCTTCTCCGATCTTCCCCTCCTCCAAGTTCTTCCGTGTTGTTTTTTTGTCTTCCGCCCCCTTACCTGGCTGTAAACCTGTCTGTACCACACCACACCCAGTGGTGTCATGTTTCTATCTATTCTAATCTGGCTGCTGGATCTAGGGACCCCCAGGCCAGGCCAGGGGTCTACAGGGGGGAGGGGTCCCCAAGTTCACAATCAAATAAGAATAGTGGTTTATTGTTACTAACTAATGTTGTAGGCTTGTTATATCATTTTAAACATATCATTCCCAAACCTCTGTATTCACACTATTCGAACTAGGCCGTACATTTGGGGTCCAGTCCCATCCATGCGGCATGCCATCCAAAGTTTGAAATCCAATCCAGAAGATGCATTCTCTATTCCATCAACTTTGTGCAGGTGTGGATAAGCAACTTGTTGATTCTGCTACTGTGATCTTCCAACTATACTTTACTATGCTGTTTTAAAAATAGACATATCCCCCAAAATAAATAACTGATTGTGTATTATTACAGCTCCACAGCAGCAGTAGACTGTAGACTACAGGGTAGCTAATTCAAATCATGACAATCATCCAAAACTTTACCAGCTGATGCAGAGCTCAGAGTCATTACTATTACAATCCAATAAAATATGATTATGCAATGGATTTGAAATGGGCCAAATGACTCCACTAAGTTACAACTACTAGGTTTGCTACTTTTGTACTGTAGCCTACTTTAATTTTCCCGAAGCCAAACATATTTAAACGTAAATGCAACTTTACTTTTACTCTGTCATTAAATCAGTAATAAAGGTCTAGTTTTTGTCAAGAGGCCACAGTCGTGTGCGCATGCGTACACGGAAGCGTTCCGTCTGCACTGAGTTTGTCTTAATAAGCAGGTAATTGCAGGAGAGCACATGTGTGCTACTACTACTACTACTACCTATACACACTCAAACACATTACTGCACTATTACCAAACAAACACGTCATACACAGCGTCCAGTGCACAATATACAACGTTCTTCTGCGCCAGGCAGAAGCGGCAATAGTTCCCCGCCGTTGTTTTTTCGGTGGGAATCATTCACTTCCATTCATTAAAGATAAGTTTTGACCGAGTTTTGAGAGACATGAACCCTCCGACTACTTCACGGAACACTAACCCTGCAGGTAATAGCCAACGAGCTGGTGCCATTCTTCTTTAAACGCAACTCCATCAGCTGTGGTGTTTAATGGTTTGTTTAATAACTTTTCAGTCCAGCAGCTCCTGTAGTCTGGTCATGTTATAGTAGTTTTCTTAAAAATATATCTTAAAATAGCACATGCTGCACATCGCACCATGCATTGCACAATATATGCAAGCTCTTGGAAGATCTACAGTTTTCACAAAAAAACATTTTGATACCAGCTAGAGTCCACTATTTATTCAACATTGATTTGGGGCAGGGACTACCATTTGATTGGGTCTAGTGACCCCTCTGTCAGACCCCAAACTAAATATATTTTGTTTTGATGCTCTCTTTTGGAGAGATAACAGGCAAAACCTTGATCAAAATAACAATTCTTCTACATTTTCTAATTGTAACAACAACTGAAAATGTAAGATGTTTAAAGGGGAATTCCACCCATTTTAAACATTTTTTCTGAGAGTGTAGGAGTGAGAGTGTGCAACCAAATGAACCCTAACAGGTTAATTTGGTTCCATTTGTACGCTCTCAGAAAAAAGAAGCGTCTAAAGAAATCCATTAACATGGTGAAAATACATCTTGATGATGTCATCAAGATGTTTCACCATGTTAGTGGTTTTCTTCATACCTCCATTTCTTGGGAACACAGAATGGGGGAACTTTTTTTATCATGTCCACCCAGCACCTCTAGGGTATACTAATGACATATTAGAATGTTGAAAATGGGTGGACTTCCCCTTTAAGATTCATAAGGGTTCATTTGGTTAACAACTCTCCATCATTCCATGGGTCCGCACCTGGAACCCACTCTAAGACCTAACCACTGTGAATGTGGCTAGCAAGGACTACTGGTTGAAAACCCTATGACAGTGTCATAGGGATACTAAGCTATACACTTATCCTCCTTTGTTCATTTTTAGCAATTGTGTGTCCTTGTGTGTGTACATGTGTCCTTGCATCTGTCCATCTGTGTCACTCTCAGGTCATTATGTTCCTCGAGGATCTGTAGGAGTTGTTAGTGGAGCAGGAGGTGGAGGTGGTGGAGGAGGCCTGTATCTGGATGCTTATGAGGTCTCCTTTCCTTATGACGAGAGAATGGACAGAACACCAGGCCGCTTCCACCTCAACCAGAGCCAGCACATGATGGAAGGTATGGCTGGGAACGCAAACATATATTTATACTTTTGTGTTTATACTCTCAGTTTCAAGGAGCCACACATTTAAGTAAACCCTGTGACAGAATACCATGGGTCCCTCCCTAGCTGGACCCCTCAAGAGAACCACTGGTTATCATGCTACAGTAAGGTAGCAATTATGTTATATAGCCTATTGATGGTTATGCCAGTACTGTATTTTCCGCACTATAAGGTGCACTGGATTATAAGGCGCACCTTCACTGAACTGTTTTCAAACTTTGCATGTATACAGTAAGGCGCAACGGATTATAAGGCGCATAGAATGGAAGCTACTGCAGTAGCTACTGCTTTCAAACGATCCATATATAAGGCACACTGGATTATAAGGCAGACTGTTTTTATTTTCAAAAATTAAAGGCTTTTAAGTGCACCTTACAGTCTGGAAAATATGGTAGTTACTTTTCTCGGTTTTCTTCAATCTTTTGCTCTTCTCTTCTCTTCTCTTCTCTTCTCTTCTCTTCTCTTCTCTTCTCTTCTCTTCTCTTCTCTTCTCTTCTCTTCTCTTCTCTTCTCTTCTCTTCTCTTCTCTTCTCTTCTCTTCTCTGAATAGTGTAGCTAGTAGCTACATCATTACAATTACAATTTATTCTACTATTGACAAAAAACAACTCTCCACATCAAGGCAACTTAAACATATAACACTGATGAACATGGCCGTAATGACCGGTGCTGTTTGCTTAGCTCTTCCAGCTTGATAAATACTCGCATGAGACCAGCATTGGGTCTTGCCTGTGTGCTTGTTCCAGAGCCTCAGCCTGTGGTGCTGGAGCCTTCTCCACAGTACAGTCCGTTCATGCTGATCTCCAACCTGCGCACCCATCTGTACGTGTCCCTGGAGAAGAACGCCTGGCTGCAGAAACGCATCGAGGAGCTGGAGGAGGAGCGCAACTTCCTGCGCTGCCAAATGAGCTGCTTTATTTCCAACATGAGAGGCCACTCAGGCCCGGACGGTAAGTAGTACTAGATATTATATTCAAATAGCCCCATGAATTGTTGCCATTACATTATAGGGTTTATGTAGGATTAATAATGAGTCTTTACGTCTATTTTCATTGTCTTTGTTTAATTTAGACACTAGACAAGCCCACAAAGTAAAGTGTAGTGCATTTATATAGCACCACTTAAAGTGCTTTACAATGTTCTATTTCATTCACCAATTGACATGCCAACGGAATTCATGCAAAGTGTCACGCTGTGATGCTTTGTGAGGCTGCATGTAGATGCATTGTGTGGCTTCTGCCCTGTCCAGTTATCCTTACTACTCCCATTCCCAAGCACTGGTACTAGTACCATTGCTGGTATCTGAGGTAGTCAGAGGAGTCCACCCCCCAAAAAATTACAACAGTGGAATGAAAATATTTATATTTACTACAGGTAGTTCTTCTGACCAAGTAATTGGTTGAAATAGGCTCTACAGCCGTGCTGGAATGAGCATGACAACACACCTACATGCTAATAGAAGATTTGAGAACGGATTAATCACATTAGAAAATTAAATCAATTGTGCTGATTAGTGCTTAGCAGCAGCATTAGTCTCGCCTAGGAATGGAACAAAAAGGGCAGGTCTACGCTCCTGTATTTTAACATCAGTTATTAATGTGGTACTTGGAGGAGGGTATAATATTTTCTGAGCTGGTACTTTAATATAAAATGGTTGGGAACCAATGCCTTACTAAATCCATACTGTATAGTAACTGCTGCTCTTTGTGTTTCCTCTCTGTGGAACCTGTCCGGGAACCCCCAGTTGGCCTCTGCTCCTGAAACTGAGATTTTTGTTCTCTCTCTGTATCTCTTTCTCTCCCTCTCACTGACCAGTAGACCTCCAGCATGGCGTGTCAGTGAAGGAGCAGCCGGCCAGTTCGCCGTCTCCTCCATCCCCCATGACCACCAGGTCTGGGATGACCCTCAAACGCCGGGCGCTTCCTCGCCCCCGACGCAGCAGCGCTGCTGCAGTCCCTGGTGAGAAGAACGCACGTAGGGCTGGGTGAAGTAGTGATGTTTAATCGATTAACTGATCGTACGCACAATGTTTCTGCTTATGCGTGTGGTGGTGCACATTTCATCCTCATATGCCTGGCTCTGTATCTCAAGCGGTCAAATCAATATTTGATCAAGGAATATAATATGCCTTTTGTATTCTTCCTGTATGTCAGCAAAATGTGAATGATGAAGATTCACAAAAAATGCTGTGTAGCAACTAACCGGTTAATTGTTCGATGAGGTTAATTATCAAGGGATTAACTAATCGATAATTGATATCCCTAGTATACATGTACAGAAAAAAAAATACTTAGGCCTTTTGATCTGCTAATAGTTTCTCCTTGACAAATGGTATATTTTTTGGCTGTAGTCAAACAAAACTTTGTGATTTGATTGTTGTTTTGCCATAGTCAAGCAAGAGTACTATGCAGAGGAAGAATACATGGAGGAAGAGGAGACTGTGGATGAAGAGGAGGAAGACTCCTCTGTGGAGAAAGGACAGAGGAAGAAGAGCAGATGCTCCAGAGAGCCCATGATGAGGAGGGTGTTCAGGATCACCCATGGACGCGAGAGGCAGAGAGGTGAGTGGGGCTGATGCCACAGATAGAGTATACATATACTGTACATTCTGTATATGTGTATTTCATACTATATGGCAGAGTTTTTCAACCTTTTTGATATGAGGGCCCACCATTTATTCACCATCATTTGAGGACACTTTAGTCCCACAGATCCCAAAACAAAAGATTTCTTTTGCTTTTGTCCACAAATAACAGGCTGGATTTGGGAAACAAAACAGTCAAAACATACAGACCAAAATGACCATTAATCTTCTAGTTGTGTAGACTTGGGCTAGTTAAGATGATGAATATTTTAACTCTTGAGAGTGTAAAAATGAAACCAAATGGACCTGCAAGGGTCCATTTGGACCCTCTCATTAGTGGCCTCTCAAGGACCACTAATGCTCCCCGGACCACTGTTTGACTGAAAACCACTGCTATATGGTATAGTTTAACCACTTGTGCTTTATTTTATAGGCTATTCAAAAACGCATCTGGACTACATTGTGATCTTATAAAAAAAAAAAAAAAAGCAGTTTGAAAAAGCAGGTTTTTTATTTTTTCCTTTTTTTTGAAAAGCTGACTATCAACAGATTTTCAACTGTAATTACATGCAAATAAAAAATATAGATGCCACGACAGGTGTAAGTGGTTACAAACTGATCTTATACCAACACAACTAGCTGCCTAATATTGCACTTGTGTGTTTAAAAATGTGTAGTCTACTCAGCCTCTTTGGATATAAGTAGACAAGCTAAATATTCAAATTGTTGAGAATTGTAAGTTTGTGATGTTGAAATGTCTACTTGCAAAGTTCCACCCAAATCTGTTTGACTGTCATGGTAACGAGGACACATATGTACGTACATGTACGGACACATACGTACGCACACCCATTTGTAACTCCAAATAAAGAAACAAAAATGGCATGTACAAATGAAGCAGACAGTCTCTCTTTACTAATAGATGCCTTAGATTGACTTCAACTACAATAGCAACCTCTCATTACTATACTATATATCTGTCATGATGCATCGTCCTTCCAATATCTCTCCCACCTACAGTGAAGGACCCTGACGGCGTGCTGATGCGTTACAAGAAGATCCTGTCGACATACCAGCGCGTGAGGAGCATGTCCCGAGCTTTCCAGGTTCACGGGGTCGACCGCAACACCATGGCCTCCACCTCCCCCATCGCTGAGCTGCTGCTGGTCGCACCAGAGAAGGTACTGCTGTTTGACCTGCTCCCCCTGTCCCTTTTTGTCATCTCTCTGTCAGGCTGTATCCTTCCTGTCTGTTTTTCCTGCCCTCCCCCTACTTTGCTTTATCTTTGTCAGTTTGGTTGAATACTCTATTCTGTTAGTCTATTAGTCTGAAATGTGAACAGCACAAGGTACAGTCAGAGAATGCATACCGGTAATAATTTCAGGGGGTAGATGCCACAAAATGTGCGAGAACTACTTAATTTAGAAGGCATTTTGCAGAACAGGCCTCGGGTCTGTATAAACCTTGTGGACTTTCTCGTCCCCAGGTGGCCGAGGTGGGCGAGTTTGAAGCCTCGAAGGAAAAGCTCCTGGACTACGCCAGGCGCTGCTACAAGGCCATGGACGAGCAGACTCACCTGCATGTCCAGGCTATGAAGAAAACCCATAAGCTACTGCCCATCTCCTATAGGTTCCGTAACTAACTGACCTGTGGCACAAAAAAAGAGTTGAAACCTAATTTCGTTAGCCTCATAGCATAATTGCCCTTAGCCTTATATATATTTTTTAAGATGGAGTAACTAACTGACCTGTGGTACAAGAACAAGAGTTGAACAAGAGTCTATTTTCGCTTCATAGCATGTAGTACATTTTTCTTTTTGTTAAAAGAAAATAGTATAATCATAGTACCTGGTGATCATGTTTTATGGGCGAAAAGCATCATGGTACTTCATCTTTAAGGTATTCAGGAAATTAGTAGGAAGAAAATACATCAGTAAGGCATTTAGTTCACTGGTTCCCAAACACTGGGTTGGGACCCGTTTTTTGGTTCACCAACAAAATGCTACAGATGCAATATTTTTTGTTTCTGAGCTTTTATTTTGAATTAATATTATTAAAATTAATATGTAATAAAAAAAAAAACAAGCAAAATATTTCACAAATTGATGAATACATTGAAGAATCTAAGAAATTACATAAATTAGAAATGAACTGTTTTAGCGGTAGTGAAAGTAATTTGGCTCCCAGGCAAACATCTAATTTTTGTTTTAGATCTTGGATTAAAAGGTTTGGGAGCCACTGATCTTGTGACTTAGGCAATTCAAGAAGGAGATCAAGGATGTCCTGGTCCAGTACAACAGGACCTTTCTGGTTGTAGATCCTCGTCGCTGCGAGTCCACTAAGTTTGGTGGACCTGGAGCTTGTAACCGCTACCAGAAAACCATTAAATCACTCATAAGATTTATTTTTTCCTTTTCTTTTTTTAAAATCTAATTATTATTTAAATCTTATTATGTCTTATGTTTATTTGCTGCAGCCTAACTACTCCCCTAACAAAAAACAAAATAAATAATTTTGTGTAGCAAGAATGCTGATAGGCTGGGGACATGGGCAATAAGTCACAATGGAGCAGCAGTTTTGGGAGGGTAACAAATGTGAGATTGTTTTGCCACATGACTGTAGTATGAAAGTAGTATGAAACCGACTTCGGCAAGTCAGATACCTCAGCACCATTATTTATGTTTTATTTCCTATAGCCTAGTTTAAGTTGTAATAGAGGCGATTTACTGTATACATGTGCAGATTGTTCCCCCATACCCACGTAATAGATGGGTCAAATGGAGAGTTGTATATTTTGGATTAATATATATATTTTTTCCACAGTAAGTTTGCTATACATTATTGTTTGTAGAAAAGAAAAGTTGTTTGTGGCAATGTTTAAATTTAATTTGGTTGTGTGTGTGGTTGATATGCTTTATGCTAATCTGATTTGAAGGTGCGTCAGGCACAACCCAATAACACAATAAAGCACTTTGGAAACAATAACAAGTGTTGTCTTTAATTGCTATATTAAAAATGTAGCGATCATGTAACATAATTTGTTAGTTTGTAGAGCTCAGTATAGTTCAGTATATTTAGATTGCACCACCATTCATTGTATGATTGATGATTGGCATGATCGCATATATAAATCAAAGAAAAACATTTGACAGAGCTTTGTGCGGCTTTACCTTGTGGGGTTCTCTGGCACAAAGTCTATTTTTCAAATGGGGGGTCTGCAGCTTAATACATATACATTTGGGCTGGGGGTCTTTGACATGTTTGAGAAATCTAAAAATGCACAATAGAAGAAGTGTGTACAGCCCACACTAATCTGAAACAAGAAGGAGCTGAGTAAGTGATGCTCTGATGCTGGGTGAAATCAACCTTATACTGCCACTCAGTGGCAGAATGGAGTAATGCACTGAAGAAACACTCCAGTTTTGCTTTTGAGGGGCTAATGACTGACTAAAGAATATGTTATATATTTTAAAGATGATCATCAAACTTTATCAATCTACTGTTGACATTATTGGTCATGACCTCAATGGGTGATTTATTTTGTATTAGTGACATTATGCCATTGTCTTTTTCAGTATTGTTATAATAACCTTGGTAACCTTTCCTTACTAATACTATAGTATTCACTATTGGTGTGTGTTTAATCATATTAGAGAACTGTCAGGAGCTCAAAGTAGTTCTATGTTTCTTTTACAGTTGGAAGGCCTGTGGTTTCAAGAACAACTAACTCAGCTAACTAACTCAGCAGCCGCAATCTCTGGTCTGAGTATGACCAGAGATTGTGGATTGTGGAGATTTCTTTGGCTTAAAGGCAAAGCTGTTTGTTGATCTTAGTCTTTGTATCTACTGGGGTCATATCCCAAGTGGCCCTTGACTCTCAAGGGCCCTTGGGGGAAATTGGACCACTCTGTAGGCTATTGGGTTTGATGCCCTGAAAAAAAGCTTGTAGGGACCTTCATTGGCCATTAATTCTGTTAAATATAGGTGAAATGTGATGAAAACACAAAAACACCCAAAAACTTAACCAGTCCAGGGGCATTTGTAAAAATGAATCCGTCCATGCTTGATGTGAACTGCAATCTATTAGTATTATTTTGCAAACTGTAGGTCGCATTTAGTATGAAATCCTACATCACCTGCCCGTTAGTTAGTTATACACCCACGCCTCCATATATTTTCAGACTTTTAATTACTAGTTAACTACTAGCTCACAACGCATATTATTCTATGGTCTTGCATAGAATAATATGCGTCAGCTATTGGACGATGAAGCCATTAAATCAAGATAAATGAGTCACTAATAACTGGAGTACTTTTGGGACTGTTCATTTAATAACTTTTTAAATATGAATATAACAATTTGAATATAATTGCTACTTTTACATGAGTAAAAAACGTATTCCATCTACCACTATTTGGAATAGAGACAATACATAATGCAATAAACCAGGGGTTTTCAACCAGTGGTCCTTGAGAGGGTTCCAGGTGGTCCTCAGCTAAATGATGGAAAGTTGGTTAAGCAGGTGTAACTCTTTGAGAGTGTAAAATTGAAACCATTCATGTTTACATTCTCAAGACTAGTTAAAATATTCATCATATGACTTAGCCCAAGTCTACACAGCTAGAGAATGTACTGTAGAAGATTAATGGTCTTTTTGATCTGTATGTTTGCCTGTTTTGTTTTCCAAACCCAAAAATAAATCTTTAGTTTTGGGTCTGTGTGGGGCTAAAATGTCATCAAATGGTGGTCTGTGGCTCAAATTCTGAATAAATAGTGGGCCCTGGTATGAATAAGGTTGAAAACATAGACTTAATATACAAGTCTATGGTTGAAAACCACTGCAGTAAACCAATTAAATAAAAATAATTGTGCCAACAGAAGGGGGTGTGCTCCATATCCCCTCCTCTCCAAAAAGAAAGAAAAAAAAGAAAAAAGAAAAAAAAAACTCACATTTTACCTTTCACCTCTCCAATCAGGCCAATCACCGCGAGACTTGCGCGGAAGGAAGGAAGTAAAAAACGAACTCCCCGCCCTCCGGCTTGAGTGGCAGCCGAGCTCAGCCAGTGGCGCTGCGGGGCCCGCCGCCACCGGCCAATGAGGGGCGGCGCGGGAGGCGGGGCCGCGCGTGACGTCCAGAGAGCATCCGAAAAAGAGGAGGAGGTTCCTGCTGGCAGCCATCTTGGATGTTCAGAGTGATTGTTTAAGCGAAGGGGGGAATTTAATAAAAAAAAAATAAAATAAAAATAAAAAACAAAATAAAACTGAGAAAGAACCCTTCTTTGCAACGGGAGCGGCTCAAGTTTTAGCAGAGTGGAGCGCCCAGGAAACGACACATTGACCCGGGAAGACCCAGGTAAAATAAAATAAAACTAAAACTAAGCAGAGACGGTTATTTATTTACCTTATTTTGCCTCTCTCTCTCTCCCCCCTGAGTGTGTATGTGTGTGTGTGCGTCTCTGTCTCTCCTCTTTCCACATCACACCACATAAGATAGGACCCAGTTGCTTCTCAAACTTAAAAAGAAAAATCCCAGGACGGACACCCTCTATAACTCTGAGAGTATTTCAAAATGCGCTCCCATTGCAATATACTCTCGGAGTTTACACAGACTCCATAAAAGTGGCCAATTTGGACTGGGAACCCCCCATGCCACCTCATTCTCAAGGAAACCTCCTAGAGAATATCCCTGGATGGATTCCCCCACTTTGTGAGAGCCATGCAGCCAGTGTCACTGCCACCGAGGCAGAGCATCCATAATACAAGACACAAACGCACAGCCTGGGTTGTAGAGATGTGATCTCTGGCTGCTCTGCTTGTTGATCTTTTAATGGGAGAGATGCTGAACTTTTCTCTTTGTGCCAACGTGGCTGCTGCTATAACTTTTAGCTGCTGTTACTGAGGAGGAGTGAGTGAGTGAGTGAGTTCTTGTGGAAGACACAGTGCCACACTGTCCACACAACAACACACGTATGTGGCACATAGTTTTGGGTGCAGCGTTGCAGTTCAGGAAAGATTAGTCTTGTCAGTTTTTACAACAAATAAAATGATAACTTTAATACAGTGGTTTTGAAACTTTTTCATGCCAGGGCCAACTATTTATTCGGAATTTAAGCCACGGACCACTATTTGAGGACATGTTAGCCCCACAGACCCCAAAACCAAAGATTTCTTTTGTTTTTGTCCACAATTCCAGGCTGGATTTGGGAAACAAAACAGTCAGACATACAGATTAAAATGACCATCAATCTCCTACATTCTCTAATTGTGTAGATTTGGCTAATTCGGATGATGAATATTTTAACTCTTGAGTGTGTAAAATGAAACCAAATGGACCCGTTTGGTATCTAAATCAGTGGTTCCCAAACGCGAGGACAATGACCAAATTGACACTGATTGACCCTTGGAAGAGATACAGTATGTACGTGATTCTGAAACAACCTGTTTAATGTTGATTTAATCCTGAGTGTACAAATGGATCACCTTTTTACACACTATCATTTAGCTGGGGACCCCCTGGAACTCCCTCAAGGACCCCACTTTGGGAACCACGTGTCTAACGTGGTGTATACAGCATTCTCTGCATTTAAACTATGGGATACCAGGCAATTGTGTAACCTTACAATTTTCTAATAATAATAAACATTGTTTACAGATGTTTATGGGCAGATCTAGTGGGATTTTAAGATTCCTATAACCCTTTTTTATAGGGGGTTCCATATGGACCCTTATGGTTTGTAACCCTGACAGAGTAGTAAAAGGTCCACCTGGATCCATTTCACCTCAGGGCTATGGTGGTGGCCCTTATGAAAGCCACTGCCTGGATTGTGTAGCAGACACTCAAGTCCACACTCATTATACCAGCTCTGACATTGTGACGAAATCGTTTCTGGGAAGTGGAACAGAAGTGGAACGATGGAACTGATTCCGGTAACTCAACCCTGAATCCTCGATCCGTCTGGTTCTAGTTCCCAACCCTACAGTTGTTGTAGTCATGGAGGGTGTTGGTGGTGGTGATAATGAGGATGCCTGTGTTGTTTTATAAACACTCCCATCGTGTGTGATCTCTCTTTCTCTCTTTTCGTTATGATGCTGACCCCATACAGTAGTCTGCCTTAAAAGGACATTTCACCCTTTTTGCAAAAAACATATACGTATGTAGGGCTTGACACAGTCTTAACTTGCTTGGGCAAGTTAAGACTGCTACTTGGTTGCCCGATTGGGCAAGTGTGCGACTTGGTGTGCTATAACGCAACACGAGATATATTTGTCTTGAAGGTGGTCATTGCGCTCTGCCTCTGTGTCTTTCCCTGCTTTCTAGCTATCTCTCCTATCTCTCTCCCAGGTCCATTTGGTTCCAAACTATCACTTTGCTGGAGTCACGGACCTCTGAGTCTGTGACCACTATGGGAACCACTGATTTACAAGTTGAATATTTACTGTAGCTGATTGTGACTTAAACAAAATAGTCTTCAACTGCACAAGGAAATGTTTAAAGCACTAAGTAGAAAGTAAACTTGAACGGAAAATTTACGATATATTTTGGGGAGCAAGTGACCATGAACTGAGAGCAAGTAGAACCTGACTTGCACTTGCCCAATGGGCAACTGCCTTGGAGACCTTAGTGTCAACCCCTGCGTATGTTAATGACACTTAGAAGTTGTAGAACAAGTGTTCTACAACTTCATGTCTTCATGTGTATAAAATGTGGTTTCAGTTATGTTAGATGTTACCCCAGTGTCTCTGATATCATGAACACTACTTCCTGGACTACATGTTGTTGTCTTTGTAAGACATTCCCCCCCATGCACAAGGAGGTGGGAATTGTGGGAATTGTAGTCCAGGAAGTAATGTCCATGACATCAGAGGCAACACTGGGCTCACTGCTAAAATCAAAGATATCTCAAACCACAAATTGCACACACAGATACCACCAGGAAGGTGTTCTAAATCCTCTAAACGTCATTAACATATATTGTTTTGCAAAAACGTTAAAATGTCCGTTTCATTTGGAGCCGATCAGACCCGGGTGTCTGTCTGGAGACAACGCGATTTCACCAGGATAAAATCAGAACGGTTGCCACCAGGTATTCCTAACATAATAACCTCAGTAAAGGGGAATTCCACCCATTTTCAAAATTTTACTATGTCATTGACGTACCTTAGAGGTGCTTGGTGGACATGATAAAAATGTAAGTAAAATGTAAGTAAAAAAAAAAAACTATTCCTAATCCTGAGGAATGGTGTTCTCAAGAAATGTGTTCCCAAGAAATGGAGGTCTGAAGAAAATCATTAACATGGTTATCATGAACAGTTTGATTTTCACCATGTTAATGGATTTCTTTAGATGCTTCTATTTTTCTGAGAGCGTACAAATGGAACCAAATGAACCCGTTAGGGTTCATTTGGTTGCATTTGTGCGCTCTCAGAAAAAAAGAAAAGAAAATGGGTGGAGTTCCCCTTAAGTAAAACTATTCCTAATCCTGAACCTATTCCAAAACTTTTGCCATGGTAAAACAAGCAAAAATAAGCTTGCCTTGGGCGAGCTTATTTTGGGTGTGAGACGAGTGAGCCTTCCAGATTACCCCCCTGGGCTGTATTTGTGATAAAAATAATAATTGATAGTGAAGCTAATGAGCTGCTTTGTTGCAGTGTGTTAACATGGGCGCAGTGGTGGAACATGCAGAGACTGAGAGTAGTCTTTTTGCAGACTTTTGATGTATGCAGACTTTGATGTCAGTTGGTGGGCTCCTCGCCTGTTAGATCCAATTTCCTTTCATGCCTGTGTGTGCGCGCGTGCGTGCGACGGCGCATGTGCGCTTGCGTGCAACTGGCTGATGATGACTATGACGACGTTATTGAAATGGACACCGACAGTCAATAATGATGGCTGGGATTCACCTACCCTAGGGGACTATTGTATATAGTACTAATACCCTAGGGGACTATTGTATATAGTACTATGGACAGAGTAATAAGTGGTGTTCATAATATAAGTTAGGTCTGTCTCGCTCCTTTTTACTGTCCAATGAAGGTACAAAATGCCTCCAAAATGTAATTTCTCATGCTTTGGAATTGTCAGAAATAAAATATTTAACTTAGGTGCTATGTAAGGACAGGTGTCAGTCAGTCAGTCACAGACATTTCTGCCTGGCTTTCATAGTATATGGCTCACTGCGTGGGCCATAATTGCGAACACAGTGAGCCCTTACTATGGGATTATGGTATGAATATCATTATAGTAACCTTTCACATGTCATGCACAAATGCTGTTTAGATGGGGGGGCATTAGCTCTGGTCCAGAGCTCCGCTGCTTCTGAGTCTGACTTGCATTGGAGCTCTGTTGGTCTCCGTGCATTCGGCCATTACTCCACCCGACCAGCCTCTCTTCTCTAGTGGATATATAAAGAACGTTTTACCTACTCACCAAAATAAACACGTCTTGTGTCATTAGAAAGCCTACTTACCTTAGTGGTCGCACTCTGAGCCCCCCACCACACGGATAAAATTGACTTTTTGGCCAGAACGCGATCGTTTTTCACTGAAGGAAAAATATTTCCTATGGAACTTTTCTATTGGCAATATCGGTAGAGGGCGCAAATCCTGGTTGTTTTTCCGGTGAAAAACGATCGCGTTCTGGCCAAAAAGTCCAATTTATCCGTGTGGTGGGGGGCTAAGAGTGCGACCACTAAGGTAAGTAGGCTTTCTAATGACACAAGACGTGTTTATTTTGGTGAGTAGGTAAAACGTTCTTTATATATCCACTAGAGAAGAGAGGCTGGTCGGGTGCAGTAATGGCTGAATGCACGGAGACCAACAGAGCTCCAATGCAAGTCAGACTCAGAAGCAGTGGAGCTCTGGACCAGAGCTAGGGGGGCATGAGTTCTCAAAGTTATTGGCTCAGGACCCCCGGAAATTCATTACTCATGTCTCATGACCCACGCCACATGGTACTAGCGACCCCCGCAAGGTCGCGGCCCCCCAGGTTGAGAAGCTAGCATCGTAAGTGGGCAGCACAGAGTGCGCAGATCACACAGACTTCCTATGTTTAATTACTAGTACTGGTGCTAGATCCCACAGGAGTGTGTTGCTGCTGGGACAGAGAAAGGACTATAATAAAGAAAGAAAGTCTTGTTTTCTTATTTTTCCTCCTGATGTGACTTGTTTAGAAGCTGTTTTTCCCCTCTCATTGGCATGAATAGAATCCCACGCCAACCTAATTCCGGTCTCCTAAAAAGATGGCCACCAGTGACCTACTGTACATCACACATTACTCAAAGACCGGATATGGAGATGATGGCAATCATGGCATCTTGTCTTGTTTTTTCTATCCACCACTCGGACGATGAAGTCGCACCCATACCATTTTCGGTTACATGACTATTATAGTCAAGTAAAGCATCAATAATGACATCAGTTGTTATTGAAGTTGCAACAGACACGCATCATGCGTAAAGCTAAAGGTCTGACTCAGAGAGTTTTCTGTTTTCAATGATGAAATGCTGTTGGTTTAGCGGTGCCACAACTGTAGTTAGTAGCAGCAGTAGTAGCAGTAGTAGTGTTTCAAATCATTCTAAATACCGGTATAATCACTTTAATTTGAAATATCTTGGGTTGTTTTGCATGGCATTGTGTTTGGGGGGGCAGACTGGGTATTTAGGGCCCCATGCCCATGCCTAGATCCACCCCTGTGTACGTGGCTGATGGTTGGAGGAGACGGCCTTAGGGCGAACTTAAGTGCCACTGGTGGAGCGACTATTGGTTTCATTAGGCTGTCTGTCTGTGTGCAGCCGGTCCTTACATAACCCTGGGCCTGATAAGGATGCTGTTTATAGGTCTGGGGAGCTCTAGCAGTGAAGATGAGCATCACAGACACAGGCAGTCCAGGCTAAAAGCATCACCTCTGGAGACTTTACACATTAACTAATCTTTACTAGTTTACATAATCTCCCGTTGTTTGCAATTATTTGAGTTATTCAACAAAACTGTCAGAATCCATTCTGTTTAGTGCAGTGGTTTTCAACCAGTGGTCCGGGACCACCAGTGGCCCTTGAGAGAGTTTCCGGTGTTCCCCACGTGAAATGATGGATAGTTGGTTAACCAGATGAAATGATGGAAAGTTGGTCTCAAAGAGTTGGAGCTGGTTAACTCTTTGAGAGTGTAAACATGAAACCAAATGGACCCGCAACATTTACACTCTCAAGAGATAAAATATTTATCATGTGAATTATCCCAAGTCTACCACAACTAGAGAATGTAGAAGAATAATGGTCATTTTGATCTGTATGTTTGACTGTTTTGTTTCCCAAATCCAGCCTGGGATTGTGGACAAAAGCAACTTTAGTTTTGGGCTCTGTGGGGCTAAAATGTCCTCAAATGGTGGTCCGTGGCTCAAATTCTGAATAAATAGTGGGCCCTGGTATCTTCTACTAAACCACTGGTTTAGTAGTTAAACTATATAATAAAACAAGTGATGATCATACAGTACATAATCATTGTGACAGATCTACCTGTAAGCCTTCCTAAGCTTAAAAGCTTGTTCCTCCTCACTGTGTCCCTCGCTCCCTGCGACAAAGCAGGCTTTCCCCTTCATTCACACCGCGTTTGTCCTCACGTCACCTGTCCTTAAAGGGGAATTCCACCCATTTTCAACATTTTACTATGTCATAGTAAAATGGTGTTGGGCAGGTGTTGGGCAAACATGATAAAAAAGTTCCCCAATTTTGTGTTCCCAAGAAATGGAGGTCTGAAGAAAAACACCAACATGGTGAAACATCTTGATGACATCATCAAGATGTATTTTCACCATGTTAATGGATTTCTTTCGACGCTTCTTTTTTCTGAGTGTACAAATGGAACCAAATTAACCCGTTAGGGTTCATTTGGTTGCATTTGTATGCTCTCAGAAAAAATGTTGAAAATGGGTGGAATTCCCCTTTAACTTCGTTAGCTCAAATCAAACAGAGCCCAGAGTGTTCGCCGCCACAAACTGAAATGCAATGAAAAAGTAATGTCTGAGCTGAAGTTGTTGTGGTAGTGAGTGACTGAGTTAACATGCAACGACTAAAGCAGGCTTGGGCTTAAAAAAAAGGCTGGGATGTCTTTCTTCAGTGGTTAGAGCAGTGTTTTTCAACCTTTTTACCAGGGCCCACTATTTATTCAGCATTTCAGCCATGGACCACCATTTGATGATGACATTTTAGCTCCACAGATCCAAAACCCAAAGATTTCTTCTGTTTTTATTTATCTGCAACATGCAAACCTAGATCTCTAGTTGTGTAGATTTTGGATTATTCAGATGATGAATATTTTAACTCTTGAGGGTGTAAAAATGAAACCAAATAGACCCGCAAGGGTCCATTTGATTTTGTTTTCATGCTCTCAAAGAGTTACATCTGGTTAACCAACTTTCCATCATTTAGCCTAGCGGGTCCATTTGGTTTCATGTTTACACTCTCAAGAGTTATGATATTCACCATCTAAATTAGCACCACTTAATTAATAAGTCATGTTCATTTTGGTCTAATTTTGATGTTTTGCCTCTTTTGTTTGCGAAAATCCATCCTGGAATTGTGAACAAAACCAAAAGAAATCTTTAGTTTTGGAGTCTGTGGGGTGAAGATGTTGTTTAATTGTGAAAAAGTTGAAAACCACTGCTCTAACATGAAGCATGACTATAAGCCTGGTGTGGCTTATAGTCAGGTGCGGCTTATACAAGGAAAAATCAGTATTTTGCCCCAAATTTAGCTGGTGCGGCTTATATTCAGGTGCGGCTTATAATCTGGAAATTACGGTAGTTCCCAAAGTGGGTTCCGGGGATCCACAGGGGGACCTGACCTGACCTGGGGCAGTCACAGGGGGTCTCCAGCTATACTTGATAGTTTGTAACCAAATGGACCCGTCTGAAACAGGTCTGTAACACTGAAAGTAACCCTAACCCTTGGTTCCATTGGTACACTCAGAGATAAATTAACATTGATTTTTTTCTATATAAATTGGGGGTCTCAGAGATAGAAATACCATTAAATAGGTATCCGATTCCATAGCATGCCAAACTTCCTTGAAATGAAACAGGTTGAGAATCACTGTTAGAGTAGAGCTGTAAAAATTCAAATGAGGGTTAACAAAGCTAGGATTTTGGGATCCTTGACATGAAAATGTTTGGGAACCACTGACTTACAGTACTTGCAAATTCAAAAACCCTAAACAGGCTGTTGGTGTGTTCCTAACTAATAAATGCAAATTGTGACCTTTAATCACACACAAACAGCCTGTCTACTCTAGGGTTTTTGAATTTGCTAGTTAGGAAATGTAATTGAAATACATACTACTATAAGACAAGTAGTGTACCTAAAGTTCAATTAGCATAAGATTAATTTGCAGCTTTTCCAAAGTACATGCAATGGTTAGCGGAGATAACACTGCTGCAGTGCACAGTGGGATGCCATTTTGAGCTGCTCAATGCCCACAACAGAAGACTGATAGTTAGAGTGTGTGTGTGTGTGTGTGTGTGTGTGTGTGTGTGTGTGTGTGTGTGTGTGTGTGTGTGTGTGTGTGTGTGTGTGTGTGTGTGTGTGTGTGTGTGTGTGTGTGTGTGTGTGTGTGTGTGTGTGTGTGCGTGTGTGCGTGTGTGCGTGTGTGCGTGCGCGTGTGTGTGTGTGTGTGTGTGTGCGTGCGCCCGCTTACGGGCAGAACCGTAAAAACAGCATTTATGGCATGCCGAGTTCACCTTGGCTGGATAGAAAGGCTTTATTTATTTCTGTGACGACTGTTTGCACCAGAACATTATTGTATCTGCCGGTGCATTATTACGGTATTAGCAACTCTTAGCCATCAGTATCTATTATTAGGCCTGGCTAATTACCGTCTACGGTAATGCTGAAACTAAGAATTTATGTAGCCGAATCTGGTGTGTTGCAAATGTTGAAATTTCACATATCCGTCTGATTGTAATCATGATTTCTTTCTAAATTGGTGTTATTTATTCCTTCTTTTCAGCAAAATTCAATTGATTCAAGGTTGGGTGGCCTAGTAAAAACAAAACAGTGTTTTGTTTTCAGTACATTTCTTCAAATATCACCCTTAGGTGCAGGTTTCACATTTCAATACTGGTGCTGTATCCTTGTGGAGATCATTTAATTTCATTTCATGCAGGTCGTGAGGCTAATGTTTTTATCTTTGTTTTTGTCCACCCACAGTGAAAGAAGGCATGAAGACAGCATCCTAGTTTTCAGTCATGGCCGATAAACGAAAACTACAAGGTGAGGTGATTGTGTGTGACATGTGTCTGTCTGTCTGTCTGAACTGTCTGTCAGCATCTACTTGTTTGTGAACAAACAACCGTAGCATTTTGCAAGTGACTCTACGGCTTAACAATTCACTGAATTTTAATTGTGATCACAATTTTGGCTTCACACAAATGAATTATGATTGTTCTGTTAGTTAACATTGAATTAAAGGTAATAGAGGCAACTTTAGTGTGTACAAACAGAATCTAACTCCACCTCACCTCCACCCTCTTGGCTCATTATGAAACTGCTAGCGACTGCCTCGATCTCGGACAACAAAAATATATCATTGTTACATTGTTGTGTAGTGTTCAGTAGCAGCAGTAGCAGCGCTAGTGTCCTCTTTCACAAATGTTGCATTCGGAAGCACTTGGGGCTTTTGCTTTAATCCATGTGGACAACTTGTTGGACTTTTCTTGTACTTTACTGTCCCCTTTACCTGTGGCATAGCATGCATCAACCAGCCAGCAATCCCCTCCTACCCTATAGCGCCGGACCTTTACCCCACAGGAAAACATGAGGCATTAGCACTTCAGCAGCTGTGACAGATAGTAATGTATTATTACAGAGGAGGGTTGGCTGCCTCCTACTATAAATATCTCCTAGAAGACCGCATCTAATGCCTTGGTTTATACTTTGGTTATGTACTGGCTGTCCTTGGATGCCTCAAATACCCAACCTACAAGATCGCAACGTGTTGCGGCACGGCGTTGCGGCAGCCCCTTCCTCATTCCCCAGGCCCCCATCATGGCGTCTGTCAAAAGCGATGTTCCCTCACCAAGCTTGATAACTTAGAACGATAATTGTGTGAGCGTTGAAATAGATAAACGACAACAATGTTATGCAAACAGTTTTAGGTTTTGTCACATCATTTGGAGCGACGCCCACCCGGAAGGGTTGACTCCCACTTCTATGCCAGGACTGCCAATAAATTACTCCAGGCTTTCACTTTTTGGGTAGCACAGCTGAAAATAAAAGCCTGGTTATCGAGGTTACAGAGATCACACAGAGAGGGAGAGACTGTGAGAGATATTTTTGCGCTATAAGACGCATGCAATAGGACAGACAATGGTCGCTCTCAAACTTTTTCCAAGTCAAGGCCCCCTCAACATCATATGTATCTGGTTGTGGACCTCATCACCTAAAATATATTTAAATACGATTTCAGGTAAAAAAAAAAAAAAAAAAAAGAAAAAAGTTTGCATATGTGCTGCTTTTGAAAACATGGTTAAAGTGGTTAAAATTGTGATGCAATACACACATTTTTGCTGGACCCATGGTACATGGTACCCGCCTGTGTTGAGTTACTTAATTATTCTTAATTAAATAATTTAATTGTTAATTAATTGGGGGCAGACCACAGAGTTGTGAATCACCGGTCTCAAGAATCTGTCCCTCCTGTCTGTTTCATAACCCTAACCTACATCTAGAATCACTGCCATTGTCTCTCTCTGTCTCTATCTCTGTCTCTCTCTCTCTCTCTCTCTTTCTCTGTTTCTCTCTCGCTCTCTCTTCTTGCTCTGTCTCTTATCAGAACCCATCTTATTTGTTCATACTTGTCTATCCTGCTTGTTTTCCTCTCTGCTTATCGTTTCCTTATCTTATCATCTCCTCTCAGAAAAGCCATCGGTACGTAATGCTGAGTGTGCCTACAGGAACGACAGCAAATGACCATCTCTCTCTCTCTCTCTGTCTGTCTCTCCTCAAGTGTCCTCTGGTGCTCTACCTCTTCGCCGCCTCCTCCTCCTCCCCCTCTCTCCTCCATCTGTCTGTCATTTCTGATCACTCTCCATGCCCCCCATCTGCCTCTCAACGAGTCAGCGATGTCTGGCCTCCTTCCCTGACCTGCCTCAGATGTGTCACTCCCGGTCACTCTCTGTTAGAAGAAAGTGGCTGTAAATTACACTATAGCATTGATTGCACTGCCACACACTGTGAGCTTGATTATCAGCTGTTTTATAACAGCCTGTGTGTATACAATAGGGCTTAAGTGGTTACTGGTTATTGTATGCTTTCTAGTAATAACCCTATATTATAATTGTCTAGAGAGGGTGTGTGGGCACATGGATTGTGTGGACGTCACAATCATAATGTCTGGACTTCTCCGAACAGACTTTGGTCTGCCACGAGAGGATAGTCACACCACAGGCCATATTGTACTAAGAATAAGGTTAGGAATTGTTTCACACAAGTTAGGTTAGTACAAGGGATGTCCCGATACCGATACCAAAGTATTGGATCGGCTCTTTTTGTCCCTTTTTTATCATAACGGTATCGGCAAATACTGTATGGGTATCGGAAAAGTATCAGTATTGGCCCTTATTTGTCATTATCGGGTAACATATTGGCAAATTTGCCTGTCTAACCAGTGATCAGACACAGGGGTAAAGGGTTGACACCATGGCAGTTAAGTAAAATGTTGGTGGAGTTTGCTTTGGAGTTTCCCAAATGCACATTTGAGAGAGGAGTATGTTATTCCCTGTTGGTGACTTCATATAAAGGTATTTTTTTCTTTTGTATGTTATTATATATATTCTTCTCTGGTATCGGTATTTGGTATCGGTATCGGCTAACACAAAAATTGTGGTGTCGGGATTGGATCGGAAATGAAAATCATCGGGACATCACTAGTTAGTGTGGTTGCCCGAAAGGGCAACCAGACTATAGTAATTGTAACACTTTTTTATTAGTACTCAAGCTAGGTTTATGTATAATTTCACTGAGGTCACGCATACTTGGTGGTGACCTGGTGGTCAGCACATGTCAGGACTAGAGCTGTTGTGTAGTAGTAGTGTAAAAACATACAACACAATATTTGCCTCTCAGATGTAGTGGAGTTCAAAAAAATAACTGAAGTTTAAAAACTACCAAAAATGCAAATGCGCAAGCTAAAATAAATACCCGTATGTCAAAATTGTAGTTAAGTACAGTACTTACAGTACCTGAGTACTTAGTTGCCTTCAATACTGTAGTGCTCCAGTCCATCCAATCTGTCCCAGTTTCTCCTACTCTAAACGGTGTTGCCATGTCTGCTTATTATGAGCATTTTTTTTTTCCATTTGAGCTTTTCTCAAACATTTTAACGTCATGAAGCTCTATGGTCAGATGTATGGAGAACCGGGATGCCTGGAAGTGACAGGACGAGGTAGAGAAGGATCTGGATTTGTCGGTGCCTCAAATTTGGACACATGCTGTTTTCTGGTGTGATTGGGGCTGAATTATGTAAAATTGTCACAGGCCCAGAGTCGAGAAAATAAATGGCAGATCTAGAAATTCACAATCACAACGTGCCACACATCACCGATCAGCTATTTTCAAATGGCCACTGCAGTGGTGTTGATTGCCTGCATCCTGCATTCAAAAACACAATTTATAGGTCTTGGGATGAAATGATCAGTAAACTACTGCATCCCAGGGACGCATTACGGCAGCCACGGCACCTTTTTGATACCAGAGGGCCCACTATTCATTCAGAATTTGAGCAACGTACCACCATTTGAGGACATTTTTAGCCTCACAGACCCACAAACTAAAGATTTGTTTTGCTTTTGTCCACAATTTCAGGCAGTCATAAGTAAATTAAAGATATTACTGTAAGTAATATTTAATTCATTTTATTACGTTTGCAAAAAATCTTTGCAAATATAGTTTTTAGATGTGAAATAAAATGAAATGCGATTTAAATGCAGCAATTTCTAAAACTGACAAGATATGACTCCGACCACCACTGAAGTGGGACTCATCAACCCTCCCTGGATCCTGGGACTCATTAGATTGAAAACCTATTTTCATTTACAATGTATACTGTATACCATAACCATCATGGGTGTCAAACTCTGGCCTGTGGGCCAAATTTGGCCCGCCGTGTAATTTCATTTGGCCCTTGAGACATTATCAAATTAAAGGGGAAGACCACCCATTTTCAACATTTTAATATGCCATTAATATACCTTAGAGATGTTGTGTGGACATGATAAAAAAGTTCCCCCAATTCTGTATTTCCTAAAAATGGAGGTCTGAAAAAAATCATTAACATGGTGAAATACATCTGATGACATCACCAAGATGTATTTCACCATGTTAATGATTTTTCTTTCAGACCCATTTTTCCTGAACCAAATGGACCCTAGCGGGTCCATTTGGTTCCATTTGTACCCTCTCAGGCAAATTTTGAAAATGGGCGGAATTCCCCTTTACAAGGTTAGTTCGTTCAAACTTGGCCCGTGGCTTTGTTCAGTTTTAAATTTTGGCCCACTCTGTATCTGAGTTTGACACCCCTGCTGTATACATACTGTAGGTTTTCAAGTACCTGCTTATTTCTCGCACATAATCTGGCAACTCTCTAGCGGCCGACCTCCATGGTCCCTCCTCTGTGACTGTCCCTGGTTCCCGCTTCGCGCTCACCCGCCTGTCGCCACGCCGATGCATTTTTAATCATGTCGGTTTGGTCGTTCACGGTGACACATCATTCCCGTCTGAGATGAGGAGGGACGGGTGGGGGGGACGGGTGTTCTCCTGCTTGCTTACAAGAATGTGCAGCTTTTACGCAATGCATCTTTGATGAGATTGCCAACCATGTTCCGGAAATACTGGCACTGCACTGTGTGTGTGTGTTTGTGTGGGCGCTTAATGTGAGCTTTTAAATTGGGTTGTTATTTAACCAATGAAAAATATTAACAAGAGCTTTTGACTAAATAATAAATACACATTGGTGACTTACTGCATTATATAGTGTCACTGTAGTGTGTGTGTGTGTGTGTGTGTGTGTGCGCGCGTGCGCGCGCGCGCGCACACACACACACACACACACACACACTTGAAGGTAGTCCAGGTGTGTGGTGTTGATGTGATTGGTTCTGAAGGCACTTAAACACTTAACATCCTTTTATTACATCCCTCAGGGCCCTACGCCAGTGGCTTTTCATTTTTCTCCCCCTCTAAATTATTTCTTCTTAACTGAATATTGCCGCGATCTACAAAATCACTGTGTCATTGCGTTGCAATGTATCGCACACTTGTAAATCGGCTATTTTCTGCGAGAGTTTTTTTCCGATGCTGGGAGTTTTAGTGATGACAATGCAGGATTATGCAAAAGGCAAAAGGTTCTTTGCTCTCCAATGGCCTCTGTATCCACACATGCCTGACAAACGGCCTAAAAGAAGTTAGTGACTCCCACAGCCCTAACATAAGAGGAAGCGGGAGCAGCAATCTGGTACCACTCACTTTCAAAACATTCTCCTACTTATAGCACTGCTACTCAACAAGACTGCTAGGGAATGTCCGATACCATTTGTATTAGACCGAGTACGAGTACTTTGTGTTGAGCTTATTTTGCCCCCCTCCTATTTATTTTCATTGCCATGCTTTGCACACCAAAATAAAAGTAAACTGGAATGATTTTTTTTAAAATATCAAAGTGCAAAATGTTATTTATTTCACTTATTAACAAAGACAGCATTTTCAATCGCAAGTACTCATTTCAAAGTATCGGACTGGTTACTGACAGCAAATAAGAGTTCTTTTGCGGCAGATCGGCCGAGAACCTAATACCAGTATCGTATCAGTGTGTTGCTTGACTGTACTATACTGATTAGATTTCTGCCAATGAAGTAATCAATTAATCAATGTTATGTAGGCAGAGGCCAGGCTCATTTGTCGACCTCCTATAATGTGTATAGTAGTTATTAGTAGTTATATTCATATATTATAAATGTTTTACTGAGTGATGCCAGTTTCTTACCTGTGATGCTAGCTTACTTGATGTATTACCTTGTGTTCTCTTGAATCCCACCCGACCCTCTAGTACACATACAGTATATTAATTTCCCCCCATCGCTATGTTTTGATGGGGTACTATGAAATAACTGGCAGGCCTATAAGTTTGACGTTTGCTCTGTGTTCTTCTCTTGCCCTCTTTGCCTCCAGGTGAAATAGATCGATGTCTGAAAAAAGTAGCGGAGGGGGTGGAGCAGTTTGAGGACATCTGGCAGAAGGTAAGGGATAAGAGAGAAGACCCACAGGGGATATATGGGTGGAAACGGGGACTGTTCTATTGTAGCCTTAGCTGTTCTGCCTTTTTCCAAGTGATATCCTCCTCTTTCCTGTTTTTTGACTTGGCCAAAAATCTTGTCTGGCTGTTTTGGAGCTGTTAATCGATGCTGCACTGCAGTTCGAATCCCAAGATTAGTTACTGTGTTTTGTTTTCTTTTCTTCAAATGAATAGATTTAGAGTTCTTCACACTTCCAGGAATCCCCATTTTGGCCGTATGATATTTTGTTGTTGAGTCTTGTTCATAATCAAACTGACTCTGCAACTCTGAGAATTTTGCAACTGCCAAAATATTCTGGCAGTCGAGGAGTGCAGGTGGAAAATATTGTCATATTTTTTTTTCTGACTGGTTGTCAGTATTTGTCATTTGTTTCTTGTGACCCTACCATTAACAGAAAACACTCTTTGGGCTAGAAACAGCCATAGCCACTTGCCCAAAATGTGCTGACCTCATCATTTGTCATGACGTCTAATCTATGGCAATTTGAAAACCCAACTAGTTTGATGACAAGAAAGCCCTTTACAAATTGAAAGTGGTTTCATTAATGCATACATGTATATATACAATATTTTAAGCAAATAAAGACGTCTATATACCAAATTTCCCACAAAAGCAGCCTGTCTGCTAGCCGACTAATGAGTTTGGCTGACGTAAGTCACATCGGCAGTTGCAAAATTCTAGTAGCAATGAATCAATAGTAGATAAAAAATAAAACAATAGTTTATTACACAACATCCACCGCATAGATGTCATTGTGGGTGTTGGGTCTGAACTAAGCCGCCTGTTCCTCTCTCCTGCCCCCCCACGCAGCTTCACAATGCAGCCAACGCCAACCAGAAGGAGAAGTATGAAGCCGACCTCAAGAAAGAGATTAAAAAGCTACAGGTGAGGAGCCTCTTTTTCACTGGGGCATTCATTTTATTTTATGTTTGAGTTATTTGTATTTTGATTTGAGTGGGAATGAGTTCGGAGGTTAAAAGCATTGGTTCTCAACGTCTATTATTATTATTAATAATAATAATAATAATAATAATAATAATAATAACTAGAGTGATTCAATTTTGGGAAATTGCAGTGTGGTTAGCTCCTACTGGCTAACCAATAGGAGCGGGCGCCTCGACCAGACTTTTGTTATCTAGGCACTTTTTCGATTTAGGTGATGATGTAATGGTAGCGTAATTAAAAGTGTTGTCACGAGTACTATCTCCTGGAGGTGAAAAAAGGTTACTCTAGAAACAATAAAGTGACACAATAACAATAGTCTGTTTGGCAACCACACTTATAATCATAGAAGGCTTATTTTCTGATCGCATAAGTGTGTGTCTGTGTGTTTGCCCTGGCCCCTGCCGCTCTGGTTTCCGTTTCTGTACAAAAGCCTATCCTGATTATCTCTCCTGAAGAGTGCGTTCAGAATTGAACATGTATATTTGTTTCCAGTCACTTTATCTTTGGTCGTGCATATTAATGTCAGTAAGAAAAAAAGTAGTCCTCTTACTCATGCCACGCAGGGAGATTGGCTATGTACTGTAGACACAGTGATTTAACATTGAGAGTGTCACCAAATGAACCCGCTAGTCCACCCAAGACGGCTCAGTTCACCAGGTCGTGTCAGGTCGACTTGGTATGTCGCCCTGCTGCTACCATCCAAACCAAACGCACCTTGAGAGAGACCCACTGAGTGCAATCAAGGTCTGGAGCTTGCTCTCCCTCATCAGGGTATCGTCAGTCAGTGAGCAGGATCAGAGAGAGCTTTGCTTTCATCCTTTTCCTTTGTGTTATGTGCGTGCATGACGCAGATAGCACAATCACACCGGTTCAGTTCTGGTAAACCCCTAAAAAAACAAGATTCTCTGACCGGATGCCAGTTTGTTCATAGCTGATTACTCTGACTGCTGTTGAGCCGAGGCCGCTTCTCCTCACAGTTTCTGATCATCACCTGCAGTCACACGTCTCATCACAGTGTGACACCCATGAGAAAAACGCCACTCTTCATGCTGTGCTGCACGTTGAGTTTTATTTGTGATTCTTAATGCCATGATAAGAGCTCCACAAAGAGTACAAAGTGCATGCAGAAAGAAAGCCAATCAACAATCAGGGGACCGTGATGGGAATAGTCAGTTAGTTCCAAGGTGACAGTTTTTAAAGAAAGGCAGCCAATCGGCAATCAGGGAATTGTTGATTAGGTCCAAAAAGGCAGCCAATCAGCAATCAGAGAATTGTTGATTGTCCATTTGGACAATGGGAATAGTCAAACAGCCGCTTTACATTCTGAGGGTAAACAAAAAAAGGCAAATACGTTGTGAGGGATAAGAGTTAAGGGGTGGCACTAGATAGCTCCAGATACACAAGCTTGCAGATCTTCTATTTTTCAATACCCAAAGTATAAATGGTTAAAGTGGTTGAAATGATGCTGTGATGTTATGGTGTATTAACTGCTTTGGCCGAGGACGCCCAGCCCACACTTTAAGGTTCCCAAACTTTTTCATGTCAAGGACGCCCAAATTGACACTAATTAGGCCGCAGACCGCCGCTAGAAATAATGTACACGCAGCACACCACTCGCTCATCAATTGTTCGCTTGCTCACATGCTTACGCACGCACACACACACACACACACACACACACACACACACACACACACACACACACACACACACACACACACACACACACACACACACACACACACACACACTATTATTTTTATGTACTAGGTTTGTGTGCATATAGCATGACAATGTGTGTTTGTGATGCAGGTGGTAGGTAGCTTGTGTGTACACAGTGTGCACACCACCGTGAATGTTTATGCGCAATATATTCTATATCATAGCGGTCAGACAAAACATGTACTTATGTCGGAGTGTTACCATGAACACCAAACACTAGGCCAAGCCAAGCTCTCTCACCCACATAGACACGCACGAGTGCATGCACACGCATGCCATCCCGGGACTACACATGGCCAGTCCCTGCATGCTGAAACCTTTTTCACTTGGCTCAACGCTGTCTGTCTGTCTGTCTTTCTCCCTCTTTCTCTCTGTCTCTCCTCATGCCGGTGGCGTTCTCCTTGCACTTCCTCGTCGTTCCCCAGCGTCTTCGAGATCAGATCAAGACATGGGTGGCGTCCAATGAGATCAAAGACAAACGGCAGCTTGTAGAGAACCGCAAACTCATCGAGACGGTAAGTAGAGATGAAAAAAAAACACATTTTGTTGGCACTTTTGTTGTTGACTTCCTCCTCCCAGCCAGGTGAGTTGATGATGACGCCACAGGTTTGTAATATTGCTAAGTCAGTGGTCCGCTCAACGTTTTTACCCCCCCACCCCCAAACACACCCCCATCAGGCAATATATCTGTCAGAATCCTCATGAAAACTCTTTTTGCTGGCAGTAATGGGTAGATAATTGTAAAAACTGATTGATTCTGTTGGGGAAATCAGTTGCCTGGCAAAGTTATAGGTAAATGGTTTGAATAATTGTGTACAGCAATACGAAGTAAAAGTCTCATAAATGTCGTAACATATTTAGGGCTCCATTTTCATTACCGCTAAACCCCTTATCGCTTAACTTCTTTGCCTTTTTAAACTATTTGAAAAAAAAAAACATTTTTCAGTAGTTCAAATGGCCAATCTACAAGCTCACAATGTGTTAATAGATTGACATGTTGAAGTATTCCAAAAAGTTTTTCAAATGGTAAAAACAAAATAAGGGATTTGGGATAAGGGGTTTAGCGTGTAACGAAAATGGAGCCCCTAGTGTTATATTAGTGGGTTATATTAATCTCCCAAAGATGAAGGATGGACAAAGTGTTTCACAAGTTCTGCAGAGTATCAGGTGAGGTGTTAACACAATTACTGCTATTGACACTATCTTCGTCAATGAAACATAGTTATGCCCCCCCGCCATTGCTGTAGATCTTCGGCAATCTTACCAATCCAATTTTTTTTTTATACGGTCTTAATGCTAACGACTGTTAGCGCCGCTAGCCTCGTCTTGCTAGCTGTTATTGACAGTTACACAGGATTGTGCCCATAGACATCCATTTTGACCATTTCTTCCAATCGTATTCATCCCAGATGGCATTTTTGGTCTAAACAGCGTCTGGCTTGGCCAGCATGGCCCAGAGCGGTCACCCAGTGACTCACATTGCTGGCCAGGCCTGGAATCGAACCTGGGACAGCCCCTCTAACCTAGGGATGTGAAAAAAAGTCGGAAACCGACACGATTGTCGACACGTGCTGACGTCGACACAAAAAAGTATGAGTCGAAAATCGCCTCTTTTTTCTTTTTTTATATTAATGATTTTTATTTTGTATTCTTTGCAATTTCTTGTTCAAAAACGTCACAACGTTACTGTTTTCAAGGGAAGAGAATTGCTTATTTCGGGTATTAGGCTACTATCAGTCACTGTAGTGAGACCATGTCTGTGCTGCGCGCGTCTGTGCCGCCGCGCCGTCCTCCTCCTCCTCGGCCCGGCTTTCCCCCGAGTAGGAGAAGGAGGCGGCGGCAGCGGCCCTCGTCTGCACCCGCCAAAATGCGTCTTCCCCCTGCGTTCTGTCCCGGCGAGTCGGGCTCCTGCCTGCACCCGCCGCAATGATTGACTTTTATTTTGCCGAGCAGGCGCCTCTGTCGAGGCCGAAATGGAGCGTTACGTATGGGAGAAAGCTATCTCTCCTGCACAAGACCGAGGTCTCACATGGGGGGGAGAGAGAGAGAGAGAGAGAGAGAGAGAGAGAGAGACGCGTGCTGCTGGTGGTTAATACAACAAGCCTATATTATTTGTACTTATCTTGTCCAGTGTTCTGTTTCACGTTGTTTGGCCATGTCTAACAGCAGACGCAGGGGAAAGCAAAGATGCAGGGAATCCGTCGCAAGGAAAGAGGAAAACTCCTCTATCAAGTCGGCTACTAATGAATGTGGAATGCCAGGTGCGGGTGCGTGTCTGTTGTCTGTTGCGTGGTGCGCTCTGCGCACTGGCACTGCTCTGCCATGCGCTTTGCTTTGAGAACATGCCTGATCATTGTGGAGCGCAGTATGGAATGTTCTCCTCAGATATGAATATTTTGGTATTATATATTGCTCGATTTCGCGGTCCCGCTTATTTTATCTTGCACCTCTCCCTTCTGCTGGCATTTTCATGCCGCCCGCGCTGCAACATTTTGCGTTGGGTCCCGCCGGCGCCGCGGGCTAAAAAAAATAAATAAAAAAATCGATTGATTTTCGACAATGGGCCGCGACACGTCGACATTCCAAATATGTGTCGATTAACATCCCTACTCTAACCATTCATCTGTGCCAGCCCATTGCACTTTTTTCTGGTTAAGGGATCAAGCAGTCCACGAAGTGGACCTTGATCCCTTCTTGTTTTTGTCTCTTTTTTCCTCCTTCCACCAGAAATAGCTGTTCTGGCTGAACCGTGCAGTCGGTTTTCGCGAAAATTGGTAATCTGGTAGAGGGTGATGCCAAACGGTGATGATGCGAAGCCTGTGACCACTGGTCAAATGGTGGCGCTATAGCACTCAACTGAAATTGCAAACTTTAAACACTCATAACTCATGAACTGCTCGACTCTCAGAAATGTAACTTATATTCACTTATGCGTCTGCTTATGCCGAACAACTTTTGTATTCTTACTTTTGACCTCTGACCTTTAGATGAACCGCCATCTTGAATTATATGTAAAACAGTTAAAATGTCTCTTCTCCTACAATCTTTGATCAAAATGCATAACAATGACCTACACATGAACTTTGAAGCCATACAAACATGAAATGGGTGTGAATTTTGTTTTCAGTGAAAAAAATGATGTTTTTACGAGCCAATGAAAATTGCTTGTTTGTGAAAATTCTTCTATTATCCCTAATCTACACATGCAAAGTAATCTGTTTATGAGATTTTACAGTTTGGTAGAGGGGGATGCCAAATAGCAGCAAAACCAGTCTTACTCCAATTGCTCAAATGGGGGCGCTATAACAATTCTTTGAAACTGAAACATTTGAAAAACCATAACTCGGGCCTCGTTTGGCCAAAAATCATGGGACTTGTTTCTACATGTTCCTTGATTCATGTGGAACACATCTGTAACATTGACCGGTAAGCTCCACCCCCAGAGTGTCTGCCATTTTAAGCAGTTTGAAAAATGCTCATGCCTGATTTTCTGGCTGGATTTTTGATTTGCACAACAAATGTTTGTTGTACAAGCCGGTTTGCATTTTTTGTACACACCATCACTGTGTTTGTGTGTGGACGTAAAGTACTTCTGTGGCCTGTTACTGTCTTAATCTAACCTAACCTAACCTAACCTAACCTAACCTAACCTAACCTAACCTAACCTAACCTAACTTAATTACTTTACTTCAGTTCAAAAACCAATTTAGTTCAAAAGCCAATCAGTAACACGCACTGATGTCCCACTTAATCAACAAGGTTTGGCAAGTGGTGGATATAGGCTGAGGGGCAAATAGTTTTAACCCAATTATTCCCAACCGTGGCTCTACATGCCACAGCGAAAAGATCCACACATCCGCGTGGGGGTCAACTCGTCCCTCTCAGCTCAAAAGCTATCAGTTACTCGAGGGCAACTGGGTCTCGAGACTCCCAATACACCCATGCACTTCTCCTGTCTTAAAGAGCGCATGTGTACCGTCGTCACAGTACACTCCCCTTAGAAAACTCTCCGTGCACTGAGTCTAATAATTGTATCACTCACACCAACTTCACCACTTCGAATCTAATCCTTGCGATTGCTGTACAGACATCAGACTCAAAACTAATCATTCAATCTCAAATTGGTACCTACTCTTACACTAACCTAACTGCATTTTACTAGAACTTATTCTCTTTTTTTTTTCTTTTCTTTGAACTATAAATTTACTTTTGCGTCTGCTTATGCCGAACAACTTTTGTATTCTTACTTTTGACCTCTGACCTTTAGATGAACCGCCATCTTGAATTATATGTAAAACAGTTAAAATGTCTCTTCTCCTACAATCTTTGATCAAAATGCATAACAATGACCTACACATGAACTTTGAAGCCATACAAACATGAAATGGGTGTGAATTTTGTTTTCAGTGAAAAAAATGATGTTTTTACGAGCCAATGAAAATTGCTTGTTTGTGAAAATTCTTCTATTATCCCTAATCTACACATGCAAAGTAATCTGTTTATGAGATTTTACAGTTTGGTAGAGGGGGATGCCAAATAGCAGCAAAACCAGTCTTACTCCAATTGCTCAAATGGGGGCGCTATAACAATTCTTTGAAACTGAAACATTTGAAAAACCATAACTCGGGCCTCGTTTGGCCAAAAATCATGGGACTTGTTTCTACATGTTCCTTGATTCATGTGGAACACATCTGTAACATTGACCGGTAAGCTCCACCCCCAGAGTGTCTGCCATTTTAAGCAGTTTGAAAAATGCTCATGCCTGATTTTCTGGCTGGACTTTTGATTTGCACAACAAATGTTTGTTGTACAAGCCGGTTTGCATTTTTTGTACACACCATCACTGTGTTTGTGTGTGGACGTAAAGTACTTCTGTGGCCTGCCGCACCGAGGACAGCCATCGTCAGTGTGTTAATCTCGCGTTAATTTTTTTGACGCCATTAACGCACGGCTGTGTTAACACGAGATTAATGCATTAATGCGTTAACGCATTAACGTGTTAACGCCAACACCTTTAATATATATAAATATATGTGGGTTTTTTTTTCAGGCTAGCTAGATTGCATTGCATTGTGGGTCCTTTAGGTCGTGGGCCGTGGTTTCAAAAAGGTTGGAAACCACTGCTATAAAGCACAAAGCACTGCATCGTTCTAATCTTTTCTGACTGAAATTCGAACAATTTAGCTGTATCATTCCAATTTCAAACTGTATCGTTCCATTTTTAGTCTGAGATTAGTAAACTGTATTGTTCTAATTTCACACTGTATCATTCCAATTTTACTCAGAGAGTAGTAAACTACATCGTTCCAATTTCAAGCTGTATTGTTCCAATATTAGTGAGAGATTATTAAACTATCATTTCAATTTTAAGATGTATCGTTCCAATTTTAGTCAGAGAATAGTACACTATATTGTTTCAATTACAAACTGTATCGTTCCATTTTTAGATTAGTAAACTGTATTGCGACAATTTCAAACTGTATCATTCCAATATTAGTCAGAGATTATTAAACTGTATCGTTCCAATTTTAAGCTGTATCGTTCCACTTTTAATTAGAGATTATTAAACTATCATTTCAATTCCAAGCTCTATTTTAATTATATTCCTCTGGTTGTACAACAATGGGAACTGATGTAGACACACACACACACCAGAGATGGAGCACTCATTAGAGCTGCATGGTGCTTGCTATACAAGCAGGTGTGAAAACCATTTTGTACAACGCTATGTACCATGGTGTAGTTGCCAACGGGGTCGGGAGTTGGACGGAACGAGGGCGCCTGCTGGCTGAAGCCCATACTGCATCGCAGTGTGCAGTATGGGGGGGCCATACTGCACCGCAGTGTGCAGTGTGGGGGGGGCCATACTGCACCGCAGTGCGCAGTGTGGGGGGGCCATACTGCACCGCAATGTGCAGTATGGGGGGGCCATACTGCACCGCAGTGTGCAGTGTGGGGGGCCATACTGCACCGCAGTGTGCAGTATGGGGGGGGGCATACTGTACTGCAGTATGGGGGGGGGCATACTGTACTGCAGTATGGGGGGGGGCATACTGTACTGCAGTATGGGGGGGGGGCATACTGTACTGCAGTATGGGGGGGGGCATACTGCACCGCAGTGTGCAGTATGGGGGGGGGCTGCGGGGGGCAAGTGACAATATGGGGGGGAGCTGCGGGGGGCAAGCGACAACGGCAACCACACTTTGCAATTTTTAAATTGCGAATATTCTAGTTTCCATTTGTCACTTTGACCACTAAGCTCCACCCTCTGACTGCTGAATTGTGCATATTGTTCATATTGCTTACTGCTTGGTGGCGTGTTGTTGGGTTGTTTCATTGATGACAACAACTAAGCAAATCATTGTGCCAGGATAGCTCAGTCGGTAGGGTGCCTGACTTCGGAACACAAGATTGAGGGTTCAAGTCCCACTGCTGACAATACAAAGTCTGAGTCTCCAAAAACCCTGCTGTGTTTCCACAATCACATGATGTATTTCTTCCATGTTTCTATGGCTTATTTGTGCATATTTAAGGAGCGGTAGTGGCTCAGAGGTAGAGTAACCGGATGGTAACCACAAGGTTGCCGGTTCGATCCCGGGCTCCTGCAGAGTTAGTGTCGATGTGTCCCTGTCCCACTGCCATCAGTGTATGAATGTGTGTGTGAATGGGTGAATGTGATGCACAATCTATGTAAAGCGCCTTGGATAAAGGCGCTATATAAATGCACCATTTACCATTTACCAAGCAGTCCACTGAATGTGTGTGTTGTTTCCAGTACATCTTGTGTCTGTTGGGTAGCCTCATTGGTAGAGCGCATGACTTGGAAATGAGAGTTCCTGGGTTCAAATCCCGGCACGGACACCTAGTAATATGAGTCAATCATGCACAATCTCATGTGGTCTTCTACATCTAAGTTCATGGTTCTATGTGTAACCCAGGGTAAAACTCAATGTAATGGTGGTTGTCACCATTCGGCCATGTTGTGTTTTGTCACTATTCGGCCATGTTGTCACTAATGACAGTTCACAGCTCAGTTCACCACTCACTCACAGCTCACCAATCATTTACTCATTCACCAAATCAGTGGCCTTGTGGTTAGAGTGTCCGCCCTGAGACTGGGAGGCCGGGGTTCGATTCCCGGCCGGGTCATACCAAAGGCTCTAAAAACGGGATCCAATGCCTCCCTGCTTGGCACTCAGCATCAAGGGATGGATTGGGGGTAAGACCCTGTGTCATACTAGCGTCATGTCCAGAGGGTGTACTTGTACATCAAGCTGCCTCATGCTACAGAAACAGGAGATAGGCACCTGCCCTATGGGCCTCATGGCTGGGCAAGGCTGTTTGACTGTCACTATTCAGCCATGTTGTCACTAATGACAGTTCATAGCTCAGTTCACCACTCACTCACAGCTCACCAATCATTCACTCAGTCACACCAGATTACAATGTGAGTCAGTCTCACACATAATTACCTGATGTATTTCTGAAGTTCAGGCTCCCATGTTTCTATGGCTTATTTGTGCGTATTGTTCTTACTCCTTATTGCTGCTTGCTTGATCCCGTTTTATTGCTGCTTGCAGCTATATTTTGGTTTGTCTTTGTACTGAATTTACCCCCTTGTCATAACGCTAGTATGTCGCAGGGACTTATCCACAATCCAACCCTCCATGCTGAGTGCCAAGCAGGGAGGCATTGGGTCCCATTTTTTTCTTTTAGTATGACACGGTCGGGAATCGAACCCCTACCTCCCAATATCAGGGCGGACACTCTAACCACAAGGCCACTGAGTTGACTTTACTTGTCTTTGTATTTCACAACATTGTATATCCATAGGCCAGGGGCATTGAATTAAGTTAATAGGGTTATATTTCTACAGCTTTTGGGTGCACTTTCAGAAGTTATGATTTGACCCACCCCTGTTTAGTTTTTTTTTAGTAATATTGAATATTTCAGAACCTTTTTCAGACGGGTCTGTGGCGAAATAAATATCAATTTAGCCGTCCTTGACTCCCTGCCTTGATATAGACCTAACTATCCCCCTCCTTCCCCTTCTCCTCCTCATCAAACCCCACACAGCACATGTTCATTATTATGGCTCTTCTGGTCTCTGTAGTGAGCCAGTATCAGACAGACCACAGACAGATCCACTAAACAAGACACCTGTTCTTTAGCGTTATACTACTTCCCAAGTTCCCCGAGGTCACGCATTCTGCACAGAAAAAAACACTTTGATGAGAGCTATTGAAATCTCTCTCCATGCCAGCCACCTGGCGCTTTGCTCTCCTCCTGATGAGCGCCTTTCATTCCCCGCTCCGCTATTCAACGTCTCCCTCACAGTGAGGGCTTCGTGGTTGACCTGAAATGAAACATTTGGTGGCTGTCGGCCGGGGGGGACAGAAACCTCCTATCTCCATATCGCAGTGGTTTTCAACCTTTTTCATACCAGGGTCTGCTGCATAGTTGTTCTCGTCAACGAAAACTAAAACGAAATGTGTTCGTCAACGCCCATTTTTCACGTGACGAAAACGAGACTAAACTAAACGAAAATCACGTGCATAAACAATAACTGGGACTAAATCAATATGCAATTTCGTTGACTAATAAAGACTAGACGAAAATGTAGTTCACAAAATAAAGACTAAGCTAAAATCTATTGTCATTTTCGTTCACGAACGAAGACGATACGAAAATTGTATTATAATCATCGTATCTCTGCTGCGTGCTTACTATTTTGCTATGATGTGCACGCTGGGTTCGGAAGTGTACGCCGGGACTGTCCGGGAGCACAGTCGCCTATCACTTTGTATACAGGCATTGTGGTCAATTGTCAGCGTGCATCTAACCAAACACACCCTTCCCTCCCTCATCACTCCTCCTTTCAAGTTTACAGCAGGACAGTGCGGCTAATAGTAAACACTACTACGAATACTACTACAAGCCACGTAGATTTTCCTCAATCCTCATATTTCATGGGCGAAACCATAAATAAACTATGCTTTGCACGGAGATGCGCAGAATAAAACCGAATGCTTGGTTACAACAACAACCGAAGGACATGCACTGAGCTCAGAGCAGCAGCAGCAGCAGCAGCAGCAGCGACGGAGCAGCAGCAGCTCAATAAGGAGCATACCGTTTTGCCGACACAAACACGTGTGTGTGTGTGTGTGTGTGTGTGTGTGTGTGTGTGTGTGTGTGTGTGTGTGTCTGTGTCTGTGTCTGTGTCTGTGTCTGTGTGTGTGTGTGTGTGTGTGTGTGTGTGTGTGTGTGTGTCGCACCGTAGTGGCCTAACGCATCAGCGTTCTTTTAAAATTGCTGCAATGTCACCAGCTTTAATCTCTTAGTCCAAAATGTAAAAATGTTCTTACTGAAAGTGGAAGCGATGTCCAATAATCATCCAGTGACTGATTGTCTATCATGCCCTCCTTAAACGCCATGCGTTTGTCACGTTGTCAAAAAGTGTGGTCCAGTAAATCCTCAATTCCCCAACAAGAGTTACAGTATTCCATGGAAGCAGGTCCAATTAAACACGTGCGATAAAGCATAACATTTTATATAACTTTAGAGAGACTAAATGCACAACAACGTACAGTACAGTAAATGAGACGATCGCCAGGAATAGCCATCTAATATCGAAGTTGCGCCATTGAGGGGTCAGAAACCGGGCGCTCGGACGCTGTTCATGCAGCCTGAATAGGGACAAAGTGTCCCGCTACTAAATAAAAGTCTATGTAGAGCAGCCGCCATTAGACCTTTCCATGGTAGTGAATTGAGATGTCGTAACTCTGTTTATACTCTACTGGTCTGGGAATTACATGGGGTGATTTTTGCCTATTTTTTGTTTAGAAGGCATACATCTGGCATGGCTCTGCTTACCCATTGAGCCCTAAATAAGAGCATGCTGTGTCTGACACAACTGTAGTAAGAATTATTACTAGTACACTAGTGAGATTATTATTATTTGAGAATAATGTGTCTGTGAGACATAATTAAACAAAAGAGGGGAAAAATAGTGTACCTTAAGTATACTTGAATGATTTGCCAGCAGTAATGCCTGCATGCCTACCTATAACTATAAAGTACAATTATTTTATTTCTGCCAATAAAGTGGCTTTTTTTGGTTTGTTTGTTTGTTTATTTTGTACTTAATAATACAAGTATAAATCCCGTCGGGTCCCGTCCAGACCCGGACTCGATAAGGACCCCGACTCGATAAAATCCTAACCAGTCCCAACTCTAATTCCAAATAAACATGCAAATTCAAGTTGATTCATGGTGCTTAACATTTTTATCAAAAGGATGATAGAAAATGCTATAAAATAACTTTAGTAAATGGCTAAAATAATTGACTAAAACTAGACTAAAACTAGACTAAAATGACAATAGTTTTTGTTGACTAAAACTAGACTAATAAAATCGTAGCTCCATGGACTAAAATAAAAACTAAAATGCTTTACTTTTCGTCGACTAAAACTAGACTAAATGAAAAAAGGACGAGTTAGACTAAATAGGATAAAAACTAAAACCGGTGATTGAAAGTGGACTAAAACTGAAACTAAATTTAAAAATCGCAGACTAGAACAACACTGGTCTGCTGTTTATTCTGCATTTTAGCCATGGACCACCAGTTGATGTTGAGTTTAGTCTCTCAGAACCAGAACTAAGGATTTTCAAGTTTGCATCCACTATTTAGGAGATATAACTGGCAAAACCTTCTTCTAGATTTTCGAAATGTGTATGTTTTTGAAAATTAAGTAATTCGAATGTTTAAATATAATTTACCTCTTGAGAGCGTAAGATGATACCAAATGTACTCTGTACTTAAAAAGGACCAAAAACCTTTTGAGTTTTCGATAATAAAACTGACCAAAACATCTTTGAGTTTCCACTGACTACAAAAACTATCAAGAATATTAATGACTAAAACATAAAGCATTTCATCCAAAAGACTCACTAAATAAAAAAAAGTACCTGCCAAAAACAACACTGGTAAATTATTAGTTTTTTTACTTGAACATCAAAAGTGTCAAATCCACTAGCTTGAAATACGGCGAAGCGGGACCTTCTGAGCTCATATCCATAGATCTACTCCTCTTTCTGCTTGAATGAATTTTCTTTGATATGAGGTTTCCACCGGACAGATGCTTTGCTTTACAAGCAACACACATTACTGCAGGAAGTGTGGCTGGCTTGGAAATAGCTGGGCAGTGACATGCAATGCAGCAGGGCAGGGGCTGAATACCTGAGATCTTGCTGGTTTGATACCAAGTCACCGCAGCGAGACGTGGGGAGAAACAATTGAATTTTTAGACATTTATATATTATATTATATTATATTATATTATATTATATTATATTATATTATATTATATTATATTATATTATATTATATTATATTATATTATATTATATTATATTATATTATATTAAAGGTAATAGAGGCAACTTTTTAGCCAAAAATAAAAAATGGATATATACCTATATTCTTTTTTGCTTTTTTCCCCTCTACGTTGCTCCAACTTTGATGCTTGCTTCATCCTGCAGACATTCCAGAACTTTGTTTTTGTCAACAAATCATGAAATTAAAACATTCATCGGGCTCAATACAGGCATGCCTAATGTGTGAGAGATAGGGGGCTTGTGTCTCACACGAGTGCTGTGGGCAGTTCAGAAACCCACCTTCAAGTGACATCATTGGTCGGGAATGAATCCAAGCTAATTCAAACTGCAGACTTTATATTCCCGGGACAGTTAGTCTGCTATGAATGATGAACGACATAGTTCTTCTGGTAATAAAAGTCTAAAAATGTTGATTGGGTCGTATATCCTCTATCGGGTGGAAACCTCATTACCGTTACTTTTCGGGGATTCAAATAAAAAAAATATCAAAGGTAGCAAATCTGCCAGCTCCTCAAAACATGTTGCTTGCGGATTTGCAACTTTAGTTTGATGCTGTACTATGTAGTGTGATCAGGGCCGGATTTAGCCAGCCCTACTAGGGTGGGCTGGAAGAATGGCAGGGTGGGCAACTCTGAAAGTTTTTCATATAAAGCAGTGTTTTTCAATCTTTTTGACCCACAGACCACAAAACTAAAGATTTCTTTTGCTTTTGTCCACAATACCAGGATGGATTTGGAAAACAAGACAGTCCAACATACAGATCAAAATGACCATTAATCTTCTCCATTCTCTAGTTGTGTAGACTTGGGGCTAATTCACATGATGAATATTTTAACTCTTGGGAGTGTAAACATGAAACCAATGGACCAGCAAGGGTCCATTTGTTTCATGTTTACACTCAAAGAGTTACATCCGCTTAACCAAATCCCCACCATTTAGCTGAGGACCATCTGGAACTCTCTCTCAAGGATCGCTGGTGGTCCCCAGACCACTGGTTGAAAACCACTGATATCACCTTTCATTGGGTGGGCAGGATGCACGTTTGGGTGGGCTCTGCCCACCCCTGCCCCCCTGCCCCGAGTGTGATCCAAGTAATCCCTGTCTGTGTGTTTGTTTACGTCCCTGGGAGACAACAAGCAACAGTATATTTTATTTAGCAGTGCTTCAGAGAGGCCTCAACGGGGCAGGCTCTGTGCCAGGTCCACCACCCCCACCAACACCCGCTCTGCACAGATAAAGACAGAGTGTGATAGCAATGCTTTTCATCCACAGGCAGTAGAGAGCAGTGCTCCTCCAATCATTTCATGACAAGGATGACCCTCAAATTGACCCATTTTGAACTAAAAATGATTCTAAAAATTGTATTCTAAATCCGGACAGTTTTCCGAATAAAACCTCAGCTTTCTACGTCAGTGGTGCCCAATTTTTCCATTCAAAAGATCCCCAAAATCAACTGTATATGTACAGCAGGGGTGCCCACACTTGTTTGACTTGAGAGCTACTTTCAAAATGACCGGCTCAACAAGATCTACACATCAAAAAGAAAAAAAAAAAAAAATCAGTTCCAAGGCCCCCAAGAAAGTTTGACTTTAAAATAGTGGTGAAGGTGTTACTTGCTATAATAATGTTTAAGAATAATGCACTTACAATAAAAAATGGAAAATTGGAAGGTTTTCTTGTATATGCTACTACTGACGTTTGAAAACAGTATTTGGGGTTTGAGTTGACAGTTTGTGATGTTGAATTTAGTCTCCTGCACCCCAAAGCTGATAACTGTCACGTTTTTGTCCACAATTGGGAAAGAGAACTGGCAAAACTTTGGTCAAAATAACAATTATTCTCCATTTTCTAATTCAGATGTTTAAAAATAATTTAACTCTTGAGAGTGTAAAATGAAAGCGTTAAAATGGAACCAAATGGACTCTTACGGGTCCATTTGGTTCCATTTCAACGCTCTCAAGAGTTACAGATCTATACACTTTAGGAAACCATCATGTGATCTACCTGCATGGCCTGTGTGATCTACTGGTAGATCACGATCTACCTTTTGGGCAGCCCTGATGTACAGTATATGACTGCCGACCCCTTCTAGGGCCCCAGAAAGCAAAATATTCGAGTTAAAAACGTTCACCGTCACTGGCGTCACAGGATATTCAAAGACGTGTACGACATTTTCAAGATTTTTCAAAAATAGCAGACCTACTAGCTTCTGGCACGCCACACGGTGGCCCGCCCCCGATTTTTTTATAATCGACCTCGGGTAGGTCTTACTCTTAACACAACATTTACCACACCTTCTCATCACCTTTGCCTCCATAGAAATCTTGGGATTAGTTAATGTGATTTAACCCAGAATTAATAGAGTTCTATTTACCGCCTCTTAGCCTTTTCAGCGTCCACCGCAGACTGTGTAAAGAAATGGGAAACTGTCGTCTAACCGCATGCTTCGTAAAACTCAAAAAGAAGTAGAAGCATCTGCCACTAACCTCCATTATCTCCCACGTCATGGAATATCCAAAATCTCCACGTGCATGCACACAATGCGAAAGCTTTTATAGGCCTCAGATTGAGCTCATTTTGGATCTTAATTATACTAATACCAGTACAAAACCATTGTTTACACACTGAGAGAAGTCTTCTTCACATAGTGAAACTATGAGTCATCACAAAAATTACTTTTGGACAGTTGAACTTAAGCTGTCCCAAGTTTCGTAGTTTAGAGCTGGAATCTGGCACCAGCGATGAGTTCATAGGGCTTGACACTTGCCCGGGGCAAGTAAAAAAAATGGTGGGGCAAGTGAAGACTGCTACCTGGTTGCCCGATCGGGCAAGTGTGCGACTTAGTGCACTATAACACAACACAAGATAAATTTGTCTTGAAGGCAGTCATTGCACTCTGCCTCTGTGTCTTTCCCTGCTTTCTAGCTATCCACAATTGCAGGCTGGATTTGGGAAACAAAACAGGCAAATTAACACATCAAAATGACCATTAATCTTCTACAGTGTAGACCTGGGCTAATTAAGATGATGAATTTTAACTCTTGAGAGTGTAAAAATGAAACCAAATGGACCCGCAAGGGTTCATTTGGTTTCATTTTTACGTTCTCAAGAGTTACATCTGGTTAACCAACTTAACTGGGGACCACCTGGAACCTGGGGGGCAAGTGACCATGACCTGAGGGCAAGTAGAACCTGACTTGCACTTGCCCGATGGGCAAGTGCCTCGGAGACCTCAGTGTCAACCCCTGGTTCAGCTATCCACCACATTGCGGAATGTCATCTGTATGGAATATATACAGACTTTAGTAAAAGTTATTTCCAACACCAACCTGCATCATGCACGCATCCAGGGGATGCAATATAAGCAGTGGAGGAGGAGTTTTATTTTTTTATGTATCCTCCTATACCATATACAGGCTACTGGTGGCCTGGGAGCATGCGCCCGCCACCTTCACAACCCATTTTGACCTGAAAAATGATTCTACAAAATCTCTTCCAGAGAAAATCTCCACAGTTTTCTGAATAAATCCTCAGCTTTCTACATCAATATTTCATGCCAAAGACCCCCAAAACTATCTGTGTATGACCCTCCGACCGCCATCTGAAAATATGTAGTTCCAGAATCCGGCTGTTTTTGACCTGGTGTGACTTCCAGTCCGTGTGGTCTATCATTCATTAAACACCATCCACCTGAACACACTACACACTTCCACACAATACACCACCTGCCATCTTTATCACCACCACCACGTCTGCATGCCTGTCAGTGCTGGCATTTCCACTACCATAATCTGTTGAATGGCTCAAGGGAAAGCTAAGAATATCAAATATCGAAATAAATCTGTGTAGTTCTGGCAAATGCAGTAGTACTTGCTTAGTTTAGAACACTTCAGAAGACATAAGAAGATCTTTTGGGTGTTGTAGTTGAAATCGTTTGGGGGAAACTCTGAGCACTAACCTCCTATAACAGCTTCCAGGCTTCTGTTAAAAGTGAAATCTGTCTATAGAAGCGGTTCCCAAACCTTTTCATGTCAAGGAAACTCCCCACAACCCCATCCAACCCTCTCACCCCGGGACCAATGAAGCCATCAAGAAAAAAAATAAATAAAAATAAATAATAGCAAATACACTGTGCTCAATTAAAACAGAGATTATAAGACCTGACCTAACATGTTCTTAACTGCATCTGCAATGCCAGACCAAATATTAACATTCTCCTCCTTTGCTCCATGTAACCTTGCCGTTGACATTTCCAGATATATAATATCTAGGAAGGTTAAGGCCCAGTGATGGAAAGATAGCGAATGAGGAGGTTTCCATCGTCATAGCAACCATCTTCTTTGCAGCTGTTAACCCAGCAAGGAAGACACGTTTACGGGTATTATTTAAGTTCAATTTGGATAGATCATTTAAAATGAATAAAATGTCAAGGAAACTCTTGATAACAAACTGATATGAATGTTAGTTACTGAGGGACCACCCCCATCCACAGATATTTCTTGGGACAAAACAGGAATAACAATTATACCAAAACGCTCGTATGGCACAGTAAATTGATGTTCAAAAGCATCTTCCGTAAAAGCAAAGGGCAATTTGTAATCTCAATTTTCTCTCTCTTCAACTGGTTGGATTTACATGTGTATGTTGTGTATGTAGAACCAGTAAGACACACATGTTCACTTCCTATATAAGGAGTTCTGGGTGAAGAATACCCAAATATTATTATGGAGTGTGTGTGAGTGATGCACGCACAGTCGCAGTGACACTCACGCACAGACATTTTTTGCCTGGCTTACATAGTATTCTCGCTCACTGTTCGAAACACAGACTGCTGTTGTGAACTAAAAACAAACAAACAAAAACACAGATTAGGTCAACAAACAACAAAGATAAATGAAATGTGCATTTTTCTCTCTCCCACACAGCAAATGGAGCGGTTCAAGATCGTGGAGAGGGAGACGAAGACCAAGGCGTACTCTAAAGAAGGGCTGGGTCTTGCACAGAAGATCGACCCCGCCCAGCGCGAGAAAGAGGAGGTCGGGACGTGGCTAACGGTGAGTGATCATGGAAACCTGATCCGTTTGGGACAGTGGTTTTCAACCTTTTTCATACTAGGGCCCACTATTTATTGCGAATTTGAGCCACAATTCCACAATTCCAGGCTCGATTTGGGAAACAAAACAGTCAAACATACAGATCAAAATTACCATTAATCTTCTATATCAGGGGTTTTCAACCTTTTTGACACCAGGGACCACCATTTATTCAGCATTTGAGCCACGGACCACCATTTGATATTTCAGCCCCAAAGACCTAAAACTAAAGAATTCTTTTGGTTTTGTCCACAATTCCATTATTCCAGGCACAATTTTGCAAACAAAACAGTTTAGACTTCTTAATTAAGTGGTGCTAATTCAGATGATGAATATTTTAACTCTTAAGAGTTACATCTGGTAGTTACATCTGGTAGATAAGCTTTCCATCATTTACCCTGGGGACCACCTGGAATCCTCTCAAGGACCACTGGTGGTCCCCGGACCACCTGTTGAAAACCCCTGTTCTATATTCTCTAGTTGTGTAGACTTGGGCTAATTCACATGATGAATATTTTAACACTTGAGAGCGTAAATATGAAACCAAATGGACCTGCAAGGGTCCATTTGGTTTCATTAACATTATATATTATATAAAATACATAATGTTAATCATATTTGGCTGTTCGGTATTCAGTTTTCAGCCAACTGTTTCCTATATTGGGTATTTGGTTTGTGGGCCTTCTGCTCTGCAGCACAGCGCCTGTGGAACAGCCTTCCTGTGGACTTGAGAGTATCTCACAGAACCAGAACTCTTCTTTTTTTAACTGTCCTGAAAACATTATTATTATTTAGTTTTTTTGATTTTACATTGGTGCCCCACGTACAGTAGTATGTGGTACTCTTGGAATCACTGACCACCTCACCTAAAGCTGTGGAAAGCTCTGGTCTTATGTAAATGTGACGTCTGGTGGAAATGTCTGTGGAACCCGAGGAGGTCTGTCAGCCCAGTGGGATCTTCTCAGGTGTACGGTTTTAACAATGCTTTGTTTTGTCTCTTCTCTCCCCCTCCTCCGATGCAGAATACAATAGACACGTTGAACATGCAGGTGGACCAGTTTGAGAGTGAGGTGGAGTCGCTATCAGTCCAGACGCGGAAAAAGAAAGGAGACAAGGAGGTCAGTGCCCGACCGACCCCTGATGTGCACCTATAGGGACTGTATCCAGTATTGCAAACTTCCAAAATGCACTAGTGGATGCCCTAGAATGCACTAGAGCAGTGGTTTTCAACCATTTTCAAACCAGGGCCCACTATTTATTCTGTATTTTAGCCACGGACCACCAGTTGATGTTGAGTTTAGTCTCTCGAACTAATTTAGGAGAAATAACTGGCAAAATGTTGCCAGTTAAGGTCAAACAGTTAAGGTCAAAACAGCAATTCTTCTACATTTTTAAATGTGTAGATTCATATGTTTAAATATAATTTAACTCTTGAGATTATAAAATTTGGTTTAATTTTACAAGAGTTACAGATCTATAAGCGTCCATTTGGTTACCAACGATCCTTTCTAGAAAGGAAGGAGGACTCTATCATAGGAGTTAAAATGGTGAAAAACGTGGGTTTTATATCTGGCGCCTGTCAACCAATTTCACCCCAACTCACCAGCCTAGATTTTCCGCCAGGGGTTTTTCACTAATTTTGGGTCTGGGGTCTGGAAAAAAAGATAAATATAGCGACAAATGCGCCAAGCTGGCAACACTGGCTGTATTAACATTATAGACATTTAAGTTGGCGATTGATTGTCGTTCAAATAAGTTTCAATCGATTTGTGATCTTTTGTACATGCCTAGACGGGATGCAATGGGAAAAGACATGGGATTATTCACTGAGGCTTTGATAAATGATAAATGTTGTAGTGTTAATATATGTCATATCATCACTATCACACATCAAATATTGATGAAGGATGAGCACAACATCAACGTTTTTTACATGATATTACATGTTCATGAGTCAAAGAAATCAAATATTGATGTGTTTCGACCGTGCAGTTTGTGCTATCACTTTTTTACGTCATGGTCATTCAGCTGTAGAAGGTGGTTAATATTTTAAAAGCAGCGTCCATCCTACGTGCCTTCACACTTGACCTACTGTGAATGGAAGAATCTTTTAGATCAGTGATTCTCAACTGTTTTAATTTCAAGGATGAGTGATAAAGTCAAGACGCTAGTGAGGACTGAACAGGGTTGTTTCTCTGGGGACTGTACAATAACTGTAAATACGCAACTGCCACTGCGGAATTTAAAAACGTACCCGGGTTGGACCAACTAACCGATCAGAGTATGCATCCCTTCAGGCGATGGGCAAAAGAGAGACGGCTCTATGCTGAGCTATACTACATGCGACACATGGACTGTTTACAATAGTTGTTCAGCTCTGCCATTTTACTGCATAGTGGCTTATTTCTACCATATAATGTTTTCAGATATACCGGTGCTAGATATTTTAATGTGATATTTGAGTTTAAACTGAGTAATACACTGTCTGGATGCCAGAATGGGATTAAAATGGGAATATTTCTGCCTGTAATCAAGGCACCTGTGTTCGTGGACGGTGATTCTGAAATGGGATAAAAAAAAATATCAGCTTCATTTCTATTGGCTTCTATTGATGTGATAGATACGTCATCACAGAGCATGTTTTTCTTAAGATCTAAAGGCACATTAGCCAAAGTTGTGGATCAGTTATTAAAAGTATATTATTTGGAAAAGATTTAGGAAAGTTTAGACTATAATTACATGGCCTAAATAGGGACGACGGGCTTAACGGTAACCTTTTTCTACAGCATGTCTTGGAGGGGAGGCCAAAAGTGGATAGAGGAGCACTTTTTAGCATGAAAGTTTCAAACATAATGAATTAATTAGGTCCCGTGGGTTTCTGTGTGCACATGAAGATGTTCCCGCTACAGAAAGAGTGTGAACTTGGCACCATTTCAGCTGACATAAGGAACTTTCTACCCAGTTGAGTTTGTTTCATGTAGATTCGCAGTTCTCTTTTGAACTTATAGATCTGCTGTTTAGAGGGAGGAAAAGGTACGTGTACTTGTACTGTGTAGGGCTATGAAATTTTACTTGACAATGAATAGTAGACCAGATAATTGCGACTAACAATGTGTTCCTGTGTTGCTTATGGGCTTTGTAAACAACAGGTGCACAGAGCAGATATGACAACTTGAAATAACTATCTGTTTTTTTGGTCTATGTTTGTATGTTTGTTTTTTTGGTCTATATATGTTTTTATTGAAGACATGTATTCTTTCACACTTATTACAAAATTAATCAACAAAAAAACAAACACAAGAAATGAAAAGGGAAAAAAATAGAAATAATCCCTGATGAAACTATAACTAACTGTATGTAGATACTGTACTAAATGAATAGAGGGAATAGCCAATGTTTTGAACTTGTACATCTGCTATTTTAGGTCTAGCACTTGCTTAAATTGTTTTGTATTAATTTATTTATTTGCCATGCTTTTTATATGGAATTTGTGTAGTGTCCTTTTAATTAGTATTGTATCGATTGTGCATTTGATATTTATTTCTCTGAGGCTGTGCAGTCCTTTAGCTAGGAGAAACCTAATTTCATTTTTTCTGCTGCTACTGTTGAGAAAAAAATGACAAATAAAGCAAACTTGATCTTGCTCTAACACAAGTAAAAGATTGATCACAGGCCTTGAACTTGCAATAGAGAACTTCTGTTGGCATGCTGATTATACAGTAGTTCCTGACACCAGATTAGAGCTGCAGCAAGATTCTTTTTGACACTAGAGTCTACTTTCTGACGCTAGAATCGAGGTTTTGACACTAGATTCTATAATTTCTGACACTAGATTCTAGTTTTTCTGAAAAATCTGTGCTCCTGTGTCAGTGATGCTGATATATTTTAAGCCAAGGACCACCAGAATTATCCATATTTGGCTGCAGACCCCCATCTGAAAACATGTTGTTCCGGGGCATCCCCAGAAGCAAAAATTTGCGTTAGAAATGGTTGCTTCCAAAATAATGTATTCAGAGATTTGCAGCACATTTTCACAATTTTTCAAAAATAGCAGAACAACAAGCTCATGTCGCGCCACTCGGTGGCGCGACATGAGCTTGTTGATCTGCTATTTTTCAACAGATAAAACACCAAAACGCGTTCAGGACACTAAGGGTTAAGTAAAACAGAGTATTTCTGCCATGTGACCCTCTTATAGAAGCAGGATCGCATCGAGGAGCTGAAGAGATTTGTGGAGAAGCATCGGTTTCACATCAAGATGCTGGAAACCATCCTGAGGATGCTGGACAACGACTCCATCCAGGTGGACTCCATCAGGAAGATCAAGGTTGGTTGTCTTATAAAGTCTACTTCAAAACAGTCTGTATCAGCTGGTGGGCCCCCAACAACCCTGGCAATAGATATATCAATGGATAGCCTGCTATATCGATATAGCACTAAACATCATGAATTATCTGGTGGTCACTGTTGACAAATGTACCTCTGTTTAATGTTATCAAAGCCCCACTTGCACGTTGCAATACACTTTCTTCCCAGAGCCCTTGTTAGGCTGTTTAGACATTTTAATTTAATGTATAGATCTCTGTGAGCCTGAGAGTGTTTTATAGTATTTGTGCAACATGGTCATTAGTTTCGAATAAATGTATAATCGATATGTATTGATGAATTGATATACTGTAGTGTAATATATCCTATCGTGGCCTCTGATACATATCTATCGTGAGATTGCAAGCAATATCCACCACTAGTCTTGAGTCGTACAAATAGGAAGGTAATGTTGGTTCTGTTGAACCGAAGCCAGAAACCCAAATCAACATCAGCTCTAAAAATGCACATGAAACCATACCGCACCGCTGACCGCTTATCATGGCAGCCAATTGTAGTACTTTATTGTATGGAAGGCCAAGGATACTTTATTGTGTCTTTGGCCATATATTGACAATATACATATATCTACCTACAGGACGATGTGGAGTACTACATGGACTCATCGCAGGATCCCGACTTTGAGGAGAACGAGTTCCTGTACGATGACATCGATATGGAGGACATTCGTAAGTTTGTACTTTTTTAGAGAGACCTTCTGCTCACACACAGGCACACTTTACTGGTTGTGAATGTAAAACCACTAACCCATCTGTGTGCACGAAGCATAAAAAACAGGCTAAATAAATAATCTCCACTTCTGTTTGGAGAAAATACACATCAATTATAAGAATTGTGTTGATGATGCTGGCGATGCATAATAAAATTCTCTACTGCTCTATTGCAGTAGTTCATGGGTTTTCAACAGGTGGTCCGGGGACCACCAGTGGTCCCTGAGAGGGTTCCAGGTGGTCCCCAGCTAAGTTGGTTAACCAGATGTAACTCTTGAGAACTTAAAAATGACACCAAATGGACCCTTGCGGGTCCATTTGGTGTCATTTTTACACTCTCAAGAGTTAAAATATTCATCATCTGCAATTAGCCCAAGTCTACACAAACTAAAAGATGGACAAAAGCAAAATAAATCTTTAGTTTTGGGGTCTGTGGGGCTAAAATGCCCTCAAATGGTTGGCCCTGGCATCAAAAAGGTTGAAAACCCCTGAGAAGTTAATCAATCTCTCTCTCTCTCTCTCTCTCTCTCTCTCTCTCTCTCTCTCTCTCTCTCTCTCTCTCTCTCTCTCTCTCTCTCTCTCTCTCTCTCTCTCTCTCTCTCTCTCTCTCTCTCTCTCTCTCTCTCTCTCTCTCTCTCTCTCTCTCTCTCTCTCTCTCTCTCCCCTACCCCCTCCTCAGCTCTGAACCTGGTAGCCACGTCTCCTCCAGGAGGGCCGTCCCACCTGGACGATGAGATCTTCCAAAACTCCAGCAGTACTCCTACCTCCACCACCTCCTCCTCACCCATCCCTCCCTCGCCTGCCACTTGCACTACGGTAAGAGTATGCAAATATGGTTGCATACTGTGCCATCCCAATTTTCTGGAGTAGAAAACTGGTGTACAATTGAGCTATTCCAGACCAATCTGCTGACTGGCATTTTGCTTTTTGCCACCAGTGATTTGGTCTGGCTTTAGCCAGGCTAGGAGGAAAGAAGGAACGTTCCTGTGGAATTACATCTCATGGATGTTCTGTTGGACTCTCTGCCTTAAGTTGTGCCCAGGCTTTTCTCTACGTAGAGGAGTTAAGCCTGTGGACCGAGGCGAGAAGCCAAGCATGTCCTATATGGAAGTCTGCTGCATTATCAAATAGCCAATCTACAAGCTCTCCTGGCGTCAACTTCTGTTAATATTGTGGTGGTCAAACTGGCTCTATGTGCAGAAGCAATGTAAAAGCCTCAATCTTCCATAAAATGCTGATGGTCTGGGGTATATTGTAGAAAAAAAAGCCTTGATGTGTTATTTCATCACTTGTTTGGCAGTATGGGCAGCAAGAACAATTTGACTAAAAGATAATTTAAATCTTGTTAACTGTTTCACAGTTAACAATTTATTTATTGTCCGCTATGAGACTGTATTTCGCTTTAATCCCCATAAATCCCTATCAATAAGTCTACACTACAGTATCAATTATTAAAATAATGTAGAAGTGCATTTGCTTTAAGATACAAACTTTGTCAGACACTGTACGTAATAATATGCGTGTATAAAAAGACTTAACTCTGAGACGAGAAGAACTTAATGCAAGGCCTAAAAGCTTGTACGTAATGTAATATGGTATAATAATTGCCATTCAGTGAGAAGGTGGGGGCGTAGTTCTTCTATAAGCCATTGTGGCAGTTGCCTTGCTATTGTACCACTGAGATTTCGTGCCATTATAGCAGTCTTATCTCCCATCTAGGCCGCCCCCAGTCCCACAGTGAGGCTGGCTATTAGGGTGGTTTTGAAGCAAAGTGTGAATAGTGTGGCTTTGTGTCGGTGGTACTGTAGGGGCCTGTGTGAGGATCTCCTCCTCCTCCGGCATAATGCACTAGAGACACCACTTAAACCCGAGCCCAGCCCATCCCTGCTTCAGGGGGAAAGCTTTTTACAGAAAACAGCAGGGCGGCAAGGTCACGACACGTTGCGATTCATGTGCGAGGTTGTCGATCTGCTGTCTTCTGTGAAGATATTTCACCCATTTCGTCCTGACATTGTAGATTCTCCAAAACATTCGCTCTGTGCTGCATTCTCACATTCTCCCCCCAAAACAGCAGGTGTTCGCGGCTCATATGAGCCGTTATGAGCCATTTCAATGAAAGTTAAAACACCACATGTACAGTACAGAATGGTTTAATGTAGAGTGAAACAGAAAAGGGACAAGCATAGAGAGACCCGAGAAAACTACTTTAAACCAGTTGCCAAAAGTGCAACTGGTTTAAAGTAGTTAGAAGACATGTATTGGGGATTCATGGTGACACAACAAACTGAAAAGATATCAATGGGACATATAGAACCTCTTGCCAATTTATCCTGGCAATCCCAGCAACGTATGAATTAAACGTAATGAATTAAGAAAGTTATCAATTTCATTTGTCACATCCATGACATTCCATCATGACATTCATTTTAGTCGACTGGCATGTTTTAGCATGATCGACTAACAGTAGCCCCCTCTCAACTAGAAATGACCCAAATCGTCAGGTGCACGCTTGTTTGTTCATCGCTGATCATAATCCAGCAATCGGCGTGTCATTGCGGCTTGATTGGACGTATTTTTGATGATAAACATGGTCCCACCGGAATCTGTGACCCGATGAACTGAAATGCTTGGTATTCTGTGGTGGTTTTGTGGCCATTGTTCAGAGAACGTGTGCATTACTGGCAACCTACTACTTAGACCTAGTCTAAAGTCTAGTATGTCTCGAGAGTATTTCCATAGAGATCAACATGGGCCGATTGTTATTCCAATGACTTTAACTTCAACTAAAATAGTGGCGGGCAAAAATAGTGAAAATAGACGGTCTGCAAGCTCACAACGTGTCACAAAACCACATTGCATTGCATAAAACTCTCCAAATGACCCAAAATTAATTAAAAATGAACTAATTCAAGCCCTTGTTGTGTCATAATGCTATGCTAATGTTGGAATGTTTTTTTTTCCTCCAGGAGAACTCTGAAGATGACAAACAGAAGAGGGGACGATCGACAGACAGTGAAGTTAGTCAGGTGAGTGTGAATCGTCTCCGGTCTGTTAGTATAGTGAGAGGAGAAGTACTGTAAATGTTCGTTAAGCATCATACAACAAATAAACTTTAGATCCATTCTAGACCCTCCAGAAAAAAAAAACTTGGGCTGCTTCCGATGAAAGGCATTATTTTGTTTTTAGCAGAGTATGCTGTGAAATTCTATTTGTAAAATATGATGACTATGTTGAAATGCAAAATATGTGGGATTTTGTTTTCACGATCCCCTGCATAATGATAATAATTATACGGTTACATAAATGTATTTTTTTTTTTTAGATTCTGTTTTTGAGTAATTGGGAAAGTGCTATATACTCATAAGCGCTATGAGCTTGTAGATCTTAGATATTTTTCAATAGATGAAACACCTGAGAATGGGTTTATAATAATCTCTGTTCTCTCTCTCTCTCTCCCTGCTCCAGTCGCCTGTGAAGAACGGCAACCCTTCCTCCTCGTTGTCTTCCTCCTCCTCCTCCTCTTCGTCGTCCTGCTCCTCTTCCTCAGGGCCGCAGCAGCAGCAGCAGCAGCCGTCCTCCATGATGAACTCCATGGCCAACTCCATGGCTGGGTCTGGGGCCGGCAGCGGTGGTGGCAGCAGCATGGGCATCGCGGCGGGCATCACCACGGGGCAAAACAGCCTCCTGGGCAGCATGGGTGGACTGCTGTCCAACACGTCGGCCGGCAGCTACAGCAACGCCACCCAGCAGCAGCTGCTCAACTCCTCAACGCCCTAGTAAGACACATCGCTGATTCATTTACAACTACATAATATAGCCTTGGATTTAAAGCAAGCAATTTACCATGAAAGGGAAGTGGGTTGATGGCTGATTTAACAAAAGAAAGAAAATCTGCACCCCATTTGATGCTCCCGAATGTTGTTTTACTTATATGTAATATATGTATTATTATTATATGTAGTATATATATTTTTTTTTTGGATGTGCGTGTTCTTTTTCACCTTTCTTGTTGGCTGATTTACCCACAGTTTCAGGGTCATGCCACGGGGCGAAGCCATGCTTTCATGGTAAACTGTAAATGAAAGAAACGGTTGTAACCTGCAAGGATTTTTAGTTAGAATTCGTTTCAGAATAAACATATCCTTCTGCCACAACATTAAGTCCCATTTAGTCCCATTTAGTGAATGCAGCCACGACTCAGAAGTCCCCGAATGCATTGTGCAAGCAAAATGTGTTTTCGGAGTATTTTTTCAGCCTTATGTCACATTACCACATTTGTGCAGTAAATGGACTTAAAAATCCTCTCAATTTGGACAAAATTGGATTATTTGGTTTCTCAACTGACAGGGAATTATGCATACTACTCAGGATAAAAAAATCTACCCTGATCTCTTCACTGTACCTAAATTTTCCTTAATCGAAGATGTTTGCCCCCGAAATGTCATTATGCTTTAGCATTTAACATGTCAAACTAGGGGTCTTTCATCAATCTGAATCCATTCCCATTTCCCAGAATTCGTTTTGCACGAAAAACACTCCTTGGGCAAAATTCGGCCAGAGGCACTTGCTCAAATGTACTGACCTCAACAATTTTATGATGGTGGCTATCAACGTTTTAGTTATTGTTTTCAATAATGATCATGTTTTTAAAACAAATTTTTGTTGGATTTTTTTTTACTTGAGTAGGAACCCATACAAATGTGTAAAGCTGACCTAAATTGTCCTGATGCTTTCAGCCCGTCGCCACAGCAGCAGCAGCAACAGCAACAGGCCAAAATGTCCATGGGTCCGTTAGGCCCCGCCCCTTCTTCCATCAGCAGCCCCGCCTCCACCAACAGCCTCCTGCCTACCTCCTCCTCCGCCTGCTCGCCCCCTATCGTCAGCACACAGGTACTGCACCCACACAGCCTTTTATCATCAGCTGTTGTTCTTTATCCAATACAGATTAGTAGTACTACCAGTATCCTTGGGTGAGGTGGTGGAGTCAGAAGGAAGTATAGATGAAGAAGAAAGAAATGCTCCGCAGTCCGCATACTCAGATCTTTGCAAAATCAAAAATATTTTTATTTTAAAAGACATCTTTAGTTTTTTTTTTTTTTTTCAGCCAAGGTTCATGTTTTAGGTTCTTTTTAGAGAAGGTAAAATATGGGTGTTAATTGTTTTCCATTTATTGCTTTCTTTCGTTTTAGCAAATTTAGTTATTTCTGACTGGGGCTAAATATGTCATTTTTTGTTTGTTTGTTTTTGTTTGTTTTTTTACAACATTTTTACAGCAATTTCTTTATTAATATGTATTATTAGCCATAGCCATACTAGACCCCACGGAATTACATCTGACCCCAAAAGTTCTACTGAATATAAAGTTAGAGGTTCTATGGGGGATGCGTCAGCATGTGTCCTGTCAAAAATAGCTAAGCGAAAGAAAAATGAAAGAAAGCGGCAAATGAAAAGTAACAACCTAAAACATGAACCTTGGTTGAAAACAAGCTGTCTTTTTGAAGACTGCAAGCTTTCAGGGGTTAGATGCCTGAAGTAGGTCTTAACCCTTAACCCTTAACCGTGTCCTGATCAGATTCTAGTTTCTGATGCTAGATTCTAGTTCCTCATGCCAGATTCTAGTCCCCCACGGTAGATTCTAGTTTCTCTCAGTAGACTGTAGTTTCTGAAGTTAGCTCCAGTTCCTGTCACTAGATTCTAGTTCCTGACACTAGATGCTAGTCCATGACACTACATTCTAGTTTGTGACACTAAATTCTAGTCCCTGGTGCGAGAATCGAGATTCTAGTTTTTCTGGAAAAATCTCTTTCTGTGTCAGTGATGCTCAACATAATATGTTAAGCATCACTGACACAGAAAGAGATTTGAAATTTTATTTCATAGGAAGGACATCCAGAAATATCTATTATTTAGCTGCAGAACCTCATCTAAAAACATGTTGTTCTAGGGATCCCCCAGAAGCAAAGATTTGAGTTGAGCAAAAATTTGCTTACGAAAAAATGTATTCAAAGATTTGCACCACATTTTCACAATTTTTTCAAAAATAGCAGAACTACAAGCTCATATGATATGAGCTTGTAGATCTGCTATTTTTCAACAGCTAAAACACCAAAACTCGTTCAGTACACAAGGGGCTAATCTCTTTTTATTAACCTGTGTCCACGCAGGGCCCCATGATGACCTCCGGCTCCCAGCTGTTGTCTGGGCTGTCGGGCTCCACGTCGTCCACCTCTAACAGCCTGGGCCTGGGCCTGGGCCTCTCCCTGGGGGGTAAAGCTCCCTCCAGCCCCCTCACATCGTCCACCTCCAGCAGCCTGGGTCTGTCAGGGATGCCGGCGTCCCTCAGCTCCATGGCGGGCCTGCTGGGAGGCTCCTCCACCCCGGCCCCCTACGCCCAGGCGGCGGCCGCTGGCGCCATCGGCTCGGGCCTGGGTGGGGTTGGTGGCGCCGTCAACTCCAACAGGTATGGTGTTGGTTCAAAGTCTGAACCCGAAGGAGAGAGATTAGAACAGGTGGTGGGTGACTTTGACAATGGAGAGAGCCACTGTATTTCTACTCTCACTCCAGAGGACCACTATAGTCCCACACTCACTCCAGAGGACCACTATAGTTCCACACTCACTCCAGAGGGCCACTATAGTCCCACACTCACTCCAGAGGACCACTATAGTCCCACACTCACTCCAGAGGACCACTATAGTCCCACACTCACTCCAGAGGACCACTATAGTCCCACACTCACTCCAGAGGATCACTATAGTTCCACACTCACTCCAGAGGACCACTATAGTCCCACACTCACTCCAGAGGGCCACTATAGTCCCACACTCACTCCAGAGGACCACTATAGTTCCACAGTCACTCCAGAGGGTCACTATAGTTCCACAGTCACTCCAGAGGGTCACTATAGTCCCTCACTCATTGCAAAAGGCCTCTGTGTTTCCACACTCACTCAAGAGGACCACTATAGTCACACACTCACTCCAGAGGACCACTGTAGTTCCACAGTCACTCCAGAGGGTCACTATAGTCCCTCACTCATTGCAAAAGGCCTCTGTGTTTCCACACTCACTCAAGAGGACCACTATAGTCACACACTCACTCCAGAGGACCACTGTAGTTCCACAGTCACTCCAGAGGGTCACTATAGTCCCTCTGAGTCCCTCACTCATTCCAAAAGGCCTCTGTGTTAACACACTCACTCCAGAGGACCACTATAGTCTTGCACTCACTCCACAGGACCACTATAGTCTTGCACTCACTCCAGAGGACCACTATAGTCTTGCACTCACTCCACAGGACCACTATAGTCTTGCACTCACTCCAGAGGACCACTATGTTTCCACACTCCCTCCAGAGGGTCACTATAGTCCCTCACTCACTCCAGAGGACCACTATAGTCTTGCACTCACTCCAGAGGACCACTATGTTTCCACACTCCCTCCAAAGGGTCACTATAGTCCCTCACTCACTCCAGAGGACAAACATAGCCCTGCACTCACTCCAGAGGGCTACTATAGTCCCTCACTCATTCCAGGGGACCACTATAGTCCCCCCTCACTCCAGAGGGCTACTATAGTCCCACACTCACCCCAGAGGGCCACTATAGCCCCTCACTCAATCCAGAGGGCCACTATAGTCCCACACCCACGATTATACCTGCATTATACCTGCCAAGACCCCCCATTCAACCCTTATTTAGAAAAGTCCAAATCCCAGGACTGGATGGTACAAGGTCTGTTGTCGTCTGTTCCACATCCGGTCTCCTGATCGGCGATGAGAAAAGCCATTACAGCGTGGGCTATATAGACCAATTAAAGCTTGTTTTGACCAGATATGCCATCTGGGGCAAGGAATTAGACATAAATGCGGACGAAACGGAGAGAGTGGGCGCAGGTGCACTTGAAGATGGCTGTTGACTAGCAACCCAGTGCCAACGCACCAGTCCAGCAGTCTGCCGTCACCCAGAAGGGCAAGGTTGCTTCTCGCCTTCAGGGTGTCTTACTGGCTATTATAATTATCTCTAATTATAAGCACTTCCGATTTCTTTTGTCTTGATACCAAAGGTCAAGTCAAATAAACAGAGCCAGCTGTCACACCAGACCCGTCCTCCTCGTTATCACAACACAAACTGCTGTTGATTGGATCCAAAACAACGTCATATTCATCCGTGAGCTCTAAAACCCGAGTCACTGCCTCAGTTTAAACATTTAAAATAAATCCTTCTAGAAGACCGCCTCGTGTACTGTATGTCCATTTAAAGCGTTAAGCAGGTGTGCTGATTCAAAGTTACTAACAATCTCCATCAAAAGAATCCTGTTGTGTCTGCTAAGTGAAACTGGAGAACAATAGATGGCCTGTTGGAATAAAAAAACATTCTCTAAACAATAGGGCTGACTTCTGTCTGCCCTATATTGGAAGTGGTCACATATACTGTATATATATTTTTTTTTCAACAGCTCCCCAGGGAGCATCATGCGCTCCCACGATGGAAGCGGTGGAGCAGCGGTGGTCGGCGGGCCGACATCGGGGGGTCTCCTGGGCGCGGCTCCGGGTATGAGCGGCGTGGGGAGCATGGGAGCTGCCATGCTGGGTGGGCTGGGCTCCACCCAGTCAGCCATGATGATGCAAGGAGGAGGCTCTCCTCTGGTCGCACCCAGCCCCATAGGAGGTATGTAGGCCTGGCACCATGGGCTGTATGAGATTAGATTATGCACACATAATAAAGGAGTTTGCACATACGTAAACTTTACATATGTGCATGTTTGATGATACAATACATGGACGTTATTGGGTCATTCTGGTGATTTGAAATCAATATAGTGACTAAAATCCGTTGACATTGTCTTAAACTAAGGAATCAAAATCTATTTTCATTTTTTATTAAAAAAAAAGAAATGCTAAATTTGATGTAGTATTAATGCAATCCATTATCTGCAAACAAAACAAGTTGATACGATATGGTCCATAGTCAATGCTGCTTTTCTCCATTTAGATATACTTTGATTCTTGAAACAAAAAAAAAACATTTTTCAATGCAGTTACTATATTGTTACACTCTATGCATTTCTTTGCTGTGTTTTGCAGATCTGAAATCCGCAATAAAAAACAAAACGTCCTTGCAGACTGAGTGTGATTGCAATGTTGCAATGTTTTGCCAACAAAATTGAATGTATCAGCATCAGTCATTTTCAAATGTGTTTGATGTTTATCAAAGGGTGCTCAAAGCGTAAAAAAACATAGCGATGTATAGCGATGTGAAAGAGTCCGAGTCTGAATTTTTACAATGATGCAATATTCGGCAGTAGTTTGCAAGCGTGATTGACATTATGTGAGGTTGTTTCTTTTTTTTCTGTGCTCCGACATTCACTTGGATATTTGTCACGAAAATGGCACTCTGTGTGCACCTTAACCGTTCCTACTTGGGAGGTTCCTACCCTTCAGAGGTGTTACCGATGATACTTAAATAAAGCTCTGTTCCATTCAGTGTGCAGTTATTCTCAAGGGAATCTTTGAAACCAATTCAAGGACACTTTGAGAGCCACTGAGTGTTTCCATTGATCCAAGGTGCACAATAGCAGCACCTTGACCTGTAGTCTAAAAGGGGAAATCGTATTTTCATTCATAATGTTCCAATGTTCAACAATGGAAACAAAAGAAGTCTTTTTCTATAATCTTGTATATAGGCTATTTTCAGTTATTATTTTGAGATTGAAGCATTTGCAGTAGAAAGATATATTTCACATAAAACCAAAGGATAAAGCCTTAAGGACTTTACAGACAGTGAGTCTGAAACGCACGCATTATCACGGTGATTCCACCATGCTAGTCTGCTACTCAGTGCTGACGGACGAGAATCATGTAGCAAGGGAAAAAAGCTCACAGGATTGAAGTCTCAAATACGTTTCGGCCGCGTGCACGAAACGAGCACGCGTGCAATAAACAACACTGGACGCCGTGCGATGATGCCCGGCGTCACACGCTTGCTTCATCGCACGCCGTTTTCTGAGCACAAAACGCTGGACCCATTGAAAATAAACTAGAAGGCGCAATTTATTTCGCTTTTATTGCGCTTTATTCTGTCTCATTGGTTGTCAGTCTGTGGAACTGACTGTAGCAACAATGTTAATAAAACACCATCATTTTACATATTGTGCAATTGTTTATTAATAATCAGCGCTAGTGTGTTCATGTGTGTGGGGTGGGTGGGGGTGCTCATTAGGACTCGCTCGTAACCAATTATCAGGCGTGACATTGACTCTTTGCTTTAACATAATCCATGTGTTCTATAATGGATGAAATGGATGGTTGCTCCTTCCTTCCTATAGGAGGTGTTCTCAGGGAGCAGCAGCAGCAGGGAGGTGGAGTGGGAGTCATCGGGAGCGCGGTGGGGGGCGGCTCCTCCTCCTCCTCCACAGCACCAGGAGCAGGAGGCGTGGGGAGCAACGGACTGCTGGGCCTCGGAGCTCTCTCCACCAGGTCACCCGCCAGCAGCACACAGAAGCAGAACGGCAGCTCCAGTAGTAAGCACCAACAAGGCTGTGTTTTCTGCTTATTATCATTTGATTTTTAATTTGTATTTTTTTATTCCAGTGGTTTTCAACCTGTTTCATACCAGGGCCCCACTATTTATTCAGCATCTGAGCCACCAATGGACGGTATTTTACAGTCAAACATACAGATCAAAATGACCATTAATCTTGTACATTCTCTAGTTGTGTAGATTTGGGCTACACAATTCAGACGATGAATATTTTAGCTCTTGAGAGTGTAAACATGAAACCAAATGGACCCGCAAGGGTCCATTTGGTTTCATGTTTACACTGTCAAAGAGTTACATCAAAGAGTTACAACCAATTTTCAAAAAAGAAAAAAACTTATTCAAAAGAAAAACAGAAGTAAGAAAGTAGCAGACCTAAAAGCTTGCGCTAGTGACGCACCGTAAGCTTACAAATCTGCTATTTTTGAGTACTGTTCTAAATGTTTTCAGAGCATGAATTTACAATGGATAGGAAATCGAACGAATACATCAAGAGTCTTGACTCCCAAGCCAAGTCCGACTCGCAAGTTAAACAATTTCACTGCGATTATCAAGATGCCCTAGATGTGTTTATTTTATGTTTTAAGTCAATTTTAAGTTTCATCCGTTTTCTGTCTACTAGACAGAAATGGATATGAGGCGCAAGGTTATGTCGTCATTGCAAACACTCGCAGAGATTACAGTTTGTAGTTCTTTTGGGTCGCGATGGTGCATAGATTGTCTGTTTGACGACAAGCCATGGAACTATTTACAGAAGCTATATCATGGATCAAAGGTGCATACCAAGTATGGTATGCTCCAGATGTAATCAATCAACCTGGGCAGTCTCAGTAGGATGTAATAATCCCGTATAAAGCACTTAAACTGTTAAAACTTAGTCTGGAATCAGAAGACAGAAGTGCTGTAAAGTCACTGTACTTGCAGGAGCTCACGCTAAAGTCCTGGGAACAGTGGTTCAGTCAGTGGCACAGTGGTTCTGTGCTCAAGGCAGACCATAATTATACACATAGGGCGGAGTTTACGTCAGAGTCGCAACCTGTACTCGACTCATAACCATAATGGTCAGGTGGTAACCCACTTAACATGAAGTGGCATCTCAAGTGTACACAATATCGCTGCTGTCAGGCTACTAAGAGTCACACACAATATATCAAACAAAATCACACAAATAAACTCTTACATTTTTTTTAATGATCGACTAAATTAGTTAACCTGATCAACTAATTAAAGCTTTACTCTCCTTTGTTCTAAAATGGTGGCATAAACAATTGTCACAAAACAAAGACGCCAAGCTTGTAGATCTACTAGTTTCACAAACTAATTAAAAATCTTCATTAATTTTAATCAAAGCTTTTCCATAGCTTTAAATAATTGTGTAAATACTTTTATTGTGACATTTCCTTCCAAAAAAACATTTGTGCTGAGTGGATCAGAGCGCTTTTAGTTGAACTGTCTGAAGGTGAACCATTTTGCGTTGACAAAGTTGTGAAATCTGTTGTTGGGAATGGTTCCATCGTAAACTGAAAAAGATGAAGCAATACAGCATTTATTGCAAGCTGATTGTTCTGCACTAGGAGTGTTATTGACATGCTGTGCTGGGGTAGGGGGATGGGGGAGGTTGTCCTCACTTTTGGCTGAACATTGCAGTCACAATGCAAGTTGGAACTTATAGAACTCCTCTTATACACATTTGATAAGAGCGGTAGCTGCCTAAGGGCCTGTTCAGCACAGTGAAGAATTATGAATTTGTATATACTGTAAATGTATAGTAATATATGTATAGTATATATTTTACAATGTATGGCATTAATTGCTACAACACATGGTTACCCGGTGTGCCATTTTTTTTTTGTTTACAATGTTTTAGTGTATGTACTGTACATTGCACTGTACATCCTTGAACTTTGCACTCTTTGTTATATTAGTATTTCTGAAATCTTCTTGCTCTTAATATCCTGTTTTATGTGAAGCCTTTTGGGATATTATTTGTGATAATTGAGGTGTATTGTACATTATAAAATGGGACCGGACATGTTTTCTTTCTGCCTCAGGTTACAGTGCTGTGGTAGCGGACAGCACGCCAGACTCCGCCCCCAACAGTGCCAGCAGCCAGTCACAAAGCAGCCAATCCTCATCTCTGACGTCCACAGCCAATCAGCCTCAGTCGTGAGTATAATGCTGCTACATGTGCTCACCACTATGGCTAAATGCTGAAGGAACGTGAGCTACTGCTTTTAAGGACACAAAGTAAATTATGTTGGAATTAGCAAGATCTAAATGTGTGTCCACATGCACAAGTTGTTAGAGAAAGAAACACATGTATTTCCTGAGCATGATGCAACAATCATAGGGGTAACCAACCAACCACAGAAAAATACAACAATATTTAAAGTATTTTTCCCCCCTCCTTCCGCAGCAAGGAGAGCGGTCCCAGTTTACTGGGGTCCATGAGCGTACCCCCCAGTTCGCCTGGTCCCGTCTCCTTCAGCGAGGTGAAGCCTGCAGGTGGTGGCAGCCTTCTGAACGGACCGCTCTCCTACACGCAGGCCTCCGACAGCCTCAAGGTGAGACCCAGGGTTTGCCCAGGGTAAAAGGCATGCAGGCACGCACGATTAAGCGGTAGCGGAATTGATCAGAATTGGCCGTATCGGCCATAAAAATGGTATATCGGTAACGGAATGGTCTCGAAGTACTACAGATTATTTAATAGGTTTTGACCAGCAAAAATGAAAAATAAAATCTACGCTTGATTTGTGTGCTCATTTCATTCTGTAGTGAAACTAGACACTAGGAAAAGAGTATATGCTATTTGTTGATCAATTGGGCCTAAGCTTGTTTCCATTGTAGTCCTCTGTATAATATCAGAATCGGACGGAATCAATAGATATTGCCCTGAAACGAAAGATCGATTGAGTATATCGGTCATAATTTCATAATCACGCACTGATGTGAAATTGTAAAAATAAGAACTGAACAACTTCAAAAGTGTTATATGGTGCGTTTACAATTCACATTGGCAGATGTGAAGATACACATAACTATTTCCTAGAATTTTTGGAAGTTTCTGCTACTAGGGTTGCAGCTATAAATCTCTAATCTGCAAATGTATGAAATATGTATATTTATACAATTTATTTGATGAGGCACATATCGATATATAAATTGATCAGCGGACAATTTCAGTCTAGAAGGCTTTGTTACCTTACTTTGTTGTTATTTTGTGCAAAAGACCATTCTTGGGCCTACAGTACCATAATCCTTCATTGGGGCATGGTTTTTAGTGCTAACTTATTTCTATCTAAATAAGTAGTAGAGTGTGCCACTGTACAATATAAAGATATATGAAGGCAATATGAATATTATGTATACAAAAAAAGATTTTTGAGCAATGGAAATGAGTGAATTAGCACAAAACCCACTGTATTCAACGCAATTCAATTGAGGCCAATGAGGGCTTAGGATAGGGACTAAACACCTGAACCTCTTTTGTTGGTGATGTAACAACTATAAATATAAATTCGAGAAAGCCTGACAAGTCTCAAATTCTTCTTTTAAAATGTTTGCATGACGCAAAAACTAGCTGAAAATGGTAAATGTGCAAGCTTGCAGAAAAGGGGCTGGCTCTCTTTGTAGTTTTGTGTCTTTAGCAAGCTGCCATTGTGAATGTCATCATCCATGAAACCTGTTGGAGAACAGTATTCTCATGGTTCCACTGTGGTCTTTTTTTGTCCAGCCACAGGAGCCACTGAGCAGCCTCAAGTCCATGGCTGAGAGAGCAGCACTAAGCTCAGGGATGGAGGGGGACATGCCCTCCCTGCATCTAACCACAGGTAACACATTTTTATATAGTTCACTCTACATTTCTAAAATGCATTACTCCAGGTGAGGTGCATTACTCCAGGAGTTGAAGTATCTCAAGGTCTTGTGTGGCGAATGAGGGACGACGTAGAGGGAGATTAACCAGAGAATCGGTGGTAGGGGCGGTATTGCAGTCGCTGTACCACACTGAAAAGAGAAGGCAAAGCTCTCTGTCTACCGAGCAATCTTCGTTCCTACTCTTACCTATGGTCATGAAGTGTGGGTCATGACTGAAAGAAGGTCGCAAATACAAGAAATGAGTTTGCTCCGACAGATGGCTGGCCCCTATCCCTTATGGATAAGGTGAGATGTTTAGTCACGTGGGAGTCGAGACTTCTTCATCTGGAAGGGAGCCAGCTCAGGTGCATGTTCGGTCATCTGGTTACGATGCCTCTCGAGTGTCTCACTGGCGAGGTCCTCGATGCATGTACCACTGGGGGGAGACCCCGGGCAGATCAAGGACCAGATGGAGGGATTACTTAGACTCACTGGCCCTGGATCGTCTCGGGATCCCCGAGGAGGATGTCATGTTGACCCCACAACCCCATAATCGATAAGCGGTTGAAGATGGAAGGATGGATTACAAGTAGGGTTGTCCCGATTCGATTCGAACAAAAAAATAATATTTGGGAAAATCCCCAAGTACAATACCATATCTGTAACATGTTAGATTGGATATTGTATGTGATGTGATTTGGGGATGTTGTACTATTGTAACATCACTGATATACTTTCAGTTGCTTTTGATGTCCTACACCAGGGGTCCCCAAACTTTTTTCAGCGAGGGCCACATAAATTTTCCCTTCTCTAATGGGGGGCCGGGTCAGTTTGTAACAGAAAAAATGTGACGATCTTAGGGGTGCCTAAATGTAAACATTTATTGTTTTGGTTCAGCTGAGCTATCAGTCCATGTTTGAGCTTTGAGAGGTTGTGTCTGCTCTAATTTGTCTTTGTCAAGCCTTGTAGCCTACTTGTAATGATGCTGTAATGTTCAATTACCACAACAATAGCCTGAACAATCTTACTGTTTATTAGCATTGAAACATTTTCGATTTTGTGGGCTACTATTCAAACACATTCTATCTCCCCTTCATAATTCTGGAAAAAAAAGTATTGACCTTGTAACCCCCATTTATTTTTATTTGTATTTTTATTTCTTTCAATTTAACTCTGAGAGTCCATTTGGTTGCATTTTTTTAATAAGCTTCCATGTGATTATTTAGCTTGGGCTGGACGTCCCACTTTGAGAGCCACTGTTCTCTAGCATCACATATTGCTAACCAGCACTGAACAACTGATCAATATGAAGCAAAAGGGTCACGAAGGTTTTGCTTTTATCATAAGCCCACTTTTAGTTCAATTCAAGAGACTACGCAGGTGGAACAAATGAAACAACTGAGTGACACCCAGGACCATGAGTGCAGACAGAGTCTGCACTCACTAATCTGTCTGTGCACGACATATTCCAGTTTTGCGTGGGGGAATAATGTGGGTGGGGGGATGCATCTGGAATTGTTTGGGGGGCCGGGTAAAATGTGGGGGAGGGCCGGGTCCGACCCGGGGGCCGTAGTTTGGTGATGCCTGTCCTACACACTCAAAATAACATGCCTTTGTGCTTGAACCTTAACATGTTCAAAACATTCGTATAATCAACATAGGATAGGACATCATTCATATGCTTCTGTTTAGCACACACACACACACACACACACACACACACACACACACACACACACACACACACACACAGACCTGCAGATTTGAACCGGAAACATAACATTGACGCCTCCACCAGTCCACACATGTGGATGTGGAGATACAGACACACACACACACACACACACACACACACACACACACACACACACACACACACACACACACACACACACACACACACACACACACACACACACACACACACTGAGATGTACACACACACACACACACACACACTCAGCCCAGCAGCAGTGTGTTTGATAAAAAGGTACTGTGGCCCCACTTTGCTGGCAGGCAGAGCAGAAATAGAAGAGCAGCGGCATAATGGAGCACGGTGTCACCACCTACACTTTACCACCTTCTATACCAGAGCTGCTGATTACTGACTTTCAGCCCTGACTTGTAACGCTTTCACTTACATGCTGTGTTTATTTATACAGTATATCCTTCGTGGTGTAGTCGTTTTTCATGCAGGAAATCAGCAAATCTACAAGCTCACTGTACTCACAGGCTTTGATTCATTGGCAAAGCATTCAGATAACAATAACATGACAATCAACGAATAACAACAAATAGAGTTAACACTGCTCCCTGCTTTATAGCTTAACATGCACATTATTGTTACGCCGGGAATTTAATAGTCTTTCCCTCATTGAGCTTGTAGATTTGCTGTTTTTGAAAATTTGTAAAAGATAAAAAATGTGGCACTCTTACTGGTCAAAGTCAGATGAGTTCCTTGTAAATAGAAGACATTTGTTGAATCAGTTTTCAGCTCAAAATGGGTTCATAGATACTGTACATATTTAGATTGGTATTATCGCGAGCATCTCTGTTAATGTGTGTGTCTCTCTCTCTCTATCTCTCTCTCCAGACATCTTCCCTAGCACTACGGCTCCCTCGGGGCCTCCGTCGCTCCCCCAGCAGCATTCCCTGTCGGAGGTGAACATCCCCCCGTCGCTGGGGGTGTGTCCCCTGGGGCCCGTGCCCCTCTCCAAAGACCAGCTGTACCAGCAGGCCATGCAGGAGTCGGCCTGGACGCACATGCCCCACCCCTCTGACTCCGAGAGGATCAGGTAACGTACTGTACCAGACATCCAGTACCAAACGCTCTTTACTTGGTGTTTTTCGCCAAGTTGGACAGTGGTGGTTTTGAGGTTTAGGTTTTAAATTAATACCCTATTTCATAGATGTCAAACTCGAGGCCCGGAGACTAAATCAGGCCCGTCAATAAGTTATTAGAGCTGTCTCTCTGTTATTTTGCAACTGATGCTTTACTTTCTCAACTCAATTGATTTACAAGCAGTCCCTGGTGAGTGGTGAGGAGTTTCCTCTTTGCTTTTATCTTGTTATTGAAGGCCAGGTGAATTGAAAAAAATTTGGAACATTTTCACTTAAAAGCTTTATGAAATAAAAATCAATTCTTAATAATTTCCTGAAAACGAAATTGTCCTGCCTGATGACGTGTAGAGCTGTCCCTTTGTAGCCTGAAGGGGTACAAAGGGACCAATCACAGGGGTGATTGGTTTATCAACTTCATTGATTTTTTTTTTTTTAGGGAGTGTTACTTTATTGCTGTTTGTCTAGGACGTCCTCGTAAACTGGTGCCTGTGTGTTGAAACACAACCCACCAGCTCTGGCCCTCGACTTGTACCAAATAATTGTTCTATTTTGCCCACTGTGTATTTTGAGTTTTGACATCCCTGGCTTCTTGATCATACTACAGCGTCACACAATCATCAAAGGAAGCAAATCCGCAAGCTCAGTGTCACTTCGTTTCATGTTTTTAGCTTGTCATTTTTTGATGTTACTTTCTAGACTTAGATTATTTCTTATTAATTTCTAGTCTTAGATCATTTCTTATTAGGAAATATACATTCAACCAACTTGTGTGTGTGCATGTGCGCGTGTGTGTGTGTGTGTGCGCGCGCGTGTGTGTGTGTGTGCGTGTGTGTGTGCGCGCGCGTGCGTGTGTGTGTGCGCGTGCGTGCTTCCTACCTCAGGCAGTACCTGATGCGTAACCCGTGCCCAACGCTGCCTTTCCACCACCAGGTAATGATCCATTACGTAAACATAATGGTCTGACTGACCAGGATAATTACTAATCTGAGGTGGATCTCCAGCTCTCCATTGTTTGCATGATGATGACCAACCATATGAGTCACATCATCATCATCATCCAGTGAAATGTCACAGCTGATAAAAGACTCTTCTCCCACTCCCTCCCTCTCCCACCAGGTGCCCCCTCCTCACTCTGACTCTGTAGAGTTCTACCAGAGGCTGTCCACCGAGACGCTGTTCTTCATCTTCTACTACCTGGAGGTACAGTATCAGGGCTTGACACTAACACTTGCCCGCTTGCCCGGGGCAAGTAAAAAAAATGGTGGGGCAAGTGAAGACCGCTACCTGGTTCTCCGATCGGGCAAGTGTGTGACTTAGTGCGCAATAACACAACACAAGATAAATTTGTCTTGAAGGCGGTCATTGCGACCTGGGCTAATTAAGATGATGAATTTTAACTCTTGAGAGCGTAAAAATGAAACCAAATGGACCCGCAAGGGTCCATTTGGTTTCATTTTTACGTTCTCAAGAGTTACATCTGGTTAACCAACTTAGCTGGGGACCACCTGGAACCCTCTCAGGGACCACATGTTGAAAACCCCTGGTTTAAAGCACCCAAGTAGAAAGTAAACCAAATGCAAAATTTACAATATATTTTTGGGGGGCAAGTGACCATGACCTGAGGGCAAGTAGAACCAGACTTGCACTTGCCCGATGGGCAAGTGCCTCGGAGACCTTAGTGTCAACCCCCGAGTATGTGTACAAGCTGTAGCCTGGCTAAAGCCAGACCGTATCGGCTGTTGCCTGTCAGCAGATTGGTCTAGAACAGTGGTTTTCAACCTTTTTCAGACCAGGGACCAACCATTTATTCCACATTTGAGCCACGGACCACCAATTGAAGATATTTTTAGACCCACAGACAGACCCCAAAACTAAAGATTTCTTTTGCTTCTGTCCATGACCATTTATCTTCTAGTTGTGTAGATTTATTTTGGACTACTTCGCATGATGGATATTTTAACTCTTGAGAGTGTAAAAATGAAACCAAATGGACCCGCCTGGGTCCATTTGGTTTCATTTTTACGTTCTCAAGAGTTATCTGGTTAAACAACTTAGCAAACCCCTGGAGAAAACCCCTAGTCTAGAACAGGAGTGCCCACACTTTATTGACTTAAGAGCTACTTTCTAAATGACCGGCTGAACAAGATCTACACATAAAACAAATCAATTTCAGGGGCCCCAAGAAAGTTTGACTTTGAAATAGTGGAGAATAGAGGGGGAGAATTGGAAGGTTTTCCTGGATATGCTACTACTTGGGGTTTAAGTTGACAGTTTGTAATGTTGAGTTTACTCTCTTGCACCCAAAACCGAAAGAGAACAGGCAAAATGTTGGTCAAAATAACAATTATTCTCCATTTTCTAATTGCGTGGACTGTTGAGAGTGTAACTCTTAGTTGGGTCGTTTCCGACCGTTCCGTGACCGTGGAGAGCGAAGGTCCGTTTCTCAATGGAATTATCATCTAAGAGGGTTATTAAACAAATTTGGCCGGGGTGTACTTTCTGAAAGTGCGGGCAATTTTTTTTAGAGCCCATAATCCAAAATGTCCGCCCAAAAAATGTGTTTTTTCCTTCATAACTTGAAATGCATTGATTTTACACCCCATAAATGTATTGAACATTAATACAAAGTTGGGCATTACGGACGATTTGGTACCAAGCACATGTCTGTATCTTCTATGGTTCTCGAGATACAGCATATAGGTACTTTCACAGATTGAGGAAAGCAAGACATTTGTAACATTGATTCTCAAGTCAATCAAATGGTGATACAGGCATGAAAATTGGTACACACACTCTTCAAACCCCACTATTTCCTAAAGTACTGTGTGCCCTGCAAAATTCCAAGATGGCAGCCCCCAAAATCCAAGATGTCCGTCCAAAAATGTGGTTTTTCATTCATAACTCGAAATAGAAAGATTTTAAGCCTCATAAATGTATTAAACGTTAATATAAACTTGGGCATTGCGGACATTTTGATACCTAGTACATGTCTGTATGTACTACGGTTATTGAGTTACAACATATACGTAGTGATGTGGCACCAAAAGGGTAACATTTTGGCACGTTTCACTCTTTTACTCAAAGATCCCTTTATCACCATACTAACCATTTTCAGGAAACGGACCTACATGGGTCTGCTATCATTAACCACTTCAAGTTTTTCAATTGATGAAAAGGGTCGGGAGTTATTAAACCGAACGTGAATGCTGTTTCAGTGCTAAATTTGCTGTGTATATTTTGCCAACATAAGCCACGCAGAAATGTCTGTCTGTGCTTCACAATAAGGGCTCCATTTTCGTCACACGCTAAACCCTTTATCCCAAACCCCTTATTATTATCCCTCTTTTATTATTTTGATAAACCTTTTGGTATGCCAATCTACTGACACGTTGTGAGCTTGTAGACTGCCCATTTTAACTATATTGAAAAATGTTTTTTAAATTACATTAAAAAGGCAAAGAAGTTAAGGGATAAGGGGTTTAGAGGTAACGGAAACCCAGGCCTAAGTGGATATCTGAAGTGGATATCTGAAACGCACCAAGTGTAGCATGTGTCATAGTGTAATGGCATAATATGCTAATAAGTGTAATAGTGTAATATATGCAATAGTGTAATAACGTAATAGGGCTAATAGTGTAATATTTGTGCATTAGGGTAATAGTGTAACATTGTAATATATGCAATAGCGGTATAGTGTAAAAGGACAATATGTGTAATAGGATCATAGTGTAACATGTGTAATAGTGTAATAGGGTAATATTCGGGCCTTAGCGTGATAGTGTAATATTGTAATATATGCAATAGCGGTATAGTGTAATAGGCTAATATGAGTAATAGGGTCATAGTGTAACATGTGTAATAGTGTAATAGGGTAATATTCGTGCCTTAGCATAATAGTGTAATATTGTAATATATGCAATAGTGGTATAGTATAATTGGCTAATATGAGTAATAGGGTCATAGTGTAACATGTGTAATAGGGTAATATTTGTGCATTAAGGTAATAGTGTAATATATGCAATAGGGGTATAGTGTAATAGGGTAATATGTGTAATAGTGTCATAGTGTAACATGTGTAATAGTGTAATAGGGTAATATTTGTGCATTAGGGTAATAGTGTAATAGTGTAATATGTGTAACATATGTAATAGGGTAATATGTGTAATAGTTTAATAGTTTAAAGTGCAATATGCTAATAGGTGTAATAGTGTAATATATGCAATAGTGGTATAGCGTAATAGGACAATTACACTATAACACTATTACATATATTTCACTAAGGCATACATATTACGCTTTTACACTTATTTGCCTATTGCACTTTTTCACATATTACACTATTACACATGTTACACTATGCTCCTATTACACTATACCACTATTGCATATGTTACAATATTACACTATTACACATATTTTACGCTATTGGCCCTATTACACTATTACACTGTTTCATATTACACTGTTGCATATATTACACTATTACACATATTAAACTATGACACTATTACACATATTACCCTATTACACTAAACTGCTATTGAATACATTACACTATTACACTATTATGCTAATGCACATATATTACACTATTAACCCTATTATGCTATTACACTGTTGCATATATTACACATGTTACACTATGGCCCTATTACACATATTGTCCAATTACACTATACCACTGCATATATTGCATATATTACAATATTACACTATTACCCTAATGCACAAATATTACACTATTAGCCCTATTACGTTATAACACTATTGCATATATTACACTATAACACTATTGTATATATTACACTATAACACTATGACACATGCTACACTTGGTGCGTCCGTTTCAGATATCCACTTAGGCCTGGATTTCTGTTACCTATAAACCCCTTCTCCCTTAACTTCTTTGCCTTTTTAATGTCATTTAAAAACATTTTTCAATGTAGTTAAAATGACCAGCCCTTATTGTGAAGCTCAGACTCAGTGTGAAGCACAGACAGACATTCATGCATGGCTTATGTTGGCAAAATATACACAGCAAATTTACCACTGAAACAGCATTCACGTTCGGTTTAATAACTCCCGACCCTTTTCATCAATTGAAAAACTTGAAGTGGTTAATGATAGCAGACCCATGTAGGTCCATTTCCTGAAAATGGTTAGGAAGGTAATAAAGGAATCTTTGAGTAAAAGAGTGAAACGTGCCAAAATGTTACCCTTTTGGTGCCACATCACTATGTATATGTTGTAACTCAATAACCGTAGTACATACAGACATGTACTAGGTATCAAAATGTCCGCAATGCCCAACTTTATATTAACGTTTAATACATTTATGAGGCTTAAAATCTTTCTATTTCGAGTTATGAATGAAAAACCACATTTTTGGACGGACATCTTGGATTTTGGGGGCTGCCATCTTGGAATTTTGCAGGGCACGCAGTACTTTTAGAAATAGTGGGGTTTGAAGAGTGTGTGTACCAATTTTCATGCCTGTATCACCATTTGATTGACTTGAGAATCAATGATACAAATGTCTTGCTCTCCTCAATCTGTGAAAGTACCTATATGCTGTATCTCGAGAACCATAGAAGATACAGACATGTGCTTGGTACCAAATCGTCCGTAATGTCCAACTTTGTATTAATGTTCAATACATTTATGGGGTGTAAAATCAATGCATTTCAAGTTATGAAGGAAAAAACACATTTTTTGGGCGGACATTTTGGATTATGGGCTCTAAAAAAAAATGCCCGCACTTTCAGAAAGTACACCCCGGCCAAATTTGTTTAATAACCCTCTTAGATGATAATTCCATTGAGAAACGGACCTTCGCTCTCCACGGTCACGGAACGGTCAGAAACGACCCAACTATCTTGAGAGTGTAAAAATGAAACCAAATGGACCCGTAAGGGTCCATTTGGTTTTATTTTGACACTCTCAAGAGTTACAGATCTATACATTTTAGGGGACCGTGATCTACTGGTAGATCACAATCTGTACTTTTGGGCAGCCCTGGTCTAGAATAGCTCAATTGTACAACCACTTCCTACTCTAGAACATTGGGGTGGCCAATCAGGACACAGTATTCAAATATGTTTAATACACACTGTGTCCTGATTGGTTTGTTGGGGCAAATGTCAGGGAGCTAGTCAGAGACAAATGGAGTTCAATAATAATACACCGTACACATGATTGACAAATCATTATATCGATCTGTGAAGCAGACGATGCACGGACAATGCCCTAGATCAAAGACGATCAAAGTGCTGCCACGCTTTGATCGCTCCTTATGAGTTACTGCCCGCTATTGCGCCTCTATATGTGCCCTTACTTTGAATCTCCAAAGCACCGTGACCGGATGTTGTGTCAGCTTAAATCGTGTGTTTTGTTGTTAGACCGGATATTGGTCCGTCCGTAAATAATGTCCATGTGACATTGGCGTGAACTTACGGCGCGGCAGGCACTGCCATATACAGTAAGTGCTGTACTGCCCAGAACAGTAGCCATGGAGGAGCCATTCTAGTCTATATCAACCCAGTACATGTATTTATACAACACTGTCACCACTTGGAGGATGCAATTCTGACGCCACTGGGCAAGTGGTTTGGCAATTCTTGCGCCAATGAGCGGCAGAACAGTTAATTTACCATCAGTGCATTATATTCAGATCAAACCCAAAATGAATGTTCATTTTCCTACAGTCAGTGCACTGTTCCAGAGAGCGTCAGTGTGTGGTCAGCAGTGTTCAATCAATAATGTTATGCAATTCAATTCAAAGGGATTTATTGCATGAGAAAACATACATTTACATTGCCAATGCAAAAAGGAGCTCAATACAACAGTACATCCAAGGCAAAAAATGCTGTACGTTTGAAAGTCAGAATCTTCAAATAAATCAATTTCTATGTGCGGTACCAAAATCACTCGATGCAGGAAGAACACAGTGAATGTCTGGGAACACAACACCTTCATCAATGCACCCCTACCATAGGCACCTTATTAGGCAAGTAAAGCATCAATAATAACATCAGTTGTTGTTGAAGTTGCAACAGGCACACAACATGCATGAAGCTAAAGGTCTGACTCAGAGAGTTTTCTGGTTTCAATGATGAAATGCTGTTGGTTTAGTGGTGAGATTGTAGATAGTTAGTAGCAGTAGTAGTGTTTCAAATACTTTTAAATATAAGCAACCATGCCTAGATCCGCCCCTGCACAACACAATAGCGAAGGAGGCAGTTTACAAATGTTCCTCACTGCAAATAAAAGAAACTGTCAGTCAAAACGCCAGTCAGTCCCTGACGGTCAGGCCACTGTGAAATCCCCTCACTGAAAGTTGGTGCAGGTCAGACATGTCCTCATCAAAACTCTCTCCAAGACACACTGCGCTGACAGCTCTGCTGTCCTAAAGCGGCGTGCCGTTAACCCTCCGTGACAAGGACTGGAACAGGGCGACGAATGAGCAGCCGTGTTCCGTCGGGGAAAACGACCTGCTGGCCTCTCCTTCTGCATCATACTCCTTGCGGTTTCACTCATGCGCGCTGCTGTTCACTTTCTTGTTTACTCGGCTCAGAAAGAATGCCCTCCTACAAGTCTGTTCATCTTACTCAACTGCATCGCAGAGTAAAATATGATCATTATTTATTTTACTCCATTAGCTTTTAGTTACTAGCTACTTTGCAGTCTGCACCCACCTTTCCTTCTCTTAATACAACGCACGCCGATCTAGAAGAACACATGCAGGATTTTAACTGTCCTCCATGCCCAGCATGTGTGCTAAGCAATTACATTCTTTAATCCATCTTTTGATCTGATCGTATCAGCAGCCGATAGCCGTTTTTGTCAAACATACATTTACATTGCCAACACAAAAAGTTCAATACAACAGTACATCCAAGGCAAAAATGATGTACATTTCATTTGGGACAAAATGGGCACAGACATTTTGAAAAAAAAAATGCACCCGCCCCCACTCTATGCTATGCATTCGAATGGGATTATCTCAGATTCTTACCCCTCAATGTACGTGTATTCACTGGCCGAGAGCAGGCACTGTGTGACTGACGACCCGGATGTTTTTGCACGGAGGGTTAGTACGACAAGCGATCAAGACAACACACACACGATTACATCATCATAACATCCAGTTTCGGAGTTCTGGCGCTTCAAAATAATGATTGCAACAAGAAAAATGTGGTACAGGACTATATTCAAGGCGTGCTGTGAGTGACAGTAACTCAAGATTTCTGTGCCATAGTATTTATATATATTTTTTTTTTTGCATTTTAATGAGAAATTTCTCATGTTGACGTCTCCATGAAGATAGTAAGTCCAATTTTGCAGTACAATCTCCTGATCTATCAATATTTTTCTCTCCTTGTCTCTTGCCACGTCGACCCTTCTCTTCTCCTTGCCTCCATCACATCCTCCTCTCCTCTCCTCTCCTCTCCTCTCCTCTCCTCTCCTCTCCTCTCCTCTCCTCTCCTCTCCTCTCCTCTCCTCTCCTCTCCTCTCCTCTCCTCTCCTCTCCTCTCCTCTCCTCCGCAGGGCACTAAAGCTCAGTATCTGGCAGCCAAAGCGTTGAAGAAGCAGTCCTGGAGGTTCCACACCAAGTACATGATGTGGTTTCAGAGACACGAAGAGCCTAAGACCATCACTGATGAGTTTGAGCAGGTCAGTCCCTCTACTGTAACCCCATAGTGTTGCTCTCATAAACCTCCCTACTCAATCTTCTACCGTTTTGTATTTTTATAAAATAAATTAACATGTAAAACAAAATAGTGAAAATAGGTGATCTATAAGCTCAACTTGCGTTATTTGCATTGCATTGTGAGGTTGTAGATCTTTATTTTTACTTTGCTTAAAAGTTACACTTTATAGAATTTATTTTATTCATAAAATCCTTTGCAAAAATGGTTTGAATATATTTTGAATATATTGAATATATTTGAATATTTGATTATCTTTTTAATATACTGTATGAGTGTATGTATAAACACGGAGGAGGATATTCACTTGGGTCCATGACCGACTGCTTGGGAAACAGTGGTTCAGGAAACACGGCTCTAGTCTGGAGCACTCCTTTCATGTCCGTTTCACAATTCACAAGGTCTCGGACAACCCAACAATCCCTGCTTTAATCCCTGAGCAACCTGAGCTGCTTTCGTTTCCACAATACCGACTAAGCAATTGACCAAAACTCGACACCATGTATTGACCACTAACTGTAACTGCCCACAGGCCACATACTGTACACGAGGCTGGGAAACGGTGGAGTACTCCTTTAAGCTCTAGAAGGGAACATTGAGTTCACTGGGGCATGTACGTTTCAGTTCACATTTCACTTTCAAGTGATTTTAGTGGACGTTCTTATCCAGTGCAACGCTGAGTAAGCAATTAAAGTCATTACTGTGTGCATGTGGGTGTCTTGAGTTTGAATGGTCACTGTAGGCACAACTCATTTTGACAAGTACAGTACAAATTAGAGTCGTCCTGATACCGGCACTGCTTTCGGTTCTTGTGCTGATACCACGCTCAAGTACCCTCGAGTCAGAACCAGGCCCAATACCAAAACATTCAATTGACACTAGGTTGAACGAATGCAACAAAAGTAAGTCTGAAAAATCTGCCTTTTCAGGCTTATTAGGCAATTAGGCTAAGATATCCCTCCCTACGGTTCCAACACAACAAGAAAGTCCGTCGCAGTTGCCACATAAGGCCAAGATAGTTAGAAGGCAGGTGATGCCAACAGGGTCCACCCCTTCCACTGGTGTCTCTGGTTTCTATGGTGACGCTCCTTTGCAGTGTACCTCTCATCCACGATGTTAACAAGACCCCAGGTTTGACCGCCGCGAGGCAAGGCATTATATCGAGCACAGAATCATTTTTTTCCCTCACGTCTGAGGGATCTTAAATTCTCTACTGTGGCTGATGCTGCCACTACAAATACAACAAAAGGCATGACAATGTAATTATGTTTTTGTTCCTTGTTTGCACACATTTTCTGAAAATTGCTGTCCAACTGACTCTCTCTCTGTGTCTCTCTGTCTCTCTCTCTCTCTCTCTCTCTCTCTCTCTCTCTCTCTCTCTCTCTCTCTCTCTCTCTCTCTCTCTCTCTCTCTCTCTCTCTCTCTGTCTCTCTCTCCAGGGAACATACATTTACTTCGACTATGAGAAATGGGGCCAGCGCAAGAAGGAAGGATTCACATTCGAGTACAGGTACCTGGAAGACCGAGACCTCCAGTGACACGCACAGACAACAACACGCAGATAAAAACTGACTCACACACTGACTGACGGATGGACTGACGGAGGAAGCGGCGAGAGCAGGAGCAGGCCAAGACGCAGGTGGAAAACACAAGCAGAGAAGAGAGGGATTTTGACAGAGTAAGAAAAGAAGGGTGGACGTTTGACAGAAAGGCCCTTTACATTCCTGGATTTGACGCTTGACTTGCGAAGAGGGAAGAAGGAAAGTCCACGGATGCAGCGTCTGGCGAAGCACTTAAAACCAAGCTCCTCCCCCAATACCCTTCCAACACTTGACTCCTTCCATTCCCTCCTTTTCCTTTTCCTCTCCTCCTCGTCCTTTTCATGTCCTCTCCATCCCTCCCTCCATCACTAACAATGCCTTCTTTTTCTTTCTCTTTTGCCAATGAAGCTGTTTTTAGTCTCTTATTAAAACTGGAACTCTCTTTTAAAGACAACAAACTCTTTCTCTCTTCAAGATCATGTAAACCACAAAGGAGTAACTTAATCACACAACATCACGACTATCAAAAGCTCTTTTTTCTCTGTTATGCTCTCTGAAAGTGCTGGTTCTCCATGTCTGGTTCGGGGCCACGTGAACCAGATATAACCTGAACAGTTTCGGTCCACATTGCATCTAAATATATATCAGACCTTTTGGGATAAAAGTGCTGCCTGCGACCTGAAGAATCTTCAGGCTGGCACGAAGCTGGCTTAATTAGAACTATACAGGGAATAGAGTCGCTTCAGGTACAGTATGTTCCGGAATATGACCTTTGACGTTCAGAATGTTCTCAACCGCATTAAGATGCCAAACTACTCAACCCCCACAATGGGCTCAAAGCTACCGGTGCATCGCTAGAGTAAGAAACGTCACCGTAAAAAGTTCCAAACTGCACAGCAATATGCTTATGATTTCATCAGAAATCAAGGTGTCCAGCCACATGGACTGTGAGTCTCTCGGTCTGGGAATACAAATTTACAAATAAAAATTTGGTACAAAAATTGAACACCGAGAATTACATTTCTATATTCTCAGAATTACAGATCCATAAAGGGTCCATTTTAACCACTGATAAGCCCCCTCCCTCGGACCCGACATTGAGAACCAGTGTTTTAAAACCCACACGTTGCCCATTCCTCATCCCCACCTTTTCTTAGAGCCAAAGACCATTAGTTGTCTTTTGTTGTTGTTTTTTTTTTACTGCTGCATATTGAGTGGCAGCGTTGCAGTGCAATGAGAACTGATTATGGTGGTACAGCCAGCGTACAAGCCCTACCCGCACAGTGATCATCATCATGTGGCCGAACCGCCGTCAGAATTTCAACGGAGGACGTGGAGATGAATTTATAATCAATGGAGTCTTCTGCACGCCTGAGTTGCGTGGCAGACGATCCAAAGTTGCAGCACATGCGTAACACAAGGCGCTCTCATCATGTCTCTTAAGCCACACTTGTCGGTGTTGATCAGACATTTTTGTTGTGAAGCACTTGAAATTAAGACCTTTATCTGAATCTTTGGTCACGCTCAATTATGACAGGCCTGGAAAGAAATCATGCAAATTTTATTTCAGATGAGATGTTTTTAATTGTCAGTGGGAGTATCAAAAAGGTCATTTTCTGATTGTACGCATTCTACGCAAGGGTATCATCCAAAGAGTTCTGACTTACATACAGGCACTCTCTCCGGTCAAGTAATGGGTTAAAAGTTCCCCATGTATGTGTTTTAAGATTGAGGGCCCTGTTTTCATTGTCTTAAGTGCCAGGTCCTATGACTTAAGTCAAAAACTTTGAGGTGTGGCAAAGCTATTTGGCCTCTCAAAAACAGCCAAACAACTTTGCCACACCTCCAAAAATTTTTTACTTGGGTCATAAGACCTGATACTTAAGACATCAAAATAGACCCCCTAGACCAGGGGTGGGCAACCCGCGGCTCGCGAGCCACATGCGGCTCTTCAGCTGGTTACATGCGGCTCTTAAGGGGCTTCCACATGGAACCATCAAAAACGCTCGGCATGGTGCAGTCATTCATTCACTATACAGTGGTGCCTAACCACTCGACCACGGACTGATTCCTAGTCGACCACGGAGGTGTAGGTGTATGTTTTTGACTTGTCATATAATTTGGGGGATTGTAAACCTTTTTTCTAAATACATTTCTATATGTTTTAATAGTGTGTCTTTGCATTGCGCACCTGCACACAAACGCACGTGTCTTATGGCAGGAGACTGGAATCTATTTACGACCGTGACGGCCGTCGCGGCGGTTTTATAACCATTGTGACTGTTTGATGTGGCTCTTTGCAGTAACACAGTGAAAAATGTGGCTCTTAGTCTATGACTGGTTGGCCACCCCTGCTCTAGACTTTAGACCTTAATTCTTATTTATCATCTCACTACTTACAAAAGCCATCAAAGCGGGGTTGTACGCGCAACACAAAAAAAGGAGCCGAGTGCGAAATGGCCACCAAGCCACCAGCTAAGTCCTGGCGAATCCTTTGTCTGTTGCTGGTAAAGATACTGTCTACTCTTACTACCAGCACCTTTGGCAGCTAAAACCAACCGTTGTTTTGGAGGTCCTGTTGTTTTCATAAAATCCAGCTGGCTGGTAATACACTGTGTCTGACGACATTTTGGGATGAGCCAGTCAGTCCCTGCTGGTGGCCTGGTGAGCCAGAAGGTTTGGTTTGGCCTCATACATATTACATACAGAACCAGTTAGTTCGCACTCCTAACAGTACATACACACGTACAGTTCACCATGACGCCTCCAACACTTTTTTTTATTAACTCACACCGTACCTGATCATAATACATGCGTCACACGAAAGCCTCTAAAGTAGCAGATCTGCCAGCTAAAAATGCAATATGACATGTCTATTTGAGCTTGTATAAATAAAAACATTCTAAGCACAGATTCCTCTTAATGCAATAATGTGACATTTCACTCCAGAAATTGAAGGACATCTTCTACATTAAGAGTGTCTGATTAAAAAAAAAACAAAAAAAACGCCCGTACAAATTCTAAATAAATGCAATTTCCCAGGTTAACACACTGGTTAACATTATGACACGAAGTCATTGTAAGGTATCGCACAAATTCCGCTATACCCTCTTCCTTTAGAGAGCCACCATGTCGCTTCATGCCACAAAGGGCTTCTACAAAACTAAGACCTGTATTTAATAGGCCTTAGAAACCCTTCCTTCCGACCATAATTCATCCATTTGTCCTCATCACCAATCACTCCACCCAACCCACCACCTCAGCCACCTCACTGGAGCATTTGAAGCCCTATTTAAGGAAAAGGGATTTCGCCACTGGTATGGACCCTCTGCCTTTTTAGTAGGTCGGCTTCAAGGTCCATCATTTCTTTGGCACTGAAGTTCTCAGGAAGATTCCAATAAACCAGTGTTTATCAGGGACCCTCAGGGTTGACGGGAGGGGAGGGTAGGGGAGGGGGTCCCGTATGGACCCTTAACCCTCAAATGGCCTGTAACCCTGACAGTTATGGGAGTCCTTTTTTAAATTAGAACGTTTGAGAAGCGCTGCAATAATAAAAAACCCTAGGTTTCTCAAGGACTCCCAGACGGATGGGCACTATTATCAGATATGTTCACATGTTTTTAACTCCCCCCGGTGTAATGAAATCAGCGCCTGGCCTTCGCATCGTATTGGAAAGAAGACCAGCCATCTTGGGTCTAATAATGGCCAGGGCTGAGCCTCAATTACCACCATAGGTGACAATCCCATTCCTTAAAAGAAGACACTAAAGAACCATACACGCCAAGTAATCACTCAGGGTCTTATGCCATCTGAACTGAATTTGGGTGTTAAAAAAAACCTTACAATTATCCCAAAGTTTCAAGCCTGCAGATCTGCTAGCTTACGCTTTTGTGTGTGACGATGTTGTATGGTGAAAGGGTAATTCCACCCATTTTCAACATTTTTTTCCTGAGTGTACAAATGCAACCAAATGAATGGTTCCATTTGTACCCTCTCAGAAAAAATAAGTGTCTAAAGAAATCCATTAACATGGTGAAAATACATCTTGATGATGTCATCAAGATGTTTCACCATGTTAGTGGTTTTCTTCAGACCTCCATTTCTTGGGAACACAGAATAGGGGGAACTTTTTTATCATGTCCATCCAACACCTCTAGGGTATACTAATGACATATTAGAATGTTGAAAATGGGTGGAGTTCCCCTTTAAGCAGGGCGTATTAAAAAAAAAGAACAAAAAGTTACAATATGGAGAAAGACCCCGACAATGCCCCGACAAACACACCTGAGGCTGTTGGGGCGGGTTTAAGTCAACAAAATAATTTCTCTCTTCCTCTGAACCCTTCATCATTCCTCCTCCTTTTTTTGGGCCCTCTTACCTTACTCTTCTGGTTGTACTGAAAAACAGCAGGAACCAAGTGACATCTTTACCAGCACTGCTGCCCCCTCCTCCTCCTCCTCCTCTTCCTCCTGACCCCCCTGTGTTGGGTCTCTACTTCTCTACACTGAATGTTTACATTAAAGAGGGCTTGAACCAGGCGGAGCGGACAGAGGGCCCACAATTATAACACATTCACTGCCTAAATGTCCTTATTGTTATTGTTGACGTTATTACCTTGGTGATCTTAGCTTTACCCACCCTCCTTGCCTTTGCAAAAGTCTCTTGCGTGAAAACGGTGGTTCTACAACGTATAAACTTCCATCTGATTTCCTTAACCACCGATGGTTGTAGCTGGGGACCTCCTGGAACCCCCTCTTTGAGACTTAAGAGGACCACTGGCATTACAAAGGAGCTACCTGGGTGTAGCTCTCCTGTTGTAAACCTTTCCCTCTCTTGTAGGGGTGTAACCATACCAAAAAACGTCACCATACGATAATGTCACAATAACAATATTTGTTACATCCCTCCCTGTCTGTCTTTGGCACTTTTTTTTTCTTGAGCAACGAGCAAGCCAGCGCCATTCTCCTCCCTGTACAGTTGTACAGTACCTTTTTATTAATTTCTTTTTTTTTTCTCAGGAAGTGCTTCATTGGCTATTTTAACCAGGAAATAAAGCCACACATTCATCATCGTCGTTATATAACCCCACCAACCCTCCCCATTCAGATTTAACAGACTCACAGCAAACTTACCATTCATTGTTTTTATGCTCCATTTATTTTTTATTAATTAAATCACCCCTCCCACCATCTCCCCCGGTAATCACCAATGGCCCTCTCATTTCATAAATAATGCTCTTATTATTTGTAAGAAGAAAAAAAAACAAATACGTCTTTTATCCTCCAACATTTGGAGCGTCAACTGAGGTATTTTGTTGTTTTTTTGAACACGTGTTTGTATTTTTTTCCTCTCCTGAAGAGAAAAACACATTAAGGAGTTTGACTTTTTTTTTTTTATAAATGTGGGTGTGTGTGGGAGGAGGCGTTTTGACAGTCAGACAGACAAGCAAAGTCTAAAGTTGGGTAGAAACCTTGTATATCCAAATCTGTTAAGATTTCAGGAAAAATAATCATGATTCGATGTTGGAAATTCAGTCGGTTTTTCGCTACTTTTGTGCTAAACTTGTACGATAAAGGATACTCTCATTTCAACAACCTATACAACATTATTTGAAGTACGAAGATACAAGGTTCCTTCCACGACGGTGATTGAAAAACAAATAGCTCTTTTCCACGTTGACAGGACAGTCCAGCTTTTATTTTCCTTTCTCATTTTCATTGAAGATTATTTTGGTGAAGTTGAAAGGTGGCGAGAGAGCACCAGAGAAGCCCAAATGTGAATGTCTGTCTCTCTCTCTCTCTCTGCCCCAACGTTTTTACAAAGTGTTGTACAGTTTTTGTTTTGTTGTTGTTTTTGTTTTTTCAAATCAAGCCCCTCCTCTCCGCTCTCTCGCTCTCCCTCTCTTCTCTCCCCTTCATTCTTTCATTTGTCATCGTCATCGGGGACAGTGTGACTACATTGACACTTGCAAAGTGGAGCTTTGGGGCGGGATGGGGAGGGGGGGGAGACGAAGCAAAGTACATATTGACATAACCATGAATAAAAGATTGTAAGATATTAATAAAAAATAATTACTTTTCAGAAAATGAACAACCTTTTATTTTCATTTATTTTTATATTATATACGATGCGCAATGTAATTTTCCTTTTCTACCATGGATTTGAACAAGTTTTCAGGCCGATGGCTTTTCTATGAACCTGTTCAGCTCCTCGACCTGATCCTGCTTCTGTGAAGGAGTCACAGTAGTGGGAGGAGAAGATATAGAGATGTCTTACTTAACTACATGTATGTTATGCAACCTTTCCCTTTTGTAAGTGTTGAATTAATTTACCATTGAACTACTAATAGCCTGCTTGCTGCTTAAATTAAATCTTGGCCATCAGGTAAGAATTTGTGGCAGATCCTGTGTCCAGGTATAATTATAGTTAATAATAAGTAGTAATAATAAGTAGTGAGTACCAAAAAAAATCTTTGTCCGACTCCAACCTTAGTCACTGACGCAACAGTAAAACAAGATAATACAGAATTGCTGTTTCCTTGCAATGTTGTCTGTTTGTCCCTGAGTCAGTGTTTTATTAGATGGAGAGAGAACCAGGAGACAGACAAGGAGAGAGAGACGGGCAACAGACAGACAGGCTGGAAGACAACTAAGACCAGCTACTGTTCATACAGTATGAGAGCTGGTTGATGATGTGAAGCTCTTCAATGTTCAGTAAGTGATTTTGTTGTATGCCTCTAGGTTCTCTATCACACTATATTTTTTGCTATAGAGCAGTCGTTTTCAACCAGTGGTCTGGGGACCACCAGTGGTCCTTGAGAGGATTTCAGCTAAATGATGAACAGTTACAGTAACCAAATGGATCCTTATGAATCTCTAACTCCTGAGAGCATAACTCAAAACCATTAACGCATAAAATAGAAAAGTAAAAGTAAACATGAACTACTAAATTCTCAAGAATCTACACAAATAGAAAACGTAGAAAATCTAAATCAGTATCACATGTCAAAAGTCAAATAGTGACTTTTTTCCAGACCCCACATAAAGTCGCTATTTGACTTTCCAAAGTCAAATAGTGACTTTCTGAAGAGGGCGTGGCTTTCCTTTTGTCTTGCAAAAAAAATAAAAAATGCATCAAAACAGTAGCGGCACTGATTCGAACCGCCAACCTACTGACTACTGGCCAACCTGCTTTACCTCCTGAACCACCGCGCCCCCTGCTGATTTGGGCATAGTTTTACTGATATTATGGTTAGGCGTAGTAAAACTATGCCTAACCCTAACTAACCCTAAACCTAACCTCAGTAAAACTATGCCTAAACTTAACCATAACCTTAGTAAAACTATGCCTAAACTTAACCTCAGTAAAACTATCACTAACCTCAGTAAAACTATGCCTAACCCTAATCTCAGTAAAACTATGCTGAAATCAGCAGGGGGCGCGGTGGTTCAGGAGGTAAAGCAGGTTGGCCAGTAGTCAGTAGGTTGGCGGTTCGAATCAGTGCCGCTACTGTTTTGATGCATTTTTTATTTTTTTTGCAAGACAAAAGGAAAGCCACGCCCTCTTCAGAAAGTCACTATTTGACTTTGGAAAGTCAAATAGTGACTTTATGTGGGGTCTGGAAAAAAGTCACTATTTGACTTTTTCCTGTGATACTGTGTTGCAAAATCTAAATTGTGAAAAGCAGAATTAGGAAAAGCAGAAGAATTGTTATTTTGACCAACGTTTTGCCAGTTATCTCTTAAATTGTGAACAAAAAAACGTGAAAATCCTTGCTTTCGGGTCTGAGAGGTTAAACTCAATATCAAATGGTGGCCCGTGCTAAAATGCTGAATAAATGTGGGCCCTGGTATGAAAAAAGATTGAAAACCACTGAAGTATTGCATCTCTAGTTGCAGCCCTGCCCTACCTAGCACCCCACCCTGTTGTGTGTTCATGAGAGCGGCCAGATGAAATCAGTGCTGCACAGTGGAGTGGATCTGGGGCACAGCCAGGCCAGATGAATAATACACACTAGTGTTAGTGCTTTCTCAAAGCATTCTCGTGTCCAGGACCCTGCGCTGTCTGCTCTGCTGTCAAGCTGCTCTCCAAACACGCGGCTCTTCTTCTTCTTCTCAAAGGGTTTTTGGGGAAACCCCTCTAGAGTCCACGGGTCCTTGCTTCTTAGTTGGAACTTGGAAGGGATATCCCGAGCTAAATTATTAAGTATACCATTCACAATTTAGGCATTTGGCAAATGCTCTCTTAATCCAGAGCGAAAGAAAGTTAGTTAGCTGAGATTGTTTTATCTACTTGAGCTGGGGATGCCCTCCCTCCCTCCGCCCTGAGTCCAGGCCCCACTTTGACAAACCCTGTTTAGGATGGAGAGCAACTTTATGAGGGCAGAGTTAACTCACATAGTCAATCTGGGCCACAGCCAGCTGAATAATACACACTGCTACCCTGCGCTGAAGTCACAACACATCACACCATGGGGCACAGCTGGTACAAAGTGCTCTACTCCACTACTTTTTCATTACTTTATTATTACAAATACCACTTCATCTATCTGAAAATAGGCAAAATCACGAGCCTCAAGTTTGTGAGCATCGTAGGCCTGCCGTTCAGGACGGTTTGGGCAAATTTCGAAAGAGAATGTTATGTGAACTGGGTCATTAATGACTACTATTACCTTTTTGCGTGCAGACATTTTGAATGCATGGCACTTTTTTCTTTCTTCTCTCTCCTTCCACAGGCTTCTCTCCTGGTTCGGCCATGCGATATGGAGTGCAGCAGTCAACACGCGTTCCCCATCACATGAATATTACAAAACGCGGTGGCAGTAATGCTAGGTAATGTGTCAGGCCTTTTTAAGAACGTGTGAGTGCAATTTACCTCCTCCTTCCTTGGAAACAATGGAGCTATAATGGGTCTCCTTCTTTACCGTATAGGTGGGAGAGGGAGAGAGTGACTGAGAGGGGCAGAGAACGGAGGAGACGGAGGAACAGGCTGTTCCCGTGTCGTAAGTGCACGCACCGGCTTTTTAATTTCTTTGGCATTATGGGAGGAAGTGCATTAGACGACATGTGGTTCGCCGCACAAGTCAAAGTGAGGGCATACAGTACGTGCGGCATACAGCGGTGTTCCCAAACTTGCGGCCCTGAGGTGGGGCGTGGGGCGGGTGGGGGGGTTTGACTCCCGGGCGTTACGCAGGCTATCTGCACCTTTCTAAAGTGACAATTGGGACCTTTTTAACACCTCTAAAATGAATAAGGTGCAGAGTGAGTTGGATGGTTAATGAGGTGACATGCAATGTCAAAGCAATGGCGAGAAGTTGCGCGAACTGAACAGACAGTAAAACTGAACAGACAATAAATCACAATTATTTCAAACATATGTTTTCTTAAAAGTGAAAGTTATAACATAATCTACAGGCTCAGAATGCATTCTGAGGCAGATTAAAACATAAATTTTGATATACCCCGGTCATCTGCCGGAATGACCAGGTTTTGTTTCAGATCTCTTTTCTAGCCTTTTTTTGTTTTGTTTTAATGCAGTGGAAAATACACATTATTCCATTATTCATTTCCACCGTTCATCTCATGCATCTCCAGGGATTCCTTTTTGTGATGTCCTTTTGCACATGTTTACAATCTCCTTAAGGCAGAATGTGAGTCTTAAGTCACTTGTATACCATTCAAACATCACTTAAAATCCACTTCTTCCACTTCCTCCTCATACAGAAATGATGTTGACCCGGCCAGCCGTTTCCTTTCGTGTATAGAAGGAGCCTCGTCCATTTAGACATCACCAGAATCCCTAAATATAGTCAAATTACTCTTTCTAACAAGAAAATCAAATCAAAGAGATGCACTCTTACATCTTTTAAGCTGCTGTAGCACCGCTCCAAGATGCACACGCACGCATAACTGCTGAATGTGTATCATACATAGTTATACCAGGGAGTGCAGTGGTGAATTTTAGGACATTCTTTACTCATTTTCAACCCAACTTTATATAATTGTCTCTCACTAATGTGCATTTTAGGTCTTGAGCTGAAAGGTTTTTCCAACTCTTGGTCTTAGAGTAGGAGATAAATTATGTATTCAACATCTAAGGTAGGGTACGTGATCTTTTTGGTTTATTCAGTAACGCAAAGTCTCCCTGCAAGGGTGGCAGTGGCTCAGGGGTAGAGCCACCGGATGGTGACCGCAAGTTTCCCAGTTTGAACCACGGTTTGAACCCCAGAGTTAGTGTCGACGTGTCCCTGAGCAAGACACTTAACCCCTAATTGCTCCTGTTGCGCTGGTCAGTACCTTGCATGGTTTCCTCCGCCATTGGTGTGTGAATAGGTGAATGGGAACTACTATCTGTAAAGTGTCTAGTTAGTGTTTTATCGAACAGATTTGGCATCACAGTTTGGTTCGGCAATCTCTCAGTGCAACTGAGGTCCAAACTACTCAGGTTGGTGCAAACTGCAGGGAAGATCATAGGAGTTAGACAACTCCCCTCCCTGCAGTCTATTTATGAGCAGTCTACACTGAAACAGGCTCAAAAGATCAGTGATGCTACCCATGTTTTAAATGGAGAGTTCATACTTCTACCATCTGGGAGAAAGTATAAAGAACCAAAGTGGAAATACATCAGGTTTAAAAGGTCATTTGTACCAGCGTCAACTAAAATGCTGAATGAGGCTTTGAAACAGTAGCAAACACTTAAGACGACCCTGTACCATTGTGTAATGTTGTGTCACTGTTGTGTCTGTGCTTGTCTCTGATGTTTCATGTATGGCTGTAGTAGGGGTGTAAGCCCAAGACAAATTTCCCTCGTGGACAATAAAGTTTACCTTGACCTTGGATGAAGGCGCTATAACTGCATCATTTACCTGTCTCTGCAGGTCTTTCGTAAACATATGTTACATTTTAAGGTACGTGACAACATTTCAACCAGTCAGGAGGAAGTAGCCATTTATCATGTCTGTAGTGCTGCAATTCCAATTTTGACGCTCATTTCCTTTGCATCATTCACATGTTTAAAGGGAAAATTCCACCCATTTTCAAAATTTTCCTGAGAGGAAACAAATGTGAACCAAATGGAGCCTAGTGGGTCCATTTGGTTCCATTTGTACCCTCTCAGGAAAAAGGGTCCTAAAAGAAAAATCATTACCATGGTGAAACACAGCTTGATGAGGTCATCAAGATGTTTCACCATGTTAATGATTGCTTTTCAGACCTCCATTTCTAGGAAACACAGAATGGGAGGAGCTTTTTATCATGTCCACACAACATCTCTAAGGTATATTAATGACATAGTAAAATGTTGAAAATGGGTGGATTCCCCTTTAATTTGTACCCTGATGCCTCACTGAGTGGGATTTCCTGAATGGATGAAAATGAGTACATGGAAAGACATTTTCTGTTATCTCACTTATACTCTACACTTTTTTATTATTTTGGCCAGAGGATGGAGCTAGAACAAAAGGTCATGACAAGCCACTCAACCACCCACCCATTTTTCCATCTTTTACTGCTTAGCTGGAGTCTACTTTAAAAAAAAATATATATATAAAAGAATTACTCCAGCACTTTAACTCGAGTAGAAATTTGACAAAGCAAACCTGGACTTGGCGTGGTAGTGTTGTACTACTTGTATCTAAAATATCAGAACAAAAAGGTTCTCAAAACCAAATAGAAGAAACATGTTTTGAGGTCAATACATGAAGGCGTATTTGACACGTTTTTCATGTTATTTGCCTTCCATGCAGCCTGTGAATGAAAAAAGGGCTTTAAAGGAGAATTTGCAGTTGATTTATTTCCCAAAAAAGTGGCCAGTTGTTATTTTGTGGAACTGGCTGCTTAGTGGCTGTTTCCACTGCCCAAACCTAAGCTTGTAATGGGGCTATGGCAGTGGTCTTCAACCTTTTTCATAGCAGGGTCCACTATTTATTCAGAATTTGAGCCACGGACCACCATTTGATGACATTTTAGCCCCACAGAAGATTTTTTTTTTTTGTTTTTGTCCACGATTCCAGGCTTGTCTATTGGACAATAGCAGTTTGGGAGGGGCTTGTCCATAGGACAACCTTTTTGGAAATAAATCAACCGCAAATAAAGCCTTCTGGGATGGAATTCTCCTTTTATTGTCCACTTCTTTCTATCATCCACCGTATACTGTACTTTGACTGGAGTAGCTGTAGCTGAGGGTGTTATAGCCTATACTCTGTCCAGTACTGGACAGCACTGACTGACTGACTGACTGACCGACAGACAGCAAGCCTGAAGGCTTTGGTTTTTACACTGCCTGATATGGGTGGAGAAACCGTCCAAGGGTCTATTCAACACACACACACACACACACACACACACACACACACACGTGCGCGCACATGACACTGACCCATCCACCCCCCCCCCCCCCCCCCCCCCCCCACGTAGTAAAATGTATGAACCGATAAGCGTCAACTCAGGCCAAATGTAGGTCACTGCAACGAATGGCGACGGGTGACTGAGAGCCCGAGAGGCACTTTAAGTCATACTTGCGTATTATTCACATATCGTTCGCCGTCAGATGGAAACCCTGTATGTCCAAAACTGTTCCCTTTTTATTATTATTATTATTATTATTATTATTATTATTATTATTATTATTATTATTATTATTATTATTATTATTTAAAAAAAATGCCTTTTCAAATAGTGTTCACAACAGGAGGGGTTTGTGAGCTTGTAGATCGGCTATTTGTGTGTGACAAGGAGGAGTAGAGGAGTATCTTGGGTGTTATGTTAATCTGCAAATATGTTGTAGAAACCATACAATGCTATTCAAACGATGTACAAAGATGTACAAGGATTAATATTCTGCCCCAAAGAGTGATGATATTCAAACATTTGTACAACATGCAAATACACACACACTTGTACAAATTCTTGGGCACATACCTGTATATATACACACACACACACACACACACACACACACACACACACACACACACACACACACACACACACACACACACACTATGGGACTTTTTGGCACAGCCCACATTAATTGTACATTTTTCAACACAACATGACCTAAAGCAGCAATCCATTCAAACTCATGTGAATAATCCTCTGCAGGCGTTTTCTGTTTCATAATCCAGTTTGGATGTGTTCTGGGTTGGCAGCAGCAGAGCTGACTATGAAGGGTTGAGTAAATGTTATCTGAAACGGTCAGTAGTTGGAGGTGGACTCCATAGACTTCAGGGATGGATTCAAATCAAAATTCAAATTGTTGACCTAAATTTAACAAACTTGTGGTGGCCATCCAGGAGCTTTTTCAGGGCCTCAAACCCATGCAGAGGCGGTCCCTTACTCTCTTTTCCCAGAAGGGCCCTTGTGAGCCAAGGGCCCCCGGGCGTCAATGGCTATTCTGGCCCTGCTAGTTTTCCATTGAGGAATTATTTTAGGAAGTATTATTGACTGTGTGACCTATATGGTTCAAGAGTTACTTATAGGTCAGAAGGCGTCTACCAACGTCACTTTATAGACATCTAAAAATAGCCTGGCTATTCAAGATCTAAATATTGACCGTTTATTTATAGACGTTGACCACCAGTGGTCCTTAGCAGGATTCCAGTTGGTCTCCTAAATGATGGAGAGTTGGTAACCAAATGGACCATTGTAGATTTTTAATTCTTGAGAGTGAAAAAAAATGTTACGCTCTCCTGAGTTAAATTATTGTTAAACATCATAATTATTTTAATTTTTAAGTCGATGTAGAAAAAAATGATATTTCCCGTTTTCCCACATTTGTCCTAAATACAAAATAGAATTCAGAACAAAAACAAAATATTCTTTAGTGTTGGGTCTGAGAGACTAGACTTCATCAACTGGTGGTCAAATTCTAATTACATAGTGGTATCAAAAATGTTGAACTCTGGTCTAATACACTAAATGATCGAGTTCTCATTGGGAGAGAGACACACAGGCAGACAAGGGTGAAAACATAATCTCTGACCTGCTGAAGATAACGACACATGTGCTCCTTTGTCTTGAGTTAATTGGACCACCAGGAAGAATGGATAGCTTTCGTTCAGACGGAAACTAATGCAATCCATTCTAAATGAACAATAATCCATAGTGTCATCATCGTTGAAGAGTTGCACCTCTAGATATTTCTGATAGATCTCGCCGGATCTACCATTTCCCAATTGGGTGGGTGGCAGGTGAAAATGGTATGGGGGTGGCTTCATACCATTGCATACCAAATGCTGTTGGTTTAGTGGCACAACCGTAGTTACTTAGTAGCAGTAGTAGTGTTTCATAATCACTTTAACTATAAGCACTTTAATTTGAAATATCTTTGAAATTTGTGTTGTTTTGCCATCATGTTCTGGTGGGTTCATGTTCAGTCAGGGCATTTAGGGGGGCATTGCCCCCCCATGCCCATGCCTAGATCCGCCCCTGCTTCTGTCTTTCATCTTGCCATGATGATGGCCTGGCTGTATTTTCCACGTCACCCACTCTAGGGGATGGAGGTGTGTGTGTGGGTGGGGCAGGGGCAGTGGGGGGTTGATGGGAAAGGAGGGGGAGGGGTGGGTCAACAAAGAGGCATGAGTCAAGCAGTCCTCTGGACAGGAAAGAGTGCGTCACCCACATAAGCCCACGCACCTCATACACACACACACACACACACACACACACACACACACACACACGCACACACACACGCACACACGCACTCACACAGTGACACTGCATGACCGCTTTGTAGACAAAGGCCTCCACTTTATTTTGCATAATGTGACAACACTCACACAAACACTGTGTGGAGGTGAGACACACATAGAGAGATGGAGAGCCATAAACAAACATTCTGGTCTTATCATTCTGATCTCATCGTCTAAGTCAGGGGTTTTCAAACTTTTTCATAGCAGGGCAAAATTTTGGTTTGCCAGTTTTCTATTTATAGATCCTTGAAAATTAAATGATTTAGCTTCAATGACAGCTTCAAAATTCCTTTAATCATCATGATTATGTCCAAAATATGCCAATGACCGAACTTCAGTTCGAATTGGCCACATTTATTGCAAAAAAAAAACATGCTTTTTGAACAGTAATGTGATCCATTATTCACACTGTACATCATTTGGTGTTCATATATTCACAGGTAAGGTCCTAGTATAAGAAATTATCAGCAAGATAAGAAATTATCTTGCTTTCTTTCAGTAGTCATGCCCTATTTGGTTATTTTTTCCATTTTTTGTCCTCAAATGGCCTTCGGTGAAAGTAGACTTGACTATTAAAAATGTACAAAAATCTATAAATTATGCCATTAACATATGAATCTATAATAATGTGGTTGACACAACCCTGTTATTATTTTATACCATATAAAATATATATCAAAATATTAATTTAATGCCAGGGATGGGAAATTGTGTTTTTTTCCCCCTTAAAGTTAAAGATGTCCCTATTGTGGAGTATGCAGAAAAGTATTCGGTCAGATTTACCAGTTTGGACCCTTGGCTTGCGGGTCTGTTTGGTTTCATATTACACTCAAGAGTTCAAATATTCATCAGAATTGGCTCATGTCTACACAACTAGAGAATGTAGAAGATTAATGGTTATTTTGATTTGTATGTTTGCTTGTTTGCGGACAAAAGCAAGAAGAAATCTTTAGTTTTGGGGTCTGTGGGGTCTAAAATGTCCTCAGGTGGTGGTCTGTGGCTCAAATGATGAATAAGTGGGCCCTGGAATCAAAAAGGTTGAAAACCACTGCAATAGAAAGCCTGTGTTTTTTTCTATTAGCTTGGAATCCCTATTGATGATATACAGTATATCACTGGTGGACTAGTTTGTGGAGGGACTGCCCCACAGCTCCCGTATCCCATGAGACATAGACCGAGAAAATGATGTTATTTCATCACAATCATTAGTGAGGACCAATTACATGAAGATGGGTAGGAAAGTGGTCCTTTAACCCAGGTTAAACTGTAGCGGATTAACTGATTAACCAGGTGTTAACCAGGCGTGGCCATGCGGTGAACAACATGCAACCAAGTCAACCGTGAGAGAGAGACTATATAATGTATCTGCCGGAACGTAAACCTCATATGTCCCAAACTCTTAATGTTCAGGATTATTATTAATATTATTAAATGCATAAGTAGCGAGTCGACAGTGCCGCAAGGATCTGCTGCTTTTAATGTTCATTTTGTGATGGTGTATTTGTGATCATTATTGTACAAAAGAAATACCACGTAAAATATGGAGATGAGAGGTTTCTGCCCGCGACAGCAATGATGGGCACAACACAACAGCAAGCAACCCCATGGCACCACACTGCCATATGTTAACAGAGCACTTTGCAGTTACACATCTCTCTCTCACACACACACACACACACACACACACACACACACACACACACACACACACACAGAGGTTGTCTTGCTATACTTGTGAGGACGATATCAGCATTGTTAAGTCAGTGCCATTACCTGCTGCAGTTTAAGCATATATACCTCAGCATGTCTGACTTTAATCATGTGAGCTTGTCGATCCGCTATTTTTGCACATTTTGCTATACAGAATCGTATACAGCACTGCCTGTATACTGTATATGCATCAAGCCTAAACGTAACCATGTTTGGTCCTCACAATGTCTGAAATGATGCTATATAGTTGTTGTGTGTGTAGTATGCTATAGTTATCAAGTACACACACACAGTGTTGTGCTGGAACATGGAGGTGAACACACTGCACACTAAAGCAATTAATTAAAAACAGATTTAGGACACGGAGTGCCTCGAGGAGGTTGAACGGGTTTGGTGATGGAGAGGTCAGAAGGTTTATTTTATTATTATTTATATATCTATTTTTTATTGCACCCTTGGACAAGGTCTGTTTGTAAAACTTGTGAAGAGGATGACGGTCAGGAGGGGGGCAGCGGACAAACCCGATAACGATCGGCATAAATAAAAGGCCCCTGAGCAAGGCACTGAACTGTGTGCAGTCACAACATTAACACACGCCAGTGCACTTTTGCCCTTTCCCTCAGCAGTTACCGCCAGTCAGGGGTGCCTGATGTGTGCAAGGCAATTAAACACATGAGTCCCTATTACGGGAGTGTGTGGGTGTATGGGGGTGGGGGATATCTCCATATTTTATCTCTACACTTTTAGTTTATGTCGTGTCAAGTTCTACAGTTTGCACTGTACCGGCATATCGGCATCCGTCCCAAAAATATGTCATCGGTCACGCTCTAATTTGCATGTATTTAATTGGCCTTCTTGTTTTAAGTGTGTGCTAGAGCAGTGGTTTTCAATCTTTTTCATACCAGGGCCCACCATTTGATGACATTTTAGCCACCGACCACCATATGATGACATTTTAGCCCCACAGACCCCAAACTAAAGATTACTTTTGCTTCTGTCCACAGTTCCAGGCTGGATTTAGCCAAACATTTACTGTAGATCAAGATGACCATTAATCTTCCACATTCTCTAGTTGTGTAGACTTGGGCTATTTCAGATGGTGAATATTTTAAGTGTAAAAATTAAACCAAATGGACCCGCAACTTAGGCTCCCTTTGGTTTCATTTTTACGCTCTAAAAGAGTTACATCTGATTAACCAACTTTCCATCATTTAGCCTGGGCACCACCTGGAATCTCTCAGGGATCACTGGTGGTCCTCGGACCACCTGTTGAAAACCCCTGTGCTAGAGCACCACGGGTGCATCTTGCTGATCATGACGACGTCACTGGGTTTTGGGGACATTCGGTGCGTAATCCTGTTAGATTTATTGAGATTGATCGTGTTCCTGTGTCACTGCATGGTCTCTGCAGTCAGACTAGTCTAGCTGTTGACTCACATACACTCATAAAGGACCACCATGGAAACGTGCCTGCAGGCTTTATCTTTTCTTTTTCTTCAATGGACTAATCAATCAAACTCACAGAGTAAAGCGGATGGATGCCCCGTCGCCCCTACTTCCGTTTTCTCTTTATATGGTAGTTGCATCAGGGTGGCATGCAAAACAATCCAAGATATTTCAGTGCTTATTTATAGTATTTGAAACACTACTATACTGCTACTAACTAACTACAATCATCTCGCCACTAAACCAACAGCATTTCATCGTTGATAACAGAAAACTCTCCTTTAGCTTTAGCTTTATGCATGCTGCGTGTCTGTTGCAACTTCAACAACAACTGATGCTATTATTGATGCTAAATTGCCTAATAAAAGTCCTGTAACAAAAAATGGTATGGGTGCAGCTTCATCGCCCGTGGCGCGAAGGCGATGAAGCCGCACCTATGCCATTTTCTCTTGCCCCCCCTCATACATTTGTCCTTACTGTATATTTAATTTGCTGAAGAACACATCACCTGATGCTATCAGCATGAATGGAGATTCAAGGGCAAGAACAATTAGGTATAGAGGGCAATGTGTAGTTACCTCTCCATACTGTAATGTTTAAGAGCCTGCTGACTCAGTATGCTATATATGGCAAGGTAATTACAACTGACTCCAAAGGACAACAAATCAGAAAGGATGGCTCCATCGGGGCCATTCACACACACTCACACACACACACACACACACACACACACACACACACACACACACACACACACACACTCTCTCTCTCTCTCACGCTAAACACTAAACACTAGAATTACAAAAAATGGGTTTTAAAAATCATTCTAAGTTAAAACACCCATTCTGCAAAACATAATGGTGAAAGGTGTTTTTATAGTGCTCAGTGACTGTGAACGACGCACAGAAATGTACAGTATTCAATAATCACTCATCATTCAATCATTCATTCAAAAATAATTATGTTCCTTGCTGATTTACAAGGTATGTTGAACAGCTCTCACAGTCACTCTTAGTATTGGAATTTGAAAGTGGCCCCTGCACAAAAAAATACATACATACTTATTTTCTGGGTATATGTTGATTCCCTCTTTTTTGCATTGAAGTGTATTTCTTTAAATGTTCTGATGGAATGAAAATATAGGAACCTGATGTAAGTGATTCTTAGTGCTATTTCTGTTTTTTATCTTCTTCAGGCTTCGTATTGACCTGCCCTTTCATGCAACTGTACGCTGATTTAATTTCACAAAAAATATAATTTAAAGCTGCAAGGTACTGCATTATGCTTCAACGATTTGAATTCATATTAGAAATTCTAATATGAATTCAAACATGTATTCTAATTTAGAATACATGTGGATGAAACCGAGATGCAGAGAAGGAGGAGGCTTCACATCCACGTTTTCCCTTAATCATCAGCACAGATTGTGCCACCCTGTGCCAGACTGTGTGACCGGAAGCATTTGGACACTGTTGGAGGCAGCAGTCTGGCCAGGTGACACTACTCGTTTAGCACCGACATGCATGCAAACAAAGCTGATTCAGTGTCACAACACCCAGTATACTGTGGGCTGTTGATTGACTAAAACGTTGAATCTGATTAATCACAGCTGCAAAATTAATATAATCATGAGTAATCAACATTCAAACTACAGTAAATCCAAAAATGTGCCATGTTTCCCTAGTTCTCAAAATAGGTGATTTACAAGCTCCCAATGCTTGTACCGGTATATCCCTCAAGCTATACTCTATGGCTCTTGTTACAGGGACACACACAGCTATATGTCTCTGTAAAACCGTGCTACTTGTCACTGAGAAAATGCTTGTGGGTTGACTCTGTGCACATGAGTTAATTGTGTTAAAGATTTTAATCAGATTAGTCAGAATGAATTAACTTCTTATTTTCGACAGCCTTAGTTTCCATATAAATATACTTTATATATTTAATTTATTTAAATGAAAAAGTCCTGTTGATTTTTATTAGAAAGAAACCCCAGACTGGACCAATGGATCAGGATCCTCAAATACTAAAATCAGCAGGAAGTTGACCATTTTATTTGAAAACAAACAGTACTGACTTTTGTGATATTCTATATTGTCAAATTCGTCCGCCAATCTTGTGTGATGGGAAACATCATACAGCCCAAAATAGCAGATCTACAATCTCACTACGTCTCGCAGTTGGGAGGTGTCCATTCTTCATCTCTCCTAACGAAGAGCTCATTTGGCCTGAAAAAGGGTTGAATACCCCACTCTGCTACGGTGCATATATACAGTACTATTGCATTCAGGGGCTGTGAAATTTGTCTGCCAACGCTGTACTATAGGCATCACCAACAGCCCAGTCAATAATCAATAGGCCTCTCCCTCCCTCTCTCCTCTCATCAATCTCAATTCATAAACACAATATTTTCTTCAGGCAGAAACCTCTATATATATATACACCTTCATAGTCTGCCCCCATAGTCTGCCCCCCCCAAATGGACCCTTGCGGGTCCATTTGGTTTAATTTTTACGTTCTCAAGAGTTACATCTGGTTAACCAACTTAGCTGGGGACCACCTGGAACCCTCTCAAGGACCACTGTTGAAAACCCCTGACATAGACTATAGCTCGGGAGATCATCTATTTTGATACATATAAAAAATAAGGAAATCTTTAAAAAAAAAAAATCAAATCCTGTAAATGAAAACATGGCATATTTTGGATATAGTTTGAATGGTGATTAATCATGATTAAAATAATTTTGAAGTTGAAATTAATACGATTAATTATGCGTGTGTAATTATTCAACAGTTCATCTGTGTACATGCCGTTTGAACACACACACACACACACACACACACACACACACACACACACACACACACACACACACACACACACACACACACACACACACACACACACACACACACACACACACTTCGTTCAGCTCACTCCTAGAAGACCATTATTGATCCAAATGACCCTCGGTTCTCCCTGGGGAGAGTTTACTAGAGGAGATGTATAATGCATGCATGGGGAGCAAAGCACAGGTCTGTTGAAGTTTGGGAGAGAGAGAAAGCTACTCCCACGGATAAGTGTCAGGGTTACAGATGCACACAGGTAGATTAGCTTGTCCATTCCCTTTCAATCAATGCAGTCAACACCAGGAGGCATATGGCATTTAATTGCATGTTCTTTTTAAATTCCAAGCAGCACATTGAAATGTGATGCAGGCTATAAATAAACTGGAGAAAGAATTCGAGTCTGCAACACAATATTAGTGCCTAAATAGAATAACGTAAAACTCATACAAGATCTAGGCAAGGCCATTTAGGCCTAGGATATACATTCATAGTTGTCTCCACCGAAGGTGGTGACTATAAAACGCCCTCTGTCCGTGCACGTAGCCCGTATGTGCCCTCGATTTGTCCGTTATATGACGTCATGACGACGTCATAGTTGAGCTAGGAGGGCTTTGAGCTAGGAGGACCCTTGAGGCTCCTGAGATGACGTCGAGGTAGGGGGGCCTGATCTGGGAGGACCCTTGAGCTAGGGTGAGCCTTGAGATGATTTGTTAGATGATGACAAAGTTAGGAGCCAGAGGTAGAATGAGCTTTGAGATGACATCATAAAGAGTGAGATAGGGAAGATGACGTCATAGATAGTATTGTCTCATTACACTCACAATAAACTACTTTGCAATGTGCACACGTTCAAACCTGAGCCCGGACGGTGGAGACCTGTGCCCCATAGGGGCACAACTCTTGTTCATACATAAATTCTGCACCTAAGGTAAATGGAGGTCTGAAAAAAATACATTACAATTTTTTCAGACCTCCATTTTTTAGGAAACACAGAATGGGAGAACATATTTTTAGCGACATATTAAAATGTTGAATGTTGGATGGAATTTCCCTGAATAGAAAATGGAATTCCACCCATTTTCAAAAAAATTCCTGAGAGGATGCAAATGTCTAATGGACCCTAGCGGGTCCATTTGGTTCCATTTGTACCCTCTCAGGAAAAAGGGGACTGAAAGAAAAATCATTAGCATGGTGAAATACATCTTGATGATGTCATCAGATGTATTTAACCATGTTAATGATTTTTTCAGACCTCCATTTTTAGGAAATACAGAATTGGGGGAACTTTTTTTTTATCATGTCCACACAACAATCTAAGGTATATTAATGGCATATTAAAATGTTGAAAATGGGTGGAGTTCCCCTTTTAATCAAACAACCAGCTTATAGCCTAATGTTAATTGAAAACGTGCATGTGAGGCTGTATTCTATATGGTTTACGACTTTACGTTATACAGTAGACATGAGGAAAAACAACCCATAAGGGGGGAGTGGGGAGCGAGGTGGGGGGGGGGGGGGGTGATAGGCTACTTGTGGGCGTTCGAGTCGATCAGAGGCTACTTATCGATTGGGAGTTTAAGGTGAAGGAAGTATCGATCTATAGTAGTATCGATAGCTTCCACTTTAAAGCACATGTTGTGGAAATTCACTGGAGCGCAGCTGGCAAAACAGTTTGGCGACAGGCTGTAGGCCTATAGCCTATACGTGCAGGTCTGCAGGTAAAGATCATTTAGAGCAGTGGTTTTCAACCTTTTTCATCCCAGGGCCCACCACTTATTCAGCATTTGAGCCACGGACCACCAATTGAGGATATTTTTTAGTCCCACAGACCCGAAAACTAAAGATTTCCTATTTTCCTTTGCTTCTGTCCATGACCATTAATCCTCTAGTTGTGTAGACTTGACTAATTTGCATCATGAGTATTTTAACTCATGAGAGTGTAAAAATGAAACCAAATGGACCCGCCAGGGTCCATTTGGTTTCATTTTTACGTTCTCAAGAGTTAGCCTACATCTGGTTAAACAACTTAGCTGGGGATCACCTGGAACCCTCTCAGGGACCACTGGTGGTCCCCGGACCACCTGTTGAAAACCCCTGATTTAGAAGGTATAGTCGCCATTTCTGCTCCCCTCTTCCTCCATGTTGGACTACAAATCAATCGATACAATGTGTATCCAGGCCACTGCGTCAAGATGCCTTGTTGTGTGCTGCTCTGCATATGGTTCTCAAATTCCTGTCCGTGGTCCGGGGACCACCGGCCAGGGCAGTCTGCCTGCCCAAACATAGCAAACTGGACATTGGAGTCGACTTTATTGATTTAATCTGACCTGTTGAGGACTTTGTTATTGTAATATTTAAAATCTGCGCCTAACTGTGTGTGTGTAACACGTGAGTGATGCAAATGCAGATCCAAAATGCGAGTCCATTTGGTTTCATTTTACGCCCCCAGTTAAATTATATTTAAACATCTGAATTACTTAAGAACACAATCAATCAGGGAATGTGGAAGAATTGTTATTTTGACCAACATTTTGCCAGTTGTCTTTCTTAAATTGTAGACAAAATTAATCCTTGCTTTTTTGGGGGGTCAGAGTAGGCTACGTTAATTAAACTCAACGTCAAATGGTGGTCCGTGGCTAAAATGCTGAATAAATAGGGAATAAAAAAACCTGTTCTAGGCTATTTGATGAAAAAGAGAGAAATCGAGGGATGCTGCTGCGGTCAAACGCCAGCGAGAGGCGCCTCGTCGTAGTTGTCATGGCAACGATGACACCGCATTATCCCTCATTTCTCTCTCTCCTCTTCTCAGTGCTTTGCTCGCTCGGCAGTGTGTGTGTAATTCCGTTGTTGACCGGGCTATATTATAGGCTACAGGTCTCCTCGTAGGTCTGCTGCTGAGCGCAATAATGCAATAATGACCCCTCTTGTATAAAGTGCAGTGGAAATCAGATGGACACAATCGGCCCGGGGTCGCATTTTTGTTTATTTCTATTTCCTACCGCTGTGCTTTGCCTCCTCGTGCGTGCAGTCAGTGCGCAGGGCATGGAAGACACTGCTGCCTGCCTGACGCATAGCCTATGGCTTAAATTCAACCAGGGCCACTATTTATTCAGAATTTGAGCCACGGACCACAATTTGGTGACATTTTTAGCCCCGCAGACCCATAACTAAATTGTGGTTTGTCCACAATTCCAGGCTGGATTTTGGGAAACAAAACAGTCAAACACATGCAGATCTAATGACCATCAGTCTTCTACATTCTCTAGTTGTGTGGACTTGGGCTTATTCACATGATGAATATTTAACTTTAGAGTTAGGCCTACATCTGGTTAACCAACTTTGCACTATTTAGCTGGGGACCACCTAGAACTCTCTCAGGTGGTCTCTCACTGGTGGTCCCCGGACCACTGGTTGAAAACCACTGACATAAAGCCTCTTAGCCGACCCAAAACCTACTGTGTTAACTTGCTGTTGTTACCATACCATAAGAAGAAATTAAACAGGAAAAACATTGAGTAATAAATGCCTCATTTTACCTACATGTCTGTAACAAAATGATTTCATTTTACTCTCAAGTGTTAAAGATCTATATTAAATAAGAATCCATTTGGTTACTAACTCCCAACATTTGGTCTGCGGGGACCACCTGGCGGTCCCCGGACCAGTGGTTGAAAACCAAAGCACTGGTTTAAAAGCCTTTAAACCCTCCTCCTCCCCTTACATTACATCTCCATTGGAAAATGGCTCCTTGGCTCGGGCATACAGTATAAAGCGGTGTCGAACGATTGGCTGATCGTTCGCAGCACTTTAACGAATGCCAACGCGGGTCTAAAAAAGGAGCGCATTGTCCAATCAATGGCCGGGGTGCATGAGTGCATGCAGCGGCGGACCTGGTAGGGAGCAGCGCAGCGCTCCGCTCGGCAAAGCTTCGGCATCCGGGACGTGCAGAGAGTGTTACAGAGTTGCAGGGGCTGGAATGGAATCCCGTAAAAGGGCACTTTTGGGGGAAAAAAATAGCAGCTCTGCAATCTCTGTTTTTTAAATCTACATTCGTTGAATATATATATTCCGTTTAAAGGGAAACTCCACCCATTTTCAACATTTTAATATGTCATTAATAGGCCTATGCCTTAGAGATGTTGTGTGGACATGATAAAAAAAAGTTCCATGTATTTCCTAACAATGGAGATCTGAAAAAAAAAAATCATTAACATGGTGAAATACATCTGATGACATCATCAAGATGTATTTCACTATGTTAATGACTTTTCTTTCAGACCCCTTTTTCCTGTGAGGGTACAAATGGAACCAAATGGACCCGCAAGTTCCATTTGGTTCACATTTGTACCCTCTCAGGAAAATTTTGAAAATGGGTGGAATTCCCCTTTAATTATCTTGCTGCTATATGGTGCAACTGATTCATTCACAATCATTCAATTCATGCACTCATTCATTCCTTAACAAATTTGTTAAATGCAAAATGTTGTGTTCAAGTTCAGGAGACTTCTGGAAAAGAAGTAATTCCCTTCAATGATGTTAATGACATTACCTTTATTTCACCTTATCACGTGACTTGAATGAATGCTCCAATCAGAAGCCAGCGTTCATGTCATGTGCGCGGTCATGTGAACAACAGACCACTCAGCCAACAACAGACTAGCCTACACAACTGCAGGTAAGTAAAAGCAGCCCTGTTCTGTTTCTGTCAATTATTTATCAATGTATTTAGCCATGTAATAAGCGGGATGACACCCTTCGAATCGGTGATTTGTTTCACGAAAGTAATAGCGAAAGGAATGGTAAAGCTGCATTCGTGGTCAGGAAAGGGCAGTTGTTTTGGTCTATAGGCCTACCAGTGGTTTTCAACCAGTGGTCCGGGGACCACCAGTGGCCCTGAGAGGGTTCCGGGTGGTCCCCAGCTAAATGTTATAATGATATTCATCATCTGACAACTGACATTTTTGTTTCCAAAATCCAGCCTGGAATTGTGGACAAAAAAAAGCAAATGTCATCAAATGGTGCTCCGTGGCTCAAAGTCTGAATAAATAGTGGGCCCCCTGTTATGAAAAAGGTTGAAAACCACACAGTTGGGGAAGAGGGGGATCCATCCGGGCTGAAGCCCGTGGCCTGCCCCCTTTGACGCCTATGTGCGCACGTCCTTGCGGCAGCCTCAGTATCACCATCCATCCGCTGGCTCCTTTTGAGCATCAAACCAAACCAGGGGAATAACGCAACGCTACGCGCACACAGCACCACGTACGGAGCTACAGTACTGAGAGAGAGAGCGTTTACGATAACAATAAGAAAGGAGACGTGATTTTTTTCTCCACCCTGCATGCAGGATCGATCATCTTTTTTCTAACCATTTTTTTCTTCTCCTCGACTTTTGTGCCAAACCAACCCCCCCATTTTTTCTATCAGAAAAGGATCACTGACTTGACTTGATATATTGTATAGGCTGCAATTGAAGCCAAATCATTTTTTCTTCCATAACGGGGAATTTACAATGAAACATGTAGATGACACGTGTTTTGCTTTTGTTTTTTATTACTAAATCCATGGAATGACTGCAAGAAGGAAGGAAGGTCCGGATGCGACTCATGATATTCCCTTTAGACTTAACAGGTAATTATAGCAATACATGCGTTAACCCTTTGAATTCCCTTTTGCTGCATGTTTGTGATGAATGAATATGTGACAATAACCGAAATGGTGTGTAGTAGGCCTAGTGCATAATAGTCTGGATCTTGTATTATGCGCATAAGTTCAAAGCCATTCACACTCAGTCAGTCTGTCAGTGGTCAAGAAGCATCTGTACGTGCATGGGGGAGAGAAATAACGGCCCTCTCTGCTGTATAGTGTCGTATTTTTAAATCATACATGTCCATTGTCTTCTTCCCTTGCACACCCGTCTGTTAACGACCATGCAAAGCAGCGCTATAACTTTATAGTGCCGTTTTATATAGTGCATGCATTGTGCCAGTGAATGATGCTGCTACATGTTGGGGGTTGGAGGAGGAGGAGGAGGAGCAGGGGCGGATATAACATGTCCCATTTGGGGGGGCAAGAGAACATGTTGGAGGGGCAAGAGAAAATGGTATGGGTGCGGCTTCATCGCCCGTGCCGCTTTGCGTCACAGGCGATGAAGCCGCACCCATACCATTTTCAGTTACAGGACTTATATTAGGCAATTAAGCATCAATAATAACATCAGTTGTTGTTGAAGTTGCAACAGACACGCAGCATGCATAAAGCTAAAGGTCTGACTCAGAGAGTTTCCTGTTTTGAATGATGAAATGCTGTTGGTTTAGTGCAGGTGCCACAGCTGTAGTTAGTCAGTAGCAGTAGTAGTGGTTCAAATCATTTTAAATATAAGCACTTTAATTTGAAATATCTTGGGTTGTTTTGCATTGCCCCCCCCCATGCCCATACCTAGATCCGCCCCTGAGGAGGAGAGGTGGTGCTGAGGAGAGCGCTAGGACGGTGCAGCAGCCTTTTCTTTACGCATGTGTTCATGTTCCACTGCAACGTTTTGCGCTTTATTATTTAACCCTATGTGAAAAAACCGCACGAGGCATGCACCCATTAATCCTCACAAGGTGTGCTTATTTCGTTAGATTCGAAGTTCTTTCAAATGCCATGGCTAATTTTCAGTAATTTAAACATATTTCTAATGATTAAATCCTTCAGAAATTCTCAATTATATAGATGCTATACCTGAACGTGCATATGCATAGATTCCATTGCTATTTTCACCCACTGTGATTCTGAGAGTGTTAACTGGCAATGTGCAACCATGTTCAAAAGCAAATGACATCTTCCCTATCTTAATGTTTTACAAAGCCAATTAAAGATTAAAGAGCCAATCTACAATGTCTTCCACTGGTTGCATGGCTGGTACAAAAATGATAAAACATGTAAACATCACAATTCAACACATTGTTGTTAATTGTATGGGAGACAAAGGGCTAAGCATGGACGACTCTTCGAGGTGTTTCAAAAAAATCACACACGATAATAATAATGCAGCTGTTATATCAATAACTCGTTTGACATGGCGTTTAGCTATAGTTTTAACCACCTGAACCCATGCATCGCCCTATTGCCAGCCCGACAGCAAGACATGCTGCTGCGAGCTTGTAGATCAGGTCTATTTTGAATTATTATATATCAGGTCCATTTTGAGCCACAAGCCAGAGTGTTAAAGTGCTCCATGTGCTTGTGTGTGTTCTATTAAGGGAGCATGTTGATGGATGGATCAGCCTCTTGTGTCTACTGCGTACAACCAGCGCTTCTCCCATCAGGTAATTGGACGGTCCTTTTTATTATTGTGTCTGGGCTGTGTGGCCTGTGCTGTGGTGGAGTGATTCTCAACCTGTGGGCCGGGTCCCACGGTACCAGAGTAGTCCCACATGATGTTTTTTATATAGTTCAAGGGAAAATACACCAGCACTCACGTTCTTCCGTTAAGGATTTTCATTTATTTCATTACTCCCCTCCTATAATCAGGGCTTGACACTAACACTTGCCCGCTTGCCCGGGGGAAAGTAAAAAAAAAATGGTGGGGCAAGTGAAGACTGCTACCTGGTTGCCCGATGGGGCAAGTGTGCAACTTAGTGCACTATAACACAACACAAGATAAATTTGTCTTGAAGGCAGTCATTGCACTCTGCCTCTGTGTCTTTCCCTGCTTTCTAGCTATCCACAATTCCAGGCTGGATTTGGGAAACAAAACAGGCAAATTAACTCATCAAAATGACCATTAATCTTCTAGACCTGGGCTAATTAAGATGGGGACCACCTGGAACCTGGGGCGCAAGTGACCATGACCTGAGGGCAAGTAGAACCTGACTTGCACTTGCCCGATGGGCAAGTGCCTCGGAGACCTTAGTGTCAACCCCTGTATAATAGTGCCTTTATCCAAGGTGCTTTACATACAGTAGATTGTGGATCCCGTTCACACACGCCAGTGGTGGAAGAAACCATGTATGCAAGGTACTGACCAGCACATCGGGAGCAGTTAGGGGTTAAGTGTCTTGCACAGGGACAAATTGACACTAACTTTTAGGCAGCCGGGTTCGGACTGGCAACCTTGTGGTTACCATCCAGCCACTCTACCTCTGAGCCACTGCCTGGCCTCAAGACAGACAGTCTTTTTGAATTACTGCATCATCAAAAGTAATCAACTATCTTACAATAAATGTGCCACATCTGTGTGCATACTATATGTACTGTAACCTACACAATCTGACACACACACATTCAGACAGGTCAGATACATAGTTGTCCAGAACTGCCACAAAAGGCTCTCACAGCCAATGATTGCCATGGCAACTCCAGTCCACACCTGCCATTTGATTACCAGTCCACTGTTCACACAGTCGGTTTGCACTCAGCAATCATAAAAAGGGATACAGACGGATGGTTAAAACAAACAGGTGTCAAACAACTAGCTTCCCAACTTGCATTGTTCCCAAATTAGGCCTGCAGTGGCTGACCTACACAAGTGCAGTCACTTGGCATCATGCTTTCTCTTGTGTCCTTGGGCAAGACACCGAATCCCAAATTTCTCCTGATGTGCTGGTTGGTACGTTGGATGACTTCAGCTGCAATCAGTGTATGAATGTGTGTGTGTGTGTGTGTGTGTGTGTGTGTGTGTGTGTGTGTGTGTGTGTGTGTGTGTGTGTGTGTGTGTGTGTGTGTGTGTGTGTGTGTGTGTGTGTGTGTGTGTGTGTGTGTGTGTGTGTGTGTGTGTGTGTGTGTGTGTGTGTGTGTGTGTGTGTGTGTGTGTGTGTGTGTGTGTGTGTGTGTGGATGTAAAGTGATTAAAGGCACTATATAAAAGCACCTTTCACCATTTTATAACAAAAAAGTGAGGGCCTACATTACAAGTGTTTGTCAGGGTGAGGGGCGAGGGGGTCCCCAGTTCAAATGTGATTATCGTGGGGGTGTCAGGCCTGAAAACGTTGAGAGCCACTGCCACATGAGAAGGCGACAGTCAGTCAGCAATCTAGTGCAGGGGTTTTCAACAGGTGGTACGGGGACCACCAGTGGTCCCTGAGAGGATTCCAGGTGGTCCCCAGGCTAAATGATGGAAAGTTTGTTAACCAGATGTAACTCTTTGAGAGTTTTTAACTCTCAAGAGTTAAAATATTCACAATCTGAATTAGCCACAATCTAAACAACTAGAGATCTATGTTTGCCTGTTATGTATCCAGCCTGGAATTGTAGATAAAAAACAGGAGAAATCTTTGGGGTTTGGATCTGTGGGGCTAAAATGTCATCAAATGGTGGCCCGTGGCCCAAATGCTGAATAAATGGTGGGCCCTGGTGTCAAAAAGGTTGAAAACCACTGATCTAGTGGAATGCATTTGCAAAATTAAGGTGTGTGTGTGTGTGTGTGTGTGTGTGTGTGTGTGTGTGTGTGTGTGTGTGTGTGTGTGTGTGTGTGTGTGTGTGTGTGTGTGTGTGTGTGTGTGTGTGTGTGTGTGTGTGTGTGTGTGTGTGTGTGTGTGTGTGTGTGTGTGTGTGTGTGTGTGTGTGCACGCACATGCACTGTACCAAGCCCAGAGTGTTCTTTTAACACTAAACTCTAAGAAGGTCCATTAGCACTGAGCGCTTGCTCTACTGCGTACACTGAGCACTTGCACATGCAGGAGATGTCTCAATCAGCAGCATAATGTGTGGATTTGGCCTGCTTTCCACACACATACGCATACACACACACACACACACACACACACACACACACACACACACACACACACACACACACACACACACACACGCACACAGTCACACACAGTAGGAGCCTCATGAATGCAAATGTGGAGACACTGCGGAGAACTTACAGTTAGGCATGCACGGAAAGAAACCTCTTATCGCCATATTATGATAACTTCTTATTCTTTATTCGATTTGTTTCATATTTGTAAATTAACGCCCTACATATTACACACATACAAGGTCACGGGACAAAGCATCGAAAGTATCAGATCCACAAGCTCGAAAAAAGGTAACCCGTTTTGTACATATGAGGTGTCCTTTGCTGACAAGATGGTTTTGTAATGCTTCGCAAGTGTGAGATCACTTGCAAATGATAGAGTCCTGTTGAGCTGCCTCTTGGCACACAGGTGCTGCATGTTGGCCACACTTAACCTGACTAAGCATTGCTGTTGTATTTTAACTTCATTATCCCTGTGGGGAAATGTGCCCTCGCTGCTTTTTGACCCAATTTATAATTCAGGCATTTATAGCAGAGACTTTACTTACAATAAACAAAGGCATACAACCACATAAATACAAGCAGCAGTCCGGGGCGTAATTTCCGGACTATAAGCTGCTACTTTTTTCACATGCTTTTGACCCTGTGGCTTATACAACGGTGTGGCCAATCTACGGATTTTTACAGGTAACGGGGGTTTTCAACAGGTGGTCCCATAGTTTCCAGGTGGTCCTCAGAGACAATGTGCATTGGTAAAGTGCAAATCAATATAGGCACAGGTGACTGATTTGTTCAGGTCGATAAACTATGAGCTATCATACAACATAAGCATAATATAAGCATAAGCATAATTCTTAACATTTATGGAAGAAAAACAAGATAGAATAGAAGGAGAAACCAAAACAAACAAACAAACAAACAAGATATGACTGAGTAGTAGCCAATAGCCATATCTTGGCCGGCAGGCATCTCTCCAAAGAGAAGCTGGCAACAACGAAGGGGTACAGGCCAGGGGAGGGTGAAGTGCTTTGGGGTAAGAAGAGAGAGATGTTGTCTTGAAAAGAGGCCTCCAGATAACCGCCGGCAATTGGGAATGAGTCTGCGGTTTTCTGACTACAGTGAGGAATTTATTTCCACATTTTGAGAGCTAGCCAGGAGTTGGACGTGAATGGAAGAGTCAGGGACATTCTTGGGGAAGCAACCAGCTTTGTCCAGGGTGTTTTTTAGGGACCCACTCGGCATGCTGGATTTCAAGCTGGCAGATCTGCTACTTCTGTTTGTGTTTGTGTGACGCTGCAGCGTAGTATGATCAAGTAGTAGTCAGGGCTTGACATTATTACACAAGAACACACATGTATAATAAGTAGATAAAAGATTTCTGTCCGACAGCCAACACCATGTTACTTTGCACTGCACTGCATATGACTGCTTCAGGGCTTGACACTAACCATTGCCCGCTTGCCCGGGACAAGTAAAAAAAAATGGTGGGGCAAGTGAAGACTGCTACCTGGTTGCCCGATCGGGCAAGTGTGCAACTTAGTGCACTATAACACAACACAAGATAAATTTGTCTTGAAGGCAGTCATTGCACTCTGCCTCTTTGTCTTTCCCTGCTTTCTAGCTATCCACAATTCCAGGCTGGATTTGGGAAACACAAGAGTCAAACATACAGATCAATATGAACTAATCTTCTACATTCTCTAGATGTGTAGACCTGGGCTAATTAAAATGATGAATTTTCACTCTTGAGAGTGTAAAAATGAAACCAAGGGTCCATTTGGTTTCACGTTCTCAAGAGTTACATCTGCAAAATTTACAATATATTTTTGTGGGCAAGTGACCGTGACCTGAGGGCAAGTACAACCTGACTTGCACTTGCCCGATGCGCAAGTGCCTCCGAGACCTTAGTTTGCACTGCACTGCATATGACTGCTTTAATAGCTTGTTGTACTTGTAGACAATATTAGCTGAGCTATTGGAGGGATTATGTTTTGTGTCTTGGTTTGTTTTACCATAGTGGACCATGACCTCTTTTCTGGCTGCTGGCCATAGTTTGGAAAGAAGCACTTTGCTGGTTCTTTATGTGCAGACAGGTGCTCTTTGGAGAGGGACGTTTCAATAATTTAGTACACGAGTATAATAGCTAAAATGCCAGGTGGTTCTATAATAACACTGCAGAACAAGTCAAAAATCAATGTGAAAGGCGGTATAGGAAGGTGCTGAACTTTAAAGAGTATCCAAGGGAACGCTTTGCAGTTTTAGTAAAAAAAAAAATATATATATATATTTCATAGTAGCATAGTTTAAACGTTATGGCCAGCATGGGACTTCATCATATGCTTGGTATCTTTGCTATCAGTTCAGTATATTAACAGATATTTCAAACATTCTCTCTTCGCAATTCTTCTTCTTTTCTATAGTTCTTTTCTGAGCGCTCGGATAAATCAAGAAGCATGTTTGTGAGAGGTGGAAGGGACGGAGAAATAAACATGTCAGGATGGAGAGTGTTTTGCAACAGAAGGACAACAGCAAGAGTGAGAGGATAGATGTATTATAAGACTGTGATGAAGCCGACCATTCTGTCGGTGTTACTTTCGGTCAAATCAAGGCGCTACACTAAGGCAAATCAAAAAGGCACAGCAAACCACTGGTTGGGGATCACTGCTGACTGTGGACAGTAAACGGAAGGCGAAGGTGGCAGAATTGAGAGCGCTTCGATTTTTCACAGGAATGAATGACTGCATGAGAGGGTCAGCCCACTTTTAGGTTGTTGTTGTTGTTTGGGGTTTTTTAATTAAAGCTGGAGAAGTGGGATTGAGTTTGTCAATACTATTGTCATCATCAGTATTATTTTAACTCAAGAGAGTGTACGAATGGAACCCAGTTTAGTTCCATTTGTGCACTCAGAGTTACATGTACTGTCAGTAGTCAATTTTAATTTGGTTGAGACCCGAACTCCCACACACAACCACACACGTATGTGAAGCATATTTTGATTACCGTGACAATATTGTTAATTGTTTTTATGTTTTTGTTTGGTCACTCTAATCGTGCAATGTTTGTTTATATCATTGCATGTCGTTTGTGTGTATGGGTGTGGGTGTGGGAGTGTGCGTCATAGAGTGGGAATTGATTCAGTGTATTTGGTGTATAATGGTCATAATAACAATATGGCTGCGAGGAAGCAGTGTGCTCACTGATAGGAAGAGGTGTGCACTGACATCACAGCTGTTGGCTCTATTATGAGTCAGTGTGTGTGTGTGTGTGTGTGTGTGTGTGTGTGTGTGTGTGTGTGTGTGTGTGTGTGTGTGTGTGTGTGTGTGTGTGTGTGTGTGTGTGTGTGTGTGTGTGTGTGTGTGTGTGTGTGTGTGTGTGTGTGTGTGTGTGTGTGTGTGTGTGTTGGGGGGGTGGGACTGCATCACTGACAGGCAGGCAGAGGTTTTACTGTTTGCTGTCAGCCATACAGTAGGTGCAGGATGTACTTTCCTTCCAGGAATGTGTAGGCCTGTTATAGTGTTATACTGTGTTATGCTGGAGTCACTGATTATGACATCATTTACCGATTGCAATCATGCCTTGAGCTGCTAATTATTGGAATACGCAGGGGTGTAGTGGAGGGGGGACGCTGGGGGACGGCGTCCCCCCACTTCTCGAAAATATTTTTGGGACAAAAGGGAAAAAAATCATTAGCATGGTGAAATACATCTTAATGACATCATTAAGATGTGTTTCACCATGTTATTGAGTTTCCTTTTTTTCTGAGAGTGCACAAATGGAACCAAATGGACCCGCTAGGGTCCATTTGGTTCCATTTGTGCAGTCTCAGAAAAATAAAATAAAATGGGTGGAATTTCCCTTTAAGAGGCGTCCCCCCACTTCTAAAAGTACCACTGCAACACTGGGAATACGTTCTGCATTCTGTATCATTGGCAGAACCACTCACACAGCAATGTGTGTTGTGAGCTTGTAGACGTTTTTGGTGAATCGATTTGTTCACAGTGAAATGTGTAAAGTGTACGAAATACGAGTACATGTTACAGTTCATGTTTACACTCTTAAGATTTAAAATATTCATCATCTGTATTAGCGCAAGTCTACACAACTACAGAATGTAGAAGATTAATGGTAATTTTGATCTGGATGTTTGCCTGTTTTGTTTCCCAAATCCAGCCTGGAATTGTGGACAAAAGCAAAATAAATCTTTAGTTTTGGGATCTGTGGGACTAAAATGTCATCAAATGGTGGTCCATGGCTCAAATGCTGAATAACTAGTGGGCCCTGGTATCAAAAAGATTGAAAACCACTGGTGTAGAGGGTTGAAGTGGTGAATTTGCAGCTAGACAAAAATGCAGCGAATTCTTTCCTCCTATGACACACTTAAAGAACATTAATGGGAAAGTATCAATGCCAAAAATGTCTACTACTGCTGAGCATGTCTGTAGAGATCAGGTCATTGGGTACGATACAATTCCTTTGACCTACATACTATGTGATTCTTCTTGCCTTGTGAGGATGACCTGCATGGGGACTGGGGACTTAACTATAGGAACTAGGAATGTGCAGTATAGTAATGCTCTAAGAAGACACACTGGGCGTGAGATCATTGGAATACCCCAGAAGTAGTCTATAGCATGCACTAGTGTTGCCTTGTTTTTTGGTTGTTTCGTTATATACTTGGGCTTGTTTCCTGGTGTTTAGAGCAGTGTTTTTCAACCTTTTTCATACCAGAGCCTGCCATTTATTCAGAATTCGATGACATTTTAGCTCCACAGTCCACAGTCCCCAAAACTAAAGATTTCTTTTGCTTTTATCCTCAATACCAGGCTGGATTTCAGAGAAAACAGTCAAACATACAGATCAAAATGACCATTAAACTTCTACATTCTCTAGCTGTGTAAACTTGGGCTAATTCAGATGATGAATATTTTAACTGTTGAGAGCGTAAACATTTTTTTTTTGTAATTTGGACTCTTGTGGGTTCATTTGCTTCATGTTTACACTCAAGAGTTAAAATATTAATCATTGGAATTACCCAAAGTCTACACAACTAGAAGACTAATGGTCTTTTTGATCTGTATGTTTGACTGTTTTGTTTCGGAAATCCAGCCTGGAATTGTGGATAAAAGCAAAACAAATCTTTAGTTTTAGGGGTATGTGGGTCTAAAATGTCTGGTGGTAAGTGGCTCAAATGCTGAATAAATAGTGGTATCAACAAGGTTGAAAACCCCCCCGTTCTACACGATCTCAAGCTTCATGAGTACTGAATCACTGCTACTGCTTCAAATAGCCAATGTTGCAGTGTGTTATATGTTTAAAGTGCTCATGCATTTGGACTCATTTTTCATGGACACATCGTTAGTTCGTGTCTCTCGCGAGACACTGGCGACTGAGTGACTTTTAGCTCTGTTCTACCTCGCTGCAGAGGAGAGCTGACAGCATCTGGGACACACTGATTTGAGATTCAGCGGGCAGGCAGGCCTCCAGTTGTCCCCTCGTCTGCGTCATCTAGTGGTTATGTGACCCAGGTCTTAATTCCCGTCGTGCTGCCGGCGTGTCCTGCCGAAATCAAATGTCACAACGGCTATTTTTCACGACTTTTGTGCGTCACTCTGGCCCTCTCGTGTGTGAGATGAAGTGGGGCATTCATTTAACAACAACAACAACAACAGAAACATGCAAAGTTAACAGCAGAGCCGACAGCGATGACACGTTTGGTCAGGGGGACGTGTGCTGCTCACCCCCATATCCCTGTTCAGGACATCACTGGGGGGTCCATTTGGAACTGCAGGCATCATTCTGGTTCTGCTGAAGGTGACTTTGAGTCCAGCCAACAACAGCCCAAAAAAACATCACGGTCACCCAAAGCAGAAGGAGTACTAAAGGAACAATACTGCTAAACACACTCTGTTGGAAGGATGAATGAATGAATGAATGAATGAAATTTTTATTAACAGAGATGAGAGTTACAGTACAAGTCAAGTACACACTGCTACAAAACTGATAACAGCTTGGAGAATTACAGTACAATTCAAGTACAGCTGCATCAAATCTGAAAAAGCTGATTGGACACACTAGTTAAGCATACACTTGTTTACAATAGTGGCCAACTTGTTCATTTCATTAAGGCATTCAAATACCATACATACATAACAACTACTTCAGTAAAATCAGAAGCAGCAAATCATGGAGGTAAAATCATAGTGAAGGTAAAAAGGGAAAAAAGAAATGTACAAGGAGGAGAGGCGGGGTGGGTGGGGGAATTTTATATACATTTTTGTTTTACAGAGGACAGTTTCGAATTGCAGGAAAATGAGTGTATTCAAAATGTATAGCCTGTAAAGCAGTTTTATTCGCGTAGCACATTTCAACAACAAGTCAATTCAATGTGCTTTACTGCTTTACACAGAACATCAAAGAAATTACACGACTATGACATTAAGAGAGCCAACAGAGATGATCTACAGTACATGCTCAATGGGTTTGCAAGATTGTACTTCGATTATACATTTTTCAGTATCCACTAGCCAGAGTAAAAAAAAGTACAAAGTTGAAGCACGTTAGTCTGCCGTGAGTGACCCATGTGCCTCATTAAATCTTTGAACAAAGTTGCATACAATAGCACTTAAAGGTAGGTGATTTGAAATTCATTGTGTAGTACCAGCCTGGTGCACTAGGGGCGCCCAAGAGTAGCTCCACTATGTGAACCTGCTGCTAAAGTCAAAAGACAAAAGTGAAATCACTTCCCCTACCTTTAAAGTAGTAGAGTAGTTAAATAAATGTGCTTGTCTTTTGCCATTCAGCAGATGGGACAGGCATGACAACACTGAATACTGCCTGGTTTATAGTGCTGAGCAGTCCCAGCCCCCTAGTGACGTTGCCCTGGTTCCAGAAATCCATTAATTTCCCTCGTAGACTTTTCGAAAATGATCTACAGTTGTATATAAAAAACGATTATGGCGTGGACAAAGCCAACTTGGGTCATGACAAATCATGATGGAACACACACAATGTTTTGGAACAATCAAAAACGAAACAAAGAGTGTACTGTTCTACCCTGCCTTTTTCCTTCTTGCTAATTAGATATTGCAAAATGAATGAGGATTCCATTTCTGCAACAGAGGCGACGTCAGCTCTATAGCGCTTAAAGTGGTAGAGTGGTAAATTAAATGTGCTTGTCCGTCGCCATCTAACAGATGGGGCAGGCATGACGACACTGCACACTGCATGCTTTATACTGTAGGCGCACTTGTTCAACAATCAGTTTGCGCATTTAAAAACGAAATAACTGGCGTTTATGCCACAGTGCATGGGCAGGTCCTGACTCGGACACTGACTACTTATAGCTCTAGTACGCCAATTAAGACAATGATAGCTTCTAGTTTGCGCTAGGAAAGTAGAACCTAGGCCGGCCAAGGGATGGGCTGAGGGAAAACAGGGATCTTCAGCATTCAAAGAACATTTGCACGTAGACGATTCGGCCATCAATAGCTATTAAGCCATCATCTTCCAGCAGACGAGGGTTTCAGAGGGAGACGGCGATGACGCTTGCCGGGGACGCGGGGACTGACGGAGTAAATTAATCACAGCGTGCGATGCCCTGTTGGGACGTCTGCATCGCAAAGTAGCTGCATGAACCTGCGGAGATTCTGCATAAAGGGGGAAACAGTTTGACAAAATCATTCATGTCCTCTCTAATTGCTGCTCATTCTTGTCACCAGCTTGGGTCGTTGGGCCGCATGCGTGGAAGAGGAAACAAATCAATGAGGTGAATCATTACCGGAAATAATGACCTATAAGCAGTGTTGGTCTATATTACTTAGGAAAGTAACTTCTTTACTTTACTCGTTACCCCTTAGACAAAGTAATATCATTACTTTACTTATTACTGGATTTGAAGAGTAATATATTACATATTACGTTATTACTTTCCCAAGTTCTCAACACCGCTTTTGAAAAAATAGAGAAGTACAACATAATCCGTTTATTACAAAATAAAGCAGCAAGCGATTTGTAGTGTACATAACTGTGCAGGATGCAGCATTTGGACTGGATCTACAATCTAGTGCACATCTCTGTTGTTACAGTACCTGTTCTATTTTTGCATGCAACAACAAGCTCATTTTAAAAAAGTAACTTGGCGTTACTTGCAAAGTAATGCGTTACTTATTACCCATTTTTGCAGAGTAATCTCGTTACTTTACTTTTTGGAGCAAAAGTAATAATATTACAGTAATATGTAATCTAAAATTAGTTACTGCCCAACACTGCCTATAAGTATAATATTATTGCAGTGGGAGCGGAAACCTTGTATCTCCGTTTTTTTTTTTCCACTCGGCATACGACTGAATAGAAAATAGGACTGTAAAGCAGGGGTGGGCAATTATTTTTCCCAAGGGGCCAAATGAGATACATAAAATATCGTGGAGGGCCAAGACTAAAGGCTGAACTAAAGAGTGCATAATATTAATTTAATTTCAAGATAAAACTAAGACCAACCATCTTAATTGACACCAGGGTCCACTATTTATGACATTTTAGCCCCATAGACCCCAAATAGCCACAATAGCAGGCTGGATTTTACAAACAAAACAGGATAACATAGATAAAAAATGACCATCCTTTTACATTCCCTAGTTGTGTAGACTTGAGCTAATTCACATGCAGAATATTTTAACGCTCTGAAAGAATTACATCTGGTTAACTTCATATTTATCTGGAGCTCTCTCAAGGACCACTGGTGGTCCCCGGGCTGGTCAGAGTCAGCCAAAGGGCCGCATTTGGCCGCCGGGCCGCATAATGCCCAGGTATGGTGTAAAGTGAAAACACAAAACAGCATGTCAAAATCATTGTCCTCTTTTCTAATTGCTAGTTAAGTGCTCGGCTATTAACCTTCACTCTTGTTGTCACCGGTGTGAGCTTGGGAGGCCATGCTGTGTTGGAAGATAAATCAAAGCAAAGGTGGAGTGTTTTCAGGAAAACGGTATAATATAACCGTATAATTCACATGCTGAACTGTGTTATTATAGCAAAGGACGCCTGGTTCTCTGTAACAGTCAATCTTTGTTCTATCTGCAACAGCGACAACATAATTTGCAATTTAAGCATTTAGCAGTAAGCAGACGCTTTTCATCGAGAGCGACTTCAACATAAACAAGACGATCACATTATGGACATCAAATACAGAGAGACAATGTTAGAGGCTCAGTGAACGAGAATCTCAGGACATGATAACCAACAGTAGATTACCACCAAAATATTCTGATAATATATTGGTGGTAATACAATAATATTATTATCTGTATGACGAAACTATATACAGTTGCAGTAAATAGAAGGTGGGCATCTCACTAAATATCCGGGAAATTAAACAAGGATCGTAGTGTAAGAGCCAGTGTTGAGTCTAACACCCTCACAAGTAACCCCCGGCCCCTTATGTAAAGAATTATATTTATGGATAAATAATATGCATATAATTGGATACTAATACATAGGGATAAGTATATCATTAGACTGGATATTGTCTGTGATTTGGGATTTGGGAGTTTGCTGAAATTACAGTTGGGTAGGCTAATTTCTGAATATCCCCCCATGCATATCCCCCCATTATTAATTTCAAAACTGTGTATGGAAGGTCCCCTCGTAATCGACATGGCTATGGAGGTGTCACATGCTCCCTTCATATTGTTCTAACATAAGGCAATGTTGTCTTTCTTTGTCTTGAGTCAGGATAGGATAGATTGAATGTGCCTAAATCCCATCCCATATAAGTCACTGCTATCTAAACTACCTAGGAGGGTACTGCAAGTACTATGGATTGGTAAGTAATAAAGTGCTATGGGCTGAGTTGGAGTCTGAAGAGGTGTGTTTTCAGACTGCGGCGGAAGATAAGTATAGTGAGTCTGTGGTTCTGATTGCAATGGGAAGTGCATTCCATAGTTTTGGAGCCAGGAGGTAGAAGAGCTTGGGGTGCGTGGAGCGTTGTCCAACCTTTGGTTGCTTTGCGTTGCTTTTGGAAGTGTGAGAGTTTTGAAGGTTAGGTGTAATGGAGTTTAAAAAGAAGACTGCAAAATACATATCATGTGTGAACATGAGATAATATGTGTACTGTAATGCCGCATGTCGGATGGTGTTGTGCGAGTGGTCTCCTCGCACACGCAGGGATCCAAAGAGGGTCCCTGGCACAATTCACTTTCAGATGTGGGGTCTGTGGGCAAATGCATTTACATTTTTGGGTGTCCTTTATGACACTATAATGTTTGTTAATGTTTCTTTCGGACCCCCAGTTTGATTATGAATCAGGCCTCACTTCATAGCATTTGTCATCCCTGGGGACCCCCAGGGATGACAATGTTTAAGGTAATGTTTAGGGTACACATGATTGAATCAAACGGAAGCAACACCTGACCCGTTGCATGCATACATGCTTGCACACGCAACCTCACGCCTTTTGCTATCTGTTGTATAAACAAGTCAACAGACAAAAGAGTGATTAAATATATATGAGATGTTTTCTCTCTCTCTCTCTCTCTCTCTCTCTCTCTCTCTCTCTCTCTCTCTCTCTCTCTCTCTCTCTCTCTCTCTCTCTCTCTCTCCATTGAGAATGATTAAATGTCACTATGCTAGTGTTGCTGCTATTGTTGCTATTGCGACACTCGCTGTCTCTTCTCTTTTCCTTTGGTGCCTTCACCTGTGGTTTTCAACCTTCTTCATACCAGGGCCCACTATTTTTAGCCATGGACCACCTTTGATTCTTGAGTATAGTCTCTCGAACCCAAAACCGAGGAATTTCAAGTTTGTGTCCACAATTTAGGAGAAATAACTGGCAAAACGTTGGTCCAAATAACAATTCCTCTACATTTTCTAAATATGTACAACTGAACTGAACTATCTATATCCATTTGGTTACCAACTGTCCATCATTAATCTGGGGACCACCTGGAATCGTCTCAGGGACCACTGGTGGTCCCCGGCCCACCCGTTGAAAACCCATGGCATTCATCATCAGTCAAAGTAGCTTTGTGCCTTAACCCAAGGCTGTTATTCTGAGAGTCTTGCCGCATGGCTGTGGACCTGTTATATGTGCACGGGCGTAGACACGTGGGGAAAAGGGGGACAATTGTAGGGGGGGCCCAAAGTCAGGGGGGGCCACTAAAAGCTTGCATTAATAAGGTTTTATTTGTATTGATTATATTAAAAATATTTGATCTCAAAGTGCACCAGATTGAAGCATTTTAAAGGGGAATTCCACCCATTTTCAACATTCTAATATATCATTAGTATACCCTAGAGGTGCTGGGTGGACATGATGAAAACGTTTCCCCCCATTCTGTGTTTCCTGGAAATGGAGGTCTGAAGAAAAACCACAAAAACATGATGAAACACATCTTGATGGCATCATCAAGAAGTATGTCACCATGTTAATGGATTTCTATAGACACTTCTTTTTTCTGAGAGCGTACAAATGGAACCAAATGAACCCGTTAGGGTTCATTTGGTTGCATTTGTACACTCTCAGAAAAAATGTTGAAAATGGGTGAAATTCCCCTTTGACGCCGCCGGGAAAGGGGGCCCATGTGTAAAAGCTTTGCAGGGGGCCCAGAATTGCTAGCTATGCCCCTGTATATGTGCAGTTGTGTTATTGTGTGACTGGGCTGTTTGTTGGAAGCACTCTGAACAGATCCATAACAATATGGGAACAAAAGGGGGCCATGCACATAATTTAAATTTATTTGGTGCTTTCTCTCAGTCAATTGATTCTTTGTATTCACATGGAATGATATTTTCAAACATATTGATGTTTTCAAACACAGTTGAGAGGCAAACTAAACTCCCCCATGGAGATTACATTTTGAACTAAGACCCCCCGTTCACTTTGAACTATCCCCATGCCACAACTGCAGAAAGAGCTTTTTATCACAAAGTGCTTTGCATATGTCAGAACCTGGTATATGTGACTCCAGTAAATGGAGAGTTGTTGAGGGCACATGCAGGCATATTTTGGAGCCTAAAAGAGGTCACTTTTGGACATCGCATTGCAACGTGTTTAGAGCTTGTAGATCATCATATTTTCGGCACAACCCAGTGGAGTTGTAGTGTAACAACATAGATTTATTCAGCGCAAAATGTTCATGCGTTCAAGTTCACGAGACTTCAGGAAAAAATAGCAGTTCTCCTGAATGCTGGCATGTAAAGGTGTGGCACTAGGGGCGGATCTAACATTTCCCAATTGGGCGGGCAGCAGAACTTGGTGCACTATAAGACAACACAAGATATATTTGTCTTGAAGGCAGTCATTGCACTCTGCCTCAGTGTCTTTCCCTGCTTTCTAGATATCCACAATTCCAGGATTTGGGAAACTGAAGCCCCCTTTGATGTCAATGTGAAGCATGTTGGATTAGCTCTGGTCCATAGCTCCACTGCTCCTATGACTCTGCTTGCAGTGGAGCTCTGTGAAAGACAGCGTATTTCTCGGATGGAACTCTGGCCAAAAAGTCCATTTCATACATTGTGATGGAGGTTGTGGCTCAGAGTGTTTCCACTAAGGAAAACCAGGCCTTCTAATCACACATTAAGCCGAGTTTGTTTTGGTGAGGAGCAGTGTTGTAGTGGCACTTTTAGAAGTGGGGGGACGCCTCTTAAAGGGGAATTCCACCCATTTTCATTTTTTTTCTGAGAGTGTACAAATATGAACCAAATGGATAGAAAAAAGGAAACTCATTAATATGGTGAAAAACATCTTGATGATGTTATCAAGATGTATTTCACCATGCTAATGATTTTTTTCAGTAAAAACAAGGAAAAAGTCTGCACACAGCGATCTGCTCCACAGTGTTTTATTGTGCTAAAACACAGACATGTTCACGACGTTTCGGCCATTTGCTGGCCTTCATCAGGATGATTTTTTTCAGACCTCCATTGCTAGGAAACACAGAATGGTGGAACTTTTTTTTTTACCATGTCCACATCACAAGGTCTAAGTTAGGCTATATTAATGCGAATAGTAAAATATTGAAAATGAGCGGAATTCACCTTTAAGACATGTGCATGCACACTTGCATTTGCGTGCACATTTGCGTGCACCTGCGCAACACACACAGACACGCTATTAAAACAAGTATAGCATATTGAGAAAGATTGTTTGCAATCTTACAAGATTGTTTACAATCTTTCTCAAGACAAGACAAAAACATATACCTTTGCCCCAAAAATATTTTAGATGTGAGAAGTGTGGGGACACCGTCCCCCCGCGTCCCCCCTCCACTACACCCCTGCTCTCCAGAAGAGAGGCTGGTCAGAGGTCCATCCAGGGGCGGATTGGCAGATATTTTCCCACCGGGACAATTTTGCCTTTGCCAGGCCACCCTGGGAGGGGCAGCTGGTTAACCAGATGTAACTCTTTGAGAGCGTAAAAATATTCATCATGTGAATTAGCCCAACTTAGTCTACACAACTAAAGAATGTAGAAGATTAATGGTCATTTTGATCTGTATGTTCCAGGCCAGCATCTAGCGCATTCTAGTGCATTTTGGAAGTGCCACTAGTGCATTTTGGATCTTGTCCAGGCCACTAGGTGGCGCAGGCCACCGGGAAAACTCCCTGTACTCCAGATGGCCAATCCGCCCCTAGGTCCATCCAAGACATTACATTTCACATAGCTCCACTGCAGGCCAGAGCCATAGAAGCAGTGGAGCTATTGACCAGAGATAATGTGGGGTATAGCTATTTATTTGCAGGTCAGAGACCATAGGCTCATTTCGCTTCACCAGACACGACACCATGTCAGAAGATATATAGGCTAGAGGACAGCTGGTTGCCCTGCTTTGTGCGTCTGTATGCGCCACATCTGTGATAATTTAATTGGCCGAGCACTAGACTGTGATGACCCATGATCTGCTATGAGTGGCCCTCACGTCACACAAGTGTGATATCATACAGGGGTTGACACTAAGGTCTCGGAGGCACTTGCCCATTGGGCAAGTGCAAGTCAGGTTCTACTTGCCCTCAGCTCATGGTCACTTTGGTTTCATTTTTACACTCTCAAGAGTTAAAATTCATCATCGGAATTAGCCCAGGTCTACACAATCCAGCCTGGAATTGTGGATAGCTAGAAAGCAGGAAAATGACGCAGAGGCAGAGCGCAATGACTGCTTTCAAGACAAATTTATCTTGTGTTGTGTTATAGTGCACTAAGTTGCACACTTGCCCGATCGGGCAACCAGGTAGCAGTCTTCACTTGCCCCACCATTTTTTTAACTTGCCCGGGCAAGCGGGCATGTGTCAAGCCCTGTCATAGGAGGGGCGCGCCAGCCAGCTTTGAGGGTGTGTGGAAACACAAACATTGCCCTATAATGCAGTCATTGGTCATTGATAATGAATAGCCATTCTGAGTGTTTGTGGCAAATATTACTTGAACACAAAGGCGAAGTAAGGATGCAAATTGTGATTGACCTTAACGAGAGTAGATCTATGATAACAATAATAGCGTGCCCTTCACTTCACAAGGGTGTTATTTGTGTGTGTGTGTGTGTGTGTGTGTGTGTGTGTGCCAGGGGCGGATGTAACATGTCCCATTTGGGGGGGCAAGAGAACATGTTGTTGGAGGGTCAAGAGAAAATGGTAGGGGGGCGGCTTCATCGCCTGTGTCACTTCGCGCCACGGGCGATGAAGCCGCACCCATACCATTTTGAGTTACAGGACTTTTATTAGTCAAGTAAAGCATCAATAATAACATCAGTTGTTGAATTTGCAACAGACACGCAGCATGCATAAAGCTAAAGGTCTGACTCAGAGAGTTTTCTGTTTTCAATGATGAAATGCTGTTGGGTGTAGTGGTGCCACAGCTGTAGTTAGTTAGTAGCAGCAGTAGTGTTTCAAATCATTTTAAATATAACCACTTTAATTTGAAATATCTTGGGTTGTTTTGCATGGCATCGTGTTTGGGGGGGCAGACTGGGTATTTAGGGGGGCATTGCCCCCCCATGCCTAGATCCGCCCCTGGCTGAGAACCATTGTGTTGTTGGAAGAAATGAAGAAATTGCAGTGGTGTGAGATGACAGCTGAGAGTAGTGTTACAAATAGAAAGAGAGAGAGTGAGATTGAGTGTGCGTGTGAGCGTGATCGGCGCGTGTGCGTTTGAGCGTGAACGGCGCGTGTGCACCTACGCATGCATGTGTGTGTGTGCGTGCGCGTTTGTTGCATTACAGATGGATACAACAGAACGTAGAAAAACAACAGGAGTGTATAACTCTCTCTCTTCCCTCTCTTATTTGCTCTCACTCCTCTCTATCTCTCTCTCTCTCTCTCTTTCTGTTCAGTGCTGCAGTGCTATTCTGAGTAAGACAGCACACAACCCACGCGTTGCCAGAAAAGGAGAGAGATAGAGAGATCTTGGAATCAGAGAGAGAGAGAGAGAGCGAGAGCGAGAGAGAGAGAGAGAGAGAGCGAGAGCGAGAGAGAGAGAGAGAGAGCGCGCGCGCGCGAGCAGGGGTTGACACTAAGGTCTCCGAGGCACTTGCCCATCGGGCAAGTGCAAGTCAGGTTCTACTTGCCCTCAGGTCATGGTCACTTGCCCCCCAGGTTCCAGGTGGTCCTCAGTTAAGTAGGTTAACCAGATGTAACTCTTGAGAACGTAAAAATGAAACCAAATGGACCCTTGCGGGTCCATTTGGTTTCATTTTTACACTCTCAAGAGTTAAAATTCATCATCTTAATTAGCCCAGGTCTACACTGTAGAAGATTAATGGTCATTTTGATGTGTTAATTTGCCTTTTTGTTTCACAAATCCAGCCTGGAATTGTGGATAGCTAGAAAGCAGGGAAAGACACAGAGGCAGAGTGCAATGACTGCCTTCAAGACAAATTTATCTTGTGTTGTGTTATAGCGCACCAAGTTGCACACTTGCCCGATCGGGCAACCAGGTAGCAGTCTTCACTTGCCCCACCATTTTTTTACTTGCCCCGGGCAAGTGGGCAAGTGTTTGTGTCAAGCCCTGTAGAGAGAGAGGGTCACAGTGGGACTGAATGGGGGGTCGCGGGGACGGTCATCAGTGTTGTGTTCACACACACTATAGCTCCATGTCATTGTGTCTCTGTGTCTTCATGCTGGCAGACAAGGCACAGGGTAGGACACAGATGATGTACAGTACAACGCAGCAACATAGAGCAGTGGTTTTCAACCTTTTTGACACCAGGGACCACCATTTATTCAGCATTTGAGCCACGGACCACCATTTGGTGACATTTAGCCCCAAAGTAAGTAAGTAAGTAAGCCTTGCCTAGCCATGATGTCATGAGGCTAGGCCGAGCCATGAGGCCCATAGGGCAGGAGCCTATCTCCTGTTTCTGTAGCGTGAGGCAGCTTGATGTACAAGTACACCCCCTGAACATGACGCTAGTATGTCGCAGGGTCTTACCCCCAATCCAACCCTTGATGCTGAGTGCCAAGCAGGGAGGCATTGGGTCCCATTTTTAGAGTCTTTGGTATGACCCGGCCGGGAATCGAACCCCGACCTCCCAGTCTCAGGGCGGACACTCTAACCACAAGGCCACTGAGTTGGTGTTTAGCCCCAAAGACCTAAAACTAAAGAATTCTTTAGGTTTTGTTCACAATTCCAGGCTGGATTTTGCAAAACAGTGTAGACTTCTAAATTAAATAGTGCTAATTCAGATGAATATTTTAACTCTTGAGAGTGTGAAAATGAAACCAAATGGACCCGCAAGGGTCCATTTGGTTTCATTTTTACATTCTCAAGAGTTACATCTGGTTAACCAACTTTCCATCATTTAGCCTGGGGACCACCTGGAATCCTCTCAGGGACCGCTGGTGGTCCCCAGACCACCGGTTGAAAACCCCTGACATAGAGGTATCTGTAGGTTCGATGGATGAGGCGAATGGGCCAGTGGACGGTAGACAGCAATGACAGGAATAGGCTGTGTCATTCCATTCCATACAGATCCCGTTATAAAGATCCATCTATTTAAAAAAAAAAAAGTCATTTTCTTATGTGAAAATACTTACTGAATATTGTATATAGTCTGTGAACACAACTAAAACTCCTTACGGACGAGAAGTGACCGCAGGTCGGCTATTATTATTATTTACTGGAAAGGGCAGTTGTTATACAGACGGGTAAAAGGGCAGGGACTGAAGCCCCTTTGATGTGTATGTGTGCATGTCCCTGGGTACACTAGCAGCACTGCCCATTTGATGTAAAATGTGTGCACTTCCCTGCAATATCGGCCAATGCTAACGCTGGTGGCTAAACATCGGATTTCGAATCATAAAACGGCACGCTCGCAACATTGGTGGTAAGCGTCACACCGTTTGTTTACATCAGTGGTTTTCAACAGGTGGTCCGGGGACCACCAGTGGTCCCAGAGAGGGTTCCTGGTGGTCCCGAGGCTAAATGATGGAAAGTTGGTTAACCAGATGTAACTCTTGAGAGTGTAAAAATGAAACCAAATGGACCCTTGCGGGTCCATTTGGTTTCATTTTCACACTCTCAAGAGTTAAAATATTCATCATCTGAATTAGCACCACTTAATTAAGAAGTCTACACTGTTTTGTTGGCAAAATCCAGCCTGGAATTGTGGACAAAACCAAAAGAATTCTTTCATTTTAGGTCTTTGGTGTGAGAATGTAATCAAATGGTGGTCCGTGGCTCAAATGCTGAATAAATGGTGGTCCCTGGAGTAAAAAAAGGTAGAAAACCCCTGGTTTACAGTGTAGTGTCACAGCGTGACAGATTTCTCCAGGTTTGCATACTAAGTTGCGACCTGCGGCCGCAAATTACCGTACCGCCGGAATGTACTGCTGGGAGAGGAGATCAGCATCACTGGAAACACAAAGGCCTCCAAAATATCCTCCTGCTAGATAATGCAGGACGGGCGTGATGAAAAAAAAAACCCGAGTGCCAGATACGTACATTATCTTTGAATAATCGTAATAATTGTTTACATAAATCTGCTCCCTGACACAAAGCCTTGAAGGATGAGTCATTTCAGTTCCTCTTCTGATCGCCGGTGGCTCAATGTTTTCATCCTGCCATGAATCGGAGCCGTTGCCTCAGTGCATCATGCCGAAACCAACGCTCCTTTGGAATTATTGGCCAAATTTGCATCCGTCCTGTACTTCAGTATTGTCCTATCGTTATAGATCAACCATACATGATGATCCTTTATAGTGCTGCAACCTAATGATTATTATCATAATCATTGGCTAACTATTTAACAGGTTAATCGATTAATTGGATTATGACTCTTAATGGGGGATCCACCCATTTTCATTTTTTTCCTGAGAGTGTACAAATGTGAACCAAATGGACCCGCTAAGGTACATTTGGTTCCATTTGGTTCTGTTTGGTTTCATTTGTACATTCTCAGAAAAAAAAGGCCATCAAAGAAATATTAGCATGGTGAAACACAAACACATATAGTCCACAGACTCCACACAATGTCTCTAAGGTATATTACATTGTAACTAATGTAAAATGTTGAAAACGGGTGGAATTCGTTACTGGATGTTTAAGTGGGAAAATCGGTAAAAACTTGAGTGATTAGTTGACAAACCGATTATTCGATTACTAAAACAGTTGACTAATAGAATAATCAATTTGATTATTTGATTATTTGATTACGATTAATCGCTGCAACCCTAATCCTTACCTCGACATTATCAGAAGGTTGCAAAAAACGCTGCCGTGAATAAAAGTGTGCCACTGTCTGGGTGAATGTGGATTCAGCGGTCTAGTCTCTCGTTTCGTGTTTGTTTTTGCTGTTTTGGCGTTCAGCCCTACCCCCCTGCCCTCTCCCGCAACATTTTATTTAGTCACGAAACACATTATTTTGACAGCATAGTAACCTAGATAGCTGTTGGGTTTGTGGAGTGTTGTGTTTGTGCTGGAAAACTGCTGCATGGGTGCCCTGCCTGATGCCCTATAGTGCATGCCTGCCTGCTTTATAATCTGTGTGTGTGCCGTCAGGGGCGGATCTAGGCATGGGCATGGGGGGGCAATGCCCCCCTAAATACCCAGACTGCCCCACCAAACACGATGCCATGCAAAACAACCCAAGATATTTCAAATTAAAGTGCTTATATTTTAAAAAATGATTTGACTGATTTGATGATTTGAACACTACTACAGCTACTAACTAACTGCAGCTGTGTCACCACTAAACCAACAGCATTTCCTCATTGAAAACAGAAAACTCTCTGAGTCAGACCTTTGGCTTTATGCATGCTGCGTGTCTGTGATGTTATTATTGATTTTACTTGCCTAATAAAAGTCATGTAACCGAAAATGGTATGGGTGCGGCTTCACAGGCGATGAAGCCGCCCCAATACCGTTTTCTCTTGCCCCTCCAACATGTTCTCTTGCCCCCCCCCCCCCCCCCCCCCCCCCCCAAATAGGACATGTTATACCCGCCCCTGTGTGCCGTGTGCACGTGCAAGTGTGTTTGTGTGCGCGTACGTGGATACCTCGGGGGATAGTTTTCTCTCTCTGATGTCGTAATTACGAGGCTCCTAGTGCCAAGCAGCTGACATCCCCCCCCACCCCCATGTCACACCATGTCACAGCACAGCCCAGTGATCTTTCAAAGCAAAACACTGGCAACCGCTGCACAGGCATGAAGGATGTGTGTGTTAGGCAATAATAACTAGGATACACAGTACTACAGGGCCCTTCTCACACGCACACAGACACACACACACACACACACACACACACACACACACACACACACACACACACACACACACGCGGATCAACAAGCGCACACACTCAGGTTGCAGTACAGGTTGTACTAACACAGCCTGGCTCCAGCCCTGAATCGCTACCTTTTTTTAAATATATTTTATCCCACGATTTTGTAACCCATTTTTTCACCCGGTGCCAATTCCTAATGTGATCCTGGGCTCTACACATCCTCCGCCAACCTGGGGAGGCAGCGGACTGGCCTCATGCTTCCTTCAATGCATGAGGAGTCCAAGCTGCCTTCTTTTCACCCTGGTTTCCCTGGTTGGACGTAACACGTTATCCCAACCAGTTTCTGTCCCCTCCATCAGGGGGGAGGTAGTTCAGTGCCCAGGATTACTGCATGTTTTTTTGTGAGGGTATCTAGGGGACACGGGGAGAACATGCAAACTCCACACAGAAAGGCCCTTTCGTCAACCCCGCCTCGGGTATGGGCACTGATGACGCGGAGGAGCAGATACGCCGCCAGCACCCACAGCAGCGCCCATAGTGGGAATCGAACCCAGGACCTTCTAGCTGTGAGGCGACAACACTAACCTCTGTGCCACCGTGCCCCCTGAATCGCTACCTTAAAGGAATAATACAGATTTTTGGAACTTAAGTTGTAAGAAATAACTGCCATTAATAGAGTGTTGTCAACTGTATTAATTGATTGCCAGAGTCCCGTGGTAGGACTTCTGCCCTGGTCTTGGAGAATATTAGAATAGAATAGATCTTTATTTAGTCTCCCAGGGGAGAAATTGGTTCTGGGCACGGGGAGACATTGGCGTTATACACATATTACACAAAATACAAAAAAGTCACAGGGAATACCAACATACATACATACACATACATGCATACCACCGTCCATTATCTCTGACTGTTGAGGAGCCTGATAACGGGTTCATTTGGTTCCATTTGTACGCTCGCAGAATAGAGAAGCGTCTAAAGAAATCCATTATCATGGTGAAAATACATCTTGATGATGTCATCAAGATGTTTCACCATGTTAGTGGTTTTCTTCAGACCTCCATTTCTTGGGAATATAGAATGGGGGAATGTATTTTCATTCCCCCATTCTATGTTCGCAACACCTCGAAGGTACATCAATGACACAGTAAAATGTTGAAAATGAGTTCCCTGGCCCGGCATACTGGATAATATGCAAACCTAAATATGTTCTACCGGTAAAACAACCATGCCTGTCTTGTGGGAAGGTTGTCCCCATAGCATAGCATCTTATTTTTCCACATTGCACTTTATCATCTCTGTCGGGGGTAAACTTCATGTGTCCAAGGCTGTTAATTTTCAGCATTAAGTTTAGGATATATATAGCAAAAGCAGTGTATCCACCAGTGTTGCAGCTTGCAGATTTGCTCCCTGTGATGCTTTTGTGTATACAGAGCGAGCTATACTTCCACAACATACTTGTGGGGGATATTTATTTGGCACTCACGAGTAGAGTAATACACACACACACACGCACGCACGCACGCACACGCGCACACACACACACACACACACACACACACACACACACACACACACACACACACACACACACGCACACACACGCAGAACATCAGCTGGCAGTGTAGAAGGGAGCAGCCGTGTTTTGACTTTGATATAGCGGCACATGCGAGAGGATATCAGGGACACCATATGGACGCATCTGACGGACTGACAGACAGTGTGTGTGTTCGTGTGTGCGTGTGTGTGTGTGTGCGTGTGTGTGGGGGGGCGCGCTTCGTGTTGATTGCTGGAGTATCAAAAGAACTGTATGTTTCTGTGTAAAAGCTCTGTGAAGTTAATCATGACACGCACAGCCAGCCATGCTGAGATTGGAACATGCAATCTTCACATGACATTGACTCACTCCCCTGACACTTTGAAATCACACCTCTTCTCCCTGGCCTATGAATGAATTTGGGCTGCTTTTCATGGCGCCATGTGCAAGCCCACGTTCTTAAACCTGCTGTCTTTCTTAATATATATAATTCTTATAAATTACAAAATTATGTATGTTTCACTTTCCAGAAAAAATCAGTATACTATGGATCGTATATCTGTTTTGAATGTGATATATAATTCACATATTTTATATGCATCTTTAACAGTACAAAAAATATTATATTGTATTATCCTCTTATATGAGGATTGTATGAGCGGTGTCACATTCAAGAGCTCCCATAATAAAATTTTCCATATGGGTCGGCAAGGCTTACTTTGGTAATAATTGTTTAACTCTTGTAGCTTTAATTTATTTGTTGTTTACTTTCCTAGCTATAATGTAACTTTATTTCTGTGTGCCTCACTAAAGAGAGAAATGTTTCCTGATGCCATTGTTTATTTTCACCTTGACAGACATTATATTAACTGTGTGTGTGTGCGTGTGCGTGTGCGCGTTCGCGCGTGCGCGCGTGTGTGTGTGTGTGTGTGTGTGTGTGTGGGTGTGCACATGCGTGTGTGTGTGTGTGCGTTTCTCTGTGTGTTGTGTTCTCTATTCACAGTGTGGTGTTAAGAATCGTCTCCTGAGTGGAAGGAGTGCTTTAAAAGGGAAGTAAGAAACAAAACAACATATGGACGAAAAGGAGGACTGAAAGAGAGAATATTTGTGGCAACAAACGGACATCTAGTCGCACCAGCTCTACTCCGTGACCAGAGGGCTCTCTCTGCTAATTATCTTCCTCTCGTTTCATTTAGTTTTGGCTTTGCCACACCATTTGCTTCCAGGAGAGCCAAGCTTTTTTTTCTTCTTCTTCTTTTCTGTTTTTACGTTGTGCGAAACCAAAACCCAGTGCCAAAACAGACTGTGTAGTTGTGAAGAAAAGCAAAACAAAACGAGAAAAAGGACATAGAAGTAAAAAAAAAAAAACATCAAACCTTTGCAAATAGAACTTATCACACACTACACATCACCTGGAACAATCGTGTTCCTTGTTTGGTCATTTAGCATGGAATTCTGATTTGAGAGTTGAATATTTGATACTGCATTAATATATATATTTTTCCTCCCCTCCCTTATAATCCCACAAATTATAAAAAAAACAGTGTTGAAACATATCACAGCAGCACATATCAGGCCAGAAGCACTAACCTTTCCCCACTCCCCACCCAGACACAAAAACAAAACAACAAAAAAGCGCCACGTTTTCATTGTTTTTGAAGAGTTTTAGGACAGTCGCTCGCAGTTATAGCTGCTGCCATCGCTACAGAAAATGATCGATGACCAGTGCATTAACGGTTCAGAAGTGCTTTATTGACAAACCTCCTGTTAACGGAACGTCGGGCCGACGGCACACGTTGAGTCTCGCCATCCTGTCCCTGTTCTGTCTGACTGTCTGTCTGTCTGTCTGTCTGAGCATTTAAACCATCAGGAGGCACGTCTGAATAGACGAACATTCGCTCAACACACCCCAACTCCATCATCCTCTTTTCTCTAAAGCTACTACTGCTGCTGCTATCGCTAAACAATTAGTGATATACATGTATACCCAAGTCTTAAACTTTAGTCTGAAACACTTTTGACACTTTAATCTACTTATTTCTTCCAGTTGCCATCAGACAAGCCTCTGTTCTGTTCCTCTGTTCCGTGATCTTCCATTAATAGTGCCAAAACCCAAACCCATCCTCCTTTCTTTCTTCTTTCTTTTTGTCATTCCAACCTTTACTCTAAAGCGCATATGACTGCAACCCTGTTTTGAGGAAGGTTAACCCATTTTGGGAAGTAAAAAAAAGTTCATTACCTAAAGCCATATATCAGACACCAGCCATATGAGTATTAGTGTTAACACATAAAAAAAAAACAGCAACAGTGACTTTTTAGACAACACAACAGCGCACTTTCAGGGACTGAGGACAAAAAAAAAAAAAAAACGCTTAACGGCAACATAGCGAGGGTGTACCACATGCATTTGTTTCGTACATTTTGACAAGAGAAAAACAGCTTTTCTTTTTTTATGATCAAACCTTTTCTACTTGGTGTTTTTTTTACTCTCCACTAGATCGCGTTTGGGCTGCTCTCGAGCTGAAAGTTCAGCTGGGGTTAGCAAAGCGGTCACCCTGAGTCCCCCCGTCGTCCTCCTCCTCCTCCTGCCTCTACCACCAGCCCCAAGTCGTTTTTCCCTCACGATTTCCGCGTTGTTGACGGATGAATCCGGACATTTTCATGTCTGTTCTTTGGGCAGAGCCTCGCTGCCCTGCTAGAGCCGGGCCCAAGCCGTCCTTCGTTCTGTTCTGTTGGGCCAAGCTAAACTCAGAGCAAAGACACACGCGCAAATTAGGGTTCGAGCGCACATAGATCCTGATATCTTTTTTCTTTAGATTGCTGTTTTTTTTCCTGTCCCCACCTCCCCTTTGTCTTCTCTCTTTATTTCTCTCCATCACAGCAACATCCTTACCCTTCCCACCCCCCTTTAGTTTATGAAGTCTTTCTCAGTTGTAACTGCCTTTATCGTATTTGATGATTGATTTCATCGATCCCTGTAACTAGTTGCTGGTTCTGTTAGATTTGTGTCAAACATGTATTGCTGCTTATTGGTATCGCTCGTATAGTAGTACCCTAGCTGCTAACTCCAGGACCTAGTTGACCCGAGCTCAGTCCAAAATCTGCTTGTTGTGCTACTACTGTCATTTCCAACTTGAAGTCTTCAAACACATATTCAAGCAACTCTATTCCCATTTCCCATCCCACATGTGATGTCATTTTGTGTGCCAGGATTGTGATGCTGCAGGCTCACAGATTTTTTTTTTTACCAGATTGTAGTCTGTGCCAAATTAGATCCACGTAGGGATCCAAATCTCTGAAGCTGACAGCACTGTTTACATGCCGCGCAAAGAGCTAAAGATTTAATTTGATTTCAAAAAGAAAAAAAAAGGAATTCCATGCATGATCAATTTCTTTTTCATATTCAGTTTTTACGCAGGACAACAGAAGTGCCAGCCTAAAAAGAAAGTCCATCCAGCATAGAACAAAAAAACAACTATTAATACGTACAAAAAGAATAAAGTTTACATACTGTATGTACAGCGCTAAATGTTTACACTGCACTACATTTTTCAAAGAGATTTGCTACATGAATCGTAACTGTGTGCCATATATAAGTGGATACGAGTTTAAAAATCTCCCAGAGATTTTCACTTTGTTGACTTAAGAGTTTACACTTTTCACACTTTCATTTTGTTTACAGGAAATTACTGCCTATCGTGAAAACATCCCCAAGATTATTATCCAGTTCATCAGTTTATAGAATACTTTTGTTTCGGTTCATTTATTGAAATAGGAAATACTGAATAGCCGATACTTGCTGCTATAAAGCAAACCCATATCATTCCATAGTTAGTTACGTTCAAGTTTTTTTGCAGGTCTGGAGAAACCTATAGCCACTATACAGGCAGTGAACTTTAAGGCTTAAAAAAACAACTTTGAAATATATAAATCTCAATGTTTACAAAAGCTGCTTAGAGGTGTGGATATAATGTAGAGATACTGTAGGTATACATACGTATATATTCACTGTAAGCTACATGTTTACATTAGGATAGAGAGTCAAATGCCAAACACACATCATAACGTTGCTTGAACAAAAATCGACCTGACTGACTCCAAGTGAAAATCTTCGTCCCACGCACGGCCATTTTTGCCATTAAAGGAAAGAACTTTTGGAAGAGAAGAAGAAGTTTTCCCTTTCTTCTTTTTTTTTTACATTCAACACCTGCATAGGCTTTGGGAGTTTAACTCCCAAAACAGAGAGATTATAAAGCCTATAGCAGAAGAGAAGAGCCCGTTGGATATCTAATCTCACCTCAACCACCAGCCACTTTATCCTCCTGATTAGTTTTCTTTTTCTACAAGACCAGCTTGAGAACTTGATAAAAAAAAACAACAACACAGAGCTGCCATAATGTGGAGGAGGGAAATGTCTCCCCTGTCTTTCCTCCCGTTCTTCGTCCTCCTCCTCCTCACCGCCACTGCAGACAAGGGCGGCGGTGGCGGTGGCGGCGGCACCCCCGGAGGAGGAAGCACCTCTTCCTCCTCCTCCACGCTGTTTCTCCTCACGGGTTACAAGCCTCCGGCCTCTCTCCCCCGGCCCCCCGTGGCGCGGCCGTCCAGGGGGCCGGCCAAAGAAGCCGAGGTGCACGGCGAGGAGGCGCCCGGCCTGGAGACGCTCCCCAAGCCCCTCCCCCAGAGGGGCAGCAACGTGTCGGCGGCCGACGCTCTGAAGCCTCCGCTGGGCGCCGCCAAGGTGGCGCCGGCCCCGCGCCAGCTGGTGGACACGGACGCATGCAGGTATGGACACTGTGTTGCTGTTAGCTCTGGTCCATAGCTCCACTACTTTTAGAGGCAAAGGCAAAACATGCAAAATTTCGTCATGGTTTATGTAGCATGTAATATGTCTAACTATGGGTTTTTCACGATGCTGAATCCATTCCAAGCATTAGTTTTTTCTCAGAAAACAACTCCTTGGGCTAAGAACTGACATAGCCGTCATTATAAATGTTCTTAATCAGCACTTTTAAATGCATTTTTTGGCCAGAAAGGGGTTGTTTTTCTTTTTCACCAGGCAAACCAAGCAAAAACGCGTATATGGAGCTCAGTGTGGTTCCAGCAGTAGTTTGGAACCAAATGGAATCTTAGGTCTCAATAGCTCTGAGAGTGTACAAATCGGTCCATTTGGCTTCATTTGTACACTCTGAGGTAAATTAACATAAATTAACATTAAATGAATGAATCAATTGGGGTCCTAGGGATGAGATAACATTACATGAGAGGTCTGCATATATCTAACTACTAGAGATGTAAACAAAAACATGTCCTTGGCATATATTTTTCATGTGGGTGCCTGCAGGGTACTGGGTGCACAGAGAAAAAACAATGGTCAAAAACAACCTAACTTCGGTCAAATTTCAACCAAACGTAGAGGTTGAATAAGGACCAACTGGGTCTTTGGTCAATCTGACCGAATAATGCGTGTTATTATATTTGACCGAATGCATTTGGTTACATTAATAACCCAATTATGAGGGTCAACATAACCTAAGTACCAGTTGATTTGACCGAACATATTAGCTTGCATTAATAACCTAATTTTGAGGGTCAAGATTACCCAACTGCCAGTTGAATTGATACAGAATATTCAGTTAACCCATTTGTTTTATTAAAGGGAAATTCCACCCATTTAAAGGGGAACTTCGCCACTTTTCAACACTCTTTGTGTGGTGTTGGTCATTAGCATACATGCTAATGGCCTCCTGATTAATAACATTGGGATTCTGTGGCTCCAGCGCCGTGCTTCCCAAGTTGTCAGATTCTGACCCAGTGACGTCATTGGGTCAGAACGTCCCACTGACTTAAACTACAGCGAGTATGTGGACGGGTAAGGTTACCGTACCGGTCTGAGTAACGGTCTGAGTGCCGGTCTGAAGGAAAAGTCGTTGCAGTGTTGTGTTTACAGTGTTGGATGCATTCCTCGGCATTAGTATCCTATCTGTTCCTGTAAAAAGTATAAATAATTTCATTTTTCGTCATTTTGTCCGAGAAATTCTACAATACCCACAGTGCACCGCGGCATCAACCAAAGTCTGTGACCTAACAAATTGGTTACCGTACCGGTCTGAGTAACGGTCTGAGTGCCGGTCTGAAGGAAAAGTCGTTGCAGTGTTGTGTTTACAGTGTTGGATGCATTCCTCGGCATTAGTATCCTATCTGTTCCTGTAAAAAGTATAAATAATTTCATTTTTCGTCATTTTGTCCGAGAAATTCTACAATACCCACAGTGCACCGCGGCATCAACCAAAGTCTGTGACCTAACAAATTGGTTACCGTACCGGTCTGAGTAACGGTCTGAGTGCCGGTCTGAAGGAAAAGTCGTTGCAGTGTTGTGTTTACAGTGTTGGATGCATTCCTCGGCATTAGTATCCTATCTGTTCCTGTAAAAAGTATAAATAATTTCATTTTTCGTCATTTTGTCCGAGAAATTCTACAATACCCACAGTGCACCGCGGCATCAACCAAAGTCTGTGACCTAACAAATTGGTTATTCTCATTAAAACAACCCAAAACCAATAACCAAATAAAACAACCCATGAATTCGGTCAAAATAAAATCCCTGCAACCCAGGAAAAGGTTATGGCTTCAAGAAATAACCCAGGAAAGTGACCTAACACCATTGACTGAAGTGTTTAGTTGCAATTTTGACCGATTAGTTTTTTGTGTGTGTCTATCAGTAATCTCTAAAATGTGCTCCTGTCCCACACCAGGGGTTACTTTGACGTGATGGGTCAGTTCGACAGCCCCTTCAACTGCTCCAAAGACACCTACATCTACTGCTGTGGGACCTGCCACTACCGCTTCTGCTGCGAGCACCAGAGGAACCGGCTGGACCAGAACTCCTGCACCAACTACATCAGCCCCGTGTGGGCCAACACCCAGATGACCGCCACCGCGGCCACGGGCAACCGGCCCGACCCAGACTTCGAGACGCTCCTGCAGCAGAGCAGCAGGTATGACTTAATGTCCATGTCTGCATGATAAGAGGTTGTGGTCCCACTTGAACTCTCCTTAAGTGGGGGCAGGTTTGATGGAGAAGATATTCAAGGTAATGCCTTGAATGGTTCCCATCGCAATTGGTGTATGAATGCCTTGAATAAAGGCTCTATATCAGGGGTTTTCAACCTTTTTGATCCCAGGGGCCACTATTTGTTCAGCATTTGAGCCACGGACCACTATTTGAGGACATTTTAGCCCCACAGACCCCAAAACTAAATATTTCTCTTGCTTTTATCCACAATTCCAGGCTGAATTTGGGGAAACAAAATTAACATACAGATATAAATGACCATTAATATTCTAGTTGTGTAGACCTGGGGTAATTAAGATGATGAATTTTAACTCTTGAGAGTGTAAAAATGAAACCAAATGGACCCGCAAGGGTCCATTTGGGTCCTCCTGATTCCTCTCTATAGACCTGCGCAGTCCCGCTGCTTCCATGACGTCACCCCCGGCCCAGAAATGAATTTATATAAAGATGATTACATCATGGATAAAGCCAACTCGGTTTGTGTCAAATCATGATAACAAACACAATGTTTTGGGCCAGTCCAATAATTTGTAAGAAGAAAAAAAAAATGGCAGTATACATCACTTTTTGTTTTGTTTGTTTACTTACAAATTATCTAATTAGCCTAAAACATTGTGTTTGTCATGATTTGTCTGGCTTGTATTCATCTTTATATAAATCATTTTTGAAAAGTGGCCGACATCATGAAAGGGCATGGCTGCACATTTTTATATTGTTTCTTATTAATGGTATATTCCTTACTTCCTTTTCCTTTTGTGGAACACATTTAATTACGTTGATATAACCGTTACCTTGCCGTTAATACGCAGCACCACCTATGTGATCGGAGGGGTGATTTCCTTCACGCTGGTGATGGCTGTGGGCGTCCGGATCGCCTTCAGCAAGTTCTCCAGGCGGCCCAGGAACAGGGACATCAACATGCCCAGGTCAGTTTAACTCTGTGGTTTATTTAATTATTCTTCGACCAGGTTCTCACAGCGCACATAATATGTGCCATTGACTACTCCTAACCATCTTTATATAAATTATAAAGATGGTTAGGAGTAGTCAATGGTGCTCACAGGTAGAGTCCGACCGATATATGTTTGAGAATCACTGCTAGAGCCATAAAACAAACATTTTCTTATGGAGGTTCCTTGCATATCTTTTCAAATGAGGCCCCAAGAGGCTAATTATTGTCCTTGACATGAAAGCGTTTGGGGACCACTGTGCTAAAGTGTTCAACGGTGTGTGTTTCTCCTGTCTCTCCTGTCCGGTGCGTTGGTGCAGGGCGCTGGTGGACATCCTGCGTCACCAGTCCAGTCCGGTGCAGCCGGGCGCCGCCAGGAACAACACCTCCACCATCCTGACCACCACCAGCACCACGGCACCGGACGGACGCATGGGCTCCAAGAACCTCTACGCCCCGTCAGCCCTGCAGAGCAAAGACAACCGCAGCAGTGAGTAGATCCCTCCATCCCCTGCTTGCGTTTACCACAATATTTCAGCTATCAGATAATTTCACTCTTCCCCCCCTCATTTTAAAACCTCTCATGTCTGCAAGGTGCTTCTGGTACAAAAAAACTAAAGAAAACAACCTCTCAGATTATTTTGGAGGGTTTCGGGGTTACCTTTTATAGTTGAGAAATGCCATTTTATACTGATCTACTAGCCCGGTTCCAACCTGATTCACTGAGTGATTCACATTTGAAATGTCACTTTGCAAATCCATCTGGCCAGAGCCTGCTTGGCGTGCATTTTCCTGGTGTCACCTGTCATACACAGAAACCACGTTGTTTCTAATTGGATGGTGTTCAAACCAATGTGAACTAGTGTTTTTTCCTCAAACAAACCACAGAACAATCAGAATCCTAGACTGCATTTCAACCTTCATAGGCCCCGCCTACCTGTGGGGATAAGCTCCTGGCCAGACTGATTTGCAAAGTGACATTTCAGATGTGCGTAACGCAGTAAATCAGACTGGATCCCAGGTTAGTTCTATACCCAGCTGCTGTCCCAACCAGCTGCTCTGTAGTAATAACCTGTAAACCAGTCCAAACTGTCACAGATTTGGTCTGGCACTCCTCAGTTGAAATTATATTTCCCTCTGCCCAGAATTATGAGGGGCCATTCAGAGCCTGCTATTCAAAGTGAGACTTATTTTTATAGTGACACTTATCTAGCAATGATGATTAGTCTGGTCTTGCCAGGCTACTGTAGTAATAAGGGCAAGGAGGATTAGTTAGTGTACAACAGACATCAGAATCAACAGTTACAGCTACAGTACAGAAACCTAACAAAAAGCCCCCCAGGGGGCTTGTTCCCTTGGTGTTCCATTTGTCACTTGGCTTTTTATTTCTTCCAGAGACGTCTTCTGCTGGTATTGTGTGTGGTTTCTTTCCTCTCTCTCTCTCTCTCTCTCTCTCTCTCTCTCTCTCTCTCTCTCTCTCTCTCTCTCTCTCTCTCTCTCTCTCTCTCTCTCTCTCTCTCTCTCTCTCTCTCTCTCTCTCTGTCCCTTTCTGTCTCTCTCTCTCACACTAGAATGAGCAGTGGTTCTCAAAGTAGGAGGGGGTGCTCCTTCCTTCCAGGGAGTCCCGGCAATAATATGTAATCAAAATCACTGTAACCACTTCAATCCGGCGATATACGACATCCCACAGCGGCCCACAAGCGCATATTAATTGGAGATTAATCTTAAAGCCATTACTGTAGCCTCAGGAATCCTTGAGGTAGGTGTGTTGGGATTCCACAGACTCTTATGAGCCTTAGGAGCCTTTAGTCTCTTTAGAGCAGCGGTTTTCAACCTTTTTCATATCAGGGCCCACTATTTATTCAGCATTTGAGCCACAGACCACCATTTGATGTCATTTTAGCCCCACAGACCCCAAAACTAAAGATTTCTTTTGCTTTTGTCCACAATATCAGCCTGGATTTGGGAATCTTCCACATTCTCTAGTTATGTAGACTCGGGCTAAGTCAAATGATGACTATATTAACTGTTGAGAGCGTAAACATGAAACCAAATGGACCCTTGTGGGTCCATTTGGTTTCATGTTTACGCCCTCAAGAGTTACATCTGGTCAACCGACTTTCCATCATTTAGCCTGGGGACGACTTGGAATCCTCTCAAGGACCACTGGTGGTCCCCGGACCACCTGTTGAAAACCCCTGCTTTAGAGAGTATGCGGAACCATTTTTGCTTACTGTCAGCGTTATGGAGATCCTTTGAAACGAACAAGAAGGTCTGAGAACCACTACTCTACACAGCACAAATGCAGACATGCAGTCCACATAGAATAACTCGGAGTAGTGTCTACCACTGTGAGAAGAAGCTTTGGTTGTGTTGCATCAGTGCGTGTGTCTGTGTGTGTATCTGTATGTGTGTTGGCTCTGATCTCTTACAGTTGGGATTGGGAACTTGCAACACCCTTTTAAGCAGCAGGGTGCTGGGTCCAGCCCCAAACATTCTGCCACCATCGGTAAGAACCAAAGGAGAAAAAAAGAGTCTCCCAGCAGCACGCCACCGGGCAGCGGCACGGCACATCATCATGCTGATGATGCAGTCTCACTATAAGCGGCTGATTGGCCAGCTGGCAGTGGTGGAAAGTAATCTGAGTACTCTTTGTCGCTATTGGGGCAGAATTATCTTCTTCATTCTTTTTAAACAGACAAAATCGCTCTTTAACAACACTTTTTTCTATGCGTTTGTAACACTCGTGAGACGTGTTTGGGTGCGATGGAAAAAAAAAAACACGTGAGACGTGAAAATTCTGCTGCCTTATGCTGTCTATGGGAAAGCATTTTTTTAGGGTAGTAATATATCTCGGCCTCATTTCTCTAAACAATATGATTGCTGGTTACAATATGTACGTACAGTATGTTTTGGCGTGAATTACATTCGCAGGAACGTGTTACATAGAGATTATTCACTTAACGATTCTCCGTTCCCAAGTGAAATGGCCTTCAAAGTAATAGTAAATCCTGAATGCTCACAGATTTACCCAAGTCTTTCTTTTTAATGCCCATCTTTCTTTTTAATGCACTTTTTACTTTACTTGTCTATTATTGATGCTTGTTGATGCTTTATGTCCTACGTACATCAAATACAGCATTCATGCACCCAGAGAGAATCAAAGATACAAATATTAACCGGGTACTTAACCTGAAGTTTGAAGCCAGTTCAACTTATTTGTATCGTCGTATCTTGTGTAGCAGCTGCTGCACGCGTCAGATTTGTGTCACTTTGCTGGCTTCCATTGAAAAATTATGTATCATTCTGCCCCGCCTGAAGGCAGCATAAGAGGCGCGCGGCAATGCTACTTCTACTTAAGTCCAAAAAACATGAGTACTTTGTTTTTTTTTTACACCACTGCCAACTGGCTGGCTAGCTATCTGGCTGGCTGGCTGACTCCCTCCCTGAACACAGCGTGTGTCTGTCTGTCTTATTGGTGCTGTAGTGTCTGCTGCACATGAGCCAGCTCCAGTCCCGCACCCCTTGTTGTAATCAGTGTGTCATAAATTTGCAACACCTCCCGTGTCTGTGGGTTTGCCTGTGCTTTTGGTTTTTCGTGTTGCCTCTTTCCAAAACAACATGTGTTGGCAGTATTGTCGGCAGCAGATTAATGTGAGATATTGATGTGGGCTGAGCCGCAAAGTCAAGTCATTACGGGTGATATTAAACAGACAGATGCTGAAGAAGCGCTTTAGCACGCTCATTCTCTCAGCATGGGGGCCAAATGGACCCTTTATGGGTCCGATGTACCGCGTACACATCAGGCTCCATTTTATAGGCCTACTATACCTGTTTTGCATGTCTCTTTTGCAGGCCGTAGGTGGCAGTAAAGCAAGAAATACAACAGAATGCAGAATTGCTATTTCACAAATCTCCCCGAGCACTTACAGTATGATTCCTGGCCTATTTTACTCCTTATATTTTAAATCAGGGTGTTATGTGGTATATCTGCTATTTTTCCCCTTTACTTAACAATACACAGCACAGAGCCTTGTTTAAGTGCAAAAATACATGTTTTGTTGTAGGACACCGGGGCCTAGATTTTCGTCACCGCTAAACCCCTTAGCCCTTAACTTCTTTGCCTTTTTAAACTATTTAAAAAAAAGTCAGTCAGTCTATAAGCTCCCAACATGTCACTAGATTGGCACGTTGAACTATTCCAAAATAGTAAAAAAAAAAAAAAAAGGGATAAGGGGTTTGGGATAAGGGCTTTAGCGTGTGACGAAAATGGAGCCCGGGATGTTTAACTAAGCCACACTTGGGCCAATTATCTAGTAGCGATTGTTATAATTCAAAGTTCTCTGTAATCTTATTTGACAGTCAGTTGTCAGTTCATTATATACTGTATCTCACCTAGATGCCGCATCTGAAATCGAACCTTAACCTTACGGCTAAAGGTTCAACGAATGCGCAGTAAGGAAACCAGGGTTCAAATGGGGGTAGAGGAGTAAAGCCACATCATAGTGCAGCTGCTGAATAAGTACATTCTCCAGTGGCCTGTGTCCCAATCACTGCTCCTCCGTGCTGCAGCCTGTATGTCCGTCTGCTTCCCACTGCTTGGCCTGCTTTACAGCTATCCAAGTGTGCTTCCTCTTCTTTCTTATCTGTGTAGCAGCGATTCGCAACATGTGCGCTTAACAGCGGGAGCTGCCTGCACATTTGCCAGGGCCTTGGCTTGGCTTGAAAGCTGCACGAACGAACGCACGCACGCGCGCGCGTGTGCTTGGGTTGCTGCTGCTCCAATGGTGGGGAGAAAATGCTACTGACAAGGTTTTATAACGGAATACAGAGTTCAAACAAGTTTGCATTAGGGGTGAGCACAAACAGAGGTGTGGTTGGATTATAGAAGGTACTATAGGAGGTACTCTAATCAAATTCCTTCACGGTTACCGTCCTAGTATTAAAAAAAAACACGAAAGAAGTCTGCATGATTTTTGGCCTTCATTGTAAGTCCACCGAAATCCACATATTAGCTCCAGTAGTGTAATAAAATAAAACAAAAAAACTAAATAAAACTAAAAAAAAAAAAAAAAAAAAAAACTAACCTCAAGCTGGAGCCCCTGTTTTGTGCATGTCAAACATTTCCACATAAAACAAAATAGCACTAATGGCAAATCTACAAGGTTACACCATGATGCCATGAATTGTGAGCTTGCACATTGCCTATTTTCTCTATAGCAGGGGTGCCCAAAAGGTAGATCGTGATCTACCAGTAGATCACATGACAGTCCCCTAAAATGTATCGATCTGTAACTCTTGAGAGTGTAAAATGAAACCAAATGGACCCTTACGGGTCCATTTGGTTTCATTTTACACTCTCAAGAGTTAAATTATATTTAAACATCTGAATTACATAATTTCAAGACTCCACACAATTAGAAAATGGAGAATAATTGTTATTTTGAACAACATTTTGTTCAATTTCCCAATTGTGGACAAAAGCGTGAAAGTTCTAAGTTTTGGGTGAAAGAGACTAAATTCAACATCACAAACTGTCAACTCAAACCCCAAATACTGTTTTCAAACGGTATATCAGTAGTAGCATATACAAGAAAACCTTCCAATTCTCCCCCTCTATTTTTCATTTTAAGCGCATTATTCTTAAACACTGTATAACAGTAAGCAACACCATCACCAATTATTTCAAAGCTCAAACTTTCTTGGGAGCATTGAAATGGATTTTCAGCAATGGAACAATCACATTTTTATTGTGTAGATCTTGTTCAGTCATTTTGAAAGTAGCTCTCAAGTAAAAAAAAAGTCTGGGCACCCCTGCACTATAGGCATTTTTTGACATCACAATGGGGTGCTGTTTGGGCATACAATTGGCATGGAACAGAGCGGTTTGGGGGCCCACCCTGCTATAGAAGTAGTGTCCATTTGGCTGCAGCCTATAGAATACGTCATGGTGGCAGGCCTAGAATATTCTATGAGGCGGCTGTGGGGGAATAGGATTCAGCACACTGACCAGTTGCCATGGCAGAGGACATTAGGACTGTTCTGAGCATTCCAACTCCCCTGAGAGAGTCAATATATCCTACTGTCCACATAAGTACTCCCATGTTTTACCTAAGTAAACATATCAATACTGCATTACAGTCTGTATTCACAGTGCAAAAGTATTGGTATCACAATGTACAAAAAGTTGAAGGCATTCATTATGCAGCAGAATGTCCCATTTCACGTTTTCAAATGTATAACAATCTTTTGAAAATAGCAAATGTACAATCTCAAAATGCATTGCGATCCAACTCATTGTGAGCTAGTAGATTTGCCATTTGCACTATTTTTTTGTGTGACAATGTTTGACATTCACAAAATAACGCCTCCAGCTTAAGGTTGAACTATTTTGTGATTTGTATTGTTTTAACATCTTCGGATTAGCATTGGTTACATATAGAATGGGCTAGATCCAACAATGCGTTGCATCACAATGCATTGTGAGGTTGTAGATTGTCTATTTCCAAATGTACACATGTATACAGTACGTATATAGGGCAGAAGTGGTTAATGTATGGTTTGTAATAACAATAATCAAAATCTACTATGGTAAGTACAGTAGCTAGATTTTTCAAATAAAAGTAGTGGAAATATCTTCTGATCCGAGAACTAGTGGGGTAAATGTAAAAGTATTAGAAATTTGAAATACTAAATTACAACTATCTCAATCCTGTACTTAAGTACAGTAATTCAGTAAATGTACTGTTCCACCACTGGTCCACACCTGTGCTTGTGCTCTGTTCCCTGACTGTGTTAAGGAAATAATGCAGACAGCCATCTTAGCTGTTTAAAGAAATAAAATGAAGAAAAACACAATAAAGTGTCAAACCAGGATACCCCACTTTAAATATGAAACATGAAAATGCATTTTCTTTTTTTTAAAAAAACTGTGTTTTGTCTGTTGAAATAGTAACGTCATGCACATGTTTTCCCAGTGCATACAGCAGCCCGCGGTGACGAGCTTTGGAAGAGATTTTGGAGCTCTGGTGGCTCCAAAAACGATCGATTAAAATCATTTCTTTTCCAATACAAAGCAGCGGGTGAGCAAGTCTAAACCAGCTAGGGTTATTTTTGAGTGGTGTATAGTCACTCACTAAGGAACAGCCTTCTCCATGTCTGTCTTTATGTCCCTATATATACGTATATACATGTTTAGGGTGCCAACGTTGTGCTGTTGAGCTAGAAGCAGAGAGATGTTTCCGGGAGGAATGGCCTGTCGTTATGTCATTGTCGGTGGGAATTTCAAAACATTCTGTAAAAGAATGTTGGAAAGAATCTAAAAGATAGAAACCGTCTTACAAGCCCCCACAATCTACTGTACTGTATATATAGCGTTTAAGTGGTACTGTTTTGTTATTTATTAACATTATTTATTAACGTTATGCAGAATGGGTGCGTTTCAACGGAAGCACAACTCCATCCCTTCCCTTTTGTCGAAGCAAATTGTCGACTTGAAGCCACGGCACGGCTATCATTTTCCCGCAGTGTGTGTAACATGGCGGCAATGGTAGCTCCCCGGTCTCCTGTTAATGAAGACATTATTGGCCCTCCATCGCCCATTACTGTCTATTGTCAATGAGCTAGTACCGCCATGTGCATTCATAATCTGAAGCAGATCACAGCTCATACGGTAATTACCCCACTGGAAAGAGACCCGACATTGAGTCTCTTGTCACAGCATGAATAACAAACAATGCATTTAATTTGTCAGATGGTGGATTAATTATTCTATTCTTTGCGACGACTTATGCACTTGTATCCGCCGAGGGTATATTGTCTTCAGAAGGGAACTCGCTTCTCTGTCCTCGTAAAGTCATACTCTGTCACTTTCAATTAATCCCAAAATATTTACGATATACTAGCCTATGTGATATATCTTTCTGTGTTGACAACATAGTGTATATAAATGATAGCCAAAAATGACATATGGGCAGTCATCGGTCTGAAATGAATGTATCCTGGCTGCAACATTGCTTTTTTCAGCATTCCTTCCAGAATGTTTTAATGGCAACGGGATGGAAGGGTAGCTAAAACAGACTACATACTGTTATACATATATGATTCATAGTTTTCTTATCACTTGATTTTCTACCTACAGTGTGAGTGACAGAGGTAGCAGCTTGCTCCTGTTTAGATCCCATCATAGTAAACGAAAGCCTCATTTATCTTGCGTGGCGTGGTATGGCGTTGCGTGCCAGTTAGCTTGTAGATCAGTTCTTTGTAAGTGACACCCTTGTGATGGATGCTACTAAAAAACCAACAATGGGCATGTTTGTACCATTCCAAGGTGTGATTTATGCTTGTGCTTGTGCAAATATTTAGCCGATTTACAAGCTCACACAGCACTTTTGTTTGTTATCATTTCCACACCACACATTTTGAGCCTGTAAATCGGTCATTTTCTGTTGCACAATCAAGTGTAAATCCAACATAACACAGTGTGTCCTTCTGAATGTGTCAAGTGCACCCACCTGTACTAAATGTTTGGACATGTGCAAATGTCACGACACCTTATAGGTCATTATGAAACACGACCCTGTTTTCAGAATGTCTGTATAGACCTGCGCAGTGACGTCACCAGCCCTGTTCCACTAGTGGATTCCTCATTCATTTTCCTCATAGACTTTTCGAAAATGGTTAATAAAAACACGATTGCGCCGCGACCAAAGCCAACTCGGGTCGTGACAAATCATGACAACAAACACAATATCGCCATATAATATATAATTAGGAAGAAGTAGAAAACGGCATGATACAAGACTTTTTGTTTCGTTTTTCATCTTAGAAATGATTTGATTGTCCCAAAAGTTTGTGTGTGTCATCATGATTCGTCACGACTCGAGTTGGCTTTGTCTGCGGCGTAATCGTCTTCATATAAATTATTTGCGAAAAGTCTACGAGAAAAATGAATGGGGAATCCATTTCTGGAACAGGGGTGGTGACGTCACTGCGCAGGTTTATTTCCCGCATACAGTATAATGTATGTAAACGTTGATATTTACTGTGCATATGTCTATACACAACAAGTCATGTAGGTATACTGTATATATGCACTGTATGTGTATGGCTTCACCGACTGTCTGGCACTGCTTTTTGGCATCACTGTGAATGAACACATTGTACAGTATATATCTGTGATGTATATAAATGCATTTATGTGAGTACGACTCTATATGTACTCTTCATGGAACGTGCGTGTGAATAGTGTAATATTCATATCGGTTATAAATGTTTATAGATGTGCATTGTCTGCTGTAGTTAGTGGTTGCTATGGAGATGCAGCATCGCCTTGGACAGTGTTGTAGTGGTACTTTTAGAAGTGGGGGGACGCCTCTTAGAGGGCAATTCCACCCATTTTCAATTCAAATGTGAACCAAATGGACCCGCTAGGGTCCATTTGTTTCCATTTGTACACTCTCAGAAAAAAAGGAAACTCATTAACATGGTGAAACACATCTTGATGATGTCATCAAGATGTATTTCACCATGCTAATGATTTTTTTTCAACCTCCATTTCTAGGAAACAGAATGGGGGAACTTTTGTTTCTCTAAGGTATATTAGTGACATAACGTAAAATATTGGAAATTAGTGGAAATTCCTCTATAGCATGTTGAGAAAGATTGTTTACTTAACAATGCCTAATTGTAGCCATAAAAGTAAATGTCAAGACAAAAAAACATAGGCCTACTTTTGCCCCAAAAATATTTTAGATGTGAGAAGTGAGGGGACGCCGTCCCCCCGCGTCCCCCCTCCACTACACCCCTGGCCGTGGAGCGAGTGTTGGATGATTCCTCATTCCTCTCTCTCTCTCTCTCTCCCGGCCCCCCTGCAGAGCGACCCCCTCCTCGCATCATGAACAACAGTCAGCTCCCGGTGGCGGGGGGCTCGTTGGCCCTGGGGGGAGGTGGAGGTGGGGGTGGAGGGACCCTGCCCAACAGCAAACACAGCAACAACATGTTCACCTCCACCTCCTTCTCGTCCTCGCTGTCCCGCCCCGTGCCGCCCCACGGTGCCCACCACTCCCACCTCTACCACCAGGTAGGTCTGCAGCTGCACATTCTTACCTTCTTACCTTTTTTAAGGGTTTTATGTTTTATGTTGGAAAGGCTTAGTCTTAGTTGTGTTTGAGTGGAGCGGCCGCAAGGTAAGCGATCGGTACGCTGTCGGTGTTCGGGCGGTCGGTCGCCCCTCGGGGTACTACCATTCGTTGATTGCTTTTAGACCTTAGTTGAGTCTAATAAGAGACTGAAACTAGAGTTAAGACATTTTCTCTATGATTTTAGTTTGTAGTTTCAGTTTATCTTCTATTCTTCTAATAGCTCTAATAACTCCATGCACTGTGATTAACCATAGTCACAGTGCAAGGAGCATATACTGTAGTTTATGTAGTCGACTTATTTATTCATTTATTTCATGTGAAATCGAGCATTGATCTAATCAGGTTTTGGTGTTTGATTTAACAACAATTTTCCTGGTCATTTTGCCAGGAATGTCCCTCAAAATGAAAGCATATAACATAATTTTGTGTGACACATTGCTTATTTAGTTAGTGCTGAGTTAACATTGCATTTTGAACAGCGGATGACAGCTGTTCAAAATGACATATACATTTTCCCAGAGGTGTGACCTGGTAACTATCGGCAATATCAGGCCAACAGGCGACGGTTGAGAAGTCTGCCGAAACGATTAAAGATAATTTGTCTTTTGAGGGTGACGTTGGACGATATGTTCAGTTGATAGTGGGCGTTTTGGCCCGATAGCCAAAGAAATCCGAGTGTGGCCTGTTGTTAAAAGGCACTGTCATAATACCCTTGCTCCATCCACCATACAGGGGCAGCAGCAGCGCCAGCCCTCGTCCCATCCCTTCTCCCACTCCTTCCACAACCTGGCCCAGCTGCCTCCGTCCTACGAGTCTGCTGTGAAGCCTGACATCAGCCGCTACTGCTCCCTGAAGAGACTGGGTGAGTCTGATATGACATAACAACAACAACAACCACACCGCACTCCGTATTTGGGAATGTCTGACCCAGTTTGTATGGCAGTATGGCACTTTGTCACATTCATTCAGTACATCATTTGTGGCCAGATGTTTATTATTATTATTGATGTTTATTTATTATTATTATGTTTATTAGGACTGTAGTACAAAAGAAGGAAATGTATGAAAACAAAAAGAATTTGATTTAAACTTTTGTAAAACAAATATGTATCTCGGGCCATGTTCGAATGCTCCTGTGTGTCACCCTGTCAAGAACAGCTAAAATACCCAATTTCTCTGATAACAAACGAAAACATAAACCCTGGTTAAAAAAACAAACAAAGCTGTCCTTTAATCAAACTCTTTTCATCTCGAGGCCCATTATTTATTCAGCAGTTAAGCCAGCAATTTCATGGTGTATTGATGATGGTTGGGAGGGATAACAGGCAAACATTGATTGAGATAACAATTCTTCTACATTCTTTAATTGTGTTGTTTTTTTTTCCCGAACACAAGGATTATGTGTATATGTCTATGGCACGGCTTTCACGTTTGAAACCCTTATTTTGAAGCGCCAGATCTCCGAAACCGGATGCATGATGATGTAATCGTGTTTCTGATATCTTGACCATTCTCCCATATAACTCTGGGTCGCGAGTCCCGGATGTGTCAATGTCTGTTTTTTTTCCCCTACCAAACCAGCCATTTCCAAAGAGAGATCATTGAAAATGCCTGGTTTGCTGAACGGACATTGACGAGTAGAATAATAGAGATAATGCCATTCGAACGCATGGGATAGAATGGGTGCAGAGGCACCATTTTTTCCAAAATGGCCGCGCCCATTTTGTCCCATGACAGGCAGGATCGGTTTATGATGTATGAAATAATGCATTAGTGTTTAACAATAATTAATTCATGTGCATGTTCGCGCACTGTACGCCTGTACATGCACATTCACACACATGCACATGTGTATGGCACACGCAATATCGTTGCATTCATACAAAATAGATCTCAGCTAATCTAGGTTATACAGAAGATCTAGAAGCAGGTTTTCTTCTTATATATGAACGAATAAACAGGAAACAGGAAAAAACATCTTTTTAACGACTTTCACCAATTAGTCTGATTAACCTCTCTAATCCCCCCCACCCCACCCCCAATATACTTAAGGGAATTCCTCTCGTTTTCAAAATTTTTCTGAGAGTGTACAAATGTGAACCAAATAGACCCTAACAGGTCCATTTGTTTCCATTTGTACACTCTCAGAAAAATAGGTCCAAAAAAAATCATTAACATTATCATTAATCATTAACATGGTGAAACACAAGCTGATGACGTCGTCAAGTTGTGTTTCACCATGTTAATGAAATTTTCAGACGTCCATTTCTAGGAAACACAGAATGGGGGAGCGTTTTTTTTTTTTTTTTTATCATGTCCACACAACATCTCTAAGGTATATTAATGACATAGTAGAATGTTGAAAATGGGTGGAGATCCCATTGTGAAATTAAATGGGGATAACTGCAGAACGTGTTGCATTGCAATGTTGTAGTCGAGGCCTGAGTTAACGTTCATCATCATCTAATAGTTGTTCTCATCAAAGGTGCTGTTCACCCCGCACTGCATGGGGTGTGATTTTATTCCTTCACCGCCCCTCTCTGGCCATGCCAGACTAATATCTCCCTCTCTCTCTCTCTCCAGGGGCGGATGTGAGATTTCCCATTTGGGGGGGCAGGAGAAAATGGTATGGGGGCGACTTCAGCGCCCGGGGCGCGAAGCGACACGTTCGATGAAGTCGCACCAATAGCATTTTCAGTTACAGGACTTTTATTCGTCAAGTAAAGCATCAATAATTACATCAGTTGTTGTTGAAGTTGCAACAGACACGCTGCATGCATAAAGCTAAAAATCTGACTCAGAGAGTTTTCTGTTTCCAATGATGAACTGTTGTTGGTTTAGTGGTGCCACAACTGTAGTTAGGTAGTAGCAGTAGAGGTGTTTCGAATCATTTTAAGTATAAGCAATTTAATTTGAAATATCTTGGGTTGTTTTGCCTCCCATTGTGTTTGGTGGGGCAGTCTGGGCATTTAGCCCAAGCCCATGCCTAGATCCGCCCCTCTCTCTCTCTCTCTCTCTCTCTCTCTCTCTCTCTCTCTCTCTCTCTCTCTCTCTCTCTCTCTCTCTCTCTCTCTCTCTCTCTCTCTCTCTCTCTCTCTCTCTCTCTGAAGGCTGTATAGTGTAGTGTAGTGTAGTATAGTGTGTGTATGGGGGAGGGGAGTGTAGTGGGCTCAGATGGAGCAGGCAGAGGGCTGGGTGATGGATGGTCTCTACGTGGGAGATCATATGCACGTGCAAGCCTGTGTGTGCACGTGCTTGTCTGTGCTGTGTGTGTGTGTGTGTGTGTGTGTGTGTGTGTGTGTGTGTGTGTGTGTGTGTGTGTGTGTGTGTGTGTGTGTGTGTGTGTGTGTGTGTGTGTGTGTGTGTGTGTGTGATCCACATGGAAGTGGAGCCAGTAATGAGGTGAGGTCCAGAGATGTGAGGGCATTTTATTATCCCGATTCAATCAAAGAGGAGCAACACTATAACGCACTGATGTCAAGGCCCTTTGCCCGTGTGTGTGTGTGTGTGTGTGTGTGTGTGTGTGTGTGTGTGTGTGTGTGTGTGTGTGTGTGTGTGTGTGTGTGTGTGTGTGTGTGTGTGTGTGTGTGTGTGTGTGTGTGTGTGTGCTGCAGATTGGCTGACATCGGGATGGCCAAATAAAAAACACATTTAATCCCTGATCCCACTTAAGTATAAGTGAATTATTGATAAGAAGGTTATTTTAATATATTAAATTAACAATTCTACATGGAACAATTCAAATCTCATTTTTCTTATTTTAAAGGGATATGCAGTTATTTCACTTTTCATTAAATTATTTATTTATTTATTTTTTAAATAAATAATCTCCGCTCACCCAAATCACTGCATGCCCCAACTGAATCGCTTAGCTCTGTATTTTATGTCCTTGCATAGGGATACTGGACACAAATGGTGAAAATAACAGGTCTACAAGCTCGCAAAGCAACATTGCTAACCTAGTAGTACTTATCTGTTGACAGAGAAATCTATACTGTTGCTTTCTTCGTCACTATCATCTCTGTCATCTTCATAGCTCTTCTCTTGTGACTTACACCGGCCAGGAAGAGGCCCCAATCATATTAATGCCCTATGATATTAATGCCCTACTAGTTAACACATGAATTTTCTTAATCAAAACATTTCAGATATGGTTATAGGTTTTCAAAAGTGGCAATGCATCAGAAATGCATTGCAATACCGTTTGCCACCAGAGGGTGGAGACAAAACAGTTAGTTCCAGGAGAACGTGGCTGTTGGCTGTCATAGAATAGCACTTCTGTCATCTCCAAAATGTTATGGGAAGCTTATGATGAAAAAAAACATTATAATGATTGGCAAACCCAAGCAATAATAACGCAGCAGACATGTGTTAGTTAATTTATGTATTTCTTTTAGCATACTCTTTTTAATGCTTCAGTTACTTAATAGCTGTTTTTTTAGGTAGACATAATTCTGAGCTACTAATCATTTTGTACCATATGCCTCTGCTTTTTAGAGCAGAATGTTACATCTGAGACCTGTCTCTTTTGATATGCTCTCTCTCTCCCTCTCTCTCTCTCTCTCTACACGTGCACACACACAAACCCACATGCATGCACTTGCACACGCACACAAACACACATACGTGCATGCATGTGCTTGCGCGTACGCACGCACACACACACACACACACACACACACACACACACACACACACACACACACACACACACACACACACACACACACACACACACACACACACAGTGCCATGGCCGGGCATGGATAAAGGCCTCTTTGTCTGCAATCTTTGGCCAGGGAGAGTGCTGAAGATAATATAAGCTGCACGGGAGGGTGAGAGTAAACACTACAGAGAGAGAGAGAGAGAGGGGAGGGGCGGGTGGGGCAGAAGGAGGGAAGACAGCAGAGAACAGGGGCGGATCTAGGCATAGGCATGGGGGGGCAATGCCCCCCCATATGCCCAGTCTGCCCCACCAAACATGATGGCATGCAAAACAACCCAAGATATTTCAGTGCTTTTAATTTTAATTTAAAAGTATTCGAAACACTACTGAAACTGGTATGGGGGCGGCTTCATTGCAGCTTCATCGCCCGTGGCGCGAAGCGACGGATTATGCTGCCCCCTTACTATTTTTTCTTCTGCCCACCCCCAATTGGGAAATGCTACATCCGCACCTGGCAGAGAAAGGGAGAGAGAGAGAGAGAGAGAGAGAGAGAGAGAGAGAGAGAGAGAGAGATGGGTATCACTGTGACAGTATTGTTTCTGCTTAATATAAAATGTCTTAATGGATTGCATTTTTATAGCGCTTTTCCAAGTGCTCAAAGCGCTTTACAATGGTCCATTCATTCATACATTGGGAAGTAGAGCGGCGAACAGTCGACGCCAGCGTCCCCACTTCCCACATTCACACACCAATGGTGGCCAGCTCACACCAACCAACTCATTGGAGGCAATTTGGGGTTCAGTGTCTTGCCCAAGGACACTTCGGCACATAGACAGGAGGAGCCGGGATTCGAACCGCCGACCCATGGGTCATTGGACGACCTGCTCTACCTCCTGAGCCACAGCCGCCCTTCCAAATTAAGGGGAGAAAGTGAGAGAGGGAGAGAGATGGATACTCTTATACTGTGTCAATCGGTGTTCCACATGGGTTAATACTTAGTCTCCCCCCCCCCCCCCCCCCCCCCGGTTTCCATTTATATCAAAATATCTTGGCTTAAATATCAATAGGCGATTGAGATTGTAAGTGTAATGTGGTTAACAGATAGAGAGAGAGAGAGAGAGAGAGAGAGAGAGAGAGAGAGAGAGAGAGAGAGAGAGAGAGAGAGAGAGAGAGGTGGGTGGGGGGAATTGAAACTATGCCTTTATTAACTCACTTTCAAAACGACCGTCTCAACAAGATCTACACATAAAAAAAAGAAAGTTTGAGCTTTGAAACAGTGGTGATGGTGTTACTTACTGTTATAGTATAACAGTTATTCTCCATTTTCTAATTGTGTGGACTTTTGAAATTATGTAATTCAGATGTTTAAATACGTTGTATAATTTAACTCTTGAGAGTTTCATTTTTACACTCTCAAGAGTTACAAATCTATAAGGGTCCAAGTGCTGGGGGCACTGTCATGTGATCTACCTGCACGGCTTGTGTGATCTACTGGTAGATCTTTTGGGCACCCCTGCATTACATGAAAATGAGAGAAAACGAAACACCACAAAACTACTGAAAACGCACTGCATGCTCAATACAGCGCTGGTCCTTGGAAAGAGAGCATTAGGTCTTCATCATCATCCTCCCCCACCATGCGTTACACAACACACACATGCACGCACACACACATACACATACACAGAGAGTGAGAGAGAGCACCAGAAGGGAGAAGCATGGAGGACAGATATACAATATACTATACTATACATAGCTTTGGTGGGTTTGGCGAGATGAAGGTTATTGGTAGCTTTGGTCTGTGAAAGACAGCATATTCTTTAGGATCGAACACCGACCAGCAAAGAACATTTTATCTACTTACCAAAATAAACACGTGCAATTAGAAAGCCTACTTTCCTTAGTAGTGGAAACACTCTGAGCCTCCCACCACACGGATAAGATGCACTTTTTTTTGGCCAGAACACGATTGTTTTTCACTAGAGTAAATTATTCTCTATGGGGTTTTTCCTCTTGGCAATATCGGTATAGACGACGCAAATCCTGGTTGTTTTTCTGGTGAAATAGAATCGCGTTTTGAACAAAGTGCATTTTATCCATCTGCTGGGTGGTAGGAGAGTAGGCTTTCTAATAACATACGCCATGCTTGTTTTGGTGAGTAGGTAAAACGTTCTTTGGATTTCCACTAAAGAAGAGAGGCTGGTCGGAGCTCCGTCCGAGAGATTACGTTTTCTTTCACAGAGCTCCACTGCAAGCCAGAATCATAGAAGCAGTGAGTGGAGCTATGGACCAGAGCTTGGTTCTTGGAGCGTTCATGTCATATAAAGCCAGAACTCAAATGAGAAGAAAAAAGGTACATAAAAATAAAGAGAACCTGAGAGAGAGACGAACATACACATGCATACAGATGCACTGACAGCCATGCACACATGCACGCACACACAGATACACGCACATGCACACACGCGCGCGCACACACACAGAGGGAGGTGTGGGGAGAGAACAAAGTCAAATGCAGAGTGTTGGTTTATACTCTGAGGCGAACCTTCGGGGTCCATATTCACAGTGTCGGAGTTAAATGATCAGCATGCATTTCAGTGTGCAGAGAGAGAGAGACAGAGAGAGAGAGAGAGAGAGAGAGAGAGAGAGAGAGAGAGAGAGAGAGAGAGAAAGGCCCGTCTAAAGGTCAGAGTTAAATTGGCTCTCGGGGAGCTGGTTTCAGGGGGAAATGTCTTTGAAGGCCGAAGCATCCACACGGTAGCAATTAGGAGTGTTAATTTAACTCGGAGCTGTGGAATTAAACCCCCAAGTGGGACCTGTTTGTATAATTGGGTCTGTTTGTGTATTCTCTGCGATAAATAAAACACTCAGGATTTTACCGTGCACTGACCAGAGAACGGGAGAGGAGAGGGCGGGAGAGACGTCTTTTTCCCTCCATCTTTTCTTTTTTCCACCGTTAATGAATCCATTTACTTTGTGTGTGTGTGTGCCTGTGTGTCAGGGGCGGATATAGCATGTTCCATTTGGGGGGGGGGGGGGGGGGGCAAGAAAAAATGGTATGGGGGGACCCATACCATTTTCAGTTACAGAACTTTTATTAGTCAAGTAAAGCATCAATAATCACATCAGCTGTTGAAGTTGCAACAGACACGCAGCATGCATAAAGCTAAAGGTCTGACTGAGAGAGTTTTCTGTTTCAATGATGAAATGCTGTTGGTTTAGTGATGCCACAGCTGTAGCTAGCTTGTAGCAGTAGTAGTGTTTCACATCATTTTAAATATAAGCACTTTAATTTGAAATATCTTGGGTTGTTTTGCATGTCATCGTGTTTGGGGGGGCAGACTGGGTATTTAGGGGGTCATTGCCCCCCCATGCCTATGCCTAGATCCGCCCCTGCTGTGTGTGCGCGCATGTCTCAATCTCTCTCTCTCTCTCTCTCTCTCTCTCTCTCTCTCTCTCTCTCTCTCTCTCTCTCTCTCTCTCTCTCTCTCTCTCTCTCTCTCTCTGTCTGTGGCACTCTCTCCATCACTTCATCTGTCTCTGTCACCCTCTCTGTCTCTTATTTCACCTCCTGTCTTATCTTATCATTGTGTGGCACCCTGCACATGTCACTCTGAACCCCACACTCCCTCTCTCTCTCTGTCTCTGCAGCCCAATCTCTCACTTAAAGACCCAGTCAATTGAAAAATGTCTTTTTTCACACTTTTAGACCAGTGTTTTTCAAACGTTTTGATACCAGGGCCCACTATTTATTTGGCATTTGAGCCACGGATCACCATTTGATGGCATTTTAGCCCCACAGACCCCAAAACTAAAGACTTATTTTGCTTTTGTACACAATACCAGGCTGGATTTTGGAAACAAAACAAGCAACATAGATCAAAATAATCATTCTTATACATTCTCTAGTTTGTAGGCTTGGGCTAATTTAGATGATCAATACTTTAACTCTTGAGAGTGTACACATGAAACCAAATAGACCCACAAGGGTTCATTTGGACCCACATCAATAAAAGACAATAGAAATGAAGCTGACCTGTTCATATCCCACTCCTGAGTTTAAACCGAGTAACACTGTCCACAATGACAGTGTTACTCGGTTTAAACTTAATCATCATATTGGAGTATACCGTATACTGTATATCTGAATCATTATATGGTAGAAATAAGCCTTCCCTCTATGTTAGCCTGAACGGATACAAGCTCTGCCTGGTTCAGACACTTCAGGTCAGACTGAAACTTCAAAGTAAAATGCCCAAATGCCCTCCATTTCCCTATCAGTGCACCTTTAATGTTCTTGTAGGCCATTTTTAGCAATTTTGTCCAAAGGAACATATCAGTCTGCACCTTTACCCCATCTCTCTCTCTCTCTCTCTCTCTCTCTCTCTCTCTCTCTCTCTCTCTCTCTCTCTCTCTCTCTCTCTCGCTCACACAACGGCACCCACATGCACGCACACATACTGTACACACACTCAACATGATGTTTGACAGTCAGCGCTCAGCACTACAGTTGGCTTGCTACAGTTTCCTTCCATGACGAACGATGGACCTTCCACAAACAAACATTTCACACATTTATCTAACCCATTTTGCAGCATGAACGCCTTTTGGTGTTATTCAAGGCACTGCATATTTTGTGGATCCCGTTCACACATCAACAACATCAGAAGCTATATCAGGTACAGACCAGCACATAGGGAGCAATTAGGGGTTAAGTGTCTTGCTCAAGCACACGTCGATAGTGACTCTGGGGGAGCCCGGGTTCAAGCTGATGACCTTGGTGGCGTGCTAGGTCTGCTATTTTTGAAAAATCACGAAAATGTGATATTCTATTAAGTTTGCACTTTTTTGCTTCTGTGGAGGGAGAGAAGTACATATTTTCAAATGCGGGTCGGCAGTCATATAGAGATGATTTAGAGAATAAATGTACCAAAGTACATAGAGAGCCCCGCACACCATCTGCAGTTGCAAAAACTTTAATAACGTTTCGGTCACATAGACCTTCTTCAAGCATCTTGTGATGCTTGAAGGTCGATGTGACCTGCAGGTTTCCTCCTATTAAAGTTTTTGCAAGTGCAGACCGATACTGTATGTTCTTTGGTACATTTATTCTGCTTGTGCATTGGACTTTGTTGCCCGGGGTTCTTGACATGAAATAGTCAGCCTGGACCACTGACCTAGAAAACATGAGGTTTTTCAGAAAAATGTCAGGATTTCGGGAGAAAATAAAACATCTGTAGAATCTGGTCTCAGGTCATTAATGTGACAATAACACGCCCCCCACCCCTCTCTCTCTCCCAGGGGTGTAGCCTCCCCCCACTTCTCACATCTAAGATATTTTTGGGGCAAAAGTAGGCCTATGTTTTTTTGTTTTATCATTTACTTTTATGGATACAATTAGGCATTGTAAACAATCTTTCTCAATATGCTATACTTGTTTTAATAGCGTGTCTGTGTGTGTTGCGCAGGTGCACGCAAATGTGCATGCAAATGCAAGTGTGCATGCACGTGTCTTAAAGGGGAATTCCACTCATCTTCAATATTTTACTATGTCATTAATATACCTTAGAGATGTTGTGTTTCCTAGAAATGGAGGTCTGCATTTCACCAGTAACATTTTGAAATACATCTTGATGATGTCATCAAGATGTTTTTCACCATGTTAATGAGTTTCCTTTTTTCTGAGAGTGTACAAATGGACCCGCTAGGGTCCATTTGGTTCACATTTGTACACTCTCAGAAAAAAAAAAAGAAAATGGGTGGAATTCCCCTTTAAGAGGCGTCCCCCCACTTCTAAAGGTCCCACTACAACACTGCTCTCTCCTCTCCAGAGAAAGAGTTGGACGACTACAGCGGCTACTACACGTCGTCCAAGCGGCGGAGCAACAACAACGCCCCTCCGTCCTTCCACTCCTCGCAGCACCACCTGCAGTACGGAGGAGGAGGAGGAGACTACACGCTGGGCGCCCGCGGCACGCTGCCCCTTCACGGCTCGCGACCTCGCCTCCAGCTCACCTCCACCCCCAACCCGTACCCTCTGCCCCCCCAGCAGCAGCAGCCGGCGGCGGCGCCGTACTCGGCCTTCGACAGGCCGCCGCGGCGCGTCCGGTCGCAGGACGAGCTGCTGGCGTTTGGCGAAGGGAACACGCTGTCCCGCCTGCAGTCCAGCAGGGGCCAGCAGCAGTACTACAAGGGCGGCATGAGCACCAGCAAGACGGCCCAGACGCTACGCAGGTGAGGACAAGGAAGCTTTGTTACAGAAGGAAATGTCATGGTCACGTTACTGTGCTGTGCTGTAACACTAAAAAAAAAAAAAAAAAAAAAAAACTTGATCCGGAACAGGATTCGTGTTGTCAAAGGAGCAGTCTTCAGTGATTGGTTCATACCAATCAGAATAGTGGGGGCAGTGGGGGGTGCCACGTTTGTTGTTTGACACTGTTGAGTGACAGGGCTGTCGGCCAATCAGGTGCTGTAGTCGCATTTTCAACTAATACTGACGGCCCCAGATTAGACAGGGTCACCAGACCTGAATACCCAGGGAAAATAATTTAACGTGGCTGGAGCCAGGCAAACATGAAGCTTCAGCAGCTCATAGCAAACACTATTTATGTAGCCTGGTCTAGCCCTCAATGATTTTGGCCTTGGGGGGGTGGGGTGCCGTGGCATTCACACGGCGGAAGTGCTGCGCTCTGATTTGATGTCACTAACGTGTCGTCATCGCCGGCCCCTCCCCCGCCCGTCCACTGCTGTTCTACATCACATCATTTAGAGCGACGCCCACCCCGGAAGGTTCACTCCCACTTGAAGGCCACTTTCCAACGCGCGTTAGTCCAGGCTTTCCGTTTTCGCGCAAGGCGAACGAAAATGAAAGCCTGGGTGTCGAGGCTACTAATTATGTATCACTGAGACCTGTGTCATCGGTTCAGGAATATTAAAGGATACATATATCACAGTTTTTTCACAAGATTTAGCTGCCAGACAGGAAACGGCAGGACAGTCTCACGATAGTTGGCATGTTCAGAAACATACTTTTTGCTCTTGTATGCTGTGTCATAAACTGACACAGTGTACACATCAAAAAGCAACACTTAAAAAAGCACCTCTAACCCTAACCGTACCCTTTGTGCGCAGAGTGCTAGTTGCATCTTGTAAGTTGTATACTGATTATAAGAGAAGCCAAATAATTTTGTTCTGGTTACTCAGACTGTATTATCTAATGAATGACTCAACCTGTGGCTGTCTCCTGTGTGTGTCATGGGACATTTCAGACCCCGTCTGACTCAAGGGCCTCAAACCTTTGGCACGTATGTCTCATATGATCCCAGGGGTGCAGTGACGAGGGAGAGGAGAGGGGAAAGGGCATGACTGAGGAGGGAGAGCAGGAGATTAAAATGAGCAAAGAGTATAGTCCATATAACTATTTCAGGATCTTCGACTTCGACTACTACTAGTTAATTCCCTGTAGTACAAATTTACGCAAAGAAGAAACGAAAAGTGGGGTTGGGGAGGCCGGTCTCTGCGCTTGTACGTGTCTTCACTTTTTCAGTGCTGTCTGTCTCCAGAGACTATAGCAGGGGCGGATTTCCCAACTGGGGGGGCAGAAGCCAGTGGCGCGAAGCGACACGGGCAATGAAGCCGCCCCCATACGATTTTCAGTAGTGTTTCAAATACTTGTAAATATAAGCACTGAGATATCTTGGGTTGTTTTGTATGCCATCATGTTTGGTGGGGCACACTGGGCATTTAGGGGGGCACCCTCCCCATGCCTATGCCTAGATCCGCCCCTGGACTATAGGGAGGGAGAGAGAAGAAAGATTAGACTAAGGAGAGAGAGGAAAGATAAGTGTGTGAGGCTCAGAGAAAAGGGGACTGGAGGAACAGGAGGAAGACACGGAAAAAACCCTCATGATGTTGGATAATGTCTAATGACTGTTATTTTCAGATAAATCGCAAAAGCAGCAGTTCTGCAAGCTCAAAACGGGTGGCTTGTGCATTGCAATGAGGACACCCTTGAAAACGAGATGATTCAACTCAAGGGATTGTCCCTAATAAAGAAACTTCAAACAGCTGCACGCCACATTTACAAGCTTGAGTATCTGCTGCTATTTTTGCGTGACACTGTACAGAAGATCAAATGTATCACGCTCATTTACAAAAAAAAACAAAACACTAAAAAGTTAAATTAAAACATGGCAATGATAAGTTTCTGTCCGACAATGTAGAATACATTCGAGGAAGGAGGAAAGAAACAGGAGTGTACAGTATAGAGAGCAGAGGGGGGAGGAGAGGAGCGGCAGAGCCATCGGATCGCTTTCATCCGTTCAATTATTCATCATGAAGTGACTTAACCATCAGCTGCCTTCCTAACGCTGACATTTGCCAACGTTTTCCTCTTGCCCCTGGTTCATCGTTCTGCTTCTTGTCAGTTCCTTCGTGTAGCAGATTGTTCAGGGAAAGAGGCTCTTTTTTTCCCCCTTCTCTCACCAACTGTGCTGGCATGCAGGTCCCAGGAGAGGCTGCTGGTGTCCCCTGACCGGCTGGAGGAGCGGCTGATGGCCATGGGCCTCCTGGTGGGAGACAGGAGGGTCAGTGGAGGAGCAGGAGGAGGAGGAGGAGGTGTTCCCACTATGGGCCGTCTCAGCCACAACCATAAGGTGTGTGCACTTCTCACATCTAAAATATTTTTGGGTCTGAATTTCTTTTTTTTTTACCATTAACATGGTGAAATACATCTTGATGACATCATCAAGATGTGTTTCACCATGTTAATGAGTTTCCTTTTTTCTGAGAGTGTACAAATGGAACCAAATGGACCCGCTAGGGTCCATTTGGTTCCATTTGTACACCATTTGTACACCATTTGTACACTCTCAGAAAAATAAATGAAATGGGGTGGAATTCCCTTTTCAGAGGCGTCCCCCCACTTCTAAAAGTACCACTACAACACTGTGTGTGTGTGTGTGTGTTGTGTGTGTGTGTGTGTGTGTGTGTGTGTGTGTGTGTGTGTGTGTGTGTGTGTGTGTGTGTGTGTGTGTGTGTGTGTGTGTGTGTGTGTGTGTGTGTGTGTTTGTGCGTTGCAGTGTTTTGCTTTTTGTGATAGCTTGAGAATGTAAAATGAAACCAAATGAACCCGGGAGGGTCCATTTGGTTTCATTTTACACTCTCAAGAGTTACATTATTGCTAAACATCTGCGTAACTTAGTTTACAAGACGTCTACACAAGTCAGCATTACTTTACTCCTATGGTACCAAAATAGCATGGAATAGAGAATGAATGAAGAAAAACTTGAAACCAGACACGATGGTCCATATACAAATACATCACAATAAAAGACAAGACAACACAACAAGAACACAAAGATAGCCTATATAACAGATTTTTTCTCCACAAGGAGCCATATGAATTAAAAACATATAAACATTGCCTCCAGTGTTCCTAGAATCATGAGATTAATATTGTATCACTCTGTGCCATCTCAGTTAGGGCCCTAATAATACATTCTCAGATTTCTTAAGTCTACACATGAATTTAAACATAAAATTCCTCAGTACAGTAGGAAAGGTGGGTACATTACTTGTTACAAACAGAGAGTGTGAATGTGCATGATTTTTCCAATAGGACACCAACCCCTACTGAGTGGCAACTTCCCCTAGACAGACTATCCGTCCAATCTGAAAAGCAGTGTTGGGCAGTAACTAACTAGTTATCTAGGGATGTCCTGATGCCACTGTTTTAATTTCTGATCCGATCCCAATACCACAATTTCTACATTAGCCGATACTGATACAGAATACTGATACCAGAAAATAATATTTAAATAATACAAAAAAGACAAGTCTGCTAACAGGGAATAACAGACTCCTCACTCAATGAGCCCTTCGCTAAGTCCCTCTACAATCTAGCCTTGTCCAATAAGCAATAGGTGTTAGAAGGGGAGACTTTGACCAGGAAAGCTTAACCTGGATAGCAACAGTTGCTAAGGTATGTGGATTGGCATTGGACAGTGAGCAAAACCCACCCAAAGGGGTGGGGTTTGAGAAGGGCTCATTGTGCAATTGGCCAACTCCAAAGCAAATTCCACATGCCCCAACATTTTCTTTAACTGTCATAGTGTCAACCCCTTAGCCCTGTGTTTGATCACTAGTTAGACTGGCATATTCAATCACCATAGTGTCAACCCCTTACACCCTGTGTCTGATCACTGGTTAGACTGGCATATTCACCATAGTGTCAACCCCTTACACCCTGTGTCTGATCACTGGTTAGACTGGCATATTCACCATAGTGTCAACCCCTTACACCCTGTGTCTGATCGCTGGTTAGACTGGCATATTCACCATAGTGTCAACCCCTTACACCCTGTGTCTGATCGCTGGTTAGTCTGGCATATTCACCATAGTGTCAACCCCTTACACCCTGTGTCTGGTCACTGGTTAGACTGGCATATTTGTCAATATAAATATGACCCGATAATGACAAATAAGGGCCAATACTTTTCCCGACACCCATAGAGTATTTGCAGATGACAAAATATGGCCAATCTGACATTTTCCAATGATTCCAAGGATGCATGTGCTTACCTCATGGTACCTACTGTAAGTCCCTTTGGTTAAAGTGTGTGCTAAATGCCTAATCTGTCTGTCCATCCATCCACCCAGGCCCAGTCCCAGCAGAACATCTGCGCCACCACTCCCTCGCTGGACCGCCACCACATGATAAAGATGAACTCTCACCCCACGTCGGGCCACGAGCAGAGCAGCACCCCGCCGGCCCGGGGCGGCGGCTGGGACCCCCACGGCGGCAGCGGCAGCAGCAGGGGCCCCATGGGAGGAGGGGGATCAGGCGGGGGGCATCCCAACGCCCGGCGGATGGCCTTCGCCAGCAAGCGACAGAACACCATCGAACAGCTGCACTTCATCCCCGGGGGAGGAGGAGGAGGAGGAGGACAGGGACTGCGGACTGGCAGCAAGAACGAGGTGACCGTGTGAGGGAGAGAGAGAAAAAAAGGGAGAGAAAGAGAATAAGAAGGAATGGAAAGAAGAAGAAAAAGAAGATGGCAAAGAAGCGGATTTTTGGACACGCAAATATTGATGGATGGAAGAGGGGGGAGGAGATCCCGACCGATCCGAGTCCGACCCCGCCCGGGTATTTGGAATAGTCCTACACCAGCGATCGAACCATGTTTTGTCCCCCTTCCCTGCCAAAACGAAAAAAGTGCTAAATCAATTCTAATGCATTTCGACAGATTTTCTTTTTTCGAAAATGTCTAAATAAATAGCGTGATCTACAAGATCTTGTGGAGCGGGCTGTTGTTGGAACATTTTCGCCTATAATAATATGACGACAAATGCCAAAACAAGAGACGCGCCAAGGTCGACAGCGGTTAAAAGAAATCGGGTACGCGTTGCCCGCTCTAATCGCCGGTACAGTATACTGCACGTTGTCAAAACAAGTCAAATTGAGGGCTGATCTAATTGGCCGGACCGACATATCGGACTGTCTCTGGTGAGAAAGTGACATTAAGTGGTAAAGAAATGAACAGAAGGAGTGGCTATAAAGGAGGAGGAGGAGGAGGAGATGTAACGCCGACTCACTCACCCTGAGGACTCTGTCAGACTGATGGTCTGAGGAACGTGAGACGCACCACGACAACCACCACCCCCACACGTGCGCGCACACACACACACACACACACACACACACACACACACACACACACACACACACACACACACGTGCGTGTACTCGCACACGCAGTAGAGAAACCCAACAGAGGGCAAAAGCTAATTGACCTTATCTCCTAATAAGCTTAGACAATTGAATTCATACATGTCACTTTGTGTATCAGAAAGGAGAATACTCAGCCATATTAGTATGAAGGGGGAGATTTAAGTGCCCCAAATAACAAGCAAAAAAGAAAAAAAAACAGACAAAAACAAAACATGGAAGATAAAATCATTTGAAATGGAGGTTTAACGGGAGTCTAGTCGGTGGTATGTTGTACTTAACTTAATGATTTTTATTGAGGAATCCTGACAGGATTTGTTTGACTATTAAACGTAGGTTGATTTCCGCCATCTTGTGAGTGCTGCGATGCTCTGACAGACGTAGTTATAGCGCTGTCTTTGAGTCCTGCGTTGGTTTTGTTTGGACATGAGAGAGCAGAGGCAACATGGAGACAGATGGCTTGGCTTGTCTTCTTTTTTATATATATGAACCCTAAATGAATATCTACCACCAAACGTTGTTGAAAATGGTCGCTTTTGTATGTTATATTCTCATTAGTAATGTTATTAATGCCCTGTAAGGACTGTATACTCCTGAGAAAAAAAATACTGTTGCTAAACAAACCGACACCAAACACCCAACCTTTTCTGGACCTGAAGGTGGGGGGATATTAACCACATGATATGGCAGCCATTCAAGGTTTTAAAGAAAATACAATGACGTCTTTTTATACATATTACTGATATTCATTATCAATTTAAAAAAGAACGTGTTTTACCAATAATTTCGGGCCCACTAGCAATATTCTCAGAGGGTTGGGGGCCGCTGTTATCTGGTGGTTCCATGTCATCTGCTCCTCAAATGAACATTGGACTTAAAAACATACTGTATAGTGGCCCTCTGGGCTCTATACTGGGGTCTTTTTTAGTAAAATAGCAGATCGGCAAGCTTGTCTATCTGTTATGTTCTGTGACAGCTTTCTCTGCATGCAGTATGGATGCTGCGGGAGTTTCTTAAGTGGTCCAAGAGCTCCCGCAGTGTCACCAGTATCTGATCTCACCTTACAGTCCCAATGGAGTCCAGAGAAGTTGACTTATTAATCAATCATTGCCTTTCCTCCATTCGATTTTCGTTTTTCTTCTTAATGGTCTGTGTGATGGGCCATTCATTGTTACACACACACTACACACAGGAGAGAGTGTTTTATTCCACAGTGCAAGACTTTGTCATCCCATAGCTATAACTGCAGAAGAGCCACAATGACTGAAATGACAGCCAGTGTGCACCTTTCATTTGCTTTAATTTCACACCTTTTTTGTTGGTTTCAAATTCGTTCATTTTTAACATATATGCACTGTTTTCATCTTTTTTGTTACACTTAATTTTTCCCTGATCAGTAATTGAAGCTTCCTGGTTGCTAGCCATCGGTTTTAGCCGTAAAATCCGAACAACAAAAAGCTGCCATATATCTTGGCGTCTTCACCGCCGCCACATGAGTATTACCTGCAAGTCTGTCTCTTCACAGTTAAGGGGATGTTGGGGTATCGTTGGGGCATGGGGGAGGGGCTTTATTATGTGACACTTCACAACAAGGGCTATAACAAAACAAATACGTGTGTGTGTATATGTCGCCTGTACAGTGTCTGCTTTTTAAAATGTCTTCCCTCCCCCGATTCCCTCTTCTGCTCCCACTTATGTGTTAATATTTGGGGAGACACGGGTGTGCATAAACTATGTTGCTTAAATACACCTGATTCTTTTTATATAAATATTTAAATATGGGTAAAGAGGTCAAACACATGAGAAGATTCTGCAAACTTTGTGCTCTTTGTGAGATCTGATGTGAAAGGTGACACCGCCATGAGCTCCGATTTGTTTTGCCATCGTCGGTGTCCGTTGTAATACAGTATATACACTGATCATTGCTTTTTTATACCTTGTTTAATTGGTATGAGTGTATATGAGGTCGACCGTCATCATTTAAATCCTCCTTTGTGGATGGAAAGTGACACTGTGTAAGACGTTTTTTTGGGTTTGGGGTTACTTTCCTGTTATTACCTACTTTATACTTCCCCCAACAATATTTTGGCATATTGTTAATGGTATGTAAAATACGCTACATAAATAAATGTATTTCCAGTGCCATAATTTTGTCACTGAGAGTGTCAGAGGCTGACGCTAGTGAATACTAATTTTATTTATTCTTGTTTGGAGACAATGCCAAAAAATGTAAACATGGGCTTATTGTACAAAGTATACCAGTGAAAGATGATATCACAAATGTTTGAGAGAGGGGTTTTCAACCCTTTTTATATCAAGCTCCATTATTTATTTGGCTTTTGAGCCACAGCCAGAGGACCGCTACAGTATTTGATGAGATTTGGCCTCTCAGACCCAAGACTTACAATGTTCTGTAAAAATTGTTGAATATTATTGTCCTCAATTCCACACTGTATTGCTGTGGTTCCAGGCCATAGGAGAGACAGCAGGCAATCTTTGAACAAAATAACCATTCTCCTACATTCCCAGCCAAACGCGGTCAGGACCGGGGTGAATTAGTGACATCTTGATTGTGGCCATATCCAAGGCAATCCAAGACTAGTCGAATCTGGCCCAGAATATCACCTGATTTAAACCTCCAGTGACGCTTGCTGGGTCTCTAATTGTGTAGTCTTTCTGTACTTATAAGCAATACAGAGGTTCGCCTGGCAGGGACGAATATGACTGCATAGGTATTAGTCTGGGACCTCTGTGTTGAGGTTTTACTTCCAAGGGGCACACTTTCAAACAGCAGCTACAAAAAAACGTCTCTCACTTTGAATAGTGGGCTCTGATTGGTCCCTCACAATTTTGGGCTGAGGTAAATATAATTCAAACTGAGGAGTGCCAGACCCAGATCTGTCTTTCCTGTGGCACTTTGGGCTGGTTTCCAGTCTACACTTTATTGCCAACTCTCCTATATTATATCTATATTATTTATTTGGGAAACACGTGGAAGCCCCCACAACGACCACTGGTCTACGAATTGGCCTTTGCTCTCCAGTAGGCTTCTATGAGGTCCTCTGAACTGTACAGTACATATGATTGGGGGATTATATGATGGAAGTATGACATTTCTAGAGGGAATTATTCTGGTTTCACTCCATGTGTTCATGTATTCACGTTTCACAACTATTAAAGTGCGACATCCTTTCATATTTTGTTATCGATATTATAATTATTTGTCATATCCTTTTGTTGGATGTTTTTTTTTTGTTATTTTGTTTTATTTCTTACAATTGCAATGTGAATCTTAACATATACTACTCCTGGATTATTTTGTTTATTTGACTTTCTAGCGGAATTCAAAAAAGAAAAGTGAAAAAAGTAATCCTTGGTACTATTCCTAAATGAGAAGGAAGAAAAAAAAGCTGATGCAATCAAAGAGAAAAGAAGAAAAACGCATGAAGATGTCAAAAAAGCAAGTGTTGATGATGGTGTCATAGTGACATCACGGCGTGTAACATGTTAACTGTAACATGCGTCTGTTTTTTTATCTATTTATTTGCGTGCTGGTTACGTGTAAACCTTTTTAATCAATGTCTTTCATAAGGAATGCTGAAACCTCATTCGATTCAACTTGGGAATATAGGAGCCAGTAAGGGGGCGTTTGATGTGTCCCTCTAGGAGTCACTAAGGGGACGTTTGATGACCCAAGTTGCGATCATTAAAATGTTCATCTCAAACTTTTTGAGCCTGCAGTATTATTATTATTATTATTATTACACACACAAAAAAGCAACATCGCTCACGTTTTTTTCTTGTTGAGCGGCGTTCACCAAAGCAAAGACTTTTCACACTTTGTGTGTTTGTACATTTTATTAAAGGTTACGGTAATACTTTGTTCAGGGTTTTTTTTGTGTGTGATTTAGGACGAAGTGTAACAGGGACCGTGCAAAAAAGTAAACTTTTCACCTATAAAATAAAAATACATGAATCTGCAAAAAAGTAGTGTTTCCAGGAATGGAGAAATTATTTTCTTGTTGATGTTCGTGTATTTTTTTACATGATATAATTAGGTTTTTGTGTGTTTCAGGAGGCCACGGGACATGACATCAGATTTGCTCGGGTAGAAGGGCTGCTTGTACATCCTTTCATCGGTTGTTCTGTTTTACTATTTCTGGAAACTGTCTGATATGTTTGACTTATTGTTTGACACACAATTTAATTGAATAGTATGTTAACCACATTAAAACCCTGTAGGCCTTCCTACATTTGTCAACATTTTTCATATATTCTTGAGTGGTGCTAGAAACTTCTATAGACAGCAACGTGTGTCCCTGTCTGGCTGGGTCTGTCCGTCTGTCTGAGCACAAAAATAGTTTGTTGTGTCACTAAGGCACAGCCTATCACACACACACACACACACACACACACACACACACACACACACACACACACACACACACACACACACACACACACACACACACAAATACACATTTTTGGGGGGCCTTTAAGCCCTGAGATCGGTAGACAACATTCTAAAACAACATTTTATCTGAGCACATGCTATTTTATGCAGAAATAGCCTATAGGCCTACTATGGTTGCACCGGAAAGGAAATTATTTGCCGTACACCGAATATAGGAAACTGTTTACTGAATACCTGAATATGATTAATGTATATATCCTTTTAAAGCTAACTGATTATTGCAAGACATAATTATGACAAAGATTAACTTAAAGAATGATCTCTATTATGGGTCCATAAAACATTTATTCAGCACTTTTGAATGTATTAATTGCCTACACTACTATACTATGCCAATTTGGGCCAAAAACGCCCATTTTTTTTTAGGATCTTTAGGCATTTTCTGCAGAATATCTTCTGCAGATGACTACTCAGTGCATCACCAGCCTATCTCACAACACATTGTGACATACGATGTGTGAGCTTGCAGATGTGTTTTTCTTTTTCTTCTTTTTTTGCCATTTTTCAAAGATTGTGGCTGTAGGAGGTTGAAAGTGAGTGAGTCTGATTTTACTGTGTAATGTTTGCAGTTGTGGTGCCAATTTCCTACTGGCGAAAGCTGTGCACTTGCAAACAGAGGGCACATGCCTCTTCAGTTATTTGCAACCGGCACAGGAAATGGGTTGGCTGGACAGTGGTGACACAAGGCCATGAACTACATCTGAACCCTCAAGTGTAGCGTGGAGGCATATGCCAACTCATATTTGTTATCTAACATCTCCCGGCTGACTATGATTGATCTGTTCGAGCGCCACTGTAGTGTGACCAAGTAGGGCGTTCATTTACTAACAAACACAAGAACGGAGATGAGAGGTTTCTGCCTGACTGCAACAATAATATGCATCTCTCATATATTTTTTCATGGTGCAGACAATAGTGCTAGGAAGTAAGATCATTAGTATTTGTGTTAAGTTGCACATGTGTGACAAATCATGCACATGCATACTTGATATAAGTGGACACTCTCATGCACACACACTACAGTATATGCATGCAAATTGTATTACTTTATTTTTTGTGTCTGTGCATCTCATGCACAAATAAACATTCATTCAAACTCACTTCTCTGCCACACAAATAGCTATTGCTCTCTCACACAATGTGCAAGCTTTCGCGCACACGCACTCAGTCAGTCTGAGATTATTACATAGCAGTATTGTGCTGTAATGACATCTATAATTGAATGCAAATGAACATGCTGCACACTGAGCAGGCAACATACTACACACAACACAAGCAAGCCCACACATGCCACACACACACACGCGCGCGCATCCCCCCCCCCCCCCCCCCCCCCCCCCCACACACACGCGCTCTCTAATTTTATGCAGTATGCCCAGTAATGATATCTTTAATTGACTAATTAACATTTCACACACTGGGTGTGAATACACACAGACTATAGTCTCTCGCACGCACACGCTCTCTCTCTCTCTCTCTCTCTCTCTCTCTCTCTCTCACACACACACACACACACACACACACACACACACACACACACACACACACACACACACACACACACACACACACACACACACACACACACACACACACACACACACACACAAATGATATACAGTCAGAGACTGCAGTGTAATGATATCTCTCTTCGTGGATTAAAACGGAATGCCGCGCGCGCATCTGTATTCATTCATGGCATTAAGAAGAGGGATAACATCCCACATGAAGACACCACAATAAAAGAGATTAGACAACAAACAAATATCCAATTACACAGAGGACAAGAGTGGACAGATTGTGTCAGAGGAAATATATATTAATCTGGCTGTGTGTGTGTCTGGGGGGGGGGGTCTAGTCTACCCGGAACCATTCAAACACAGAGGAAACTAAACTGCCATCTTAAAGCTGAGCCTAAAAAAGAGGGGAAAATAATATTTAGGCTTCGTTCGCTTGACGGTGTTGAAATGGCAGAGCTACGAACCCACCGGACGTCGCGTGAGCGACGCCTTGTGGGCTTGCGGCTCTGCGATTTTTATGCCGCGCGACACCGTCGTGCGGACATGGAATCGTCTACGCCATTACGGATCCCACCGCAGTTCTGGCAAAACCCCGCCCCCCAATGGTCTAAAACAGTGGTTTTCAACCAGTGTTCCGGGGACCACCAGTGGTCCCTAAGAGGATTCCAGGTGGTCCCCAGCTAGATGATGGATCAGTAACTGGATCAGTAACTCTTGAGATCGTAAAATGATACCAAATGGACACTCACGCTCTCAAGAGTTAAATTATATTGAGACATTTGAACTACTTAATTTTCAAAAATGAACACATTTAGAATATGTTGAAGAAATGTTATTTTGACCAACGTTTTGTCAGTTCATCTCTCCTAAATTGTGGAGACAAACTTGAAACTCCTTAGTTTGGGAACCGAGAGACTAAACTCAACATCAAATGGTGGAAGGTGGCAAAAATTGCAGAATAAATAGTGGGCCCTGGTATAAAAATAAAAGGTTGAAAACCACTGTTTGGGGAAAACCTGGCGGCGGGGTGGTTTGCCTAGAACTGCGGTAGAATCCATAATAACGGAGCTGTGCTAGCCGTGCTAGCTTTAGACTAGCAGCCCTAGAGGAGGCTGTAAGCTGGGGCTGGCTGGGCTGCACGGCTGGCTGGCGAGGCGAAGAGAAGAGCGACATAGCGGGTCAGTCGTGCAACAACAACACGCAGGCTACCCCTAAAAAAAGGACGCCGACACGGGGCGGAGGTGAAGAGCAACAAACAACCGCCCGCCGGGGAGCATAGACGGACAAAAGAACCGTGGCGGTGTGGCTCGATTTTATCCCCCGTCTCTCCCCGTGAGCGACGACGTACGTGCATACCAGAACGGGACTTATAAAAAAAGAACGGGGGGAACCTTCGTTAGCCGTACGTGGGGGCCTCTTTTTTAGGCTCCAGACAATGGACGTAATATCAGGGCCGCGACGGCGGAACTAGTTTTTTTCCCCCTTCCTAATAGAGTCGGAGGAGCGGGTTGTGGAAAAAACGTCCTCCTTCCTCCGTCGTCTCCCGGTTGGGGCCCCGACACATAGATGTGATGGACGCCGCGGCTGAGCAGCAGCAGCAGGCCTCGTCCACCTTCTCCTTCTCCTCCTCCGACAACGCATTCATGAGGGCTTTTCCACATTGGACGAAGGAGACGAGTGCTGGGGGAAAGAAGGCCCCGCAGAGGCAGCAGCACTGACTCTTTCTGGACAAGTCGGCGTGCTCTTTTTTTCCCCTAAAAAAAAAACAACGGGGCATGCATTGGTGATATTATTAAGAAGAAACGAACGCACCCCCGTGTTCTGACTGTTCTCAACAACCCCGCGCCTTGTTCTTGTATTTTTTTTTTAAATATATTATTATAACCACCTTATTACCTCCAAAACCCCAACAACGACCTAGTTTTTCGTTTTTTAACAATAATAACTGTCCTCCTCACTGTCTCCACCACCACTCTCTGGGCCTCACACCGACCGAGCTACCGCCGTCGAGGCAAGAAGACACAACGAGGTAAAAAAAATATGTAAACAAACAGCATGCAAAAGGGAAACCAAAACAAACATTTTTTTTGTAGTAGATATGCTAGCTAGCCGCCCCCCTCCACCTCCTCCACCCCCTCCGGGATTGCTAATTTGCTACGTAGCTAGCAGCCCCCCCCGATGCTAATCGCGAAACGGCAGTCTAGTGGAAGAGTTGCGACATTGAGGGGGGCAGAAGCTGAGCGCTCGAGCGCTATTCATTCACAGGGCGGCGCAAATAGGGACAGTGATTTCAATCACAGGGCGGCGCAAATAAAAGAGATATTTTAGGCACATGCACATGTGCAACAATTGCCAACTGTTTATAAAAGTGTTGTAGTATATTTCAACCTTTTTGATATCGGGGACCACTATTTATTCGGCAATTCAATTTGACGACACTGTCCGCAAATATAACTGGCAGACATACAGATCGAAATTGTTCTACATTCTCTTGTTGCGCAGACTAGGGCTAATTCATTTTTACGCTCTCAAGAGTTACATCTGGTTAACCAACTTAGCTGGGGGACCACCTGAAACCCTCTTAAGGACCACTGGTTGTCCCCGGACCACTGGTTGAAAACCACTGCTATACAGTAACCACTAAACTAAAGTCTCTAATCTCTATGTTATACTTCTACTACAAAACGACTCAGAATAAACGTCATTGAAGCTGGAAAACTGCTCCCCGAGTCCAATGGATTTTCTGCCTGCTTCCGGTCCAGGACTCGTACCTATATGTTGTCCCTATTCTCAATAGAAGTCTATGTAGATAAAGCGCCATTGGACTGACCCAATGAAGTGAATGGAGTTTGCGTAATTTTGTCTATCTACACTATGGATTCTGGTGTTTTAGCATCGGGCTATGCGAACGGGGAAAAAAAAACTAATGTTTATGCCAGAAATGAGCATGTTAGGTTGATGTTAGCTATACGCACACAGATACATATCAATCGGGCACAAAGTTAATGCTTGAAAAATATTAATACAACTAAGGTAAATGTAACTATGTGTTAGTTATCGCTTGCCAAATGTGATTGATGATGACTGCTAGTTTACGTTGAGTAAAGGGGGGAGAGAGAGAGGGGAAAACTCCCTCTCCTTTATTTACGAATTTCGATCCTTTTGGAATCCACGTGTTTATCATTATTTTTTTATATTCTAGTTGTTTTAGGCTGCTGTTAGCGGATGAAGAGAGCCCATCGCCTCCAGGCTCCTGCATCGTTCCTTCTGCATCGGAGAATCATCATCAGGACTTGACGCTACGAACCTGTAGCTGAGCTGGTAAGTAAGAAGATGCAAACAAACACCATGCTGTAACTTGTCAAAATAAGGCGCCATTCATTTGAGTTTTTAAAGCAGTCGTTCCCAAAGTGTTTCCCCATGGGGTTCTTCTATCAGCTTACTGGATAGTTAAATGCACACATGTAACTCAAGAGTGTGTACAGATGTTAGGGTCCATTTCTACACTCGAAATTAATTGCTAACATTAACATTTTTTGACATCACGGTCCAAGGGTCCCAGAGATAGAGATGCTATTACTTTGGGGGTTTGCAGGCTGTTGGCATGTGAAAATGGGGGTGCTATAGGGCCACTGCTAGGGTCGTAAAAATCATGGCACATCTTTTTAAAAGGGATTCTGCAGGGCGAATTAGTTTCAACAGGGGGGTCCTTGGCATAAAAAAGGTTTGGAAACCACGGTTTTAAAAGTGCAGTTTGACAGTTCAGTCATGTTGTTTTAGTTATGGCCCAAATCGTTATTTTATTTATTTGTGCTTGTGTTTGATGTAGGTACAGTACAGTCATTTCCTGGAGGCTACAAATGTGTACTTGCAAAATTTATTTTAGATGATTTTTCTTCCAGAGATGAAGGGACACACAAGTAGCAATATTTACAAAAAAAAAAAGTGAGAGTATTGGGTCCAGGTAGGAGGTGGGTTGGTGGATAAATTATAGCACGTTTGTTGTGTTGTAGTTCATTTTTCCTGAATTCATGTGTGACACATGAATGAGTACCTCAAATGCTGAGGTTATCAAAAATGACCAAAACAAACGGTGAAAACGTCAAAACACAACAGAGGGGAAGTAAGTTTAAGTTATTGCAAGTAAGCATCACTACACTTCTCCAGTGGTTGATAACTTACGGTATATAGAGGGAAACTATTGATTTGATCATACACACAATTTAATCATACACTTTTTGTGTTTGAAATATGCTGGAATAACAGCCCAGGTACACACCGTATTATTGGTGGATTAGTTGTCTTTAATGATCTACTTCCACTGTCAAACATGGGTTTTGCTGACTGATACTGTCCTAATTCAAGGGCCAGTGTTTGTGTGACATTTTACAAAACAGTTAGGCTATATAAGGAGGCGTGTCTGTCTAATCTAAAAACTGAATCATTCGAACTTACTGGGGTGCTGAAGTATAGCCTAAGTAGACATTGAAATCACCCCATTACATACTGCTTTTATATTATGTTTCCCCACCAATATTATTAGGCTAAAAATGTTTGTTAGGGTCCCTGCCATAACATATTTTCAAATCGGTTTCCACTACCAAATATTATTTTGGGGTTCCTTAACGTGAAGAAAACGCATACGTTAACATTACTAAAGCAGACACAGCAAGGTTTTCAACTTTTCATCTGTCTAGCTATGAATTCAATTAAAAAAAAAAAAAAAAAAAAAACGATTCGGATGGACGGACAACAACTGTTAAACTTTTACAAAGTTTAACAGACTTCTGACAGATGTGGAACGATGAACTTTTTCAGTTCTTGGTGACATTGTTGGGTGGACAATGGAGTGAGTCAGACCTGGTGAACACCTGCTGGGCTCAAAACACACCCACTTTAAATACATTTTCTACTGGGAACTATTATACAGTTACAGTGTGCAGACTATACTTCCAGTTCTGTGCGTATTTTAGTTCAGCACCTGTGACCGTTTGTTGGGATGCAGCACATGCTTCCCTCAGGACTCTGTGGGCAATAGTGACCCATTATTTTACCTGACTTAAGGACATAATTTTCTATGCAGCAGTAATATTAATATAAGGGATTATCAATAGGGATGCTACTAGGGAGACACAACGTCATAAGGCCAAATTGTACACAAAATGACGAAGTGCAAAATGGAATTTAAGCGAGCAACGCAAACTTATTGTGTGGTGGATTTTTCCATTTGGGGGGTAGCTCATACAGTGTTGGCTGCTGTTAACATCTGGTCGATGTGACAGACATTTTTTATAATGCTGTTGTCTCAACTCCCACATATGAAATGTGAGCCGGCAGGCCAGTAGTCTTAATCTGGGATCTTACAGTACGCTCTCAGCTGCTCTTCCATTCTTTCCAGTTGTGGATCTTTCTTAAGATTTACGTGACTTCACCGTTGAGTTTGTGAGAGGAATAACATGTCATGTTCCCACTAGGGATGATAAAAGTCCTTTTTTATTGTTCCATATGCCTCAAATTTGGCTATTCAGCCCAGCTCTGTTGCAAGTGCTACATAATCACAATTATTTAGGTAATTGCAACAATTCTGCATAATTGTCATAATCGTTTCCACATTGAGAATTCTTTATAGTCATAAAATGGTGTTAATAGCTAATCTTGTAATATCAATTTGTAATAGCTGATTTAGAAGCTGACAATGTTTTGCAAATCTTGCAATTTCAATTTGTAACATATTTTGAGTGTCATTTTTTTGTGTCATTGTTTGTGTCCTTGACATGTGATGGTTTAAGAACCGCTAATATAGAAAGAAGGAGACATATTTAGAAGTAATTTGTAGACTCTGATCTCATTCCAATATGGGTAAATCATCAAGTAAAATGTCATAACCATGACAGCCCTAATCCGACCTTATCAGTGTTCAACACTGATGAAACAAACGTCTGTCATCCTGTCAGTATGAGGCATATGAACAATGAAAAAAGCAAACAAACATGGTTTGATTACAGCACCCGATAGCCTTCGCCACACGTCACTCCCCATCTCCTGTTTGCTGTCAATCTACACACGGATCCAATTATATGCAGAAAAGAAAAGGGAAAAATAAGATAGTTATACTCTTGATAACCTTGCACAATGGTGACATAAAATGGCCAATGTTGGATACTTCACAGAAGCCTAAACCATAACTCATATGGAGCTTTCAGTATGAATAGATGGTGACAACTGAAAGGAGGTAACTGAAAAGTTTGGTGGCACCAGTGAACAAGTTAATCTGGAGCCCTGCACACTCTAAGTTTAAGTTCCTAAAACTATAGTTGAGTGCGTTTTTTAATTTGATTAAACCTGCGTAGTTAGTTAGTTTCTGCCACTGACATCTGCAATGTGTGCTGTTAAGACTAAAGGCACTAATTCTGGTAATACAAATTAGCTGGAAAAGCAATATGAGTAGGAAAAGTTAATGCCGCCCACCCCCAAATGGATAGGAGCGATAAGAAATTGGGTAAATGTCTACTGCTTAAGACCCTCCAAAGCTGCATGTATCTGTGCTGACCTTGGATCAAATCCTTCTAAAACCTTAGTTTTGTTTCTTTGATTTCTCCCTCTCAAGCTGTCCTTTACTTCACTAAAGAATAGACTGTCGGGCAGTAACTAATTTTAGATTACATATTACTGTAATATTATTACTTTTGCTCCAAAAAGTAAAGTAACGAGATTACTCTGCAAAAATGAGTAATAAGTAACGCATTACTTTGCAAGTAACGCCAAGTTACTTTTTTAAAATGAGCTTGTTGTTGCATGCAAAAATAGAACAGATGTACAAGCTATTGACAGGTACTGTAACAACAGAGATGTGCAGTAGATTGTAGATCCAGTCCACACGCTGCATCCTGCGCAGTTATATACACTACAAATCGCTTACTGCTTTATTTTGTAATAAACGGATTATGTTGTACTTCTCTATTTTTTCAAAAGCGGTGTTGAGAACTTGGGAAAGTAATAACGTAATATGTAATATATTACTCTTCAAATCCAGTAATAAGTAAAGTAATGATATTACTTTGTCTAAGGGGTAACGAGTAAAGTAAAGAAGTTACTTTCCTAAGTAATATAGACCAACACTGCACTAAAGAATAAACTGTCAGAGGGTCGAGAACTATCCTAAGCTCTCCCTTATTTCTCGTTTTCTGTATATTGGACCAATGACTGGTCGAAGCACCGTACAAATCCCCAGAAAAGCCAGGACTGAGAGGAGGCTATGACCAATAACACAGGTTTTCGCTGGTTTGTTTGTTTGTACTGAGTGAAAGCACTCCAAAGCGGGATCATGCCTGCAACTCAAGTTCAAGGTGTACGGCTCAACAGGTATCATGAAACTCTAGAAAACGGCGTAGATCCAGAATTAATAACCTGAAAAATCGCGAGTAGACATGTTAATGTTTTATGGCACTGGTGCAAAACTGGAACAAAAACTTGAAAATAGCAGAAACCCTAGTAGTTGCTTTCTGGGAGATGTTTTGTGGGAAATGAGTTGTATGAATTTAAATCTGTTTATTGGCTACTGCAGCCAACTATCTGCTTGGGATATTGGATTTAAATTCTACCCTCTCTGGGAGACTGGATCTAAAAGTGAAAGCTCTCACTTGCAAAAGGATTTCCAGCCTACAGAATGGTACAGGGCTGCTGTTAATACAAACAAAATGTTTTTGCTTTTCTGCGTTTAAACTACACCTTGCACAGAGCAGATTTAAAAATATAAATTAAATAGATGTACAAAAATAAATGATCAAAAATGTCATTGTATACTTCGTTATTTCCACTACTTCTGAAATGCATGAAATATGAACATGTTTCAACATGGAAATGATTCAGACCATTTAAAAATAATTGCGCTTATCTTCTCAAATACTTTCCAGGTGAATAAGTAATGTGACAGGCTTGGCAGCTGTATTCCAACACTGTTTCTATGTATTCTTACGATTACTCTAATAATACTTGAATTCTAAAATGAATTATCTAATAAATTAATAACAAATACACAATGCAACACAGCTCTTAGCAAAAACATTGGGAATGTGGGACAACTAGCATGTAAAAAAAGTGTGGGACATTTACTATTGTGCTGTATGGGCAACCACAATAATAATGGTTTGTTTGATATCCACTTACAGATATAATATAGCAAACACCAAATCATGCAAAGCAGCACCTTATGATCTTGTAGATCAGCAAACTTCAAGTTGATCTCTTAGTGCTGTTATATACAACGCTTGGCCTGGAAGAATAGGGTCTCTAGGATTAATATAGTTTAAACCAAGTGACTTTTTCTCTAATCCTGTGTATTTGTTGTTGTTTTTTTTCCCACAGACACTCCGCAGGACCTCATCGAGGGACAGCAGAGGAAGCCAAAACGCTTCTTTGCCCTTTGAAGCAGTCGACACGCCTCAGCCTAGGACTCATGCAGCCGGGCAGATAAAGAAACAAACTAAGCATACTTTTGACTGACAAGGACCCTCAAGAACACTACAAATTGTATCTCTTTTTCCATATAAATGTTTAGTATGTATTTATAATAGATTTATCCTACGGCACTTGAAGGCTTGAAATGAGTAGGACTTCACTGTGATTTCTTAAAAAAAAAAAAAATAGGAATAAGGGTGTATTGTGGGTTGGTGAAATATCACAGCGAAAAAGGTTACTGAACCACCGTTTATATTTGTCAAGATTCATTTTAAAACATTGTTACGATTTGTGGTGTTTCCCCCCAGAAAAGAATCGGGCGAGGTGAAGTGGTGGGGAGCGCCTAGCTCGGGACAACCTCCCTTCTCTTAGTTGGGAGATGTTCCAGTTTAGCAAATACCCTATGGACATTTTAGAAATGCTTAGTGGACACCAAGCCCATCAGTTCAAAGGCCTTGGATTAGAGCGACAACTGAGCCACCAGCAGCAGGTACAGCTCCAGCATCAGCAGCAGTTACAGCAGCCACACCAGCCCAGTTCTGACGCATCGGGGAGTCTCCTCTCTGGGCTGGGCCTGGGCTCCTTGCAGAGCTCACGGAGCAACGCGTTCGCCGACTCTTCGTCCATCTTTGCCAAGATGAGTGCCCCGCCCCCTCCCACCATCTCTCACCAGAGCCAGTCCTCCTCGTCCTCTCACAGCTCGCGCAAGTCCAGCAAGATGAGCAGCAGCAGCAGCAGCAGTGGCAGCGGGAGCTCCTCCTCGGGGTACCCCCAGTTCTTGCGTCCGTTCCACCCGGCGGAGGCTGCTCTCGCCCAGGAGCAGCTCCACTCGGGCATGGGGAGGTTTGACTTTAGTGGGAGCAGCGGGGGAGGGAGTGCGGGCGTCATAGGGAGCGTGGTCACCTCTGCTCCGCCGCCCCCTCCTCTCCATCCGGGCCTCTCTGTCCCACAGCCCTCCTCAGGTCCCTCCTCTTCCACCCCGTCTCCCTCCACCTCGGCCTCCAACAACCCCTCAGGCAGCACCGCCGTTCCCCTGGTCGGGCAGTCCGACCCCCGCAGCCTGCACCAGCAGTTCAGCTGCATGCTGGCCGCCAACCAGTACTTCTTGTCAGGTGTTCCCACCAACAGCAGCCTGGAGCAGTTCCTCGTTCAGCAGGGAACACACAACCACTTGGGCCTGGGACTTGGCCAAGGGGCCGGCGAGTCCAACTCTGCCCTCGCCCCGCCGCCGGCCCTCCACTCTTCTCACAGCCACAGCCACTCAACCCCTCAACAACAGCAGCAGCAACAGCAGTTGACTTCTCATGCCTTATCTCACTCGCATAGCCATACTCACCACCCCCATCCGCTCCACCCGTCTCCGCAGCCAGCCCCACTGGGTGGCTTTGACTTTCAAGGCATTCCTGTTCTCTCCTCCAACCAGATAGCCTCGTTGATGCAGCAGGAGGCCGGGCTGCCCCTCCCCCTGCCTCTCCATCTCTCCCTCTCAAAAGACGACGCGGGGAAGGGAGCCGGCGACAGCTCTGGCGACAGGACAAGTGGAGGCAGCAGGCGGAAGAAGGCAATGGCTGGCTACCTGCCCCAGAGAAAGTCTGAGAGTCACAGCAGCAGCCACAGTAGCAGCCACGGTAGTCATAGTCACAGCAGCAGCAGCAACTGCCACAACAGTAGCTCCAGCGGGCACAGCCAGAGCTCGTCGTCGGGGCTTGTGGGCGGTGGATCCGGGGGTGTAGGAATAGAGCAGCACTCCGCCATGCTCTCCCCTTCCTCACAGCAACAGTCTTCCTCAGCTGTCTCTTCGTCCTCTTCCTCTGCCCAACCTTCTTCTAACTCCACTTCCGTGCTCGTTGCCAACGGTAACCAACAGCTGCCCAAACCCCAAGAAAGCCACAATTCAATGGGTTCGTCTGGTTCGTCGGGGCAAGAACCAGAACCCCTTTATCACTGCGGCGAATGTGGCAAGACATTTACGCATCTCTCCAGCCTACGTCGACACCTCCGCAGTCATGGCCTGACGCCCGAAAGCAATGGCAGAAGACGCCGTGACTCTCCAAGCCCGGAGAGGGTCTTCCACTGTGGGGAGTGTGGGAAGGGCTTTAAGAAAAGGGGGCACCTCCTACAACACAATGTCACCCACTCCCAGAACCGCCCTTTTGCTTGCAGCATCTGCCAAAAGTCTTTCAACCGCCGCGAATCCCTCACACGGCATGAGAAAATTCACGATGAGAAGCCTTTCCGCTGTCCAGCCTGTGGCCGTTGCTTCCGGGAGAGTACCTCCTTGCTCAACCACGCAGCATCCGGTTCCTGTGGCAAACCCCCACGAAGCAACAAGAACCGCGGCAGAGAACCCGGAAGTTCTGGTCATAGCAGCAGCAAAATGGGCGGCGGCGCGGATGGGGCTGGGATGTCCAATGACAAGTATGCCACAGATTATTCCAGGAACCGCTACCAGTCATCGTACGGCAGTGGGGTGGATGACTACCGTAGGTCACAGTCCTCATCTTTGTACTCCTCAGATGGCTCATTGGGCAATGGCATGGGAAGCCAGACCCTCAGGAAGGCTCCCTTAGCGCCAACTCTCCACCCCCACCCTCAGAGCCAACAGCAGCACCATCACCACCAACAACAGCAGCAGCAGCAGCCCCACCTGCCCCTCTCGTCCCTGCTGGATGACTCTGAAGACGAGGTTACTAGCAGTGCCATGTCGGCCATTGCTGCAGCAGCCGCCGCTTCATGCGACATCAACTCAGAGGGCCGAGAAGGAGAGAGGAGGGACATCATTGGAGGTCTGCTGGGAGGTCTAGGCTTCGGCAACATGGGTGGCCCGTCATCAACTTCAGGCCTCGGTGGCTCCACAATGCCCCTGACACACCCCAGCCAGCCCCACACTAAGCCCAAGAGGCCAAGGAAGCCCAGGGATTCGAGAGACCAAGGTCTAATTATGAGGAGAAGAAGGAACGACGGACCCCTAGGGGATGGAACAGACAGGCCGTACGGGTGCCAAATGTGTCCAAAGCGTTTCAGGAGGGCCGAAACACTGCGTCGTCACACCCGGTGTCACACGGGCGAGAAGCCGCACGCCTGCGATGTCTGCGGCAAGACCTTCCGTGAGCCTTTCCACCTCACAAAGCACCTGACGGTGCACTCGGGCCAGAAGAACTACAAGTGCCACTTGTGTGGGAAAGTGTTCGCGTACGCCCAGAGCCTGGTGAGGCACGGGAAGCTGCACAGGAAAGGAGAAATCGACAACGAGGGCAGGAGGGTTAAAGGGGGTATCGGGGCCATCAGTCAAGTTGGAAACGCGTCAAACTCTGATTATTACTCCTACTCCCAGGGGGATAAATCGCCGACCTCTGGAACCCCCTCTCAGAGGCTGTACACCTGCAATGTGTGCTGGAAGTCATTCCGTCACCACTTCCATCTGACGGCTCACCAGCAAACTGTCCATGGAGGAGGGGTGGGCATGGACAAGTCCTTTCGCTGTGACGTCTGCGGAAAGTCCTTTGCCTATTCCAACAGCTTAGTGCGCCACAAGCTCTCACAGCATGGCATTGACCGCAATGGCCAACGTGTCAGTCAGCCACAGGCCTCTGGGTACTCTCCGCTCTTCTATGACCCGGGGTCAGGGACGGCGTCTGGCTATGACGGCATGGGCCAAGGCAGCAGCGGTCAGCAGCACCATTTTCACTACCGCTCAAAGTCGTACCAAAGGCGGCACGGCCAGACAAAAAGGCACCGCAAGAAAAAACGAGTGGTGATCCACAGCATCATGAGGGACGGCAAACTGGTGGGGGTCCCTCTGAGTAAGGCCACGCGCAGGAAACTGATAATCCTGAAGAAGAGGAGGGGCAAATTCATGGCACAGCTTAATAGGAAAAAGTTGCTGGCCCAGATTAGGGTCAGGAGTGGTGCCTTGAAGATAAAGTCGTGGTCCGGGGGAGTTGTGAAAGTCACTAACCTCACGTCCATGGATTTGCAAGTCAAGCGCTTCCCATGCCCCATCTGCCCCAGCGCCACCTACGCTACCAAGGCATTCTTGCTGATCCATCACGCTGTACGACACCCGCCCAGAAGCTCTGGTCGCCAGGCCCGGCGGAAGTGCGTGGCGTGTGGCAAGCGCACTAGTACGTTACGGAAAGCTCTGCAGCACCGGGGCCGCCACCTAAAAGATAACGCCTTCCGCTGTCAAAAATGCCGCCACCGCTTTTGGAACGCCAAGCTTCTGGGCCGCCACAAGTTCTCATGCCGGGGGTTGTCAGGGGGAGGCAGCGCAAACTGGGGGATGAGGAAAGCAAAGTCCCCTTCTCCGGAGCCCGAGCTTGTGCAAACCGCAGATGTAGAGGCGCAACCTAACGTAGAGGTCCAGTCACCCCCAATCGATTTGTCTGAACCGGTATTGGTCCAACCTGAGAGATCAACGGTTCTGACAGAGTACATCCAGTAAAAAGGAAGAAAAAAGGTTTTGTAGACTAGATTTTTTTTTTGTTTTGTTTTTCAAGTAATACAAGAAAGCGAGCAAAAGCACGCAAGTTTTTAATAACACAAAAAGGGAGAGAATGAGGGGAGGCTTCAGTGTAACTACCATAATATACATACAAAGCCCCCCTCCCTCCAATGACTGTATACAATCCTAACTTAACTACATCAGAGGTGGCTGAGAAACGAGCTTGGACTTTAAAAGGCCTGCAATCAGAAGCACCCATCCATCTGTCTCCATTTCTCCAAAGGGGAAAGTGGTGTTCTTAGACCACGTGACTATTTTTGAGTAGCACCTATCTAAAAAAAAAAGAGAAAAGAAAAAAAGAAGCAGCATTCATCCAACAATATTGTTTGTTTGTTAGCTGTGTTGGCGCGGAAACTATGGACGCATATTTTGTAGGAGTGGGGTACCATTAGTACCTTTTTTCAGTTATGTTTTTGCATTATTCACAGTTAAAAAAGGAAAAAAAGTATAGTCTTTGTCTGTTGGTCTGTATGACGTGTCTTGCTTTGTTACCCCCCGTGGAGAAGCTATCTTTTTATATTCAAATGTTTCACCCGAAGGTCTAAACTTGTCAAGTGAAAAGAATCCAGATCCCTGAACATACTGACTGCGAGTCTAACACTCGGATCATTTTAATAACTGATGTTTTAGTTGCCTAAACATGAAAAAAACATTGACCTCCTTGTGAATCAGTTAATGACATCACTTTGTACTACAGAAAAGTGTCTTTTCTTGCTCCAAAAACCGACAAAACTGGTTCACTTTGTGCTAAAGACTGACTTAAAGTGGTGGTTTGGGGTGGGGGTGCTCCTCCGGACAGATAAGGAGTTAGTAACCTTGTTTTAATGTACACTACTTTTTGTCATTTAAAAAAGGGGGGTATGAAATGAGAACACACCGACTCCATTTGGGGGGAAACTGTTTTAAGTGTTGAGGATTGGAAAGGACTGAGCGGGAACAACGGGAGTGTACTGTACAATTCGTATTATATTTTATTATATATTGATTATTTGCTGTTTTTTACTCCAAGTATCATTTCTTTTATCATTGTTGCTATTGTATGGGTGGGTGGGAACAAGTCGGGGACTATCTTTGTAAAACGATGGGATGAGTATATGTATCGATGTGTTTTTTTTTTCTCCCTCCCTTTTATCCACCTTCCCTCATGCCACTTTTTTTTTTTTTTTTTTGTAACAAAAGCGTGTACACATAGTTCATTACTAGATCCTGTCCAGCAGTGTTTTCCTTTCTGTAAAACTAAAACATGTAATATTACTAAATTACTATCCTTTTTCTTTGCCTAAAAAGTGAGTTGTTGAAAACCCTCAGAAATCAAAATAAAAAAAATCTAAAAAAGTTTTAAATCATGGCGTGACAAAGTGCTTGTTAAAGAATTATTTGTTTTTAAGGAGGCTATTTAACTGTGGAACTATCATGGATAGTTCTTACAGCCGTCGGTTGAAAATTATCCCTGTTGTGCACAGCACATGTAAACACTTGAATTAATGTTTTAATTACTCTGGCTTGAGATGATCATAATGTTGTAAAAAGTAACGATGGACTGTAAACGTGATCTCTGGAAAAGTCTATTTACGTCCTGCTGGCATTCTGCTTTCGAACAGCTCCATCTGAGAAAAGTGATGCCATGTCCCTTTATTTATATATACCCGTATATATATATATATATATATATATATATATATATATATATATATATATATATATATATATATATATATATATATATACAGTGATGGGCAGTAGCTTGTTACAAGTAGCTAAGCTACATGGCTTAACTACATTTTCCCGTATCTTGTAGTGTAGCTTACTACATTTGTTCTGGGAATAGTTTGTAGTGAAGCTACACTACTTGTTTCGAGTAGCTTGTAGTGAAGCTACACTACTTATTTGGAGTAACAAGGATTGTAGCTTACTACATTTTCCCACACACATTTTCAAATTCCGCCCATTTTTAATGGGTAGAAAACCTCAAATATACATCCCTTTAATATACATAATAACATAATACACATTTATTAATATTTTATTATTATGATTATTTAGAAAGTTGTACATTAAGTAGAGATGCGTATATATATTTATATATGTAGTGTTGGTGTAGCAAGCTACATCAAGCTACTTTTGTCGTGTAGCTTGTAGTGTATCTTGCTACAATTTACTAGGGATAGCTTGTAGTGTAGCTTAGCTACATTCTTTCGAGAGTAACAAGTAGTGTAGCTTACTACATTTTCCCAGTAACTTGCCCATCACTGTATATATATATATATATATATATATATATATATATATATATATATATATATATATATTTTTTTTTTTTTTTTTTTTTGGTTGTAAATATTGGCAATTGCAGTTTCAGTTCTGGCTATTGGGGCCGCCATCTCCCATTTACTGTCCTGCTCCCATCCACTAAAATGACTGCTGTTCGCCATCTACCGCTTGCCTGATCCCAGGTGAACGCAGCTTCAAGTGTAGTTGCTCTCATTTGAGCCGCTTTCCTTATAAACCTGATAAAAGTACCGCCAAATAATTTATTTGTCCACGGATGTGCATCTGACAGTCTTTGGTGTGAGGGTCAACCCGTACCAAGATTTGTGCGCAACTGTTTCCAAAACATCAACATTTCTACTTTTCTTTTCCCCCCACTCAAGATTTGTTTTGAAAAAGGCTTAGTCACTCAGTTTTCCTTAGGCCTGGTTGCTTATTTCTCACAGGAAATCTTATCAACGCAGAGCAGTGTGTGTGTGTGCTTGGAGGCCAGGTGCCTTGCACCTGTGTGCTCTCTTCCCCAGATGCATTGGTCTGTCTGTAGGCCTGCTCACATCACGTGCAGTGGCACATGATGCTGAACTGAGTAAAAAAGAAAATCACTCCGGTGTGAGTGGAGTGGGCACTTTTAACATCTTGCACGTCATTCATCTCCTTCCAGGAGGGAAGGAGGGGATAGCACAATTCCTAAGGGGCAAAAGACAACAGGTTCCTAAATTAAGTATACTTTTTGGCTGGTGCTTTAAGTATTTGAGAATATTTATTTGTATACTTGTATAGTTTTTATGGGGTTGTAGCCCCTTGTATATAGCAGCTATATTGACATTGAGTGAGGAATTTGTCATGTATGTTTTGTTAAATTTCCCACTGACAATGAATAGAGAATGTATGCCATATGTATCTGAGCATATCAATATAGACAATTAGAGCAAAAATACATACAGTATGTCATAAGAGAGCCTCTTGCTTCAGATGGATGTGACCTTTAAGTAAACTATCAATGCTTCTGTTTATATACCCTATATGCCTGATCAAGCCATCTTCATATCAGTGGGAAGATTGACCAACTCAAACTGAAGCACGTTTATCAGGTGCACAACATGTGAGTGACCACTAGATGGTGTCCTATGACTTGGAAGTTTGCTGTGTTGTCATAATTCTCAGAAGCTTTTTGGAGGGATGTTTATTAGTAGCTTTGTATTTCCATCATGTGCACTGAGTAACCTTCCTGCAGTGCTGCTGAGGCTGGTGCCAACCCGAACCTGAACTTGAACCTGGCCACTCAAAGTAGAAGTTCGATCTATATTTGCAAGTTTATGCAGGTCAGCTACACGCACACACACGCACATACACACACGCACACATTCCTGAACTGTATGTAGTCTTTGAGACCCCATAATCAGAATGGACAGTTGTATTGTGATTGGCCACTTGGTTGTACAGCAATCGCTGTCGCGGAGACAAGAGGCAATGTTGTCCAAAACTGGACAGCAACCGGGCAGAGGTGGACAGTTTGCTTTGAGAAGAAAAGCTTTGCTCTGGGAGATCTTTGAAAGATGTGGCTTTCCTTCCAGCATTAACTCTGGTAGCGAGTGTCCTTACAGATCCCCGGGTTAAATTTTGGATAGTTGGGAACCAAATGGACCCTTAAGGTGACTGTAACCCAACTTTGAGGGATTTTACTGTTGTAGATTGAGGTCTTTGAGATTATGGGGGCCTAATTATTAGGCCACCCATCTGACCCCTTCTAACCTGAAACCTGAAATTAAAAAGTATTATAATAATAATACTGCATTTTATAGCACTTTTCCAAGTGCTCAAAGCGCTTTACAATGGTCCATTCATTCATTCTGGAGTTCCAGGGAATCCTCTACTAATTGTGATCATTTTATACCCCATTGTATAACAATATTAATGTAAATGTTGGATATTCAAAAATAGCATATGTAACAGATTTCTGGGGTAGCCTGGAAACCTGCCACAGGAGAAATAATCCCTGGGCAGATTGGGTCTGGCACTCATCAGTTTGAGTTATATATTTCCCTCAGCTCCAAATTGTGAGGGGCCAATCAAAGCCCACTATTCAGAGTGAAACTCTATACTTGCATGAGCGGAGCGGGCACAAGTTAATCAATCAATATATGGTCGGTGTGGTGCCTCAGGGTACTCCGATTGGCCGATTTAAGTGATGACATAATGGTGATGTAAGAAAGAGACCTTTATAGCTAATGTCATGAGTATTAGCTCACTCCGCTCACACACAACACGCAAATTCTACCTAGTGCTGATCTATTATTATTTTTTGTTGTTGTTTGGAACTGTAAAAACCTCAAGTTTGAGGTTTTATTAGCCCTGCGTGGGCCAGAAGTAGCCTGGTCCACAGTACACCAGGCTACTTCTAGGGTCACCTGCAACTGAAAGTTTTGAAAACCACTGGATTGATATTGTGCAAAATTAGACCCAGTCTTCTCAATACATATCAAAACTTGAAATTATCATATTTGACTGTTGTGGAGAGAGGCTGTCTGGCACGGCCGGTGGGTTTGTTGTGTCAGATCTCCACTCACACGACAGCTGCGGTCGCCTGTCTATTCAATTAAAGGAAAAAAGTGAATGCTGCATGACTGAATATAAATGACGGCACAATGCTGCGTATTTATTTATGGCTCCGCGTTGCTTGCTCTGCTTTTGACTGGTCACGAGAGAGAGATTCATTAGACTGCTGTGCTGGGTCTTACACAGTGGAAACTGAATCAAATCTCTCCCTCCCTACCCCAGGGCCTCTAGACACCCCCACCCTCTCTGTCAACTTTAATCATTTGGGCTTATTGGCATGGGAAACGGTGTGTTTACATTGCCAGGGCAAGTGTCCATATATAACCTGAATAAAGTATACAAGTAGATCAGCACTTGTTAGAGTTCTAAAGTTGTGCATTGCGCACAAGTAGGCCAAGTGGCTACTGCGTGAGCAGAGCGAGCTGATACTCATGACATTAGCTATAAAGGTATTTTACTTACGTCACGAGTACTTCGAGGGACAGACGACAACCGCGTACAGATCACTCTGCTCACCTGAGTAATTGGGGACTTTAAGAAACTCTAGGATTTGGAGGATAAGAAACTAGGATTTGGAGATGACGAGAACGTAGGCGTGCTCCGTCGCAGTTGCGCCAGAAGCCCAGCATAGTTGACGTTGTTAACAAGACGACAAGAGCTGCGTTTTGCCATCGGAGTAAAGGGTTCGACGGCCGAGCACTGAGCCATTCATCAGTGACGTTGTACGTCGCACGTCGCAGGAATCTTAAACTGGCTATTACTTGCATGAGCGGAGCGGGCACAAGTTAATAAATCTAAATCAGTGTGTGGTGGTGCACAGTCGGTCGTCCCTCAGGGTATTCTGATTGGCTGGTTTAGGTCATGACTTACTGTACATCACCATTAGGTCATCAATATTAGCTCGGTCCACTCGTGCACAAGTAGGCCATGGCGTACTTGTGCGCAAGTTTGCACTCTACTGAGTGCTGATCTAGTTGATATTATTAACTACTACTGGTAGATAATAATAAAAAATACATGCATATGAATAGAACATAGATTTTAATTGACAGTTATTTTACTTCTTAGTTAGTTAGCATGTCTCTTGCGCACTCACTCTGTCCCTCTCTCCCAATTAAATTCAGTTCAATATAATTCAAATGAGCTTTATTGGCAAAATAAATAAATAAATAAATAAATCTGTGTACAAATAAATATTGAATATAAATAAGAATACAATAACGGTGTAAACAGAGCTGTGTTACATTACCGGTAACACTTTAATACTATCTTGTGAAACCGTGAAAAGATTGTGTATTTTCTGGCAGAGATACATTTGTAGTTATACTGTTGTACATCCATAGGAGATGTTAGCTTTATACTTTTGAAAGTTGACAGTAGTATTTCAATGTTTTTGCGTTCACTTAGTATAAAATACATCAAATGTAATTGAATTAAAGTTAGTTGCTCTGTTTAGTATGTACTGAGGTCATTTCCTGTAAACAGTGCAGGGAACAGTGCATACACAATGAGTTGTATTCCTCAAAGTGCTTGTATTCCATTTGACATCCTTCTCCTGTCACAGCAGCTACTGGTTTGCACATTGTTGTACTGTACTTCACCCCACAGAAATGAGAGGGTTTTTTGTCATGTTTTCAAACTCTCCTTGGGTGATTGTAATTCGTGGGAGGTATGCCTCTGAATCTTGGTGTAGTAAGTGGGAACAATTGACTCTCTACCTTGCAAAATGGGTGCATATGTCTGTTTTTTGGGAGCCAGGTATGCCTATGATATCTTTCTCAGTTGCAAGACTGTGTTCATTGAGTCTATTTCGAGTTAATTCTGTCCTTAATTATGGATCGGTTACAGAGCTCAAATATTCTGTTACTGTGTATTCTCTCTTTAGAGCTTTAAATAACATGGTCTCGGAAAAAAAGACCTGCACTCAATAGAATTCCATTTTGCTCTGGCTTTGGGGAAATCTTTCCATTGTGTAAAACAGGGCCGGATCTAGAGGAGGGCAGGGGTGGGCACAGCCCACCCAAATGTGCATCCTGCCCACCCAATGAAAGGTAATATCAGTGGTTTTCATCAGGGGTCCGGGGAACCCCAGTGGTTGAGAGAGGTCTAGGTGGTCCCCAGCTAAATGATGGAAAGGTGGTTAACCAGATGTAACTCATTGAGAGTGTAAAAATGAAACCAAATGCATGGTCCATTTGGTTTCATTTTACACTCTCAAGAGTTAAAATATTCATCTTCTGAATTAGCCCAAGTCTACACAACTAGAGAATGTAGAAGATTAATGGACATAATGATCTGTATGTTTGACTGTTTTGTTTCCTAAATCCAGCCCTGAGATTAGAGACAAAAGCAAAAGAAATCTTGTTTTGGGGTCCGTGCGGATAAAATGTTCTCAAATGGTGGTCTGTGGCTCAAATGCCGAATACATAGTGGGCCCTGGTGTCAAAAAGATTGAAAACCACTGCTTCATATAAAAAAAACTTTGGAGTTGCCCACCCTGCCATTCTTCCAGCCCACCCTAGTAGGGCTGGCTAAATCCGGCCCTGGTGTAAGATGGCTTACTTTTTGTTTTCTTATGATTTGGTGTCGTCCTGTTTGTTTTTTGTCTGGTGGTTGTGCTGGTGTTAATTAGTCCCAGAACTAGTGGTGCTGAGGGGGGACATCTTGATGCGAGCGTTGCGTTGGTGTGAGGGCCTTTTTGTGGAGCGTGTCTGTTTCACTTTCCTTTGGGTAGTCATAGAATTTCAATGCTCTCTTTTGGGTTTTGATAATTAGTGGGTGTGCTATCGTCCTAATTCTGCTCTAGTCTGTTATGCCTTATTTGGCGTTTTCCGTTGGATGCGGAATAGGTTTGCAAAATTCGCTTGCAGTCTCAATTTGGTGTTTATCCAATTTTTCAGATTCTTGATCTATAATAGCTAGGGTCTAGTACAGGGCTCCCCAAAAGGTAGATCATGATCTACCAATATATCACACAGGCTGTGCAGGTAGATCACATGACAGTCACCCCAGCACCTTACAGATCTGTAATTCTTGAGAGCGTTAAAATGAAACCAAATGGACCCTTACGGGTTTCATTTTACGCTCTCAAGAGTTAACTTATATTTAAACATCTGAATTACGTAATTTTCAAGCGTCCACACAATTAGAAAATGTAGAGTAATTGTTATTTTGACGTTTGAAGTTTGCCAGTTCTCTTTCCCAGTTGTGGACAAAAACGTTCATAGTTCTTAGTTGCAAAAACTGGGGTGCAAAAACTAAGGGTGCAAAAAACTAAGAACATCACGAACTGTCAACTTAAACCTCAAATACTGTTTTCAAACTTTCTAAGGGGCCTTGAAATGAAAAATTTCAGTAATGGAACAATCACATTTCTGATGTGTAGATCTTGTTGAGCCGCTCATTTTGAAAGTAGCTCTCAAGTTTAAAAAAAAAGTGTGGGCACCCCTGGTCTAGTATATTTAGCCACAGAAAGCTGTCCTCCCCAGCTTGTTTGGGCCTAGGTGCTGCTGATGTTTAGGCCAAGGTTCTTTGCATGTTCTAGTGCAGTGGTTCCCCAACCTCAAGGACCCCCAAATGGACGCTTATAAGCCTGTGGACCCACATTTGGAAATATATTCCAGGGACCCCCACAAGAGGAGGCTTTAATAGCTCTGCATGGTGGCACTGAATCTCAACTCGTTTAATTTCAGGGATCCCCAGTTTGACATGCATATTAGTTTACAGCCCCCCATTTATTGGCTTTTCTATCTCTGCGACCCAATGTATATTGTAAAATCAATGCTAATCTAACCCCGATAGTGTACCAATATCATCATAACTTTAGCTTTCTTTAGGTCACTGGTTTTTAACCAGTGGTCTGGGGACCACCAGTGAATCATGTTTATACTCTTAAAAGATCAAATATTCATCATCTCAATTAGCCCAAGAATGTAGAAGTAGGCTAATTTTGATCTGTATGTTTGCCTGTTTTGTTTCTGAAAGCCATGGTATTGTGGACATAAACAAAATAAATCTTTATTTCTGGGGTCTGTGGGGCTAAAATGTCCTCAAATGGTGGTCTGTGGCTCAAATAGTGGGCCCTGATATCAAAAAGGTTGAAAAACACTGCTTTAGGTGAATGCCCAGTGGTAGGTAAAGGTAAAAGGCTCATGTCTAGGAGAAGTGTGCAGACACTGTGCAGTGTGTGCGTGCTGTGTGCACTCTCTCTCTCTCTCTCTCTCACTGTGTCCTGCCTGCTCCGTCTCTCACGCGGCAGTAGCATGGGGAACTCTATGGGAGGGGCGAGTGACCTAGATATGGCCAATGGGAGCCGGAGAGCGCCGGAGAGTGACCCACTTACAGCCAATCGCTGCGCGGCACTGTCGCCGGTAGGCAGCACACGGCGCGTGCCAGGGCCATGTGCCTCCGATGTGCGGAGGGAGAGAGAGAGAGAGAGAGAGAGAGGTAAAACAGGGATATTTTGTGTTTTGCTGAGGATAATTCCTGCCTGGGCGTCGCGTCGTTTTTTTTTTTCCACCTTTTCTATTTACTTTTCTGGCCCCCCAAATATGACAACATTTGACCAATTGTTGTCGATTGTTGTCACGTGTAGCAGATCCCAGGGTCCATGCTTGGACCGGACCCCCGCCCCCTTCGGGTAATTTAATATCCCGGCCTGTCATATTCCCAGCGTGACAAACTTGTCACATTGTCACATGTGTAAGCCTACAAAAAAAGAAAAAGAAAAAGAAAGCGTCAACGTTCTTGGAACCAAATGGACCTGCTAGGGTCCCAGAAAAAACCATTAGTTCCCAGAAAGAACCATTATGACCAGAAAAAAGAAAAAGCATTAATCATCAAGTTAAAGTTTGTGTTTCACCATGTTGATGCTTTTTTTTCAGACCTCCACTTCTAGGAAGCCCCCCCCCTATGGTATATTGATGACAGTAAAATGTTGAAAATGGGTGGAATACCCCTTTAAAGGGCACTACTTGTTCAACTATAAGCTCACGAGACGCCTTGTGGGCTTGTAGGTCTGCTATTTTAGGCATTGCCTTTGTTTATAATGCCCTGGCTTTAATAGTTACTTGGATGACATGCGCTGACACAAGCCAAGAAAAGGACATGCACGTACGGAAGGGGGAACACACGCCAACATCTCACATGTGTGACGATGATTATGCAAATCATTTACTTTTTTTCACCCCTCACACTTGCATGGTCATTATTTTTGTTTTTTTGTGTTTTTTTCCCCGACTCATGTTTAATATGACAGCGTGAGAGAAGAGAGAGGGGAGGGGGCGTTCCTAGCCGGTCACCGCCCACAGGAAATCTAAATCGTTGTTTTCTATGGATGTTTTGGACGGCAGGGAGTGGGAGGCGTGGCCATAAAATAGGTGATTGGCCGGCCGTGGACGGAGGAGGCGCGGCCTCTCCCCAGGGCCGGATCTAGAGGGGAGCAGGGGGAGCAGAGCCCACCCAAACGTGCATCGTGCCCACCCAATGAAAGGTAATATCAGTGGTTTTCAGCCAGTGGTCCGGGGACCACCAGTGGTCCTTGAGGGAGTTGCAGGTGGCCCTCAGCTAAATTGGTTGGCTAACGTAAAAATGAAATTGCGGGTCCATTTGGTTTCATTTTTCCTCTCTCAAGAGTTAAAATATTCATCTGAATTAGCCCAAGTCTACACGACTGGAGAATGTAGAAAATTAATGGCCATTTTGATCTCTATGTTTGACTGGTTTGTTTCTCAAATCCAAATGCAATAGAAATCTTTAGTTTTGGGGTCTGTGGTGCTAAAATGTCCTCAAATGGTGTTCCGTGGCTCAAATGCCGAATAAATAGTGGGCCCTGGTGTCAAAAAGATTGAAATCCACTGCTTCATATGGAGTTGCTTTGTAGTTGCCCACCCTGCTATTCTTTCAGCCCACCCTAGTAAGGCTGGCTTAATCCGGCCTTGCCTCCCCCTGAATGTTGATCTGCCTGTCAAGAAAGGGGCGTGGCGAGAGGGCTTCCATGGCATGCAAATGAGCCACGCCCCCTACTGCTTTTCCCCCCCGTGAGCGGTGACGTCACGGCGAGCAGCCCCGTGTTGGTTCCAGCTGACTCTCTCTCCAATGCACATGAGAGAGGGAGAGAGAGAGAGACAGAGAGAGAGAGAACGAGAGAGAGAGAACGACGAAAATAACGTGTGTATTAGAGAGAGGGAGGGGGAGAGAGAGAGAGGGAGGAGGGAGTGAGCGACAAAGTGTGTGTGAGAGAGAGGAAAAACAAGAACCGTCAGCTCCATCTATCTTGAGGAGTCCTCATATTGTTGGATTATATTATTATTTTTTCTTCTTCTTTTGCGGAGATTCTTTATTTTGCATTATTTTTTGCCACCCTGCAGTACCACTTCTTTCGTCTTCTTTGGGGGGGCTCGTCATCATCCATTGATTTCAAAGTTTCCTTCCTCCATATTTTTTGGGCTTTGTTTTTTACTATATATTTTTGTTAGCTCGAGCAGGAGGAGAGGAGTTGTGTTGTGTGTGTGTGGGGGGGGTTCGATTCCAAGAGCTGCCACAAATCCCCCCACTCTCTCCCCCTCTGCTCTCTCTTTCCTTCATTTCCATGGACTACCGCTAGGCTAGCTGTCATTGCTTGCTTGTGCTTTCTTCTTCAGGGCTTTTAATCGGTAAAAGGGGGTTGAATATTTTGTTGTTGTTGCCTCGGCTGCTTTATAAGAGAAAAGCCGAGCACCCCCCCCCCCACCACCACCACCCACCACCCCACGACAAAACAAAACACTAGGGAAAGCCGTGGTGTTTTTTTCCTCTTTTCCTTCAAATGAAAAAGCGCATTTGTTCCTCCCAGCAGCCTGCAGGATCCTGGATTTACCACTGCCTGGAGGAGCGAGGAGGAGGCTCGTCGTATCTGCTTCTAGATACTGTAGCTCCAAGTTTGTTTATCTCCCGCTGTGAGGAGGAGGCAACAGAAGGAGGGGAGGAGGAGGTGGTGGTGGAGGAGGTGGTGGTGGTGGAGAAGGCCCTGACAACATTTTTATTACAGCCTAGATCATGGACACAATGAATTAGATTCATCAAGAAGATGATTCCCTTTTGGAGCTAAAACATTCGCCGCCTCTCCTCTCCTGTCCTCCTCGGTGGGTCTCTCCCTCTTTGAATCGCTGTCTTCATGGGACGACGACGTACCGGCGCTCGCAGCAGCAGCAGCAGCAATCGGGGAAGAGATTTGATGGGAAAACTGGTCGAGTTGAACGAGAACGAAGGGAACTAAAACGCGTGTAGGCGTCCATCTCCTCCTCTTCTCCCCTGCTACAGCTCTCCACCTGTGTCCACAGACAGACACGCCGTCCGCCCGTCACTCAAACTCCCATGACAGCGCTGTCTCTACCTGCTCTGTCAAATCCTCCTCATGCTGTCGTCGGATTATAATTATTATTAGGGCCTTCTTTGATGAGATCGTTTTGATTTCTCCTCCTCCCTCCCTCCAAGTCCAAACAACAACAACTTCTTGGTTCCACAAGAAGAGTTTGGCTTTGATCGAGAGACCCAGAGGGGGGATCTATATTGATCGATCCAACCTAAGCCCTCTAACACCTCCCTCTCCTGATGTCGAGACCTCTCACACAGCTCCTGGTACCACCCGATCTCCCCGTGGCCGGGGCGGCCACCAGCCCGCAGTTCGGTACCAGCACCACTACCGGCGGCGGCAGCAACCCCCCGAACCCCGGAGCCGGAGGAGGAGGAGGCAGTGCAGCGCAGCCACCCCCCAACGGTGTCGGTGGCGGCGGACACTTGACCTCCATGGCCAACCTCAAGTCTCTGCTCCAGCTGCCGATCAAAGCCGACCAGAGGAGCCCGAAAGACTGCTGTGAAATGAAAGGTGAGCGGGTTGATAGTGCGTGTGTGTGTGTGTGTGTGTGTGTGTGCGTGCGTGCGTGTGTGTGTGTGTGCGACACGCGCACGTACGTGACGCACTACACACACACACACACACACACACACACACACACACACACACACACACACACACACACACACACACACACACACACACACACACACACACTGTTTTCACTGTAACTGTACGTCAATAAATATCACACAGCCCTAGTCTCTCTTCTCTACTGCCAATCTTGATAATAGTAATTGTAAGATTACAGAGTTGCCTGCAACAAATCAAGTCGTCAAAACCACCAAGCAAGATAAATAAATGGAGAGACAAGCAGAGATATATCAGTTCATATAGCCTGTTATTGATTTACAGAGTAAATTCATCATCTGACCACTAAACCAGACTGAGATAGTCGGGGGCAGATCTAGGCATGGGCATGGTGAAATGCCCGGTCTGCCCCACCAAACATGCAAAACAACCCAAGATATTTCAAATTAAACTGCTTATATTTAAAATGATATGAAACACTACTACTGCTACTAACTAACTACAACTGTGGCACCACTAAACCAACAGCATTTCATCATTGAAAACAGAAAACTCTGAGTCAGACCTTTAGCTTTATGCATGCTGTGTGTCTGTTGCAACTTCAACAACAACTGATGTTATTATTGATGCTTAATTGCCAAATAAAAGTCCTGTAACCAAAAATTGGTATGGGTGCCACTTGATCGCTCGTGTTGCTTCGCGCCACTTCGCGCCACAGGCGATGAAGCCGTCCCCATACCATTTTCTCCTGCCCCCAATTGGAAAATGTTACATCCACCCCTGGAGATAGTCCACAAGGAAAGTGTCATATGCAGGAGAGGGCTATAATAATATAGACAACAATCAATGCAATATGGTGATATCAACTGGCCACTGTAAAGATATGATTTATGAATTTGCAAAATTCGCTTGCAGTCTCAATTTGGTGTTTATCCAATTTTTCAGATTCTTGATCTATAATAGCTAGGGTCTAGTACAGGGCTCCCCAAAAGGTAGATCATGATCTACCAATATATCACACAGGCTGTGCAGGTAGATCACATGACAGTCACCCCAGCACCTTACAGATCTGTAATTCTTGAGAGCGAATTTATGAATTGAACTTGGGTGGCTTAAATTGTAAACAAGTGTCAGCTTTAATGGTTTGTCCATTCACAGTTATCAGTCTTGTTTTGAGTTGTGCTTGAATTGTACATCTGTAAATCTTCAAGCTGTTAACAAAAATGTCAATCAATTAATCAATCAATATTTTAGCTTGGTGCAATCATACCCAACATTGCTGTTAAGTGGCCAAATGGGTGGGCCGTGAACAATCAACAATGTCAATGTTTTCAGGCGGAATACTCTGATCCTCAAATAGTCATATTTTCTAATATCTGACATCATTTATCATCTTCTGGTAATCTGGTGAATACAAAAAATATATATTTTATTCTGTAGTGAACTGTCATCACTGCTAGTCAGCTGTCACACACACACACACACACACACACACACACACACACACACACACACACACACACACACACACACACACACACACACACACACACACACACACACACACACACACACACAGAGTACAGTAGAGAGTACAGCACATGCAAGCAAGCTGTAAAAAAGGATGCCACCCTCATGTGGCCATGGGCCACAACTGCACGGTTGTTTTCTCTCTCTCTCTCTCTCCCTCTCTTCCTCTCCCTCTCTTGTGCTTTGTTATGTGGAAGTGGGAACCAGAATATGACAGTAAACACAGCTGACAGGCTCACCGTCATGGCAAGGAGGCACACAGACGCCCCGCAGCCTCATTGTCAACACCTACGGAGACATATTCTTTGTGCTTCTTTAACCGTAGTTGATGCTTCTTACATTTTTTATTCTATTTTTGTTGTTTGTTTGTGTGTGTGGGGGAGAGAGAGAGAGAGAGCTAGCTTGCTTGCTTTTGAATTAGTCGAGGTCGCCTGTGGCTGCTGCCTTTTTATCCCTCCACGAAGCAGTTAAAATGCATCTCCCTCTCTCTCGTTCTCTCTCTCTTTCTCTCTCCCTCTCCCTCTCCTCAATGTCCCTGGCGAGCTTTGTTTGACGCCTTCATGTACACCCACTCTTTTTAGCGCATTGCTCTCTCCCTCTCCTCTCCTCGCTCGCTCACACTTTCTCCTCACATTCTCTCACATATATATCTCTCTTTTCACCTCCTCTCTCTCTCTCTCCCTCTCTCTCATTCCCTGTCATGTTCATTAATCGCTCATCTGTCTCCTCATTCTCTCTCTCTCTCACTCTTGCTGTTTCTCTCAGCTGATTTACATTTCTGTACCTCCATCATAATTCATCTGCTGCGTACATTCTGTCTACAGCACCACCAACGCCTCCGCTCCTCTCCTGGCTGTATGTAGGCCAGTGGTTCTCAAAGTGCGGTTTGGGGACCCCGCAGGGCTTCTCGATGGGGTTCTATAGCGGCTCTCACAGCCAAAATGACTGATAACTTGGACCCCTGTGGGCTGTAGCTTAACACAAGGCTTGAGAATCGTCACTGTATGGCTGTAGCAGCCATACAAATCCTCCATTTTTGGGGGGCAGTCCCTGGCACAGAACATTTTCGGGGGAGGGGGGGGGGGCTGCGGGCTGCGGGCCAAATGTATTGATAGAGTTATGAACAATTGCACATGCATGATTATCCTACCAGGACACGCCCCCGTCACATAGATTGGAAGCGCTCGTTGGAAATTATTCAACGGTGACTATGAACAGCTGTTTATAAATGTCACGTAACGAATGAGGCATGAGGACGTTGCATTATTGAAAACGAGCACTTCCAAAATCTGACACTCAAAATGCTGGGCATTTCTCGACAGAAAGTAGCTCATAACATTTTGTTGGTGGATCTGCTTCATACAAAACAGTACAAAAAAACTTGGAAGAGGATAATTCAAGCTTTCCATACAGCTGTAGTTATTGGTGAGTTTAATGGTAAATAAATGGTAAATGTTGAACTTATATATAAGGACATTTATCCAAGGTGCTTTACATACAGTAGTGGATTATATTCACACATTCATACACCAATGGCCAATGGCGACGGAAACCATGCAAGGCACAACCAGGGAGCAATTTGGGCGTTGGGTGCTTCCAACGACACTTCGACATGTAGACAGGAGGAGCTGGGATTCGAACTGCCCACCCCACGGATAATTGGACCATTCGCTTTATCCTCTTTAGCCATAAATTGCACAAATCGCCCCAATCAGATGTAGGTCATGAAGTATTTTTTGTCACTCAGTGGACGTTCCTGCATAACGTATGGGTACGATGATGATACCCTCTCTGTTGGGGAGTCCTCCTTGGTACATATGAGTTTGAGAACTACTGATGTGGGCAGCTGGCGAGGCTGTTTAGCGGTCAGTGGATCAGACTGTAGTGGTGATGACTGTAGGCCCAGAGCTCCTGTCAGATACAGTGTGACTGTGTGATCCATGCTTGTCACATCTATTAGACCCTGCCTCCACCCTTTTTAGTATTTTCTACATCTTTCTTTTTTCTTTTTTTCTTTTTTTCGATACCCACAACTGCTCTCCTCAGTGGATTTTTTTTAATTTATTTATTCTCTCTCTCTCTCTCTCTCTCTCTCTCTCTCTCTCTCTCTCTCTCTCTGTCTGTCTCTCTCTCTCTCTTCCCTCAGCCAGATTGACCTTCTTTGATTGATTGAACCCTTTATAGAGTGTATGCACGTGCATGCTAGACTGAGTGGCAAAACATTGAGCAGCATGGAGCGTTGGAGTTTGGAAGCGTTCATTGGAAATCAAATCACTCAGCGGTCCAGTGTGCCACCTGCAATGCAGGAGACAGCAGGACGTCGCGTTATTGAAAACAAGCTCTTCCAAACTCTGACACTTGCAATCAGACAGGACGTTTTTGCTCGGATGAATGGGATGTCAAGACCAGAAAGTAGGTTTTTCGTGACTCAGTGACCGTTCACGCATAACTACGATGTGACCCGGGGCAGCAGTGGCTTAGGGGTTGAGTCACCGGTTCGAACCCGGGCTCCCTCCAGAGTTGGTGTCGACGTGTCCCTGAGCAAGAAACGACCCCAAATTGCTCCTGATGTGCTGTTTGTGCCTTGCATGGTTTCCACTGCTCTAAGTGTATGAATGTGTGTCTGTGTGTGTGTGTGAATGGGTGAATCTGTTGCACAATCTTTGTAAAGCATCTTGGATAAAGCCGGGAATCAAACCCCGACCTCCCAGGACGGACACTCTAACAACAAGTCCACTGAGCTGGTCCAATATTCTGTATATGCATCACGACTAATTAGTCAGAAATGTTAACAGCACGAGGCATAGTAACAGGTTAAAAGGATGTAACAGCAGCTCGCAATAGAGTGCCAAAAAACAACTTTCAGGCCTTGACAGCTCATTCATCCAAACAGAGTCCTGTCTGATTGCATTAAACAATGTTAAGCTCACCAGCATTGCAGCTGTACGGGAAGCTTGAATTATCCTCTTTCAAAGCTTTTCTTTCATAAAAAATCCACCATACAAACAGTTACGAGCTGCTTTCTGTCAAGAAATGCCCTGCATTTGATTATTTCTCTTAAATGTCAGAGTTTGGAAGTGCCTGTTTTCAATAACACCTCGTCCTGCAGCCTCCTGCATTACGTGACATTTAGAAACAGGTGGTGCGCAGGAACCGCTGAGTGATTTCCAACAAGCACTCCCAAACTCCAACTCTCCATTATGCTCAATGTTTTGCCACTCAGTCTAGATTTCCAATGCGAATCGGCTCTGCTCCATAGCTGTGTTCTGCACTGTTTCCCCACTATGGTCCTTCTCAGGTAGCATTCCAATGGAAAGTGCGCTTCGAGCTTGCGGATCTGTTGCATTTGATGCTTTGTGTGAAGCGGCAACATGGGTGTTAATTTCTGAATGTGGAGATAAGAGTTTGCTGTCCGACAGCAATGAAATCGAGGTGGTGTATGGCGTATCCGTCTGCTGTCTCTATCCCTGTGTGTGTGTGTGGGCGGATGTAACATGTCCCATTTGGGGGGGGGGGCAAGAGAACATGTTGGAGGGGCAAAAGAAAATGATATGGGTGCGGCAAAGCTGCACCCATATCATTTTCAGTTACAGGACTTTTATTAGGCAATTAAGCAGAGATAATAACATCAGTTGTTGTTGAAGTTGCAACAGACACGCAGCGTGCATAAAGCTAAAGGTCTGACTCAGAGAGTTTTCTGTTTTCAATTATGAAATGCTGTTGGTTTAGTGGTGACACAGCTGTAGTTAGTTAGCAGCAGTGGTAGTGTTTCAAATCATTTTAATTATAAGCACTTTAATTTCTTGGGTATCTTGGGTTGTTTTGGATGCCATCATGATTGGTGGGGCAGACTGGGCATTGAGGGGGGCATTGCCCAGTTCCCCCCCCATCCGCCCCTGGTGTGTGTGTGTGTGCGTGTGTGTGAGTGTAGGAGTTGTGCTGAGCCGCCATGACTCCTCTCCAGATGTCAACACGTGTTTCCTCATGCATGGACAGGCTCACGCTCCACATCTGTTTTTAGAGTTTCTCGATTCCAGCACGAGGAGCCCGGCGGGACCCAACGGGTTTCGTGCCGGCAAACGTTCTGCTAGCTGGTCTGCCGAGCCAGGCTGGCTGGCTGGGCTCGTTATTGTATGTAATTGTGATGGGGGCTAGTAAGGGGTAGCAGCGGTTGGGTTTTCAGTCCCCCAGGTCGGTCGGTTCGTGTTGGGCTTGTTGAGAACGACATTCTGCCTCTGTGTTTTCTGCTCTGTCTCATGCGGTGTCATCTGTGGTGCCAAGGACCCCCCAACTAGTGTGTATTTGGCTGCGGCGCCGCTGACCCCCATCTGAACATGTTTTGCATTTTCATTCATTTCCAAAAACAATTTCTCACTTTGTGCTGTGCTGACAGCTTGTAGTTGTACATCTGCTATTTTTGAGCAGCCAACATATAAATTATATAATTATGTATTATATTACACTACTTTAGCTGAAAGAATCGCTGGGGGTCCCTGTAGTGCCTGTACCCCACTATATGTAGTGCAGGGATGTCAAAATGAGATACCCAGCGGGCCAAAAGAGAAAAATTGGTACAAGTCGAGGGCCAGACTGTGTTTCTTTCAACAACACACGGTCAGCGGTTACGAGGACCTCCCCCACACAAACAGCAAAAAAGTAATTCTCCTTCAAAAATCTATGTATCTTAACAGCAAAGATGAAACTACAAGCATTAATAACTGTGAATGCAATATTAAAGCTAAGTTTCCTGTTCTATGATCCTCACCAATAACTGCTTTCATAGTAAAATGAGAAAGTAAATCAGCAGATTGAGTTAAGAACGTAAAACAAAGAGTTGCATTAATTAATTATCATGTTGCATGCCATATGCCTTTGGCCAGTGTAAATACTTCAAAATCTTCCTGCGTGCCAGATATAATTCATTCACAAGCCTTGCGTTTGGCATAGTGTATATCAGTGGTTTTCAATCTTTTTGATACCAGGGCCCACTGTTTATTCAGCATTTGAGCCATGGACCACCATTTGATGACATTTTAGCCCCACAGACCCCAAAACTAAAGATTTCTTTTGTTTTTGTCTACATTATCATTTGGGAAACGAAAGCGCCAAACATACAAAGCAAAATGACCAATAATCCTCTACATTCTATAATTGTTAGACTTCAGATGATTAATATTTTAACTCTTGAGAGTGACCCTTTATTCGCAAGGGTCCATTTGGTTTCATTTGTATGCTTTCAAGAGTTATCTGGTTAACCAACTTTCCATCATTTAGCTGGGGACTACCTGGAACCATCTCAAGGACCACTAGTGGTCCCCGGACCACCTGTTGAAAACCACTGGTGTTAGTAGGGTCTTCATCTTGCCTCAGTAGTGGTTTTCAAAGTTGGAGTCTCAGAACTCCTATACACTTGGCTACCCGTAGATATGGCATTTTCAAAATGTAATATAATTCTGCATATATTCCACATTTCTTCTTTCATTTCTTAATTATTATTTGAAACATTTTAATAGGGCTGCTGGCTGCTATCTCCATCCCTACTGCCTTCCCCTTTATTCTCTGCAACCTTATAATCCCGTCCTCTGTGAAATCTCATCCCTGGGCGGGAATCTCTTATCTCTATATTTGAACCTTTTGGTCTAAATTAACGCCCTGCCTATGGTGTTAACACGAAAGCATCAAGAGAGTAGCAGATGCACAAGCTCAAAACCTTTAGTTGTTTTATGATTTCACGTTTGCAGTTGCACATATGATGTTTAAACTTTAAAGTTTAAACCCGACATAAGACAATATTATAATTCTCACACTCTCCTTTTTAGCTCAAGTCGGTTCATTCTGAATTCATTACTGTCAGTTGTTTAATCATTATTTAATTGGGTCCTTACTATTCATTACACAGTTCATTCAATATGCTCTTTTCATTGCACAAATGTCAAAAGAGAGAAATGGAAGAAAGTACAGCTGAAGTGCCCAAAATATATACATCATGAAATATTTAAAAGCAGGGGGGGAAGATGCTGTCCAATTAGTGCTCCTCTTTGCGTTTTTCTTTTTTTTCCCCTCTGCAAGTAGAGGTGAACAAATAAATGTCAAGTAGATGAGATTCATACTCGTATTCACTGGTTCACTGGCAATTCAACATGAAATGCCAACAAACCCATCTGCATGGAGAAAAAAATAGAATCCAACAAATATCAAAAAATACAGAGGACACAACGTGCCATCAGAACACTGTAGCAGTTTTCAACCGGAGATCCGGGGACCACCAGTGGTCCTTGAGAGGGTTTCCAGGTGGTCCCCCAGGCTAAATGATGGAAAGTTGGTTAACTAGATGTAACCCTTTGAGAGCATAAAAGAGACAAAAGGCCATTTTGATCTATGTTTGCGAAATCCAGCCCGAAATTGTGGACAAAACCAAAATAAATCTTTAGTTTTGGGGTCTGTAGGGGGGGAAATGTCGTCAAATGGTGTTCCGTGGCCCAAATGCTGAATAAATGGTGATCCCTGGCATCAAAAAGGTTGAAAACCACTGCTGTAGACTGTATATTATGCTCGGTAAAATCCTTACAAGTATGAACGTATCCATTTGTACACTCACCAAGTGGTGTTGGTGATAAATAGCCTTATATTCCCATAGTAATTATTACCATTAGAGTGCTTGTTCAGCAACACGCGGTCTTATAGCATCTCTACAGCTCTTTAGGAAACAGAACACATACTCTCATATCAGAATACCAGTTTCATCCAAACAGGAGAGAGAACTCGGTACGAAGTGATTAAACAAAAACATGAAAGAATACAGGCACAATTGAAGCTGACAAATGGGAAATACATTTGCTGTTTAGCAAAGACCCTGAAGAGACTTGGAGAGACCCATATTACTGAACAAACACTCTGGTTGTGTTGAGGCAGCTTGAAGCACAAGTACATCTCCTAGACATGATGCTAGTATGTCTGCAGGGACGTACCCTATACCAGTGGTTTTCTAACTGTTTTTTACACCAGGGCCCATTATTTATTCAGCATTTGAGCCACAGACCACCATTTGATGACATTTTAGACCCACAGACCCAAAACCCAAAGATTTCTTCTTTTATCTACAATTCCAGGGTGGACTTCGGAAACATAACAGGCAAAACTAGATCTCTAGTGGTGTGGATTTGGGATAATTCAGATGATGAATATTTTAACTCTTGAGAGTGTAAAAATGAACCCAATGGACCCGCAAGGGTCCATTGGGTTTCATTTTTACCCTCTCAAAGAGTTACATCTGGTTAACCAACTCTCCCTAATTTACCTGGGGATCACCTCAAACGCTCTCAAGGACCACTTTTGGTCCCCAGGCCACTGGTTGAAAACCACTGCCCTACAGCCAGGTCGTTTTGAAGAACTAATCTGATGATTGATTGAAACATGTCACATGCAGTGATTCAAACCAGCACTGTTAACCGGTTAATCAATACAAAGATTTGTGTTTTTCTCCCAGAGCACAGCAGACTTTGGGACATTTCTGGTCATACAGTAGTGACAACACCTGTCATTGAAAATGTATTTTTCAGCAATTCTCTTACTTTAAGGGTAACTGTGGTATAATTGCAATATTACACTTGAGGATGCAGGTTTGACGTGATTTGATGCACTTACTGCAATATCTTCGGAACTCACCCTGCGGGCAAGCTCCTACGGCACCGCAGGCGTGATCAAATCACGTTAAACCACACCCTCTTGTGTAATAATCTTTAATGCCACTTTAGTGCCACTCCCACAACACCAGTGTTCAACAAACCATGTGCAACCCAGATATGGCACAAACAAGTGACTAAATTAATTTTGCTCTTATGCCACCAAAATGCCATACCAACATTCATTAAGACATACAAATCCCTTGACTCCCCCACCCACCCCCACTATAATTCCCTGCTTTTGGCTATACAGAAGTGAATATTTGTATGTCTTTAAATGTTTTGATGAAATGAACATTATGGCCCCTATATTGAAAACAAGCTTTATGGCGTTGTTCACTCGCAGTTGTTCAGTATTGTATTGTATTGAGTTGTGCTTTAAATATACCGTAAATCTCCAAGCTGTTACAAAGCAGAATACAAATTTCAGTCAACGGCAAGCAGGGCGGCATGCCAATAATCTTTAGTCTGCCGGACATTTTGTTTCATTATTATCCATGCAGACAATTAAACATCCATCTTCATTTGTTGCCCATGTGGACTGGGTGAACTAACAGCATTTTCCTGATCGATTTGTTTCCTCTTGTGCAGACAAAGAAATCAAGACCCACGACTCTGACGAGGACACCATGGGGGGCACGGGGCCGGTGGCGGGCGGAGGCGTGGTGCTGGGCCCGGGCTCCACGGGGACCACGGGCTCGCTCCGCCCCGGCACCCAGTCAGCCTTCCTGGGCCCGCTGCTCTGGGAGAGGACCCTGCCGTGCGACGGAGGCCTGTTCCAGCTCCAGTACATGGACCTGGAGGAGTTCCTGACAGAGAACGGCATGGGCATGCACAGCGCCAGCGCCAGCTCCACCAGCGCACAGATCCCCTCGCAGGTGAGTCCCACATGGCAGGCCTCCACCTGGCTGGTTGTTGGCTGGTTGCTGGGCAGAAACCTCATATTAGTATGTCCATGTTCAAACTTTTTGCATTTTTGTTTTATTTCCTAATCTGTAAATTGATGCTCTACTTCAGTGGTTTTCAACCTTTTTCATACCAGAGCCCGCTATTTATTCAGCATTTGAGCCACAGACCACCATTTGATGACATTTTAGCCCCACAGAACCCAAAACTAAAGCTTTATTTTGCTTTTGTCCACAATACCAGAAACAAAACAGGCAAACATACAAATCAAAATTACCAGTAATATTTTACAGATGATGAATATTTAACTCTTGAGAGCGTAAACATGAAACCGAATGGACCCGCAAGGGTCCATTTGGTGGTCCCCGGACCTCTGGTTAAAAACCTCTGCTCTACCACTTGCTCATAAGTAGCAGCATCCACAAGCTCGAAACTCTTCATGAGCCTGTAGATCCGTTAACCTTTGCTAGTTCTGAATTTGAACCCCTTTAAAAGTCACAGTTAGTGGACGATGATATGAGGTTTCCACCCGGCAAGTGAGTCACAGAGATGATTTATAAAGCAGAACCTTTGGGGTTGATATATGTGCATTGCTGCTGACTCTTGAGCACGAATGCTCTTTTTCAGCGACACCTTCACACACACAGGCACACACACATACACGCATAAAAACCTAGTGGGAACTGACCAGTATGACCGCACAGTGGTCAGGGAGACAGGGAGTTCAGACGTTGCTGCCTGGATCGATGACAGATATGCTCAATGGGGGTGAGACTTGCGTAGCATAAAAAAAAAAAGGAAAATGGAGCCTCATGGGGCTCCATTTTCCTTACCGCTAAACCCCTTATCCCTTAACTTCTTTGCCTTTTTAAACTTTTTTAAAAAGCATTTTTCAATAGTTAAAAAGGCCAGTCTACAAGCTCACAATGTGTTAATAGACTGACATGTTGAAATATTCCAAAACGTTTTTCAAAATAGTAAAAAAAGAAATAAGGGATTTGGGATAAGGGGTTTAGCATGTAACGGAAATGGAGCCCTCAGTCTATTCAGTCACAGACAACTGTGCAGCAAGCACGATCGCAACAATTTCACAGGGCCGCTGTGGCCACAAAATTACGCTTTGCGTTGTGGACCCTCAACTTCTCCACGTTTAAAATATACACATGGCTCTCATTGAAAATCAGTCGCTGCTAGCTTGGCTAAAGCCGGACCGAATCAGCTGTCAGCAGATGGGTCTGGAATAGCTCAAAAGTAAGCCCATTTCCTACTCCAGAGAGCTGCAGTGTCCAATCAGGAAACAGCATTCCAATAATGTTTGCATATTGTGTCCTTATTGGCCACCCCAATTTTCGGGAGTTGGAAATTGGTGTACAATTGAGCTATTCCTCATGGGCATTTTTTTTGCCTACAGCTGATTTGGTCTGGGTTTTAGCCAGGCTAAGTTGCTGCCCATCTGAAAGGACCTTTATACTGTTATGGAGTATAGCCGTGCCTTGCTCGGAGGCACTTTGTTACAGTTGTTCTGGAGACGACCCGGCGGGAACCTTATCAAAATCACAGGCAACGACTGACAAGAATTTACTACAAGCATTAAAGAAAAGTCAACGAGACAGAGTAGGGGGGACTGAAGACACGTGGTGGATGGGTGGGTGGGGTGGGGTGGTGTGTGAGTGGATGGGCAGGGGTCTGCTACATGTACCAGAGAGGAAATCTAGGAGGAAATTACTTTTTTATTTGGAATAGAGTCACTTCGCTCAGCGGTCTGCTTCTATAAACGAAAAGCACATAACAACTGCTCTGGGTCTGGCACACGTCCAACATCCGTCCTCCGTCCCCACACCACTGTTGGAGAGAGAGAGGAGAAATGAAACCAGGACGAACCCCCCCCACCACCACCTCCCCCCTCGGCCCTCCGTCCTCTTTTCCCGCTTCTTTGGGGCCGGTTTGTTTTTGTTATTAATCCGTTGACTGAGTACGGCGGTCCTTTGACGTCATCACACTGGCACCGTTACACGCGCTCACACCTGGGAGCTGGCCACTGTCCCTGACACCGCCACAGGTATTCCACTGTTCCACTGTGCTACTTTACACAGAGAGAGAGGGACAGAGAGAGGAGGGGGACGCCAGGCATCGTAGCTGCTTGCAGGTACTGTTTGTAGGTAGGCAGGTAGGTAGAGGTACCCCCAGTGGCTGTGAGTGAGACACTGCCTCTATATAACTGAGTCACACAGGCTCACTCCACAAATCCAAGCCACTAGCGTACGGCTGTGGTTTTCAACCTTTTTCATACCAGGACCCACTATTTATTCAGCATCTGAGCCACAGACTACCATTTGAGGACATTTTAGCCCCACAGACCCCCAAAACTAAAGATTTCTTTTGCTTTTGTCCACAATAGCACGGCTGGATTTGGGAAACAGAACAGTCAACATACAGATCAAAATGACTTGGGCTAATTCACATGATGAATATTTGAACTCTGAGAACCACCTGGAACCCTCTCAAGGACCACTGGTGGTCCCCGGACCACCGGTTGAACCGGTTGAAAACCACCGGACCACCGGTTGAAAACCACTGGTGTACGGCATAACCCCCCCCCCCCCCCCCCCCCCCCCAACCATTCAAAGACCCCTTTCAACATGAGCTACAGAAACTCCAAACGCCAGAAATGACAGAATGAGTTTCACTCATATGGTTATGAAGTGTCAATCAACTCATCTGTGAATTTTGTCCTAATTATGTACTAATTTACAGTCTGACACCGGGTCTGAATTTTCATTTGGTCTTTACTTCATTATTCAGACTGAAAGCCCTCTCTCCACGGCAGTGGTTTACGGGGTGGGAAAGCAGATGATCTTGTTGTCATTCATGTGGCTGATGGGCTAACCCGGTTCCTAACCAAACAAACACGTCCAATACACACTACTAACATGCTTAATACATTAATAAATGATAAATGGTGCATTTATATAGCGCCTTTATCCAAGGCGCTTTACACAGATAGTAGATACCATTCACCTGTTCACACACCAATGGCAGAAGAACGAGAGAACCTTGCGGTTACCATCCGGTGACTCCACCCGGAGCCACTAATTGACAGAAATAATACATAACAAGACTGCTTTTATTTATCTGCAGTCGGGTAGACTACATTTGTCCTCGCAAGGTCTGTTGTTGTGACATATGTGACCGCTCATGTGACTAGAACGCAGGCTTCTGATTGGAGCATTCATTCAAGCCATGTAATAATAGCCGGATAGATACGGTCACAATTTACTGCATTGAGGGCAACAATGTTTGTTGTTTGATGCTGTTGGGTGACATTTTCGATCGGCCCTGGCCCCTGGCGGCGCGATAGACAGTGTCACCCACCCAGACCTGAATTGCCAGGAAAGATGTTTTTTTAAGGTATCGATTCAGGGCTGGTAGCCAGGCCAACTCACTGATAACAACTGTCTGTCATGCACTCGAATAAATCTCTGGAATGTTTTTGACTGAGCCGAGCGCTTCATTGAGGACAGAGATTCCTTACTGTGGGTTTCCAACGCTTACGATACAAAGTCAATAAAGTCACCTCCCTGACCAGAATCCCCCATTCCTCTGATTTAATTTTATTTTGTATTTCTGCTAGAGCCCGACCGGTAGAATTGCAGATTCAATATACCGATTCTGAATCGATATATTGTCCCACCGATAACAGGGGAAATGTTAAAAGTGCACAGATACACTACTAGCTGCTACAGTGTTTTTTTATGTTTATGTTGCAAAGTGATTCCAATGTGCTGGAGAGTTGGACTGGTATTTGTTTGTCCATGTCACTATTCACTTTACTCCATTTGCTACTTGACAGCTTGAGTGAACAAGTTAAAAAGAGAAAGAAAGGTCTTGAATAAAAAACATTGGTTTCAGAAAGCAGTTTGCCTGTACTGTACTACTGTCAATGTGACTGTACCACTGCATAAAAATATGTGAAATTCAAAAAAGAAAACGGGTCATTCCAGGTAAAAACAAAACCTATATCGGGTTGCAAATTGGTTATCGGTGATTGTATACATCTATCGTATAACTTATCGTATCGTTCCATATCGGTCGGGCTCTAATTTCCGCAAAAGTTCTTAAAAACGTCTACTCCGTTATACCCCCATAAGAGCATCAAATTTCAGCATCAAAATAAAAGCCTATAAAACAGGTGATTAAAACAAAGCTTTTGTTGTTCTGCCTCCTGCCAGAGGGCCCCCCCTCGAAGATATCGTAGAGGGGGTCCCCCTCCAGACCCCGCATTGAGAGAAACCGGGTCTAACGCCTCCCTCCTCTCCTTTCTCCCCACAGAGCTCCCAGTCGGCGGTGCCCAACCAGAGCTCCCAGTGTCCTCCGTCCTCTCCTCCTCCCTGCTCCTCGTCCTCCTCCTCCATCTCCTCCTCCTCCTCCTCATCCTCCCTGATCGGACTGGAGACGGTGCAGCCGCAGCAGCAAGGCATGCTGGGAGGGCCCGAGTGTCTACGCGGTGAGTGAACTGCGTGTGCGTGTGCGTGTGTGTGTGCGTGTGTGCGCGTGCGCGTAAGCTGGCCAAATGTATGTACAGTATATGTGTTTGTAGCATATGTTGAGTGTGTGCGTGACATCATCATCAAACCTTAAAATTGTGTTTTAAAATGTATTACAACACGTTCAACAATCTTTGGCTAATGTTGGGACCGTTTTTGCCTAAATGTCGAAAATACAGGGGTGCACGTGCATTTGTGCACGTGTGCGGTATTTAGCATAATGTGACAATTGGCAGCCAGATTGATGATAATTTCACTTTATTATGATGCATTTGGCATTTTTAGCGAGGCAACTAGTGTGAGGCACACTATCGTGAGGCAATGATGTATTTGCAATGGCCCGGAAGTGACCCCTCCGTGTCCATAGCAACGCTGACTGCTGTTTGTGATTTTTTTTTTTTTTTTTAGATCAATCAATCAATTAATTAATGCATATAAATGGCACTCTGGACCAAAAGGGGAGGGGAAGGCTGGCAAAATGACACCTAAGGAGTTAAGTGAGCAGCCGCACTGAGAGACGATGCGTTCTGTAAACAGTGGAGCACAGTCCACCTGTGCAATAGGATATGTGGTTAATCCAACCTGGTTGTTAATTATGGCTTCAGAGAACTTGTTGGAGGGGCAAGAGAAAATGGTATCGGGGCGGCTTCATCGCCCGTGCCGCTTCGCCCCCCCTACCGTTTTCGGTTACAGGACTTTTATTAGTCAAGTAAAACATCAATAATAACATCAGTTGTTGTTGAAGTTGCAACAGACACGCAGCATGCATAAAGCTAAAGGTCTGACATAGTTTTCTGTTTTCAATGACGAAATGCTGTTGGTTTAGTGGTGCCAAAATTGTAGTTATTTGCAGTCGTGGTGTTTCAAATCATTTTAAATAAGCACTTTAATTTGAAATATCTTGGGTTGTTTTGCATGGCATCGTGTTTGGGGGGGCAGACTGGGTATTTAGGGGGGCATTCCCCCCCCATGCCCATGCCTAGATTGCCTGGTTGCGCGCTTGCAGGCAATGTCTTTGTGTCCTGTAAATTGGCAATTAAAGTGAAAACCAAAAGAACAGAACAGGCTACTCTCCTCAGATTTGTAATCATTGCAGGAGCTACAGAACTGTTGTTCGTATCAAAGGGTCAAAAGGTTCATTCTAAATTGCCGAAGTATAAAATGAGGTTAAATAAGTGGTTAGCATGGTGGCTGTGGCTGAATCTGAGGTCTTTTTGGATTCAGCAGTGGTGGTTCTTCTTGATGTGTGTTCCGGGGAAAATAAATTTATCATCACACATTATTTTCCTCCGAAACCCACATCAAGAACCACTGCCGAATCCAAAAAAACCTCACACAACCACAGCCACCATTGCTCCTGATAAGAAAAGGCATCAGCTTCTAATCATGCATGAAATGTACACATGAAGAGGCAGATAATTTCTGGAGCCGGTTTTACAGTGGAACAGTAAAAAAAATCCTCATGCTAACCCTGATAGTGTGGGTTCCATTTTAAACCAGTGTGGTTGGCATCGCAGAATTCCAACGTGACACCATGGCTAATTTCAGAGTTATGTTTACTGGGAGGGGGTGAAAAGATGTGTTAAAATGAATTTGTCGAACCGCTGTTACCAAGATGCTGTTTTATACACCAGAGAGAGAGACATGCTGTATAAAGGCAAGGGACACGTTCCACACAGAGACAGACAAAGGAATAGCACGCTAGGAGCAGTCAATTTTTAGGATTCTAAGAATCTAGACTGGAACATTGTGTATTCCGTTCCCCCCTCTCCCCCCGTTCTGTGCTCATTGTGAATCATAAACAGCGACTCGGTTTTACAGCCAACCTGCTGGCTCATGATGCGCCGCCGCGTACGTCCACCGTCCGTGATGACACGTTGTTGAGCTTGTAGCTCGGCTATTTTCCCTGGGCCTGTGTGACACACCGATGTGCAATGCAGAATAAATTAGGGCTTTTTTTAACGGCATGAGAAGGATCTTCAGCCCACTTTCCTGCCTGCCTGACTGCCTGGCCAGCTGAACAGCTGGAGAGTGGGGGACTCTGTGCTGTTTGCAAAATGTGAGACACTGTAAGCTCACACAGCTCTCTGTGCTGCTGCTGCTGCTGCTGCCTCTCTGCTTCATGGAGGTAGAAATCATGTGGAAATGCATGTCACCCGGTGTTGTGGGCGACAGTAATTTGTTTAAATTTGTCGAAATACGTTTGTATAAACAATACAACGCCACTTTTTGTTTACACACTTGAATCCCCTTCTAATTGTTATTCCAAGGACGACGTTCAACCCAAAAATAGCCGTTCTGCTATAGCAGTGGTTTTCAACCAGTGGTCCAGGGGCCACCAGTGGTCCTTGAGAGGGTTCCAGGTGGTCCCCAGCTGAATGATGGAAAGTTGGTTAATCAGGTGTAACTCTTTGAGAGTGTAAGCATGAAACCAAATCGACCCTTGCGGATCCATAGCTAGAGAATGTAGAAGATTAATGCACATTTTGATCTGCATGTTTGCCTGTTTTGTTCCCCAAATCCAGCCTGGAATTGTGGACAAAAGCAAAAGAAATCTTTAGTTTTGGTCTATGGGGCTAAAAATGTCCTCAAATAGCTCAAATGATGAATAAATAGTGGGCCCTGGGATCAAAAAGGTTTGAAACCCACTGGGTTAAGCAATAAGATGTAGTTTGTCAGTCACCCTCTTTCTCCCTGAATCCCACTGGAGGAATGGATGTTTTTACGGTTCCAACAGAATGTTAATGTTTGGCGTAGAATTAGGAAAAGCTTGACGTCTGCCGTGAGGATTAGGTATTTAGAGGTTAGGTTAGGTCTGCCCGGCCTGGAGTTAACCACTTCAGCCCTTTTTAGCTTTCCCAGGAAAAATAGCAGACCGACAAGCTCGCGGCGGTGCGCACGTGAGCTTGTTAGGCCGGCTATTTTTAGCAGAAATCTTCACCCACAATACATGAAAATGGAAAAGATACGAGTGCACAGCCCTGGGGAGCTCCGGTCAACCATATGGCTTTTAAGTGTAGGCTACTGTGCACACACCGAAAATAGCATATATTTGTATGCATCCATTAAATAAATCACCATCTTAAATGTTAACGTGTTAAGGAGTAGTAATACAAACCCGTTTGTGCGCGTTCATGCAGGCGTTTGTGTGTGCATGTGCGAGTGTGTATGTGCGTGCACGAGTGCATTTGCATGGAGGCTAATCTGTTTTTGTGAGGATTTGTATGTGTTTTGTGCAGATATGTGCGCATGTGCGCCCTTAGATGCATGCATACCAAATATGTGTGTGCACTGTGCATGCAGTTCCTTCGTGTTTTGTGTGTACATGCGTGCACACCGTTATGTCTGTAACGCTTTTATTTGCACGTCGTGCATGCAAGGGGCTTTATGCATGCATTTCTGTATGCCTTGTGCAAGTGTATATGTGCATATGTGGGTGTGTGTGCATGCCATGCCACTCAGTGAGTCATGACATGACCGTATGTGCATGCATGTCTGTGTGTGTATATATGTACTGTATGTGCAGTTACAGCATGTACGGTATGTGTATTTATGTAGGCTATACAATATGTGTGTGTGTGCAGGGCGTGAAGGAGTGTGTGTCTCTGTGAGAGAGAGCGTCTGCGTTTGAATGCATTTGCACAAGCGTGTGTGTGTGCGCTCCGGTGCACGTGATGCATGCGTGTGCTATTTGTATTCCTATGCCTTATTCCCAAAAGCGCGCGTGCCTGTGCGTGCGTGCATGTGTGTGTGTGCCTGCGTGCGTCTGTGTGTGTGTGTGTGTGTGTGTGTGTGTGTGTGTGTGTGTGTGTGTGTGTGTGTGTGTGTGTGTGTGTGTGTGTGTGTGTGTGTGTGTGTGTGTGTGTGTGTGTGTGTGTGTGTGTGTGTGTGTGTGTGTGTGTGTGTGTGTGTGTGCGTGCATGTGTGTGTGTGCCTGCGTGCGTCCGTGTGTGTGTGCCTGCGCGCGCTATTCTGGATTCTACACACGTGACTGAAGGCAAAGCTGAACGTGATGCATGCAGTCAGCCAGAAATCCGGGCTGCAGTGTTTCGGTAGCTGTGTAGAGTGTTAACTACAGAAATATCACTATTGCTAGCATCAGCCTGAACAACTGACGCTCAGAGGAGACAAACGGACAGACAGAACGACAGAAAATAACCCAGAAATGAAATCATCATGTACAACTGACTGGCTGTGGTATTATTGCCTGTGGATATGTACTGTAGATGTACAGTCACAGATAAACATGAGCACATGAAACACAAACGAGAGAAAGAGTGCAACGAACGACATACAGATCATCCTGCCAGAAACACAAGAGGCTAAAATAGAAGTGCAGGTCAATGGGACTTAGTTTTTAAAAATAGCACGTATATCCATCCACTCACGCGTCCCACTGAATAAATAAATCCACCGTTGTTGGGTATCCGTCCACGCACCTGCTTCATTTTAAACGCTGTGGTGCGAGGGACGCATGAAACAACACTTTTGAATGTGTTTGTTGAGATATGCAGTATACTGTATAAAAGAAAACTGCGCTTCCATGTTGTATGTTAATCAGTATAATAACGACTAACATGATAATGCCTCACCCGATTCATGATATCGTCACTACTGTAGTGTCTAGTAGAAACCTGACAATGGCCCGAAAAACTTTTAATTTCCGGCAAAAGTGTCAGATCTACAACTCAGAATGTGTTGACGTTTTGTGCTTGTAGATGTGCTAATTTTGGTGCTTTTTATGTGATGCTGTGTTGAGATCAATTAGGCTGTTAATTTAACGAAAACGTTAAAGGTAATAGAGGCAACTTTAGTGTGTACAAACACTGTGTATGTAAACAGATTTGTTTAAAAACAGAATCTAACTCCACCTCACCTCCACTCTATTGGCTCATTATGAATCTGCTGGAGACTGCTGTGCTGTGATTGGCTAAAACGCTGCCTAAACCTCCACAGAACCCCACCCCCCACACACAAATTAGCACCGCCTTTCTTGAGCGCGACGAAGGTTTTGTTTTCATGATTTGTTGACAACAACAAAGTGTCAAAGCAAGTGTCTGTCTGCAGGTAAACAGCTGCAGCATCAAAGTAGAAGCAACGTAGAGGGGGGGAAAAGGCAACAAAAATATATAACTAGATATCTATTTTGATTTCTGGCTAAAAACTTGCCTCTATTACCTTTAAAATATGGTGATAAGAGTTATATTTTTAATGCCCAGCGACAGGCAGCAGCGATTCTCCCACTGCATGCCAGACAGACTGTCAGGAACCACACCAACAATACATAATGCACAGTGTGAAGCCTGAGAGAGGCGCCGAGGTATACACAGTACACCTTTTCTTTTTACGGATTACCACACTGTATCCTCTCTGCTGGGGTAAAAATGGACCCTGATGATTTTACTGCGTTAAGATACCTGCATTTGCATGCCTCGCGTGTCGGCTGTGATCCGTGGCGCTGGCTGGCTGGCTGATAACTACTGATCCAGACCAGATGAACTCCCTGACCCGCGGATCGGACCAAAACCATGAGCGACTGAACGATCGATGGTGCCTAGGGGGCTTATCTATAAATAATTGGACAAACTCGAACTAACTTTTAATGAACCTACAAGCTCGAAACGCGACGTGTGAAGAACTATTTGAATTTTGAAAAGTAAAAGTTTCGAACATGCAAGGTTACTTTCAACCCGACAGAGACCATATAGACAAAAACAACGATGGGTTTATTTTCCCTTAGAATGTCCCAATAAATGTGTTTTTATTGTGGCATATGTAGATGCTATAAACTTAATGGACCACTTCACCACTTTTCAATTCAATTTCAATTATTATTTTAACTTTTCAACATGTCTTGAGGACATGAGGACAGCAATAGGTCCTCATTAACATACTTGATGAAATACCACAATTTTTTCTACTCTATGTCTCACAGGAGGGCTGTGGGCAGTTCAGTAAAGCCTCCAATGACATCATCGATGGGGGATTTCAAGCTAATTGAAACTGCAGGCTTTCTATTCCTGAAAAGTTGCAATGTGAAAATGGATGCCATCGTTCTCCCGATACAAATAATACAAATAATAATATTCTTTCCAAATAAATATTATTAAAAAAATAATAATCTGCTGAACGAAGATGTCACTGGAAGACGGGTCTCTGAACTGCTCACTGCTCCTCTGAGACATGGAATGAGTAGAAAAAAATGTACATTAGTGAGTACCTATTATATGAAGATGCGTTGAAAAGTGGTGAAGTGGTCCTTTAATTTATTACGCTGCATTAGTTTGATTGATCCAAGCGAGGAAATCAGTAGATGGATCGTTAAGTGAACTAGCTTGCCCACCCATCTGACCACTTAACAAACAGTCCGTTAAGTGGTCAGCTTTAATGATTTTCAAGTAGGCAACCGAACCTCAAAAAGGTTGAGAACCACTGATCTAAACTACAGTAGAGCTAGCATCCAATAATGTAATTCATTTGTTATATTTCATTATACCACAGGCCACTTTGAGGAACTACCGTAATTTCCGGATTATAAGACGGACCTGATTATAAGCCACACCAGCTAAATTTGGGGCAAAATACTGATTTTTCTTTGTATAAGCCGCAGCTGACTATGAGCTTCATGTTAGAGCAGTGGTTTTCAACTTTTTCACAATTAAACAACATCTTCACCCCACAGACCCCAAAACTAAAGATTTCCAGGATGGATTTTCGCAAACAAAAGAGGCAAAACATCAAAATTAGAACAAAACGAACATGACTTATGATACTTATGACTTATGATATAATTAAGTGGTGCTAATTTAGATGGTGAATATCATAACTCTTGAGAGTGTAAACATGAAACCAAATGGACCCGCTAGGGTCCATTTGGTTTCATTTTTACGCTCTCAAAGAGTTACATTTGGTTAACCAACTTTCTATCATTTAGTCTGCGGAGCCCACCTGGAACCTGGAAAATCCATAGATTGGCCGCACCGGCGTTGTATAAACTGCAGGGTCAAAAGCACGTGAAAAAAGTAGCGGTTTATAGTCCGGAAATTACGGTAATCTGATTGGTTGAAACATAATAACATATCACATGCAATGACTCAAACCAGCATCGTTCACCAGATAATCAGTACAAAGATTTCAGCTTGTGTTCTCTCTCAGAGCGCAGCAGACTAGCTAGGCTAGCTAGTTTGTTGAGAAAATTGTGGTCGTAGTGACCACATCTTTCTTTGAAAAAATATTATTTTTCAGCAATATTGAGGGTAACTACCTGGTATAATTGCATTCTTACACTGGAGGGTGCGGATTAACTTGATTCTTGGCACTTCATTGATGCTTGCGGAACTCGACTACGCCTAGTTCCTGACCACATCCCTGTCGTGCCAATAATCACGTTTACCCACACCCTCGTCTAATATTGCTTATGCATCAATCTGGAAACCCATTGGCAAAAATAGGGGGAAAACAGCGCCCTCTGCACGTCTGTGGATGACAAGATGTTGGGCCTGTTCGGTCCACCTAGTGTACCGTAGGAAGAGTAGTGGCGACACGCTTTGATCTTGCGTCTTGCGCTGGCTGGAGCTCTGCAAGTTCCAAACATAGTTAACCACTGCATCACAGCACAGCCTATTTTCTTATAATATACATTAACTAAAGCGAGTTATATAGCAAGTCATTATTCACTAGAGTGACGAGAGGTCTTTTAATGCGTTAAAATGTCCTAAAATGCCGTAATTTCACCAATTTAACTGCATATGTGCCATCTGCTGTCAAAGGAGCTGGATGGCCAGAGTGGTTTGTTTGGAACTTAAATCGCTGCTTAGTAGGCAGTGATGTGCGCTTTTCAGCCAATAGCCATCGTCACGTGCGCTTCTCAGCCAATAGCTGTTGTCACGTGCGCTTTTCAGCCAATAGCCATCGTCACGTGCGCTTCTCAGCCAATAGCTGTTGTCACGTGTGCTTTACGGCCAATAGCCATGTTTGTGCAGCCGTAGCAACGTAGTCAACAGGGAATGTCGCTACTATCTCTCATTATAGATACTCTAGGCCAGGGGTGTCAAACTAAGATACAGAGTGGGCCAAAATTCCCCTTTTTTTAAAGGGGAATTCCACCCATTTTCAAAATAGGTCTGAAAGAAAAATCATTAACATGGTGAAATACATCTTGATGATGTCATGAGATGTATTTCACCATGTGATTTTTCTAGACCTCCATTTTTAGGAAACTTTTTTATCATTTCCACACAACATCTCTAAGGTATATTAATGACATATTAAAATGTTGAAAATGGGTGGTCTTCCACTTTAATTTGATAATGTCTCAAGAGCCAAATGAAATTACACGGCAGGCCAAATTTGGTCTGCGGGCCAGAGTTTGACACCCATGCTCTAGGCCCACACCCTCAACGCTCCTCTTCCTGTGGTGCACCTTTTCATCCTCAGTGTCAACAACATAGAACGTGCACACAGATTCAGATTCAGCAGCGCAGCTCGGAACCTGTTCTTGAGACGTTAATAATTTATCGACTTTTCTCACATGAGAATTGTATGGTTTCTTTTCAGCTGTGAGATTGTTTGAAAGTGAGGCTTAGTTGGTTCCATTATTATCAGACCAATAATTAAAATCTGGACTTTTTTATTTGAATACTTCTTCAATATAATTTGTGATATCTGTGCATGTATGTGATGCAGTTCACTTACTCATTCACAGCCATGAAGAATGGCTTGTATCAAAGAATCTAGGGAGTTCTCTGAGGGTTTTGATGCAGCGTGCATACTTCTGTCCTCATTTCTGATGGCAAGATGCCTCTCGTTTGGAATATTAATGTTTTTAGAGAGAGACATTAGATGTCAGAGTATGGTTAGCCTCGACACCCAGGCTTTCATTTTCGTCCGCCTTGCGCGAAAACGGAAAGCCTGGACTAACGCGCGTTGGAAAGTGGCCTTGAGGGGGGTGTCAACCTTCTGGGGTGGGCGTCGCTCTAAATGATGTGACGTAGAACAGCAGTGGACGGGCGTGGGAGGGGCCGGAGATGACGACACGTTAGTGAGATCAAATCAGAGCGCAGCACTTCCGCCGTGTGGATCCCACGACACCCCCGCCCCCCAAGGCCAAAATCATTGAGGGCTAGACCAGGCTAGAGTATGGTAAAAACTAGGGCTTTGATTAAATTTCAGATTAATCACAGTTTCAAAATTAATTTAATCACTATTCAAACTATGTCCAAAATACAGTATGCCATGTTTTCCCGTAGAGGATTTGAATTTAGAATCTTGGAACACAAGATCTGTTTATTTTTAAAATATTTTTCAAAATAGGCGATCTACAAGCCACCAATGCTTGTAGATCCCTTGAGCGCTGTTCATGCTTGTCCCCATTCTCAATCCATCTAGATCAGTGGTTTTCAACCAGTGGTCCGGGGGGACCACCAGTGGTCGTTGAGAGAGTTCCAGGTTGTCCCCTGGCTAGATGATGGAAAGTTGGCTAACTAGATGTAATTCTTTAAGAGCGTAAACATGAGTGTAAATATGAAACCAAATTGACCTGCAAGGGTCCATTTGGTTTCATATTTACACTTAAGAGTTAAAATATCCATCACCTGAATTAGCCCAAGTCTACACAACTAGAGAATGTTTAATGGTCATTTTGGTCATGTTTTGCCTGTGTTTTGCCTCCAAAATCCAGCCTGGAATTGTGGACAAAAGCAAAAGAAATCTTTAGTTTGGGGTCTGTGGGGATAAAATTTTGAATAAATAGTTGGCCCTGATATCAAAAATGTTGAAAACCACACAGAGTATGCACAACTCTGTCTATACTCTATGACTCTGGTTACAGGGAGACACGTATACTATATGTGTCCATGAAACCGCTCTCTTTTTTCCGTTTTTTTTTTCTTCTTCAGTGAGAAAAACAGAAAATGCTCAGTGGGTTGAGTCAGTGCACATGTGCGTTAATTCCGCTAACTAATTTAATGCTACTAATCAACAAAATTAATTAACAGTGTTAACTCATTATTTTCAACAGCCTTAGTGAAAACTAAACCTTTTTTTTTTTTTTTCGGAGCAGCTCGGATGGGGGGCTTTTAGAGTAAGGGCTCCATCTGGCATAACTGCTACATATCTGCTGGTATAAATAGTTGGTATAAATAGTTCCTATTTTGTAAGAAATCCGGGCACTGATTGTGTTGAGGCAGACCATGGTTTGTTTCTTTGATCAGCACCGGAGTTTGTAAAGCCTACGCAGTCGGACCATGGTCCGTTTCAAACTAACCAAATAGTTCCGGGGCGATGCATAATAAAATATCATCGTTTCACCTGTCGACAGGCAAGCAGGCTGCAAAAAACAAACAAAATCATGCAGCGACAGTGCATCCCGTCATGCATTATGCAGCGAAGAAGAGGAGGAGGACACAGGTGGAACTCGCTGCGTTGTGATGTGTTGCGTGCGTGCAGAATTCAAACATGCAGGAAATCCAGTCGTGTGCGTGCTATTTTGCTGAAACATGCAAATGAGCGCATGGCCCCGCGCTGCCTCAGATCCTGCTGCCATAAATAACACTCACATGCACACATTAGCACTCGTCCTGCGAGCGTGCCACCCAGCGATGTGAAGCCAGGTGAAATCTGTGATTAGAAATTGTGATTCGCCTGCCGTTTAACCCCTCGGAGTCCCGCTTCTGGGAGCTGCACTTAACACAGATAGATACTGTGAATCAGGGGTTTTCAACCTTATTAACCACTATTTATTCTGTATTTTAGCCACAGACCACCATTTGATGTTGAGTTTAGTTTCTCGGATGCAAAAATAAGGATTTTCAAGTTTGTGTCCACAGTTTAGGAGAGATAAACAAGCCAAACTTTCAAAATAACCATTCTTGTTATTAGTAGTAATTCAGATGTTTAAATATAATTTAACTCTTGAGAGTGTAAAATGAAACCAAATGGACCCGTAAGGGTTTAATTTTAGTGCTTGGCAGCCTTTTTCATGTCAAGGACCCCCAGAACTATCTGTCTACTATCTTGACCTAGGACCCCCACCTGAAAATATGATGTTCCAGGGATCTCCCAGAAACAAAGATTTGAGTTCAAAGTGTTTGCACCACTCAGTGTCCCACTTGATCTTGTAGATCTGCTACTTCCATTTTCGAGTTGTTTTTGCTTAGTTCTTCCTTCATACCTTCAAGCTGCTGGTTGTTGACCAGCCTGAAGTATTTAAAGGGGAATTCCACCCAGTTTCAACATTTTTTCTGAGAGCGTATACAAATGCAACCAAATGAACCCTATCGGGTTCATTTGGTTTCATTTGTTTCCATTTGCAACCATTTGGTTCCATTTGTACACTCTCAGAAAAAAGAAGCATCTAAAGAAATCCATTAACATGGTGAAAATACATCTTGATGATGTCAACAAGATGTTTCACCATGTTAGTGGTTTTCTTCAGACCTCCAATTCTTGTGAACACAGAATGGGGGGACCTTTTTATCATGTCCACCAAGCACCTCTAAGCAAGACCTCCAAGCATGGCATATTAGAATGTTGAAAATGGGCGGACTTCCCCTTTACACAGACTTAGTATGTTTTTAGACTTGCATTGTCTTCCTCCTCTCCTCAGAGCTACTTAGATTGTTGGTATATAAAGCAGAATATATTTGTTAACACATTCTGTGATGGGAACCCTTTGGTGTTTTAAGTGATGTTTTGCCATAATCATGTATTTTGCCATAATCTGGTTTAGCCTTACTGCATGGTGCAGTCAGATGTATAATATTATTCCTATTCCGGCATTCGTTTTTTGGCCAACAGTTCCTATATTATTCAGTATTCGCTTTCAGCCGTGAATTTCCCTTATGGTTCATGATATCCCTAGTAATTTAGTTCTGGGTCCAGCCCCGCAAGGCTAATTCTCATCAAATGACGCGTTGTTTGTTCTGTGGCTCAAATGGCAAATAAATAGCGGCTGTCGATAATGTGAAGCGTGTTGAAAAACCACTAACTGGATGAACTGGTTAATCCGTTCTGGGAGGTAACCCCTTTTGGTGTTTTAAGCATTAGCCCTGCACTGAGTGCTGCGCTGCAAGCTTGTTGATCTGCTGTTTAAAAAAAAATCGCAAAATAAGTGGCACAAATCTTTGAATATATTGCATTTTCAATCAGTGCAAATGTTTTCAAAGGGGGAATTCCACCCATTTTCAACATTTTTTTCTGAAAAAAAAAAAAGTTGAAAAACCCATTTTGAAAGGGGTTAAACTAACCAATTGGACCTGCTAGGGTTCGTTTGGTTCCATTTGTATGCTCTCAGAACAAAAAGGTCCTAAAAGAAAAATCATTGGCGAAACATGACTTGGTGATGTCATCAAGTTGTGTTTCACCATGTTAATGATTTTTTTTTTTCCAGACCTCCAAAACACAGAATGCGGGAACTCTAAGGTACATCTCTAAGGTACCGTATATTAACGACATACAGTAATGTTGAAAATGGGTTGAATTCCCCTTTAAGTCCTGGGTGTTCCTGGAACATTCTTTTTTTTTTCAGATGGGTGTCGATGGGCCAATTACATAATAATTTTGTGGGGGTCCTTGACATTGAAATGGTGAGAGAACCACTGACAGGGGCGGATGTAACATGTCCCATTTGGGGGTGCAAGAGAACATGTTGGAGAGGCAAGAGAAAATGGTACCATTTTCGGTTACAGGACTTTTATTACGCAATTAAGCATCAATAATAACATCAGTTGTTGAAGTTGCAACAGAGACGCAGCATGCATAAAGCTAAAGGTCTGACTCAGAGAGTTTTCTGTTTTCAGTGATGAAATGCTGTTGGTTTAGTGGTGCCAAAATTGAGGTAGTAGCTGTAGTAGTTTTGAATCATTTTAAATATAAGCACTTTAATTGGAAATATCTTGGGTTGTTTTGTATGACATTGTGTTTGGGGGGCAGACTGGGTATTTAGGGGGGCATTGCCCCCCCATGCCCATGCCTCGATCCGCCCCTGACCACTGACATATAGAAAAAGAGTTTTGTTTTTGTTTTTTCAGGGGAAAGACATTTGTAGAAACCATTTCTCACGTCTCAACGTGTTAACAGTGTTAAACAATCCATGGTGTTTGTTGAATGATGATGAAATGCAAAACTACTACGAGTGAGCAAGGGGTTAAACTAGACACTGACTTTGCAGTCCTGATACACACTGCACACAGACAGGGAGGAGAGAGAGAGATTGCTAGAAGGGGAGTGTTCTTTTTTGCATGTTTTGAAATATCCCTGCTCTCACTCTCCCTCTCTCCCTCTGCTCTCTCTCTCTCTCTCTCTCTCTCTCTCTCTCTCTCCCCCTCTCTCTCTCTCTCTCTCTCTCTCTCCTCTCCCTCTCTCCTCTCTCTCTCTCTCTCTCTCTCTCTCTCTCTCTCTCTCTCTCTCTCTCTCTCTCTCTCTCTCTCTCTCTCTCTCTCTCTCTCTCTCTCTCTCTCTCTCTCTCTCTCTCTCTCTCTCTCTCTCTCTCTCTCTCTCTCTCTCTCTGGCCTGCTGTGTCTCTGTGTGTCTCTCTCCCTCCCTCGCTCGCTCACACGATCGAGCCATGTGCCGGAGCGACATCACGTGCCGCTGCAGAGAGCTATGGAGCGAGGAGAACACAGAGGGGAGGGGCTGGGGGGAGAGAGAGCTAAGGGGAGGAGTGAGCCATGGCTGAGTAGAGAGAGACGGAGAGAGAGAGGGGAGGGGAGGGGAGGGGAGGGGAGGGGAGGGGAGGGGAGGGGAGGGGAGGGGAGGGGAGGGAGGCGAGAGGAAACGTCGAAGATTATACTAGCAAAGCGTGTATCGTTGGCTGTCGTCGGGCAAGAAAACCTCTTATCTCTGGCGCTTTAACTTTCGGTCTTCATGAATTAAATTACCGCCCCGGCCAGTCCCTGCGCCTTGAGCATACAACTGCGAGGCTGTCATGCAATCCAAAAGCTGCAAATCAGTTCTGCAAGCTTGCTGCTACTTTTGCTGATATTAATTACATTCCTGTAATGTTAAGTGTTTTGGACGTATGAGGTCTCCATCTGAGAGAGCGAGTCATACTGTACAGACAGAGAGAGACAGATTATTAACTGTACATAGCAACCCACCATTTCTTATTGCCTGGTCTGTGGAGGTTTACTGTTCTATGAATCTAGTGTGAGTGTAAAGATGTAATGGTATATAGCCTTAATGGTGCATTTATATAGTGCCATTATCCAAGGCGCTTTACATGATTGTGCATCACGTTCACTCATTCACACACACATTCATACACTGATGTCTGCGGAAAGCAGGCAAGGCACAACCAGCGCCCATCAGGAGCAATTAGGGGTTAAGTGCCTTGCTCAAAGACACTTCGACAGTAACTGGGGGAGACAGGGTTCATACCGGCAACCTTGCAGTTACCATCCAGTGTCTCTACCCCTGATCCACCGCCACAATGTAATAGCTGTAGTAGGAGTAGGCTATTAATAATAAGTGTAATAATAATTATGACAACAACAACAACAAAAACAAGTCCTCATATAAGGATCAATTTTGGTGTAGCCCCCAGAACCCAGTTATTTCAATTTATTATAAAATTAATACATCTTATTTTATATTAATATATCTTATTTTTGTTCCATTAAGACTCAATTTCACCCCCCCAAAAAACTGAACCTGGAGCCTTTTGAGTAAACAGTGACATCTGCTGGCAGGTCCCATTCACATGGGATTTGCAGTCTGTGACATTACACATAGCAGGAAAATCAGAGCCCTTGTTTGAGCCAGAAAACCTGTAACATGTTAAGTTTGTTTTCGTGTCACTTTAAACAAGGTTTTGGTAATACAGGGAGAGAGCAAGGAGAAGGATATGGCCACTTTAAAACCATGGATGCATTTTGGTTTTCCTGCACCTTTTATATAGGCGGAAATCTCTAGAAAAAATCTCAGTTGTTGAAATGCCACAATAGCCGGTCTCAAGACGCCACAGGTGATTAGAGTATTGTATTTTTCTGTCTTCTGTTGTGTGAAATTAGCCAGAGACGTGCAACGTGTTGTGATCTACTGGTCTATCTGCTACTTTCTGCACAAAGCTTTCCATACAATTCAGAGAGACATGGCGGTGAAGTGGTTAACAGCAGAAGAGAGAGTGAGAGAGAGAGAGAGGGGAGGGAGGGGGAGGAAGAGAGAGGCCTAGTCTCTGTTAGATTAATAAAATGAGAAGGGGAAAAAATAGAGCGAGAGTTAGCAGATCATGATGGAGATGGGAAAGAGAGAGAGAGAGAGAGAAGGGGGAAGCTGGCGGGGAAACAGAGAGAGAAAGAGAGAAGGGGATAACGGAAGCAGAGTGATGGAAGAAGGAAGAGTCGAGGGAGAGAAAAGAGAAAGAGAAAAATAAATAAATAAGCACATAGGTTTGGGTAAACAGAGAGAGATAGGGTGACCATATCCAAAACTGTTCATTTGAGGAACAGAGGTTTTGCACGTGTGGGACAAGTGGGGGAAACGTTGCAGGACAAAATGGGGGTTAGCAAGTTATTGACCTCTTGTTGTCATATTAAAAAAAAAATCAGTATTTCAATTCAAATACAGCAAAAATAGTCGATCTACAAGCTCAAATTGAGTTGCTGTTGGGACGCTTTTTGAGCTTGTAGATCAAGGGTTTTCAACAGGTGGTCCGGGGACCACCAGTGGTCCTTGAGAGGGTTCCAGGTGGTCCCCAGGCTAAATGATGAAAAGTTGGTTAACCAGATGTAACTCTTGAGAATGCAAAAATGACCCTTGCGGGTCCATTTGGTTTCATTTTCACACTCTCAAGAGTTAATTAACGCTATTTAACTCATTGACCGCGATCGGATCTTCTTTGTTTCCTCTCCATTGCCGCGGCTCAAACCAGTTCGATCGGTAAAAAAGCCCTTATTTTGAAGCTCAGATCTCCTAAACAGGATGTGCTGTTTCTGTTATGCTGTGTCTGTTGTCTTGCCTAATCGATCATCTGGCGATGTACCCAAAAACATCCGGTTCACAAGTCAGGAAGAGCTGTGTAGCCCTGGCTGCTTAACCCATGCGCCAGCGACATTGAGGGGGCAAACCGGAGGAGAGCCGTTTGAATGCATTGGGTTGAATGCATGTCAATGGGACGGAAAAAAAAAAAAAGTTGTCCCCAATTCTGTCCCAAATGAAAGTCAGCAACGGGATGATCATCAGACGATGCGCACGGACTAATAGTTGGATTAAAGAATGAAATCTACATCTCGTCGTGATACGAGCCGTCGTCGTGACCGGCGGGGGTATTCTAACGGGATGTCCACGAGCAGCGCGTGGACGGCAGAAAAACTATTAAGAAGTTTACACTGTTTTGTTTGCAAAATCCAGCCTGGAATTGTGAACAAAACCACAACTGTCCCACGCAAAGAGGGACATCTGGCTCACCCTTACACACACACACACAGAGAGAGAGAGAGAGAGAGAGAGAGAGAGACACTGTAATTGTGGGAGTGTTGACCTCCACATCCATCCATCCATCCATCCATCGGTCCATCCATCCGTCCATCCATCCATCCATCCATCCATCCATCCATCCATCCATCCATCCATCCATCCATCCATCCATCCATCCATCCATCCATCCATCCATCATCCATCCATCTCAGTAGTTCCTCTTTCTGTTTATTGTGGAGAGTGCATCTCAGAGCCAACATGCTTCACTCTTTATGCACTGGAGACTAGTATGCGTGTGACATCATGGTGTTGAGGGAATACCCACTGAATGGCAACGCAACTTGCTCTGTTGCAGCACCCTTTTTCATTCACGCTAATGGTGATGCCAAACAGTGATGATGCGAAGCCCAAGACCATTGGAGGCGCTATGCCGCACTCACCTGAAAATGCAAACTTTTAACACTCATAACTCATGAACCGTTTGACTGTTGGCAATGTAACTTACAGTATATTCACTTATGCCGAACAAGTTTTGCATTCTGACTTTTGACCTGCCATCTTGAATTACATGAAAAACAGTTAAAAATCCTCTCCTACAATCTTTGATCAAAATGCCTGAAAATGACCTACACTTTAACTTTGAGGGGGTACTAAATAGCGCTAAAACCAATCTTACTGCAATTTGTCAAATGGGGGTGCTATACCAATTTTTTGAAACTGAAACATTCGAACAGGCATGACTCATACCTCGTTTGGACAATAGTCAAGGGCAGGGGTGGGCAATTATTTTTCCCAAGGGGCCAAGTGAGATCCATAAAATATTGTGGAGGGCCAGGACTAAAGGCTGAACTAAAGTCTGTGTGATATTAATTTAATTTCAAGATAAAAGTAAGAGTAAGACCAACCATTTTGACACCAGGGACCTCAATTTATTCAGTATTTGAGCCATGATTTGATGACATTTTAGCCCCACAGATCCCAAAACTTTCTTCAAGATTTCTTTGTCCACAATTCCAGGCTGGATTTGGGAAACAAAACGGGATGACAAAAAACAATTATTTTACATTCTCTGATTGAATGTGTAGAGTAGACTTGGGTAAACTGGGGTAATTCAGATGATGAATATTTTAACTCTTGAGAGCGTAAAAATGAAACCAAATGGACCCGCAAGGGTCCATTTGGTTTCATTTATACGCTCTCAAAGAGTTACATCTGGTTAACCAACTTTCCATATTTAACTTGGAACTCTCTCAAGGACCACTGGTGGTCCCCGGGCCGGTCAGAGTCAGCCAAGGGGCCGCATTTGGCCCCCGGGCCGCATAATGCCCAGGTATGGTCAAGGGATTTGTTTCCACATGTTCCTTGACTTGTGTCACTTTGACCGGTAAACTTCATCCTCGGAGTTTCCACAATTTTAAGCAGTTAGAAAAATGCTTTTTGATCAATTTGCATGCAATGTTCTACATGTGAACTTTGACTCCATACGGACAAAAGTTTAGATGCAAATGTGTTTTCATCAAAAAATGTTTTTTTTTATGAGCCAATGAAAATTGCTGGTTTGTAAAAAATCCTTCTTCTGCCCATAATACACACATGCATGCCAATTCACAATGAACAAAAAAAACTACCCTGTCACAATGTCAAGGTCTTCACTTTCTTAATTTTACTACCATTTCTCTATGGCTTATTGTGTATATTCTATTCTATGGAGAGCAAGTTGTTTTGCCACCATGTGTATACTCTCCATTACAGTTATGTGACATGTTTACTTTGCAGATTTACATTACATAGAGATTAGATTTAGATACGGAAACATCCAGTAAGCACACTACTTTATAATACGCCAGCTATGCAAAACGCCCCTGCTTATTGTCACTGCTTTGTGGAAACTTCAAGATTCTCCCAAGTTGTGGATATGATTTTTTTTAGGCTTTTTTGTGTGGCACTGTTGTATGATCAAGTTGGATTTTGTACTGAGACCGAATCTAAAAAACAGCTTTTGTGTTCTGATTTTTCAGAAAAAGCAATATTTAAAAAATAACAGTGATACAAGCTCATTGTACCCTCCATCGGTGGCACGCTATGGGCTAAAACACCTAAAGGGGCTCAATTCACAATCAAAACAAAGTTTTAACATGGACATAAGAGGTTTCTGCGCCTGCTTGCACGTGTGTCTTACTTTGTGTGTGTGCACCAGGGGTGGATGTAACATTTCCCAATTGGGGGGGGGGCAGGAGAAAATGGTATGGGGGGCGGCTTCAACGCCCGTGTCGCTTCGCGCCACGGGCGATGAAGTCGCAGTCGCACCCATACTATTTTTGGTTACTGGACTTTTATTAGGCAAGTAAAGCATCAATAATAACCTCAGTTGTTGTTGAAGTTGCCGTAGTAGTGTTTCTATTCATTTTAATATAAATACATATAAGCAATTTAATTTGAAATATTGTGGGTTGTTTTGCATGCCATCGTGTTTGGTGGGGCAGTCTGGGCATTCCGGGGGGCATTGCCCTCCCCCATGCCCATGCCTAGATCCGCCCCTGGTGTGCACGTGTAGAGCTGCAGAGGAGCGTGCTCAGCGGCAGCCAAGCTGCGATTACCGGCTTGTTTTTGTGCTAGAAGAGTGGAAGATGGATGTGCCCCCTTCACGGAAGGACGGAAAAAGGGCTTGATGTAGCTGCTGTTGTGCAGAAAGCCTTACTGTGTTTCCATACTTCAACTCGTATTTTCCCCTTTAATTGATGTCAAATGCCATACTGAATAAAGTGGCAATGGGACGTGTTGGGAACTTGCACATGTGGGATTTTTATTTTTGTTTAAAGTAGTTAAAGGGACATTTCACTTTCAAACCCCAGACAGCTTTTATGTTACTTGATTCAGTATTTAGATATTTGATATATACAAACCCGAAACAAATTTGTATACAAATCCATTATTACCTAAAACTCTTCATTTTAACCTGATAGCTTAATTAAAAACATTCTTTTTTTCGGGTGATATTGTCCTAATACGTGAGGTGGGTGTGGACCTTCATTTATTCTTTTCATTTATTTTTAAATATATATACTGTATATACAGTATATTTAAATGTAGCAGCCTTTGCTCTAAACAGTGAGCAAGAAAGATTAAAACAATATTTTAAAAATACATGAAAACAGTAAATGGAAAAAGCACATATTAGGAGTACAATACCAGTCGCCAGAAAAATATGCATGTTTTTTGATTAATCTATCACGGTTAAAGGGGAGTTCCACCCATTTTCAACATTTGTTTTCTGAGAACCATTTGGTTCCATTTGTACACTCAGAACAAAAAGGGTCCTAAAAGAAAAATCATTAACATGGTGAAGTGTTTCACCTTGGTTTTTCTAGGAAAAACAGCATTTCTAGGAAACACAGAATGGGGGAACTTTTATCCCCCAATTATCACCAATTATCATGTCCACACACCATCTCTTTTTAATGACATTGAACATGGGTAGAATTCCCCCATAAGTTGTTTTGTTGATCCTCCTCCTCCTCCTGCTCCTCCACCCATGTGTTTGCCCACCCTGTGTTTACGTTAAAGGTAGGGAGCGAGAGAGAAGGGGAATGCCTGTGTGTGTTTATTATGTAAGACTGTTCCTACAGTATATATCACATTCCTTTTACTCCCCGACGCACACAAAACACAAACAGCTGCCCCGTGGCACTTAAACATCCGCTGAGGCCAATTCATTTTCCCTGTCAGATCGTATATGCAGTGAGAAGAAGGCCATCGGTGTAATTTAAACTCTGCTGCACCAGGTGTGGCTGGCAATCTGATGGTCTCATCAGATTGCCAGATTGTCATTTCTAAAAGCCTGTATGACTATAGTGTCAATGCTGGGCGCCACACGGTGTCTGGCCCTGCCTACTGGCACTGCATTACCGATGGCTATGGTTGTAAATAATGCCAGCTACCTGACACCTGGGCCGCCGCATCCCTTATTATAGGGATATATTCCCCCAAATGACGAACCTATTTAGACCCATGATCAGTTCAATAAGGGACGCGTCTTTTAGTTTCCAAAATACTGTATGAAATGATCTGTATTTCCGTAGGAGTTGTTGGCAAACGTCTGGACTAGCACAACTTTTAGTTAGTTTGTATCGGACGGTGACGTTGCAATAGCTGCTACCATTTCTGCTATATCAGCAGGTGCTGTTGCATGAAACCTATGGACATACTGCAATTCGAAACTGGCTTCTGTAAGAATATGGTTACCCACCCATGCAATTTCCCTCTTTGTATATATTTCTTTTCCTGTTTACTGCCACTTCCACTATCATTTACTGCTTCTGGCGTTCCAGTGAATAGTGCCACTGTAGGTATCTAATTGTATTGAGTTGGGGGAGGCAGATGCTCCTTAGCCTGATTATCAGACTCGAGTTCAGCTTCCTGAAGCTTGAGTCTGAAATTGTCCGCTGTCTGTGATATTTCAAGAGGAAGGGGTTTGGTCCATACCAAACAAACCAGTGAGTGTTGTCAATCATGTTGCTCACAGGCTAGCCTGTTTGCCAACCACACAAACGCAGCCAACGAGCGCTACTAAGTGGGAACAAAAGCAGTAAAATATGCCAGATGATGATGATGATGTTTATACAACCCGACGCTTCTTTAAAGAAACTATTTGTCATATGTCGGTTTAATGGACAGATTGATATATCCGCTATTCATCGCAGTTGCAGCCGCCATGTTTGTTGTTTGACACTGTAACTGCTGTACTGTTGAGTGACAGCCGGGGCTGCTGGCCAATTAGCTGCATCTGTTCGGATTTGGTTAAAAACACCATTGTACCGAAGGAAATCCGAGGTTAACAATAGAAGGCCAGACCAAGAGAGACAGTCCTGTGTCTATGGTTTTGGACCAGGCTAGATGCTCCTCTCAAGGTAGAGGGGAGTTGGGAGAAGTGAAGATTGGTGGTGGTAGAACCTTTGGACGGTTAATCGGCAGTTGCAAAGAGGGGGAGGACATCCCCCGAGCTATGGCCAAATATATCTTGATTTGTCGGTGCTTGGCGTGAAAAACGATGTTTTGAGAACTGCTATAATGGTGCACAGGAGTATAGACTGTTCTATGGCTCTGTTGTTAATAGATAGCATTCTGTTGATTTATGTATAGGGATGTTGTATTAATAATGAGGTGGTTTCCTGCCCTCCGGCAGCAGTATATACTGTAGACAGTGGCTGTCTGCAGGTATACTGTATGTGTAACAGATATACAGTAGGAAAATATGTGTGCAACACTGTGCTTATGGTATTACCCTGTCAAGTCATTACATAAGAAGAGGATGGAATTCTATCCATTATAATTGCTATTCACTCTGGTGCGCTGCAAAAGTAAACCATCTCTTTTTCTGCTACAAGAAAAAATTCGAAATACAATCTCAGTCATTAATCACTTTGGCTGTCTACTCCTGTGCTGTTAAGGTAACTTAACGTTAACTTTATGGGGACATTTATTTATAAGCTCCTTGCCTATATGTGCAGCAGATGGTATAGGCTGACCAAAAGCTAGAAGCCAGTTGATAAAACACCAGCTGTATCATCACATGGTGTAGACTTACAGGAGCAATAGCATAGGAACTATCTCATGGAAGTTGAAATGTAATCTGGGGGGAGAGTTGACTGAAATGCATAAAATATACCACCTGTTATATCCATCTATCTAACACCTACAATGGAATCGCTCGTCTGTTAGTCCAGGGGTTTTCAACAGGTGGTCTGGGGACCACCAGTGGTCCTTGAGAGGGTTCCAGGTGGTCCTCAGCTAACTTGGTTAACCAGATGTAACTCTTGAGAACGTAAAAATGAAACCAAATGGACCCTTGCGGGTCCATTTGGTTTCATTTTTACGCTCTCAAGAGTTAAAATATTCATCATCTGGATTAGCCATTTTGGAATGTGTGTTTTGCTTGTTTTGTTTCCCCAAATCCAGCCTGGAATTGTGGACAAAAGCAAAATAAATCTTTAGATTTGGGGTCTGTGGGGCTAAAGTGTCCTCAAATGGTGGTCCGTGGCTCAAATCCTGAATAAATGGTGGTCCCTGGGATGAAAAAGGTTGAAAACCCCTGTGTTAGTCTGTTTTTCTGTCTGTCTGACTGACTGCCTGCCTCTGGGATCTGGAATATAATTCAGGCACCGTCTCACACACACACACACACACACACACACACACACACGCACACACACACACACACACACACACACACACACACACACACACACACCCCGATTGGCATCAGACTAGGCAAGCGTGTCCAGGTGACATGGGAGCTTGCAGTGGACTTGGATCAAGGATCCCATAGAAAAAAGGGGAAAAGTAGATTGTCCGTCGGTGGATGTGGACCAAATCTTGTTTATTTCGGGCGAAGGGGCTATAAGTGGCAGCTTGTACATTATATAGAACTCATTTTTCGTATGTTTATAAAATATGGCCCTTATTGTCTCCACCAGTTGAACACACCACACACTCCGTGGATGCCAACGATGTACCTCTGCCCCACATTTTTTAGAATGTCCTGTTATAGCTCCACCATGAGGCCCATCTTTGTAAAACACATCCTTTCATATTACTCCTCACAGGCTCTGTCCCAAAATTCTGAAAATCGTTACACAGCCTGCACAGATTTACATAGCCAATCTTTCAAAAACTTTCCTGCTAGGATGAGGAATGCTTCCCTTTAGAAATTGGCCTATTATAGCGCCACCAGGAGGCCACAACCTGACCTGGAGTGCCGAGAATGGCACTTATTTCTAGTATGAATAGTGCAGTGACAGGAAACGGGAAGAGAGATGTGAGTGACACACAGCTCGGAAACCTTTTAGGGCACTCTGTGTTCATTTTTTTCTTTCTTTTTTTACATGTGTACGCGCATGTGTGTTTGTGAGCTTGCTTCTCGACTAATTAGTCCATATTGGTAGTAAATGTTTTCCTTCCATATATTGTAGACTAATTGGCCAGCCATGAGAGTAGTAACAGAGGAAACGTGGGTTGTGTGCCGCTATACGGCCACATTGCACTCATTCCCATGCAGGGAAGGAGGGAGGGAGAGAGAGAGAGAGAGAGAGAGAGAGAGAGAGAGAGAGAGAGAGAGAGAGAGGTTAAAATCCTCAGGCTGAACAGCTGGACACAGCAGCAGCTTATAACCCGGACAGAACACCACATCTGGGAGGATGACGACAGTAACTACATTTGTTTGAGTACTTTACTTAAGCACATTTGGCCAGAGTTTATCTTTATGACTTTCACTCTCCCAACATTCTTAAATCTAAACGTTGTACATTCGACCCCACTCTATTTCTGGGAAAGGAAACTTACCAGCAATAATCCACAAAACTATCCGTTTAAGACCTGTTTTGAGTATTTTCAAAGAACAAATCTGTACGTCTGCTAGTTTCTAACATTTCAGAAAATTTCTGTCTCTGAGCGTTTCTGAAAGTAGACTTTGTAGTTTGTATGTTTGATGATTGCTTGAGTATGTACTTGAGTAATAGTGTATATTTGTCGTCCCCTGAATGTTTACTAGAGTGGGTGGTGTGGTGGTGGGAAGCTAGAGGACTATAGGCTCTTGGGAGACAATATGGGCTTTATTTACTGTCGTGGCTACATACTGCATGTATGTACTGCACTGTATGTTATAATCCATGTAATTTTACCTGGCTTTTTCCTCAGTGTAGAGCAGCAATTTCCAATTTGATTGATGGATTGGTTTATTGAAGATGACGTGTGATGACGTATGAAGATGATGTATTTGGTTCATAAGACATTAATAGCCTACAATACACTACATGTCATAAAATACACACACAGGAAATGATGGTCTCATGATGGATGTTTTTGTGCCTAATTTGTAAATAAACCAATGCCCTGGCCTACACTCTTTAATGATTAGGGTGAACAGATGTCCCTCTTCTTGTGGGACATTTCCAAGACTTTTTAGGTGTCCCCCAAATCGAGACACTGTCCCACATTGGTGTGGGACAGTGTTCAAATGCCCTAATACTGTATGTGGCTTTCTGTTTTCTCCTTTCCTGCTATAGATGTATTTTTTATTCTTACTCTGTTAAAATAACCCGAGAAGTTAGCCTGAGCTCAGTCTGAATTGTCATTTTGTTTCACTTCATTATTCAGACTGAGGTCCCTCTCCATCACAGCAGTTTCTGTGGTGGGATGGGTTATCAAAGCGGCAGTGTTCACAGTGATTGGTTCATACCAACCCATACGAATATTGTGAAAGCAGACAACGTTATTGTCATGTAATGTGGCTAATGTGCTAGGCTTGTTGCTAAAACACAGCCAACGAGTATTACTAGCATGTTACTAGCATGTCGGATGATGATGTCTATAAAACCCGACGCTTCTTTAAGAAGCATTGGAGGAGCAGACCAGTGATAGGGCTGTCGGCCAATCAGCTGCTGTAGTTGGATTTTCAACCAATACTAACTAAACCGGAGGGAGGGACACCAGTTCTTGAATTGCAGGGGGGAAAGAAATTAAGTAGTATTACATTAGTACTACTTTTACTATCACATGTTTCAAAAATAGTTGATCTACAAGCTCAAAATGTGTTTTAAGGCTGTAAATCAACTGTTTTTGCTATATTTGCATTGAAATCCTGAATTATTATATGTTATATAACTTCAAGATGGATCTAAACGTGGGTGTTACCAATATCACGGTTGTCCCCTCTAGGTGTCCTGTGGGCCGATCATGGGACATGGGCCTCCGAATAATTGGCAAATCCCTAAGACTTTATTGATAGCACAACATAACATAAACAAACATACCATTTAACAGGAGCAGTTGTGCTACCGCTGGGTGTGTGACAACCCCCATGGGGTTAGGGTTAGGGTGCACTGCCCTCCTACAACAAATAAACATCTCCGTCTGATGTGTTGCTATTGATGTTTGCCTGGGCTACTTATTAGTGAATACTGGATATCTAGCCAGTTGTACCAATTCACTGCAGGGAAGATTCTTCATCCATGTCTTCATCGTTATGCTGTACGGTAACATGCTGTCTTTATCGGTGTAGTATGTCAACCCCACAGATGTTATGGTTAATTTCCAAAGTGGTCAAATGACTTTTGTTCAATTAAATGGTCAGCTAGATAAAGTATGAAAACGTGAGTATGTGAATACCATTGATAAGTAGGCCCACCATTTCAAGATATGTTATACCAATGAATTACAGTATATTGTTTCCGTAGGTTGGTGTTTTTTTTAAGATTTGTTTTGGGGCGTTTTTATGCCTTTATTGCGACTGCAGGTCTCAAAAAAATATGTCACACGTGTGACATATACTGTATGTCACAAGTGTGTCGATTCATGGCGTTGTTTTGCCACCACTGCCTTGCAGTGTGGTGTTGTTTAGCACAGCGCTAGCAGCAGTAGCTTATACTCCACAGACGACGTATCCAGGGACGTGCACACATGCAAATCAAAGGGGGCAATGCTGACAGTATATCCAGGAACATGCACACATACAGATCAAGGGGCGGGTTCAGCTCCTGCTCTTTTACCCATTTGTATTGAGAGTCTAATAGTATAATAGTCGACCTGCGGTCGCTTCTCGCCCGGAAGGCTAAGCTGTTTTTCTTGTTGATAGTTGACAGTAGTTAGGCACTAGGCAGGAAAGGGGAGTGACATATACGGCAAAGGCCGATAGGCTTGGGAGTCGAACCCACGGCACGCCGCCAGGCCAACTTGACAGCCTGGGTGTCCAGGCGGTTGAGCTGACCGCCTGGGCCGGTGTTTAAACTCTTAACATTCCTACTTCATCTGATGTTGACAACGATGTTGCAATTTAAATGAAGATGAAGTAAAATAAAAATTCACTAAAGCTCACAAGTTCTCCCGAAGACCCTTATTATTTGGTATAGCACCGTAATTGTTTTCCTTGCACTCTGCTGAGTATTTACTTTAATGACCGTTTAACTGTGGAGGGTTCATGCCTGGCGTATTTCACTGTGATCTTGCACTTAAGTATTTGTGTGGTAATTGCATTGAGTGTGGTTAAGTGTACGAGTGTGGTAAGTCTGAGTGTGGTGTATTAATGCACTTTGTCCCAACAACACTAGATTGTAGTTCCTGACACTAGATTGTAGTTCCTGGCGCTAGATTCTAGTTCCTGACAATAGATTCTAGTTTCTGACACTGGATTGTAGTTTCTGACACTAGATTGAAGTTCCTGACGCTAGATTCTAGTTGATGACACTAGATTCTAGTTTCTGACTCTGGATTCTACTTTCTGGCACTAGATTCTAGTTCCTGACGATAGATTACAGTTCCTGACACTATTCTAGTTTATGACACTAAATTCTAGCTACTGACCCTAGATTCTAGTTCATGGTGCTAGGATCTCCTCTGGAAGAATACATTTCAAGATGTGCGCATCATTTTCACGATTTCTCCAAAAACATCAGACCTACAAGCTCATAGCGCATGCCACTCATTGACGAGCTAGGGGCTTGTAGATCTGATATTTTTCAATAACTGAAACAACCCAAAAGCGTTACGGCCGAAAATGGTTTAATTAAGAGTGTGGTGAAAGTTAAATAGTAAATGGTGGAGCAGGCTGGCAGCCTCTCTGCCCATCCACAGTGCTGTCCGTCTGGCAGCTGTGAGCCAGGCTGATCCAGGATAAACCTGCCCAGGGAGAGAGAGAGAGAGAGAGAGAGAGGAGGCCTGGCTCCAATAACAACCATTTTGGGCAAAACGTTGAAACGGATCCAAGAACATGGCTCCTGCTGCCACTGATGTAAACAGCCCCGAGGCAGGCGGAGCGGAGCGGAGCTAGCGCTCACTCTTCACTCCTCACTCGCCTTCATTTCCCCTCTGTCTGCCTCTCTCTCTCTCTCTCTCTCCAGGGGCGGATCTAGGCATGGGCGTGGGGGGGCAATGCCCCCCTAAATACCCAGTCTGCCCCCCCAAACACAATGCCATGCAAAACAACCCAACATATTTCAAATTAAAGTGCTTATAATTAAAATGATTTGAAACACTACTGCTGCTACTAACTACAATTTTGGCACCACTAAACCAACAGCATTTCATCATTGAAAACAGGAAACTCTCTGAGTCAGACCTTTAGCTTTATGCATGCAGCGTGTCTGATGCAACTTCAACAACAACTGATGTTATTATTGATGCTTTACTTGCCTAATAAAAGTCCTGTAACCGAAAATGGTATGGGTGCGGCTTCATCGCCCGTGGCGTGAAGCGACATGGGCGATGAAGGCGCACCCATACCATTTTCTCTTGCCCCTCCAACATGTTCTCTTGCTCCCCTCCAAATGGGACACGTTACATCCGCCCCTCTCTCTCTCTCTCTCTCTCTCTCTCTCTCTCTCTCTCTCTCTCTCTCTCTCTCTCTCTCTCTCTCTCTCTCTCTCTCTCTCTCTCTCTCTCTCTCTCTCTCTCCCCCTCTTGCTCAGAGAGAGCAGATGGATGACCGCTTTTATCTCTTCCATTTGTGCTCCTCTCTTTCACTTTCTCTCTGTATTTGTCTGTCTCTCTCTCTCTCTCTCTCTCTCACTCTCTGTTTTCTCTCTCTCAAGTCGCTGTTATTAATTTAGGCAAGATTAACGTCCGTCTGGATTTGCAGAGTTTGTCTGTGTGTCTGTCGGTTGCTTTCTGTATTTCTGTCCGTGTATTTGTCTGTTTCACTCTTTCAGTTCATCCTGTCGTCATCCTCTCTCTCTCTCTCTCTCTCTCTCTCTCTCTCTCTCTCTCTCTCTCTCTCTCTCTCTCTCTCTCTCTCTGACTTATTCATCCTCCTCTCAACAGGCTTTAAAAACAAGTCTAGTCTCTTAGTTTAATTTTGTTTTACGTGCCGTTCTTTAACAACAGGATGTTATATTTCCAGGCCCCCATGCCCTCTGATCCCAGTGTAGTGCATGAACACACGCACATACATATGCATGCACAGACTCGCACGCACGCACGCACGCACGCTCACACACACACACACACACACACACACACACACACACACACACACACACACACACACACACACACACACACACACACACACACACACACACACACACACACACACACACACACACACACACAGAGCTCATAATGCACTAGATCAACCTTTCATCAGAGTCCCAATTAAACCAATGGCATCTAATTCTGTTTTTAAACTGGCTGTATAATATTGAGACAGCCAGCAGGGAAGCTGAGAGGGAGGTAGGATTAATATAACTGGCATTAGTCATCGTTGTAGTAGAATAGTAGTTGCTGCAATGTTAACCGTTTGAGACCCATGCGAAAAAACTGTTCGCCTATGATGACTTTCCCAATATAGAGACGCCTAGGGCTGTCACCATTATGAAAAGTAATTAAAGTAATTGTGATTTAATTGTCACTGACCACTGGAACATTATGAATAAGAAATATGTTTTTGTTTGGCTTGTAGGCCTGCATGAATGGTGCACAGTACATACAGTATATGAGTAATAACTTTTAGTTCTTTACCTGATTATGAATGGTGGAAATAGTCCTCCTATAAGCTCAAAAATGGTTGTGATTTGAGTTTAGTTCTACATCTGCTATTTCCACTATTTTTGAAAATGTTGGAAATGACTCAGTGGGTACATTATTGACATTTGTCAACGTGTGAGCGATTATGACGATTATGCAATACATAATTGTGATTATCACAGATAATTGTGATTAGGCCAATTATGCAATCATAGTGCCAGGTTCAAAGAGACTAATGACAGTTGTGGTCGAGGGGGGATAAGAAAAAAATCTCAATGCTGCAATGTAGAAGTCTACTATTCAAAATTTACTTTGGGTAAAAGTATAAAAGTATTGGTATTAAAATGTAAATACATTTTACCAAAAGTAGAAAGTAGGCTACTACTCATTCTGCATTATACAGATTATAATCTGTATAATCATTTATTACACACGATCATTATTTTTTATTCAAAAATAATGATCGTGTTGATTGCACAGATACAATGAAAACACTCTTAAATTAAAATTGAATGTAAACGAAGTCTAAACCTCATAAGAGAGCAGGGCTTTGTTAACGTTAAACAGAGGTCAGTTTGTCAACACTGATCACCAGATAATTCATGCCGTTTATCGCCATATCGATTATTATAGCAGCCTCTTGATCGATATACCTATCATTCAGGTGTTCGATCGATATACTGCAATATTGATATAACAAATACACCAGTGATATCTACAAGCTCGCAATCAAACTGTAACATGCTGTCCGTTAGAGCACTGGTTTTCAACCTTTTTGACACCAGGGACCACCATTTATTCAGCATTTGAGCCACGGACCACCATTTGATGTCACTTTAGCCCCAAAGCCTAAAACTAATGAATTCTTTTGGTTTTGTTCACAATTCCAGGCTGGATTTTGCAAACAAAACAGTGTAGACTTCTTAATTAAATAGTGCTAATTCAGATGATGAATATTTTAACTCTTGAGAGTGTGAAAATGAAACCAAATGGACCCGCAAGGGTCCATTTGGTTTCATTTTTACATTCTCAAGAGTTACATCTGGTTAACCCACTTTCCATCATTTAGCCTGGGGACCACCTGGAACCCTCTCAAGGACCACTGGTGGTCCCCGGACCACCTGTTGAAAACCTCTGTCCGTTAGAGCACTAGGGGTCTCTTGGTGCATCTGGAGGTGGGAGTGCAGTGTTAGTGTCTTCATATGGGGGGACACCCACCCACCTCCCCTCTGGTGGTTCATATGGGCACCACCCACCTGCCCTCTGGCTCTTCATATGTCACCCTCTGGTTCTTCATAGCAGCTAGTGTTGGTGGGCTGTGCTGAGTGACAACCACCGCTCTGTACAGTACAGTATGTAGGGGCTGTCACAGTTACACATTTAAAGGGGAAGTCCACCCAATGTACCCAAGAAATGGAGGTCTGAAGAAAACCACTAACATGGTGAAACATCTTGATGACATCATCAAGATGTATTTTCACCATGTTAATGCATTCCTTTAGATGCTTCTTTTTTCTGAGAGCGTACAAATGGAACCAAATGAACCCGTTAGGGTTCATTTGGTTGCATTTGTACGCTCGCAGAAAATATGTTAAATGGGTGGAATTCCCCTTTAAGTTGATCATTCATCGTCACACAAATGATGGCGATTATGTTTTATTCTGTGATAAAATACAAAGTGTAGGGCAGATATAACAACTAACTTAAATATACAATCATGCAAAAGCAATAACTGACATACTAGCAATATAGCTGATCTACAAGCTTGCAGATCTACTGTTTCTGCTTTTGTTTTAAATGTCTGAAAATGCATTTGAAATGCATTTAAAGCAAAACCCTAACCCATGCAACATTTTTTCAACATTGATTATGATGATGATAATTGCAATTATCTCAAATATTTATGAATAGGTAATGTATTAATTGTGACAGGCCTGTATGAATGTGTCATATTACAAATGGGCTTATATTTTCTTTGTTTGTTTTTTCGTGGCTCTTGCCTATTTACTTTGTATATACGGCATATATACAGATATAATTTTGGAGAGAGATAGACAGTAGGCTGACAGGAAAAAGGGGAGAGAGAGATGGGAGCGTGGCACGCAGTAAAGGCTGGCGGTATCAGGAGTCGAACCCGCGGCACACTGCCAGACTTGGACTAGCGGCCAAGGTGACCACCGCTGAGCCACGGCCCAGGCCCAAGGGGGCTTATCTGAGTCACTTTGAAACCTGGCTAGCAGAGCGTTGAGTTCTGATGTACAGCTCAGACTTAATGTTGAGATCCTTAATCCGATCGGGGCAGAGATGAAAAGAGTCATTGGTGGGAAAATGGAGTCGTACAGTATAAGGCGGTGGTTTTCAACCCTTTTTGATGCCAGGACCCACTATTTATTCAGAATTCGAGCCACCATTTTAGCCCCACAGACCCCAAAACTAAAGATTTATTTTTTAGGTATTTTGTCCATAATTCCAGGCTGGATTTGGGAAACAAAACGGGCAAACAAACATACAGATCAAAATCTCTTTAGACCATTAAGACCAGTAATCCCTAATTGTGTAGACTTGGGCCAATTCAGAGGATGAATATTTTAACTCTTGAGAGTGTAAAAATGAAACCAAATGGACCCACAAGGGTCCATTTGGTTTCATTTTTACACTTTCAAAGAGTTACACCTGGTTAACCAACTTTCCATCATTTAGCTGGGGACCACCTGGATCCCTCTCAAGGACCATAGGTGGTCCCTGGGCCACTGGTTGAAAAAAATATAAAACTAAATAAACCTGGCCCCAGAAACTGTTCCCGAATGCGTTTTTGATCCGATTGCAGTTCTTCCTCGATGTTGGACCTCTCTGATACCTCGCTATTTCTGGACCTCAACTCCAACCCGTTCCCTACCGAGGATTTGGCTGCGCGGACAGACAGACAGACAGACAGATTGACAACTGGATGGAGGCTGGAGGGATTAGTCCATTAATAACAACATGGTTTGTGTGTCTGGGATGTGGAAAAGCTCCTCTTGCTGTAGTACCTCTGTCAGTCTGTCTGTCTGTCCGTCACACAGCAGCCACAGGTCATATACTGTATGCTGGGAGCGACTATAGTGAAAGGTGTGCCTTGATCAAAGAACACGGCTGCAGTCCCTATTTTCAGGCCTGTCATCATAGGAGAAGAACAGTAAATGTTAGAGAGATATCTATACCACTGGTTTTCAACCTTTTTCATACCAGGGCCCACTATTTATTCTGTATTTTAGCCATGGACCTCCACTTGATTTCGAGTTTAGTCTCTCAGACCCAAAACTTTTTTCATTTGGTTACCAACTGTCCATCATTTAGCTGGGGGACCACCTGGAATCCTCTCAGGGACCACTGGAAGTCCCCGGACCACTGGTTGAAAACCTCTGAGCTATACTAAAATGTACCCAATATGTATATATAGCTATATTTTTTTTGCCTTTTTCGCCTCTATGTCGTCCAGAACTTTGTTGTTGTCGTCAACAAATAATTGACGCCCGCCTTGTGACAAGGCAGTGCTAGTGTGGAGGGAGGGAGGGTGTTGTGGTGGGTGAAGTGGTGTTTTATCCAATCACAGCGCAGCAGTCTCCAGCAGTTTCATAATGAGCCAATAGAGTGGAGGTGAGGTGAAACCAAATGGGCCTTTGTGGGTCCATTTGGTTTCATTTTTACACTCTCAAGAGTGAAAATATTCATCATCTGAATTATCCCAAGTCTACATGAATCAGAGAATGTAGAAGATTAATGGTCATTTTGATCTATGTTTTTTCCGGAATCCAGCCTTGTGGACAAAAGCAAAGTCAATCTTTAGTTTGGGGGTCTGTGGGGCTAAAATGTCATCAAATGGTGGTCCGTAGGTCAAAATCTGAATAAATGTGGTATGAAAAAGGTTGAAACCCACTGCTTTAAGTAAATGTACTTACCAGAAGCTACTGAACGGAACTGATGGAGGTGACTGGAGTCAAAGGCCTGGACATGATGACTGGCATCTCATCCGGTTGTACATTATATTTGTTTGACCTCTCTCTCTGTGAGAGCTGTCATCAACTTGCACGTTCAGCTTTTTCCATTCAATAACATTAAATCAAATAAGGCAGTGGTTCTCAAGCTTACTCGTGTTGACAGATCATTCAACTTATACTTTAAAAAAGTACCAGAACATTCCTTTTCTTTCTTTCTTTTCTTTTTTTTTTTTTTTTTTTTTTACCTTTTTATCTTATATTAATGTTTTGGCCAATTATTTGAGGGACCATTTGCAATATCCCCTTGGGTGGATATTGCAATCACTGCTCTATGTGCTTAGACAGTGCTGTTTCTGGTACTGCACTGCCACCCGGTGATCAACCAGCAGCACTGCACACACTGAGACGAAACAAACATGGACTGACTTTTGATAGAGCAGAGTTTGCAAAACAGTGGGTCTGGACTCATTCTTGGGCTGTTAATTCACTTTTACAGTATGGATCATAAAATATATATTTATTGTGTTTCCTTTAAAAAAATGTTTTCAAATTCAAAATAATTTTGGAAGAAAATCCTTTAGAACAAAATTACTATTGAGTCAGGCACAGGAGGTCCGGAAGATTAGCAGAACCGTCTGGGCTACCTGGGCTACCAAGCTGGATGTACGGCAAGAACAATTATGCCAAAATGTAAGCTTTGCGGCCGCCTGTTTAAATCCCTACCAAAATGGAAACGGGCTGAGGAAGTTTCTTGTTAAGCACACAGCAGAGCACAAATTAACTTTGTCCACGCCACAACCTAACCACTTAAAAAAAAAACCCTATCTTCTGGGTCCACAGCATTGGAAGGGGAACTCCTAACACTGTCTGTGGACCACTCCAGGGACCCTTCAACTCCCAGCCTCCACATCCAGCTTTTATCTGTCTGCCATGCCAGTCCTATAGTCTCTCCAGTGACTGACCATGATGTGCCAGATGGACA
>CM076970.1:41928159-41980659 GCA_039105355.1 Benthosema pterotum
TCAACCCTCAGGGGGGGGGCTCCAAGCTCAGACTGACCATCAGAATATTATGTCACAGTGAACGGTTTCAACTTAAATATTTTGCTCCTGGGAGGTCCCTGGAACTTGTCGGCGGCCATATACTGTACAGATAATTTTGGGGATCCTCGACGTGAAATATGAAGGACCACTGACAAAGAAATAATGAGGCTTTTCAGAAAAGTGTCATGATTTAGAAGACATTTATAAAAATCAGTTTTCAGATACAGTATTGAACAACCAAAACACCTGCAGAATAATTTATATGGGGGCCTCATATATGCTCTTGAAATGGGCCTCGAGGCCGCCTCAAGGCTGCCCCTGCATGGCACAGTGTGTGTTTTTCTGGTGCTGGAAGTGCACCACAATCCATTGTGCTCTCCCACAATCCATTGTGCTTTTGTTGTGCAATAAGTATCCACTAGTTTCCCCGCCAATCGTATGTGTGCTTTGAATCCCTCTTTTCTGTAAAGTCACTTGCAAGTCACAAGTTGACAACAGTAATATCTAAACATGTTTAATATCTAAACATGTGAATCTTTTTACAATGTTATTTTTGTTATTGTTGTGATGTTATTTTTAAGAAAGGAAGCCATTGAGGGTTAAAATGTGTCTTAATGCTTGCACCTAAAGTGGAATTATTAATGTTCTGTACTACGTATATGATGTGGAGACAATACTTTGTAAATCCACCAAATTAATACGTTCTCTGACAGAGGATGGCAATAGTATTCAGACAAAGAAAGAAAGGTAAAAAAGACCACGCACATCCAAAAAAGACCCAATTTGGGTAGGGTGCTAGATTAAACAATGGGACATGACCTTTACAAAAGGTCTGAGGAAGGGCTCCGGCCCGAAACGTCACCTTATAAGTAAAACAATATTCGGGAGCATCAAATGGTGTGCAGATTTACTTTCTTTCATATAGTATTCAGACAGCCTGTCACATCCAGGTTTGGGACATTTGAGTGTCCCAGAGGGTCTCCAAACACTACTCTATATTTTGGACCATTTCTGTTCTAATAAAACCAAACTTCCAGTGATATTTTCGCTGGAGAAAAGAGATCAGCCACCTCCCCCCCAGCCAGTCCACTGCAGCAGCACAAAGAAGATAACCTGCCTTCACATTGCTCTTTATTGCGCACGGCGCATATACTTTATCGCCAGGCCACGTTCACCCGTTTTGGTACGAATCACGTGCGCCGCCCTGCTGCCGTACGTGAAAAGTGACCTTGACATTCAAGCCGTTGGGAAGATGAAAGCCTAGTGGTACGGTCGGTTCGGAGGGAGAGCTGGCTGCTACCGCTTTGATAAACGTGAGTTTTGCAGCCCTCGGGGGTTTGCTGCTGGACGCTCAGAGCGCTCAGCTCATTAAAATTGATCAGGCGGTGTACGAAGGCTGAACGTTGACTCAGCAAAACTTCCTGCCAGCTGACACGCTGTGTACCGTGAGTTACAACACTTGATTCAACTAATCCCTTTAACACTTTGACTATACCATTAATTAATTATTCCTGCCAGTGTTTTTTTTTTCCTTGCTTTTATTTTCACCTTATTTTGTTGCTCCCACGGGACCCACCATGTGTCCAGTATGTCAGGCAGGATTCTTATGAATATTAAACCATTATTTTGGTACTTTTGGTATTTTAAAACCCATTAAGGATGGGAATCCATATTTGGATCCTGTACAGTATGTACAGTATTCAATATTCAATTTGTTTTTATGCTGATATATACACCGCGTTCCAAATTATTATGCAAATCATGTTTTTGTTTGATTTTCCAACATATTTGATGCAAATGATGATCAGCATAATTTTCAAGTCATTAGCTGTCAATTCTTATTTCAAATGTTATTGAACAAACCTCCTAATGAAAACAGAATTTAGAAAATAAATTAAAAACTTAAAAAGCTCTGTTCCAAATTATTATGCACATCATAGTTTCAAGACATTTTCTAGTTTGTAAAGAACTGAAAATAGTAATTTGTTGAATTCATAGCAATAATGAGGTCATATGTACTGGGGGAAAAAGCTATTTCAATCCAAAACATGTTAACAGGTCCAGTTACATGGTAACATGGGACCCCTTGTTTGATAGCAGCTTGCGTCCATCAAACTTGTGAGTTTATGGAGAGTTTCTGCTTGAATGTCTTTGCAGGATGTCAGAACAGCCTCCCAGAGTTGCTGCTTGGATGTGAACTGCCTTCCACCCTCATACTGTACATGAAGACCAATTTTCAAACAGTCTTGTTCACTGATGAGTGCCGTCCAACAAGGCTGCGACGTCAGCAAGTAGGTGGCGGAGTCATGTTCTGGGCCGGAATCCTAGGGGAAGATCTGGTTGGCCCCTTTAGGGTCCCTGAAGGTGTGAAAATGACTTCTGCAGAGTATGTTGAGTTTCTGACTGACCACTTTCTTCCACTGTACAAAAGCGAAGAATCATGCTTTCTGAAACAAAATCATCTTCAAGCATGACAATGCACCATCTCATGCTGCAAGGAATACCTCAGCTTCATTGGCTGCTATGGGCATAAAAGGGGAAAAAAAATCATGGTGTGGCCCCCATCCCCCCCTTCCCCTGACCTCAATCCTATTGAGAATGTGTGGAGCATCCTCGAGCGAAAGATCTAAAGGGGCCGACCAGGTCTTTCCCTAGGACTCCGGCCCAAAACATGACTCCGCCACCTCCTTGCTGACGTCACAGCCTTGTTGGGACATGGTGGCCATGCACCAACCATCCACTACTCCATCCATCTGGACCATCCAGGGTTGCACGGCACTCATCAGTGAACAAGACTGTTTTGAAAAATGGTCTTCATGTACAGTATGAGGGTGGGAGGCAGTTCACATCCAATTAGCAACTCTGGGAGGCTGTTCTGACATCCTGCAAAGACATTCAAGCAGAAACTCTCCATAAACTCACAAGTTTGATGGACGCAAGCTGCTATCAAACAAGGGGTCCTATGTTAGCATGTAACTTGACCTGTTAAGATGTTATGGATTGAAATAGCTTTTTTCCCAGTACATATGACCTCATTATTGCTATGAATTCAATAAATTACTATTTTCAGTTCTTTACAAACTAGAAAATGTCTTGAAACTATGATGTGCATAATAATCTGGAACATTGCGAAACGCACTGTTCCAAGTTTTTAATTTATTATCTAAATTCTGTTTTCATTAGTAGGTTTGTTCAATATCATTTGAAATAAAAATTGACAGCTAATGACTTGAAAATTATGCTGATCATCATTTGCATCAAATATGTTGGAAAATCAAACAAAAACATGATTTGCATAATAATTTGGAACGCGGTGTAAATATTTAAAGTTTTTTGAAAACCTTCGGTCAGGCCTAAATGGGTTAACCGTTATTGAAAATATATTTCTTGGGGGAAAATGTGAAAACACAGCGCCAATATTTGGGTTAAAGAAGCATTCAGTGATTTGGGAAAAAAGACATCCAACTTGTTGTACATTCACACGCACATTGTGGAAGAAACCATGCAAGGCACAACCACCAAATTGGGAGTAATTTGGGGTTCAGTGTCTTGCTCAAGGAGACTTCGACATGTAGACAGGATAGCTGGGAGGCGAAGCACGGATTATTGTACAACCTGCTCTACTCATGAGCCATAGTCAACTCACATGCTCTTCTACAACAGTAGTGGCACCACTCAAAAAGAAAAAAAGGGATATTTCAATCAATCAAGTGAGATCACTGTATATCTTTTATTTTTTCACCTCTTCTTCTGAAATCTCAAAACCCTTCTCTACTCCTCTGTCCCTCTCGCCTCATCCACCCCCCATCACCTAACCCCACCCCCCCCCAAAAAAATATACATACATACACACCCCCTCCTGATCTTCTCCCACCAATAGGACGACAAGTACTGGAGCCGGCGCTACAAGAACAACGAGGCGGCCAAGAGGTCGCGTGACGCCCGGCGCCTCAAGGAGAACCAGATCTCGGTGCGTGCTGCCTTCCTGGAGCGGGAGAACGCGGCGCTGCGGCAGGAGGTGGCCGACATGCGCAAGGAGCTGGGCCGCTGCCGCAACATTCTCAACAAGTACGAGAGCCGACACGGAGACTTGTGAGGAGGAGGAGGAGGAGGAGGAGGAGAAGGAGAAGAACCACAGGCCCACCACACCACCACCACCACCAGTCCCTGTTCCCTCCCTCGCCTTCTCCCAACCTACTTTAGAGACTTGAGAAGCCATCCGACGTCATCCAATTTTAGCCATTCGCCCAGCTCACGTGCCTCAGTGGGTGGGATACTTCAACACCGACACGTCACTGTGTGGCGTGATGCTAAACGGTGAGGTGAGGCGGTCAACCTCGGCACAACTATGGAGACGTTCCGAAACGGGGCTAGTAGTGGTCACAACGAACGTATTTCCTGTAGGCGAAGATGACAGGGAAAAATGTTACTTTCCAAAAATGCCCAGAGAATATCAGCATGAATCTGTGAGGTTTATGGCTGCTCAAACAGCAAAATTCAACTTTGGACAGGAGTAGGGGTGTAGCGATACATTTTAACAGCGTTCGATACATGGTTGATGATACGATACACTGACGATATTGGGTTATTCTGGTGATACTATCCGATACGATTCAGTGATTTGAAATCAATATGGTAACTATCTAAAATACATTGACATTGTCTTGAAATAATTACCCTTTTTTCTTTAAAAATCTAAATTTGTAGTGTAGTGTAGTGAAATCGATTATCTGCAAAGAAAACGATTCTATACCGATTATTTGCTTTGCAAAACGATACGATACATAGTCAATGTTGCTGTTTTTCGATATACATTTACTTTGATTCTTGAAATTAAAACTGGATTTTTCAATGCATTGACAGTGACTATTGTTACACCCGTAGAATGGAGTGTCTAAAGCAGGTTACAGAGGAACATTTGAGCAGACTTTTACAACAGGAAGGCTCAGCCCAAATAATACCTGGCTGTCGCGAACTCTGTTCACTTCAGTCCAATGGCGGCTCTGTCATCAAGTTGTGTTTCACCATGTTAATGGTTTTTCTTTTAGGATCTTTTCCTGAGAGTGTACAAATGTACACTCTCAGGAAAATATTGGAAATGTCTCTGTTTTGTCCCTCTTTCAGGCTGCAACAGCCTGAAAGAGGGACAGCCTGAAAGAGAGTTCAACAGCCTGAAAGAGAGCTCATTTTTCTGACCGCTTAAAATGTCGCAACATTTCGGCTGGTCAGAGTATTATTTGGGCCGAGCCTTCAGCCTGCAGATATGCCGTCTCCGCCTACAGGAAATACGTTTTTTGCCGCAACCACGATGAGACATGTTTCTGGACGTGTCCAAAGCTGTTTTTAACTCTCCACCCACCCACCACACCAGAGGGTCGGCTGTCAATAGCAGTATGATGATGTTGTCTCATCAATGAGGAACTGTAGCTGGATCCGTGGTTGAAAGGAAGGGTGGGTGGATGGCTAACATTAGATCACGTAGGGGGGCTAGAGGAGAGGAGAGGCTGGGTAGGATGACGCCTCTCACAGCCTCTCCTGACTAGGGGTGAAACCATTTATTTGAACTAATCAAATGAGAAAGTTATTAACATTATTGATGAATAATCTATACTTAGTTTTGGGACTATGCCATTTATAGACAAAGGTCTATAGAAACAAAAGATTTTAGAAAGAATATACAGTATATATACTGTAAAAATCGGCTGCCTATTTCACTACTTTTGTCACGAGTCACAACACACCGTCACGCGGCAAAGTATGCGATAATTCTTAACCCGATTTTTAATTATTATTATTATTATTTGATTAATTGAAAAAGTAATTGAATAGAATAGCGAGTAAATGTTTGATAGATGCAGCCATATTCCAAACCTATAAGAAAGGAGTTGGAGGGGAGGGGAGCAGAGCCTTAGAGTATAGACAAAGCTGCGCAAACTCCGTTCAATTCATGGGACCAGTCCAATGGCGGCTCTTCTACATAGGCTGCTATTGAGAATGGGGACAACCGGAATTCAACAGAATGCATTGGAGTCTAAGGGCTCACACGAGTACACAAACCAGGCTGACCAGGCTGTTTTTCTGCCCCCTCAATGTCACACCTGTCTATACTCTATGTCTTTGGTGGGGAGGTGGAATGGTTGGGACGGGACAGGTGTCAGGCAATCCAAAACAACGGCAGCACTTTAGTTGGAAGTGGTTGAGGTGTGGTGGTGTGTTGGGGGCGTGGGGACGTGTGGGAGGGGGGGGAGGGAGCCAACGCAAGAGTAAGCTTTTGGCGCAACAAGCCGGGGTGCAAGCGCCTCTTCATTCACGGTTCACGTACTGTATGCGTGTGTGTTGTGTCGTGTTGTTTTGTCTGTATGCATGCGTGTGTGTATGGGTGTGTCCTCACAGGTGATGTGGCACAAAGTGAAAGCGCAGCAACCGGCAGCATTATTTTTTTGGAGGGGGGAGATTGAATCACTTTTTTTCTGGGGAGGGGGTGTGTTTATTTGTATTTGTTTATTTGTTCGAATCCCCCCAGAATCCACTACGGCTGTGGTAGTTGCTGCCTTTAAGGCCCTGATACACCTAGCAATGTTTTGATCAACATCAACAAGCAACGTCAATTATCAACGTTGACTTTTCACTTTTCTGTAGAAAATGATCAACTCCTGGTTGTTCAGAAAAGTCAGATCTTTAGTGCCCTCTACTGGTCAACATTTCGGATTCCTCCAATCACAGCCCTCCTCGGCGTCACCTGATCCTTTCTCCTAGACTCCCACAGATAAATGTTTCTGAAAACAACATGGCTGCTGTTGCCTCACTTCTAACCCTAACCCAGAAACAAGGATTTTATAACTTCTTTATCCTCGTAAATGAACATTTAGAGAACTATTGAATTCAATTCAAACTAAAAACAAATTCTATAAAACAATTTGAATCATTTTTTTTTGTTGTCACATGTTTTGTTACCATGTTAATGAGGCTCCTTTTTTCCTGAGAGCGTACAAATGTGAACCAAATGGACCCGCTAGGGTCCATTTGGTTCACATTTGTACGCTCTCAGGAAAAAAAAAATCCTGTTGCCATGTGTCTCATCATGTTGCCCGTTGCTGTTGACATTGTTAGTTGATATTGATCAAAAATATTGCTAGTGTATCAGGACCTTTACACTCATGCCTCTGACCTGGTTACATACTTATTTCGGCAGCTTACTTACGTCACCCCACTGGTGCTGAGGTGGCTTGCGCCCGGTAAAAGGAGAGGATGGGGGGATCTCGAAAAGATTTCACGCAGGTTTTGTGGAGTCTACCAGCCCCTCCTCCCTCCCCCCGCCTCCCCCTACCCAGGTTACCTCTGTGTGTTCAGCCGAATCAAACAGGGTGTTGAATTCACACTATGCCAGTGAAATCACGCTTATAACTACAAAAAAAAAAAAAGCTTCAAGGTATGGGCGCAACGGTTAATCGAACTAATCGATGTAATCAAGTAATTAGGGTTGGGACTTTAACAGATTAATTGAGATTAATTAATTACAGAAACAATAACACAATAAAAAAATACCTAATTTATTTTTAGCGCGCATAGATTTTTCAACACAGAACTTTTTTTCACTGGATGAATTTCAGTTATGTCAATCATACCAATGCACGCGTATAGGAGAAGACAATCTGTATATCCTTCCATTGGTCCAACATTACTAACCCTATCTCTGACACTCACCCTCAACATAACATGTCGCAGTGTAGACACAGGGCTTAAAACAAGACAGCCAACCATTATGCTGATGGTGGATTTCCATGTTTAGGCTAATGGGACTCCAGATCTATGGACTGTCCCCACCAATCAGACGGCTTTGCAAGGCCCTGTGCATGATGGGAAATTTTGAATTGGATTGATACACTATATATATGCTAATCTGTTTTTAATTGACCCAAAAATGCTTTTCAGGTCAAATATTGATACGCGATTAATTGAGATTAATTGATTACAAAACTTCAAATTAATTAGATACATCTTTTTTAATCGAGTCCCACCCCTAATAAAAATGAGTACAGCACTGCTGTATAAAATAACACAATTGGTTAAGCAATGTGTTGATATATTTAATGTATATATGTTTCTAAAATAATCTATCAAGCTGATTATTCGATTAATGCGAAAATGTAATTGATATAACAATCGCTAAGAAAATAATCGATAGTTTCAGCCCTACTTCAAAGAAAAGGAGACAAGCCAGAATAAGATGAGAGAGACAGGTCTAGAGAGAGAGATAGATGAAGAGATGTGTAATTGTTTTTCTACATAATAAGGACAAATGAAATACAATAGCATGTATATTTTTGAACTGATCAAGGCAGCGAAGGCACGATCGATGTTTTAAGTGAGAGGACAAGCGATAGCCATGAACCAAGACTGTCAGAGATGTCTTTGAACGATTGTGACATTACTTTGTCAGTCTCTTGGACACTTCCCCAAATGGTGTTTGGAATTCTGTTTTCCGCCTGTGATGTCCAAACAAAACCGTCTGGAACACTAATAATAAAAATGGAGAGAGCTCCTAACCACGATGCAGAAATGGCCTTTGATCTGAAACCAACGTTTCTGCCTTACAAAGAGGTCTTTGGGGAGAATGTCTTTGTACCATATTTTCCGCACTATAAGGCACTCTGGATTATAAGGCACACCTTCAATCACTGGCCTATTTTAGACTGTTTTCATATATAAGGCGACTGGATTATAAGGCGCATAGAATAGAGGGTACTGCAGACAACACAGGATAGAAGCTACTGCAGTCAAACGATCCATATACCTGTATAAGGCGCACTGGATTATAAGGCGCACTGGATTATAAAGCACACTGTTGTTTTTAGAGGAAAATAAAGGGTTTTAAGTGTGCCTTATGGTCCGAAAAATATGGTACATTTACAGAGAAACGTGGCCATTATCAGCACGGAATTCCAAACACTAGTTATGAAAGTATACGAGACTGTCAGGGATGACACAAATGTCAGAATGGGTCGAATAAATCTCTCACCAGTCTGTTCAACTAAAGAACAGACAGCAAAGACGTTTTGACATAGGATAACTGTATATTTTTCTATTCGCAAACAAAGGTCTTGTCGACAGCAGAGAGAGAGCTCAGATTTTGGAGATGTTTTTTGTATATTTTATATATGGGGGTATAAGGGGGGTATTGTGAGGTGGTGGACGTTTGTGTGAGTGTGTGTTGGGGGTGGGTGGGGTGGGGGTGGGGTGGGGGGGCTGTTGCTAGACAGTTAGGGTCTTAAAGAATAATTGTTTCCCAGCTGTACTGCATAAAACAAGAAATGTTCTATTTTCGACTTTTCACAGAGGGCTTGTTTAGAAAGAGTGTGATGTACAATTCGAGGTGTAATACGGGGCGTTGCTGTTAACACAACAGAGAATGTATCAAGGTTTGAATCCAGGTATTTCACAAGGGTGCGAGGACGGGCTACGTTAGCTAAGCATCAGCTGTTTTGCTGTCTTTTTTTTGGCGGGTGGGACTGGGGGTGGGGGGGAAAGCGGAAGGACAATGAAACAATGCATAAAATTGTATAGTTTTTCTGAGCATTTCGTTTTTGTTGCTGTTGTCGTCGTGGGCTTGTTAAAAAAAAAAGCACTTGATTTCTTCTTTCTTGTTGATTCCTTTTCCTAACTTTTTCGAATAATCGAATGAAGCTTCTTTTTTTTTCACCCCTTCGGATTTCTTTGGATAATGTGGCAATGGAGTTATACAAGAGGGAGAGAGAGAGAATGATAGTGTGCTGGAAGAAAGATAGTGAAAGAGAGAATGATGTGGTGGAGTAATTAAGCATCCGAACAGCTGGATGCTTGCTGACAGATGTTTGAGAATACATGTGCACGGATCCTCTTTGGCAAGACTTTGCCTTTTTTTTTAGATGAGTGAATGTGACCCGTTTGCTTGCTTCGTCACATGGTCACACACACACACACACACACACACACACACACACACACACACACGCAGACAAGCGCACACACCTGCCAGTATATGATCACGCATCTGTGCACAAAGCTATCCACTGTCGTTCTCTCTCTCTCTCTTTTCCAATCTCTCAAAGCGATAGCGAAAACAAATCTAACCACTTAGAGCCTGATGTACTTCATCGTCCGAGCAAAAGAAAAATAGCCAATCTCTGCTATTTTTTGGGGTTTTTTCTTTGCTCATTTTGAATTGGGACGCCAGGGTTAATGTGGTAAAACATTGTGAAGGGTTTATTTTTTTATTTTTTTCCCCCCAGGCTGAGCTAGAGGAGATGGAATCGTGCATGCTAGTCTGGTCGGACTTTTACAGCATGCGAAACACAACTTTTACACTCATAACACACACACACACACACACACACACACACACACACACACACACACACACACACACACACACACACACACACACACCATCATAAGAATATTGATGTAATAATTGTCGTCGTCGTTCTTATGGATTTCTATGGTGCTGAACTGAACCTCGCATTAACGCAAAACACACACAAACACACACACACACCCAAACCCAAAAACACACACACATACACACTCAAGTACTCTGTAAACTGCCTAATATACTCTTCTTCAGTTTGGTCTCTCCTTTGGTTCTGTTTGTTTTGGTTTCACTTGTAGTTTAATTTCTTTGTCTATTGTTGTATTGATGAATCACATTATTATAGAATGACACGCAAAAAAACAACAAAAAAACTCCCACAACATGTCTATACCTCTCCTTCAAAACTTTACCCAAGTGAAAGTCAATAAAATGCACCCTTGTTTGCTACTGTAACATACCGTACATCTGTACCTTTTTGGAATATGGAAATATTCTCTCACTAGATATATGTGTATATGATATATGCTTGAATTATGTGACTATAGCTGTAATATACATAATTTGAATATATCAATGTAGTATATATATTATATATATTATAAAAAATGGAATTGAAGCCGTTTGTCGACTTCTTCCTCAGGTGTTCTGTCTGAGATGTTTTAAGAGAAGAAAGAAAGAAAATAAGAAAAAAAAAAGCTGAATCAAACACGGAAGTTATGTTTCATTTTTCATTTTTTTTCTTTCTTTTTATTATTAATAGAATTTTTTGCTTTATGATATATTTGTAGCCTTTGCCCTGAGGTGTTTCCGAGTCAATGTGTTCTAATGGCATGGTCATATTTTCTTTTTTTCTTCTTTGTTTTCTTTAACAGAGTGAAAATATTAGCCAAATATATTACTACTCCATTATGGGACAAGCGAAACATTTTCCTCCACACGTCAATTCAAGAACAAAACCGCTTTGTTAATTTTCTTAGACGTTAGAATTTCAGTGTATTTTTTTTAATAATAAACAAAACAAGATGGAAAAACAAAAAAGAAAATTCTGCTACACAGATTACAGTATGATTGCTAGAGTTATTATCGTTGTTATTGTTGCTGTTGTTATCGTTGATATTCCTACTTCTCTTCTATATTGTTTTTGGTTTCTTCTCGCAGGGCAGGCAAGGAGGGAGGCGGCGAGTACGTTATAGAGTTCTCTTTTTATTTTCTTTGTTTGTTTTTTAGCTCCACTTCTCTCTCTTTAACTCACATCTTTGAACTCAATATCCCACGAGCCTGTTCACTGTCGGCACCATCCAGGCCGAGGCCCCCCCGGCCCCGGCCCCTGGGCACCGTGGTTGAGGGGGGGGCTGTTGTCTTTATCCTTTTGTCTCTGGACCCTATTGAAACCTGAAATACACAGACTATATAAAATAATAACTTTGTATATGGAGGGGGGTACGTTGGGCCTCGGATAAGACCCCGCCTCCCCCCTCCCCCAGCCACGTGCGCGTCTTTCTTTCAACTTTGTCGACGGATTGTTGTGGAGGCCAGTTTTTTGATACCCTGGGGATTTTAATGGAGTTTCCTTTGCAAGAAGATGCAGAAACTTTTTACCAGTAATATTTTTCTATGTAACTGTGTAAAAGTGTTTTAAAACGGACTTCATCGTTTGTTTGTTTGTTCGTTTTGTGGGGAGACGGGGGAGTGGCGAGATGGGGGCGCGGCGGGCGCCGGGGCAGGCGTTTGTTTTGCCCGGCGCTCTCACGCGAAGCAGCAGTCGCAGTGGACGGTTTGCTATACTCCACGCAAGCGGCATAAGCGGCGGGTTTAAACGATGATAAGGACTGATGATTACAGTAATGAGGATGAGGATAATAACGATGATGATGATGATGATGTACACAGCCTTGTATTTCTCCCTCCAGTTTGTGGATTCCAAGCTAACTTTCCCCCTGTTGTGACTGACTGTTATTATGAACTACAAGTCCCACGTGAGCAACACCTCGCTCTACTGCACCTGTACTGTCTACTACCTATCCACACAGGGGCTGATGGGATATGTAGGCTGGCTTTTATTTCCCTCCTCCAAAAAACACCAATAAAGGCTTATCCCTACTCACTGATTGAGGTGCATTGATGTATTTCTTTTCTGCTTTTTTGTCTCCATGGTGGCATGGTGAAGAATATGTCCATGTGTGTGTGTGTGGGTGTCTGTCAACAGCTAATCTCTGCCACCGTTATATTAATCCGCTCGATGCCAAACAATGAACCTCTGCCCCACATTTTCTAGAACGGCCTGTTATAGCAACAACAGGAGGCCGATCTTTACACAGTATTTCCTTCATTGCTCCTCTAGATTCAATCCACAAAATCCTGCAAATTGTTACACAGAATCTCTAGATTCTATATTCTGTCCCATACATGAAAATCTTACATGAAATCTTTGACGATGATTATTCACTAATAATATTCTTCAATATATTATTTTTAAATTTCCGCAGCAGACATAATGGATGTATACTGTCGTGTTGGTAGTGACCGTTGGTGGTTGATTGCTTATTTTTATAGTAATTAGTCAAACATGTTTTGCAGTGGTTCAATGTATGGCCTTATTAATTGGATGTTTTGTTTTGTTTTTCAATACATCCTTGCTTTCAATGTTAAAGGTCCATCCATGCCTTCTCACTGACATTGCCTGTCAGTCACACCATCATGTTCTTGTGATAGTTCTCTGGGTGTGTTCTGCTGAGTGTGCACCACCTCGTTCAACTTCTCCACCATCTTCTCCGTCTTTTCCTTCCCGGGCTGGGGTCATGTATATGTTCCCTCAGCTCTATGTTCCCTCAAGTGTTAAGGTTAGGTTTCTAGTTTAAGTTTTTGTATCCTACCACATAGGTTAGGTTTGTGCTATACACAAACCTATGAGGGTTAGGTTTAGGCCTCAGTGAGGGAACATAGATCTGAGGAAACATGTGGGATCACATGTGGGCAAGATTTCTTTCTCCATCTTCTCCACCACCATATTCTGTTCCACCTTCTCTTTTAAGTCATTTTAATGTCCATTCTGTATCATGAAACGTCCTACATTTTCAGTGAGTTGCTACTTTCAGTTCATCAGGAGAGTACCAATTCATCAGCTTTGATGAAATTACAGTATGTTTCAGTCTCGCTTGGTGTGAGTGGGTGGAGTGTGCGCAAGTTAAGCGATTGGTGCGCGGTGGTCGGTGATAAGTGGTTGGCTTTCCCTTGACGTACTCTGATTGGCCGGTTTAGATTATGGCGTAATGGTGATGTATGTAAGAGACCTTTTATAACTAATGCCATGAGCATTAGCTCGCTCTGCTCACGCACAAGTAGGCCATGGCCTCTTGTGCGCAGGGAGCAAGTTTGCACTCTACCAAGTGCTGATCTAGTTAATTTTTCTGTCATAGGCCTAATCACTATTTCACAATATTTCACTCATCCGTATCCTGAGTTTGTTCTGTTCACTTTGATATAATTATATAACCATTTAATACTTGTAGTATGATGCTGTAGTTGTACTACAAGCTCACAACACATAGTCATGCAACTGTAAATCTGCTATTTTGTTGTTTACACACACACACACACACACACACACACACACACACACACACACACACACACACACACACACACACACACACACACACACACACACACACACACACACACACACACACAGAATGCAAATTACAATGTAATGTACAGCTGCAGGCCACTGGGAGGCACTGCTGGTCTATGGTCTATTTCAGATGGTTTGGGTTGGTTAGACTGCAGGCATGTAGTTCCTCTCATATGCCTGCCTAGGCTGCTTGTTCCACTAACAGAATTCAGTTGTCATAAAGTATGATGAGAGCACCCCTCACTTCACACAGGTGTGATTTTCCAAGTCGACTTTCACAAGGGTAAGGGTTCGGGTACAGAGAGCATCACCTCCTCCATATATGGTGACTGTTTCAGTGACCAATTAATATTACAGAAAATTAACAGAATGTTGTCAGTGCTTTAGCTCTTGACCTGGGCACTCCTTCAATATGCAGGCTGGCCACTAATGTATGGACATGGCGAAAATGGTATGGGTGTGACTTTGATGAAGCCGCACCCATTTTTGGTTACAGGACTTATACTTATATTGGGCAAGTAAGCATCAATTATAACATCAGTTGTTGAAGTTGCAACAGGCACACATCATGCATAAAGCTGAAGGTCTGACTCAGAGCTTTCTGTTTTGACTGATGAAATGCTGTTGGTTTAGTGGTGCCACAATTGTAGTTAGTTAGTAGCAGTAAACAACTTAATTTGAAATATATTTGAAATTTGGGTCGTTTGCATGACATCGTGTTTGGTGGGGCAGTTAGGGCATTTAGGGGGGCATTGCTCCCCCATGCCTAGATCTGCCCCTGGTCAAATGTAGCCTACTGTACATGCCACTTCCGAAATGGTCACACTTCTCTACTGTCCTCATCTGCAACATCTGCTGTGTTAGCTGTGACAAGTGAAATGGCTGCTGATGTGGGCCACTATGGACAATTCACAGACAAACACATACTGAATAGTCCTATTAAAGAAATAAAGACACACCTTCTGTGCTTATACACTTCAAAAACTCACAAAGGTCTTTGCTGTGGCCACAGCTCCCCTTGGTGGTGAATAGCGGACCTAACACCTGTACTGTAGGCCTGCAGATTATTCTTTCCACAGAACAATTAAGGCCTTGCTTTCACTTTGCTTTTCCTCTTTGCTGGAATCAATATCAATATTATATATTAATGGACATCATCATGGCTATTGTATGGTCATTGCAGGACACTATCATGCATAAAGTCATACAGTTAAAACAGCGACTGTTCACTTCATGGTGACAGTCCAATAGCGGCTCTTCTACACAAAGTAGACATGGACTGCTAGCTTTCAGGCAACAGCCTAACTTTAATGAAGTTAATTCCCTTTATTTTAGAACATTAGTTTTGGTAATAGTACAACGTAAGTAAACATTACAAAGACTTTAGTTGTCACTGCACTGTACAATACTTTAAAACAATTGTCATGTTGCACACGTGCCTAAAATTACTGCTATTTGCATCGCCCTCTTTGAAAACAATGTATTTCAGACATCAGCGTGTCACTTTACAGGCTGCATGATAGCACTCGTGTTCTCAGTTTTCTGTTCCTTCAATGTTGGCTTTTTATGTATTTATTGTATTTATTTACTTATTGAATAGCTTATTTCTAATTGACTGTTAATTACTCAGCCACCGACTAATTATAACTACCTGTAAGCAAAAGGGAGTTCCCTGTAGCTCGGGGGAGATATTGGGCTTTCAGGCCAATATTTCTCTAGGCCCGCGGGTATAGGTGACTGAACATCACCTTTTGGCCTCACACGGGAAGATTTGAACCCCAACCTCCCATGTGGAAAGCCAACATCTTAACCACTAAACCACAGGGAACTCCCTCTAGCTTGGGGGCAGATATTAGACTTTTAAGCCATCAGGCTGTGCCATAGAGGTATAGAGAAGGCACCGAATTCCACCACTCATCCACTTGCAAGTTGCTCAGCCAGTGCATGAGGTGATTTCACTCCGCTTTGAGGGTAAAAAAGCAAGAGTGCATTCTAGGAAAATTGGGCCATTTACTTGAATGCGTAGCATCTGCTACAGCTACTGTGCTCCAGATGCAGCATCTAGAACAGGAGTTTTCAACAGGTGGTCCGGGGACCACCAGTGGTCCTTGAGAAGGTTCCAGGTGGTCCCCAGGCTAAATGATGGAAAGTTGGTGAACCAGATGTAACTCTTGAGAATGTAAAAATGAAACCAAATGGACCCTTGCGGGTCCATTTGGTTTCATTTTTACACTCTCAAGAGTTAAAATATTCATCATCTAAATTAGCACCACTTAATTAAGAAGTTTACATTGTTTTGTTGGCAAAATGCAGCCTGGAATTGTGGACAAAACCAAAAGAATTCTTTAGTTTTAGGTCTTTGCGGTGAAAATGTAATCAAATGGTGGTCCGTGGCTCAAATGCTGAATAAACGGTGGTCCCTGGTGTCAAAAAGGTTGAAAACCTCTGATCTAGAATATAATACATCCAGTATATGGGCTGTGCAGGTCGTGTTAGCCACTGCTACATACTATATACACCTCACAGCAGTTCAGCCAGGGCAACAAAAGATCACTTTGATTGTCACCACCTTAAACCTACCCCAAAACCATAACCGCAAGCACGTTGCAACGCATGTAAGTGAATTTGTACAGTACTGTATGTCAAAAATTACTATTACTAATCCTACCCAAACCTACCCATGAACGTAGCCTTTAAACGTTGTCTCTTTTTTGTTTCGTCTGTTTGGAGCATGGCAGAAGCGACTCACAGCAAACTTCATAACCAAACAAAATACTTTGTACGGCCTTTATTTTTGCTTATTCCTCAAGTAAAGTGTTTCAACTGTATACTTTGTCTTTGTCTGTGGTGGACACAAAATTGACATCAGCGGGATTTGAACCCACTCAACCCAAAACTATAGATTGAAGGTCTAGTGCGTAACAGGGTATGCTACACAATGGCTGACCATACACCCTGGAAAACCAAGTCTAATAAAGGGACCGGTTGGGGACACACCCATAATTTCCCTGAGATAGCTTATAGCTGAGGGGTGATTTCACCTGACACCTAATCACTAAACTATTTTTTTTTATTAAATTGACAGCAGTGCATGGCGATGCAAGTAAATACAACTAATACTACTGCCCCCACAATGTCATAGCACTGTGTTAGTCGGTGTATTGTAGTTTTGTTTTTAATTGAATATCCAATGTTTTTAACAAACTGATGACAGTACACGGCACACAATTAAACAATGCGGTTAATGACTGTTGACTATTAATCACAGAATTGACATAGACTGAACATCTAAGCAAAAAGGGAATTCCCTGTGGCTCAGGAGAGATATTAGACTTTCAGGCCAAGGTTCTGTAACTCCTGTTGTAGGTAGTTGAACATCACCTTCTGGCCTCACACAGGGAATATGCCCGTCCCTCTCAGTAAACCTGGACCCAGGATTTGAACCCCAGTCTCCTATGTGGAAAGCTAACATCTTATCCGCCAAGCCAAAGGGAACTCCCTCTAGCTTGGGGGCACATACTAGACTTTTAAGTCATCAGGCTGTGCAGGTCATGTAAGCCACTGTTACATATTGTATACACCAGGGGTCCCCAAACTTTTCCCCCACTTCTCTCACATCTAAAATATTTTTGGGGGCAATTTTTTTTTTTTTTTTTTTTACTTGTCTTGTTTACTTTTATGGATACAATTAAGCATTGTAAACCATCTTTCTCAATATACTATTCAATATGCATGTTTTAATAGTGTGTCTGTCTGCGTTGTGCAGGTGCACGCGAATGTACATGCATGTGTGCGTGCACGTGTCTTAAGAGGCGTCCCCCCACTTCTAAAAGTACCACTACAACACTGCTAACCCTACCCAAAACTAACTAAACTTTGTCTGTGATGGACACAAAATTGACATGAGCGGGATTTGAACCCACTCAACCCAAAACTATAGATTGAAAGTCTAGCGCTTAACAGGATATGCTACACAATGGCTGACCATGCACCTAGGAAAAACCTAGTTTAATAAAAGGACAGGTTTCTCTTAGTTATAGCTGAGGAGTGATTTCATCTAACCCCTAATCACTGGCCTACTTTTTTTTAGTAAATTGACAGCAGTGCACAGCGATACAAGTAATACAACTAATACTATAATAATGACTATAAGAGAAATGGAGTTCTATAGTATAGCATAACTGAAACAACGTCTTAAAGGGGAATTCCACCCATTTTCAATATTTTTCTGAGAGCATCCTAATGTGAACCAAATGGACCCTAGTGGGTCCATTTGGTACCATTTGTACACTCTCAGAAAAAAAGAAGTGTCTAAAGAAATCCATTAACATGGTGAAAATACATCTTGATGATGTCATCAAGATGTTTCACCATGTTAGTGGTTTTCTTCAGACCTCAATTTCTTGGGAACACAGAATGGGGGAACTTTTTTTATAATGTCCACCCGGCACCTCGAAGTTACATCAATGACATAGTAAAGTGTTGAAAATGGGTGGACTGAGTGGGATTTGAACCCACTCAACCCAAAACTATGGAGTGAAAGTCTAGCGCTTAACAAGATATGCTACACAATGGCTGATTATGCACCTAGGAAAAACCTAGTCTAATAAAGGGAGAGGTTTCTCTGAGATAGCTGGAGTGATTTTATCTAACACCTAATCACTAGCCTACTTTTTTTTTAGTAAATTGACAGCAGTGCACATCGATACAAGTAATACAACTAATACTATAATAATGACTATAAGAGAAATGGAGTTCTATAGCATAACTGAAACAACGTCTTAAAGGGGAATTCCACCCATTTTCAATATTTTTCTGAGAGCATCCGAATGTGAACCAAATGGACCCTAGTGGGTCCATTTGGTACCATTTGTACACTCTCAGAAAAAAAGAAGTGTCTAAAGAAATCCATTAACATGGTGAAAATACATCTTGATGATGTCATCAAGATGTTTCACCATGTTAGTGGTTTTCTTCAGACCTCCATTTCTTGGGAACACAGAATGGGGGAACTTTTTTATAATGTCCACCCAGCACCTCGAAGTTACATCAATGACATAGTAAAGTGTTGAATATGGGTAGACTTCCCCTTTAACAAAAGGGAGTTCCCTGTAGCCAGGGATGGGCAGTAGCTTGTTACAAGTAGCTAAGCTACATAGCTTAACTACATTTTCCTGTAACTTGTAGTGTAGCTTACTACATTTGTTCTGGGAATAGCTTGTAGTGAAGCTACACTACTTGTTTCGAGTAGCTTGTAGTGAAGCTACACTACTTATTTTGAGTAACAAAGATTGTAGCTTACTACATTTTCCCACACACATTTTCAAATTCCGCTCACTTTAATGGGTAGAAAACCTCAAATATACATCCCTCTAATGTACATAATACACATGTATTAATATTATTTTATTATTATGAGTATTATTTACAAAGTTGTACATTAAGTTGAGATATATATTTATATTATGTAGTGTTGATGTAGCAAGCTACATCAAGCTACTTTTGTCGTGTAGCTTGTAGTGTGGCTTGCTACAATTTTCTGGGGATAGCTTGTAGTGTAGCTTAGGTACATTTTATCGAGAGTAGCAAGTAGTGTAGGTTACTACATTTTCCCAGTAACTTGCCCATCACTGCCTGTAGCTCAGGGGAGATGTTGGACTTTCAGGCCCAGGTTCTACAACCCCTGTCGTGGATGGCTGAACATCGCCTTTTGGCCTCACATAGGGAATGGGATGACCCTACTCAGTGACCTCAATAAACCAGGATTTGAACCCTGGTCTCCCATGAAAGCCGACATGTTAACCACTAATCCAAACGGAACTCCCAGTAACTTGTGGAGAGATATTAGACTTTTAAGCCATCAGACATCACAGGCAACAAACAGCAAAAACACACATGAGCGCAAGCTGTTTTCACTATCTTTAATGCCACAGAAGAACCCACTCAAACCAAAAACACAGATTGAAGTTCTAGCGCTTAACAGGGTATGCCAAAAGGGAGTTCCCTGTAGCTCGGGGGAGATATTAGACTTTCAGGCTAAGGTTGTGCAACCCCTATTATAGGTGGCTGAACTTGACCTTTTGACCTCACACAGGGTAGTGCTGACGGCGGTTGCTTGATTTAACCAGGAATTGAACCCTGGTCTCCCATGTGGAAAGCCAACATCTTAACCACTAAGCCAAAGGGAACTCCCAGTAATTTGTTGGAAGATATTAGAGTTTTAAGCCAACGGGCTACACTAATAACAGGTGGTCTGTGTCCGATATAACCTGTTCTGACATTTCATATGGGCACAGTTACATATTTATAACATTTACAAATAATATTAACATTGAGTGAGTTTCTATAGTATATGTGTGTTTATGAAGTAATATAGCTAATACTATAATAATGACTATAAGAAAAATGGAGTTCTATAGCATAACTGAAACAACGTCTTAACAAAAGGGAGTTCCCTGTAGCTCGGGGGAGATGTTGGACTTTCAGGCCAAGGTTGATGCCACTGGACATCACCTTGTGGCCTCACATGGGGATCCTTTAGCATGCTGTAGAATTAAACCAGGATTTGAACCCTGGTCTCCCATGTAGAAAGCCAACATCTTAACCACTAAGCCAAAGGGAACTCCCTTCAAGCTGTAGAGAGATATTAAACTTTAAATGATCTAGCAGCACGCAGGTGCGAGCCACTAGATATTACAGAGTTTAAGATCACTCTGACATGCGACATGCAACGCCACCAGAGAACGACTCGGTACTCGTTATATAAGCCTTGCGACGGTCGGAGCTTGTCCTACGACAGCTAAAAGCAGCTTTTGCCGTCTCGTTAACAATGTTGACAAGAGGTACGCTGCAGAAGATCGTCAACCGTGGAAACCATAGATGCCAGATGACACCTTAACTATATTGGGCTTATGTGACGACTGCTCTCAAAAGAGACTGCTCTCAAAGAGTTACATCTGGTTAATCAACTGTCCATTTAGCCTGGGGACCACTGGTTGAAAAGCTCTGTAATAAAAAAATGTGAAAAACTCTCCTTACACTTTAAGTAGCATGTGACATGTCAAACTAGGTGTTTTTTGTGATTCTGACAGTGATGGGCAAGTTACTGGGAAAATGTAGTAACCTACACTACTTGCTACTCTCGATAAAATGTACCTAAGCTACACTACAAGCTATCCCCAGAAAATTGTAGCAAGCCACACTACAAGCTACACGACAAAAGTAGCTTGATGTAGCTTGCTACATCAACACTACATAATATAAATATATATCTCAACTTAATGTACAACTTTGTAAATAATACTCATAATAATAAAATAATATTAATACATGTGTATTATGTACATTAGAGGGATGTATATTTGAGGTTTTCTACCCATTAAAGTGAGCGGAATTTGAAAATGTGTGTGGGAAAATGTAGTAAGCTACAATCTTTGTTACTCAAAATAAGTAGTGTAGCTTCACTACAAGCTACTCGAAACAAGTAGTGTAGCTTCACTACAAGCTATTCCCAGAACAAATGTAGTAAGCTACACTACAAGTTACAGGAAAATGTAGTTAAGCTATGTAGCTTAGCTACTTGTAACAAGCTACTGCCCATCGCTGTTTTTTGTGATTCTGAATCCATTCCATTGTGCATTCGTTTTAGACATTTTAGTCATCACTTTTCTCCTGTCATAGAATTTTAAGGGTAAGGTTCACGAGAAAGACATCCCTATATAAAAAAAAAAGCCCAATACTGCCAGCTGGTCATCAAGTAGATTCATGACCATAGATTCATGTATGTACAGTAGCCTATATAGATAATATTTTAGCCCAATAAAAAGACTATACCAAATCGCTGCCTGACTTTAATATTATACACCTCACTGCAGTTTAAACGTTACAAGGGGAGAATAAGCACCTAAATAACACATGTGAGCACAGGTTGCTTTCACTTGACTTCATTGTTGTCACACTGGCACAGAAGATGAGCGAGAAAGAATTTCTTAATCATGTCGATTTTAGAGAGTGAAAATCTGCCAAATAATTGCCCGCAACTCCATATCTCTAAGCGGTTGCAATAAAGCACACAGAATTATCAGTCTGTGGTAACTGCCTTTCTGACAGAATTAGGTCTACTATCTATCTGATGAATGTATCTCTGATTCAGTGTGATTAATGTATTCTGCACCCTATAACAACACTAACAGTAAACATTGTTTGTATTGTACTTATACATACAAATGTAGCGTATAAAACACCAAAGCCCTTCAAAAAGAAACCTAACTTGGTTTCTGTTTGTTTGTTTGTTTGTTTGTTACGGTCTAAATACTTCATTGTCGCCAAAACATGTGTTTATTGTTGGCACAAAAGTGATGATACAAACAGGCTTTGGACCTGGAAGGCACAGATTGTAAGGCAAGTCACTAGACCACTACTCTACTTATTCCACAGAAATCATTGAGTCAGATGGACAGAAGGTTAGCTTCAGTTTCATATCCTTGTCAGGTCATTCACAGCTGGCTGTGCAAGTGCCTTCCTTCCTTTTCGATCTTGCTGAGTTGAGTTGACCCACATGAGCTCTGTCACAATAAACTTACCGTGGTTTTATCTGTAAATTCAGTCAGATATGGCCATCGAAACAACATCTACAAAAAGGCCTGGTGGTGGTGCAAGAGAAGCTCAGAGGGCTTATAATCCAGGGGTTGTGGGTTTGAGTCTTGGTCAGGGTGAATATTTATCTAAATTATTTTTGGACTGTATAAGGCAAACAGTATATATGGTATGCTCTCTTTTACCTCCTCTAGAGCCAAATAACCAATACCTCAAATCCCCCCCCCCCCCCCCCCCCTCACCAGGGGCGGATCTAGGCATGGGTCCAATCAATCAAATGTCCAATCTGCCCCACCAAACACGATGGCATGCAAAACAACCCATCATATTTCAAAGTGCTTCTATTTAAAATTATTTGAAACACTACTACTGCTACGAGCTACTACAATTGTGGCACCACTAAACCAACAGCATTTCATCATTGAAAACAGAAAACTCTCTGAGTCAGACAGCTTAGCTTTATGCATGCAACATCTTAACCACTAAGCCAAGGGGAACTCCCCGTAACATGTTGGAAGATATTAGGCTTTTGGGCAAACAAGTAGTCTGTGTCCAATAACCTGTTCTGACATTTCACATGGGCATATTTACATAATTATAACATTTCCAAATACTATTAACATTCATTGAGTGAGTTTCTTCCAGCAGTGAAATGTTCCTTTCAATATTTTGTTCTCACTCACATCTAATAAGCGTCAAAACGGCGAATGTGTTGTGTTTTTGCTGCTTAATCTAACTGTTGTTTGCCTAAACTGCAGTGAGGTAGGTGTGTGTATATAGCAGTGGCTCATAAAAACACTCAACTTTAATTAACTCGACCAGCACCTGCGGCCAAAGTGTGGTGCAAGTGCCAGTCAAATTCACGGAATTCCAAAATAGAAGAGATCTCCCTATAGTGGTATGTTTTTCCCTGAAATAACAAATAAACAAACAAATAAATAAATAATATTAATATCCAATTAAGACCTCACGTTTTGGCCTGGAAGGGAAATGTTTATTTGAAATAATTAATTTAAAAATACTGATATTGGTAAGGCAGGGTCTGGTCAATCTTGGCGTGGTCAGCAAGCATAGATACAGTGGCTTGCGAAAGTATTTGGCCTCCTTGAACTTTGCAAGCTTTTGCCACATTTCAGGCTTCAAATATAAAGATATAAAACTGTAAATGTTTGAAGAATCAACAACAAGTGGGACACAATCATGAAGAGGAACAAATTTATCGGATATTTCAAACTTTAAGGAAAAAAAAAATGAAAAATTGGGCATGCAAGGTTATTCATTCCCCTACTTCATTCCCCCTACTTTCAGGGCAGCAAACTCTGTCCAGAAGTTCAGTGAGGATCTCTGAATGATCCAATGTTGACCTAAATGACCTAAATGACTAAATGACCTAAATGACTAATGATGATAAATGGAATCCACCTGTGTGTAATCAAGTCTCCGTATAAATGCACCTGCACTGTGATAGTCTCAGAGGTCCGTTTAAAGCGGAGAGAGCATCATGAAGAACAAGGAACACACCAGGCAGGTCTGAGATACTTTTGTGGAGAAGTTTAAAGCTGGATTTGGACACAAAAGGTTTTCCCAAGCTTTAAATATCCCAAGGAGTTTAGACAGGGCACCAAAAGAACATTTTGAGTGTCACCACATGACACCTTGGGTGAACAATTGAGCATGCGCCCAATCTTGGACAATAACAGGGTCTACAGACTGCACAAGTGCACATTCCAACTTTCGGCCGGGGGTGTGACGTCACGTCCTCCTTTTTTGAATGGGTTTCAATGGGAACTTCCGGCTAGATTTCACCTAATACCGTGACTTTTTTTTTTCTTCTTTCTTTTTACAACGTAGTAAATTGACAACAGTGCACAGCGATGCAAGTAATACAGCTAATACTATAATAATGAGAAGTGTAGTTCTATAGCATAACTGAAGTAATGTTTTAACAAAAGAGAGTTCCCTGTAGCTCGGGGGAGATGTTGGACTTTCAGGCCCAGGTCTAACCCCTGTCATAGGTAGCTGAACATCACCTTTTGGCCTCACATGGGGCATGTACCCCGATGAACCAGGATTTGAACCCTGGTCTCCCATGTGGAAAGCCAACATCTTAACCACTAAGCCAAAGGGAACTCCCTGTAACTTGTGGAGAGATATTATACTTTTAAGCCATCAGACTGTGTGCAGGTCACACGCAACAAGCAGCAAAAACACACATATGAGTGCAAGCTGTTTTCAATATCTCTAGAGATGATGCAAGAGAGAAATTAAATACTTAAAGGTAATAGAGGGAATTTTAGAGTGTACAAACAATGTGTTTGTTTAAAAACAGAATCTATCTATCAATTTGTTTAAAAACAGAATCTAAGTCCACTTTACCTCCACTCTATTGGCTTATTATGAAACTGTTGGAGACTGTTGTGTTGTGATTGGCTAAAACTGCTGTGATTGGCTAAAATGCTGCCTCCCCCCACCTCACAAATTAGCACCCCCTTTCCTGGTTCTGACAAATGTTTGGTTTTCATGATTTGAAAACAATAACGTCTGGACCATCTCAGGACAAAGCAGGGAAACAGCTGCAGCATCAAATTAGATGCAATGTAGAGTGGGAAAAGGCAAAAAAAATAGCTATATATTTATTTTCATTGACAAGAACCTTGTGATTGTCCTTACAAGTTTCATTTATTTTGTCATAATTAAGAATGGTCCGTTCATGGTGTATTTAGTAGATTTATTCTTTTACAGTCTGAGTACATTAATTGCCTCTACGTGGTGACTATAATAGAAATTGTCACAGAAACTGCGATCCTCAACTGATCTATCGGCAGGTTTCAAATTCATCCACCGTGTCCTTGATACTACAAGAAGAAGTTATTACGTTTAAATTATTATATTTTTCAGGGGGAGTATTTATAAAACTGCCCCCACAATGTTGTAACACTGTGTTAGTCTAGTGTGTACCATAGTTTTGTTTTTAATTGAATATCCTATGTTTTAACAAAGTGATGACAGTAGGCCTACACGGCACACAATTAAGTAAGCGGCTTAATGACTAGATAAAAAATGATCGACTATTAGTCACAGAATTGACATAGACTGAACATCTAAGCAAAAAGGGAATTCCCTGTGGCTCAGGGGCGATATTGGACTTTCAGGCCAAGGTTCTGTAACTCCTGCTGTATGTAGTTAAACGTCACCTTTTGGCCTCACACAGGGAATGTCACACCCCCCCGTTTAGTAAACCAGGATCCAGGATTTGAACCCCAGTCTCCCATGTGGAAAGCCAACATCTTATCCACCAAGCCAAAGGGAACTCCCTCTCGCTTGGTGGCAGATATTAGACTTTAAAGCCATCAGGCTGTACAGGTCATGTCAGCTACACTGCTACATAGTAGGCACTTTAAGTTTCCGTCTCTAGGCCTTTGACATGATGAAAACGTAGGCGTGGTCCATCGCAGTTGCGCCAGAACCCCAACATAGTTAAGAAAGCAGGCTATGCCGACGGGATCCACCTCTTCCACTGGCGTCTCTGGTTTCCATGGTGACGCTCTTCTACAGCGTACCTCTCGTCCACGTTGTTAACACGACGCCAAAAGCTGCGTTTTGCCGTCGTAGGAGAGGCCCTGACAGTCGTGAGGTTATACAGGTGTATTGAGCACAGAGCTTTTCATTACTGACGCCGTAGATCGCACGTTGGACCAATCTTAAATAGGCTAATATATACACCTCACCGCAGTTTAAACAGGGCGTTCACCACATGACACCTTGGATGAACAACTGAACATGCAGTCAATGTGCATGTTCATGTTCAGTCCCAAAATGTCCCCAAACCATAGCCACAAGCACGTTACTTGCAACGCATGTGGGTGAACATGTGGAGTACTGTATGTCAAAAATTACTATTACTAACCCATACCCAAATCTAGCCATGAACTTAACCTAAACTTTGTCTGTGGTGAACACAAAATTGACATGAGCGGGATTTGAACCCACTCAACCCAAAACTGTAGATTGAAGGTCTAGCACTTAACAGGGTACGCTACACAAAGGCTATACATGTGCCTCTCTACAGTCTAATTTATTATAACATGGCCAAGACATGTATATAAAGGAGACCATGTTTAGTAAGGGGAAATCACCCCTCAGCTGAGAGATAGCCGAGGCGTGATTTCACCTAACACGTAATCACTAGCCTACTTTTTTTTCTAAATTGACAGCAGTACATGGCGATGCAAGTAATATAACTAATACTATAATAATGACTATAAGAGAAAAGGAGTTCTATAGCATATAACTGAAACAACGTCTTAACAAAAGGGAGTTCCCTGTAGCTCGGGGGAGATGTTGGACTTTCAGGCCAAGGTTGATGTCACTGAACACCACCTTGTGGCCTCACATGGGGATCCTTTTGTATGCCATGCCGTAGAATTAAACCAGGATTTGAACCCTGGTCTCCCATGTAGAAAGCCAACATCTTAACCACTAAGCCAAAGGGAACTCCCTCCAAGCTGTAGAGAGATATTAAACTTTAAATTATCTAGCAGCACGCAGGTGCGAGCCACTAAGATCACTCTGACATGCGACATGCAACGCCACCAGAGCATGACTCGGTGCTCGATATCTAAGCCTTGACATGACACTTTGAACAAATTAATTAATAGGCCTACATAACATAAATATATAAAAAGGCAATTTTGGACCTGGCCATTCGATATTGATATCATGGCATTAAGCATTGCAATATATTGGCATATTGATTTTTTTTCTGCCCAACCCTACCAAATTGCTGCCCAACTTTAATACTATACACCTCACTGCAGTTGAAACTTTACACAGGGCAACAAAAGGAAGAATAAGCAGCTAACAAAAGTGGTGACACAAGCAGGATTCGAACCTGGGGTATGTGAATTGGACATCCAGACACTTGACCACTACTCTACTTACCACACAGAAGTAAATGAGTCTGATGGACAGTGTTACTGCTGTAGATATGGTTAAATTTAGTTTTGTGAATACGTTTATTATAGCTCCCATGCTTAATGATTGTCTAAATTGGACCGGAAGTGCCTTGTTTACGTTAATGCGGAACCCTTTATAGGGCACCCTGGTTGCAGGTAGAACGGTAGACACGGTCGCACACCTGTCTTCTGACAGGTACACGGCCCCAGATAGTGGCTCCAGGCTTGAAGCAACGATCCCTGGTGGCCAAGTTTGGTACTGCAGGCGGGTGGAATTCATGCACGAACGCCGGAGAGCACGCACGCTCGTTTGCTTTGTGCACGTGGACAGGGCAGTTTGTTTTTAAGTTGTTTTCTGAATAAACCAGCGGTCCTCACGTGATATACTACCTCTCAAAACACAACGGATGTATTATATGACAGATAATAAGCTCAATGCAAACCCACAAGCTTGTTTTTTGATGCTTTTTGATGTTTTTTTCCTTTGCTCGTGCGCGACGGCGCTCGTTCATGGTTCCCATAATCCCTTGCTTCGGGCGCGTTCATGGAGAAATACTTCCGCATTTGGACACCAAATTTTGGTGTCCAAATGCGGAAATAGGCGCACTTCCGGCGGTCTTCCGGGTGCTTCAAAGCGCCAATGAGCAACTTGTATTGAAATGAACGGCAAGGGGGCGGGGCTGTCGCTCGAGTCAGTTCTCTGTTATTTTATTACTCTATGGACAGGTAATGCAGGAGTATGTTTGAACCTAACCTTCTGTATCTCATTCCCTTAGCCTGTAGAGCAGCCAGTAAGGTATGTTGTATGTTTATTTGCATTGTATTTTCTTTATTTCTTTCATGTACTTTATTGTGTTTATGGCATGTTATATTGAGTATTTGTCTATTTTTGTGTTTTTCAGTGATTTATGTTGACTTGACAATAAATCAGCAGTAGAACAACTGTCTAATCTTTGGAGAGTGAAATACTGGGAGTGAAAGACAGAACCTTAGTTGTAGTTTCCTATCCTGGTCAGGTCATTCACAGCATTGAGTTGACCCGCATGAGCACTTCCTTCAGCACAATGTCTCTTTAAAATATCATGTCATTCTGTCACAATAAAACCAGTTTATTGTGACATTCAATAAACAATTACTACAAAAGGCCTGGTGGTGGCGCACAAGAAGCTCAGAGGGCTTTCACTCCAGAGGTTATGGGTTTGAATCTCAGCCAGGGTGAATCTTTATTTTTGGACTTTATAAGGCAAGAAGCATGGATCATGCTCTCTTTGACCTACTAATAACCAATACCCCAATTGGTGTATTGGCCAAATAACCAATACCCCAAATCTCAGACACTCGCCCCCCTCACACTTTGTCACTCCAGCATCGCGTTGTTATAAACAAGTGAAATTGGTCACTTGCTAAATGCCAAGATAACTGAGGTGATCACCTGTAGTGTAACATCCCCTATTTATTGTCTCCATTCTCAGTAGAAGTCTATGTAGAAGAGGAATCATTACACTGGCCCCGAATGGAGTTGTCGTCACTCAATCTTACTCTATGGCTCTGGCAAAAGGGAGTTCCCTGTAGCTCGGGGGAGATATTAGACTTTCAGGCTAAGGTTGTGCAACCCCTATTATAGGTGGCTGAACATGACCTTTTCACCTCACACAGGGTAGGCACCCTAAACCAGGATTTGAACCCTGGTCTCCCATGTGGAAAGCCAACATCTTAACCACTAAGCCAAAGGGAACTCCCAGTAACTTGCTGGAAGATATTAGACTTTTAGGCAAACAGGCTACACTAATAACAGGTAATCCGTTTCCGATAACATGTTCTGACAGTTCATATGGGCACCTTTACATAATTATAACATTTACAAATACTCTTAACATTGAGTGAGTTTCTTCCAGCAGTGAAATGTTCCTTTCAATATTTTGTTCTCACTCACATCTAATAATAATAACAATAATAATACAACAAATAAATACGTAATATGAACATCCTAACCCACCAATAGACCTTGCAGTAAGCTTAGCTGTGATTGGACCGTATGGTCCTATCACATGGGGAGGAGCTAACTGAAAGGTCTTTTGCTTTGACACTGCTGTCATAGATCATTGGCTGATTGATTAGGGCTGTCCCGCAGGGTCCCAGATCGATGCAGAAGACGGTGGACACAGTCTGAAAGCAGGGGCGGACCTAGGCATGGGCATGGGGGGGGGGGGGGGGGGGGGGGGGGGGGGGCAATGCCCCCCTAAATACCCAGTCTGCCTCCCAAACATGATGCCATGCAAAACAGCCCAAGATATTTCAAATTAAAGTGATTATATTTAAAATGATTTGAAACACTACTGCTGCTACTAACGAACTACAGCTGTGACACCACTAAACCAACAGCATTTCATCATTGAAAACAGAAAACTCTCTGAGTCAGACCTTTAGCTTTATGCACACTGCGTGTCTGTTGCAACTTCAACAACAACTGATGTTATTATTGATGCATTACTTGACTAATAAAAGTCCTGTAACCGAAAATGGTATGGGGGCGGCTTCATCGCCCGTGGCGCGAAGCGACACGGGCGATGAAGCCGCCCCCATACCATTTTCTCTTGCCCCTCCAACATGTTCTCTTGCCCCCCCAAATGGGACATGTTACATCCACCCCTGCCTGAAAGTTTGGCACCCACCCAATAAGATGGACATAGCTGTGGTCAGAGCCATTTAGAGGGAGAGTTGCAACATTCATTGTAATCAAACAGCCTGGTCAGGCCACATGGTTTGTCACGTGACTCATGCAGAGCCTGTATGCTGACAAACTGGAATTGGAAATACAGTGTTTTCAATGAGAGCTATGTGCAAGTAAGCTATTTTAGGCAGGCTACATATATGCAAAATGTCAACTGTTTTAAAGTGTTGTTCAGTGGACAGTGGCAACTAAATAGAAACATTGTAGAGAAATGTTTCTATTGTACTATTATTAAAGAACGACCTAAAATAAAGTGAATTAAAGTCATTCATTATGGACTATTGCCTGAGTCCAACTCCTGCCTACTCCTCTATTCCTCAGCTTCAGTCAGTTTGTGAATAATGTGCTATAGTACTCTGCTCTTTCAATGCGGCATTATAATTATATATCTTTTGAAAATCATAAGTCAAAGTATCTGGCTCTTCCAGGAGTACGTGGATTTCAGAACTCTCTAGATGGCTCTGGCTGTGATGACGTCACAAGGCCACCTGCTGCACAGCGTTTAGCCTCATATACTACTCCAGAGGTGCCCACACTTTTTTGACTTGAGAGCTACTTTCAAAATGACAGGCTAAACAAGATCTACACCCCAAAAATGTCATTATTCCATTACTGAAAATCCATTTCAAAGCCCCCTAGAAAGTTTGAGCTTTAGAAATAGTGGTGATGGTGTTACTTACTGTTATAGTGTTTAAAATAATGCACTCCTAATGAAAAATAGAGGGAGAGAATTGGAAGGTTTTCCTCTATATGCCATTACTGGCGTTTGAATACAGTATTTGGGGTTTGAGTTGACAGTTCGTGAACTAATAACTCTCACGTTTTTGTCCACAATTGGGAAAGAGAACTGTCAAAACTGTCAAAATAACAGTTATTCTCCATTTTCTAATTGTGTGGACTCTTGAGAATTACGTAATTCAGATGTTTAAATATAATTTAACTCTTGAGAGTGTAAAATGTTACCACTCTCAAGAGTCACAGATCTATAAGGGTCCAAGTGTCATGTGTGATCTACCTGCACAGCCTGTGTGATCTACTCTGTACTCCCCTGTACTACTCCATCTCACCTCTTTTTCTTACATATATCCCCGTAATCCGCCCTTTCCTCCTTCTTCCCTCTCCTTTGCCCTTACACTTCCTCTTCCTCCACCTTCTCCTCTTTGACCTTCCTTCCTCCATTCCTCCTCCTCGCCACCCCCTCCTCCCTCTCGCTGTCACATACGCTTCACCTTCCCGTCAACTGTGACCCCCCCACATCCCCCCCACCCCACCCTGCATCCCACGGTGACCTCAGTTACTGCAACGCCTCCGGGAAACAGAAAATGTCAGCGGACCCTTTTCCTGACAGGGATACTTAATCACGAGCGAGAGAGAGAGAGAGAGAGAGAGAGAGAGAGAGTGAGAGTCATAGATAATCCAGTCACATGGCTCAAAGAATACGTTTCTTCAAAAGTCTCCCCCTCCCACCCATTTCGTTCTTTCGTGAAACACTTATTTTTTCCCATTTCTTTCCTCCATGCTTTTCTTCAAACTGACACGTATATAACGTGCACAGACTGTACCTGCCACCCACGTTCACATACGTGTGTTCCTATAGAACGTGACGTTTAAGAGGTCGGGACGCGCGTGCCTCTCCAAGTGACTCGACAATGAAAGTCTGCATAAATCGCGCAACTATAGATTTTACGGTTGGACGTGTGATTCAGTTATAGCGACGAGGTTAAAAGAGGGACGAATCAATATGCATTGGAGTGGAGTGGTGCGGTCGAATCGAGCGAAAAGTCCACCCTCTGCTTTTCCATGCTGAATGAATGCGGAAGAAATCTTTACCAATAAGGACAGAACTGCCAGAGGTGTTTTGTGCCGGAATTCGTAGTCCGTGGCAACTGCCCTATAGCCTTGACAACCTTGCAGGCTTTTGCAAAGGTTAAAATGTAATTTATATAGCATGTTATTAAATGCCAGGTGTGTTTTGTTGACCTATAGCCTACTGTACTTTCAACCTACAGCAGTTTCACATTATACTGTTTAGACTGATGATACAGGCTCTTGATTTACCCCTGATAGTACTTACTATTCATTGGGCTTATTCGCTTGTGGTTGCCTTGTTTATCTTTCTAGATTAAGGGTGTCTTTTAGGCCCTTTTGCTTCATTTGCAATTTGCGAATGTAAGGAATTTACCGTGAAAGGGAGTGGGTTATTGGCTGAGCCGAGTTTGCAACTTGCAAGTGAAGTAAAAGGGCCTAAAAGACACTCTTGAACTAGAAAGAAGGTAAACACAAGTGAATAAACCGGATCGTCGTCTTTTTGTTGCCCTGTCTAAACTTCAGGCCCATGTATACGGTATGTAGCAGTGGCTCATAAAAACGCTGAACAATAGTATTTTAATCAACCAATTTTGGCCAGCATCTCCTTACCAGTCAAATTCAAGAAATTCCAACGTAGAAGAAGAGATCTCTACATGTTTCTAATCTAATCTAATCTAATCTAATCTAATCTAATCTAATCTAATCTAATCTAATCTAATCTAATTTAATCTAATATTTATGTTTATATATCTTATATATCTTTATTATTCATAAGGGAAAGGTGTTTTGCTCAGGTCAATGCATTGTGTAACTGCTCAAGACAGTCAGTAAATAGGCGGCTCTCTCTCCACAGCATGAACACTCGTGTGCGTGTGTGCGTGTGTGTGTGTGTGTGCGCGCGTGTGTGTGTGTGTGTGTGTGTGTGTGTGTGTGTGTGTGTGCGTGCGTGTGTGTGCGCGCGTGCATGCGTCTTCCTCGTGATCTTTCCCATTTTCTTCACTTAGAGTTTTAGACCCCACGAGGGTAACCTTCCGCAATTTACTTTATTGACAACTTAATTCAAGCTTAATTATAGCTTTTTGGAAGGCACATGGAGAAGCCCTTTTAGTGTGCTCCGGCACATGTTTTAACTTTCATGTTTTGACTTTCCATGTTTTCCTTCCTTTTAAAAGTAGTCATTTTTTCTCATTTCTTGTTGTGTTTTAAATAAATGTGCAAATAAAACTAAACTATACTTCAGCCAACAGAAATCTTTTTGTCTGGTCTGGTTTGCCTTTTCACACCAAAGGGTGAAGGTATTGACGCATGTCTCTGCTGTGAGATATGTTTGCTCTGCTGTGCGTCAGGGGCGGATCTAGGCATAGGCATGGGGACGGGGCAGTTAGGGGGGCAATGCCCCCCTAAATGGCCAGACTGCCCCACCAAGCATGATGGCATGCAAAACAACCCAAGATATTTCTTCGTGTCTGTTGCAACTTCAACAACTGATGTTCTTATTCATACTTTAAAAGTCCTGTAACTGAAAAAAATGGTATGGGTTTCATCGCCCGTGGCGCGAATCGCCATGGGCGATGAAGCCGCCCCCATACCATTTTCTCCTGCCCCACCCCAATTGGAAAATGTTACATCCGCCCCTGCTGTGCGTTGACGCACGTTGTTCCAAGCGATTCAATACATGTAAGTCAATGGACCATAACACACCAAAGGGACAAGACCGTTTTATCATTAAGGGATTTAGATCATGAATTTGTTTCGATCTACGCAGGCCGTACTCTGGTGCTGCTGGAGTATACCGGTATGCAGTCCCAGTCTAACAAAGGTCTTTGACTGACATTCAGACTGAAAGACTTCAGTAACAGTCTGGCAAAAATCATAGTATAATTGGCCAGAGAGGTACTTTGGAAGTTGATAGTACAAGCTGACACTGCATGCACCCTAGCAGAGGAGGTGCACTCAACTGTAACTCGATCATCTATGCCAGGAACCTGTATATATCCAACTACAGTATACAAAAGCTATGCTAAAATGCAATGGTCCAGTGACCAATCTCACACTATCACTGAACATTCCTATAGAAAAAAACATTTTTTGCAGGGAAACAAAGCCACATTATATGATGTCACTGAGCATAATGAAGCTACTGCAAGACCCACCCACCTCAGACATCAGCAACATTATGAAAATTGCAAAAATGTAATCATACGGGTGAAAATCACCCATGTTTTGTTTTGTGCTCTAGGGCTAAATGTGAAATCCCAACCTGAATGGGGACACAAGGAAGGTATAGTCGTCACAAGAATAATAATGCACACACATGCACAGCCTCATGCGTACTACTACATGCACAACGTTCAATCACCCCCGGCAGCGCACGCACCCAGAGCATGTCATCACATCTCAAAAAACACGCCTGGAGGAATTATTACATCCCAGAGACGCTATATCATGTGTGCTTCAATTTGACTTATGGTTTGTCATCTTATGGCGGTGCTGGCAGCGCTGTTTGACGTTCTGTGAAAACAGACGATCCACAAACTTGCGGCGGCCCGTGGCGGCCCTCGGCACGTTGTGGGATGCTTGTAGAATCGGCTGCTAGTATACTTTTATGGTATGACAAGGCGTGAAGGCTTAGCAACGGATGAACTCCTCCCGTACAGTTGATCAAGGCCCCACCATGCGTTGCATTTCCATCAGAACCCCAATCCCAGTGGCACCGGCGCCAGGGGCGCATCTAGGCATGGGCATGGGGGGGGGCAGTGCCCCCCTAAATACCCAGTCGGCCCCCCCCAAACACGATGCCATGCAAAACAACCCAAGATATTTCAAATTAAAGTAAAATGATTTGAAACACTACTACTGTTACTACTACATTGAAAACAGAAAACTCTGAGTCAGACCTTTAGTTTTATGCATGCTGCGTGTCTGTTGCAACTTCAACAACAACTGATGTTATTATTGATGCTTTACTTGACTAATAAAAGTCCTGTAACCGAAAATGGTATGGGTGCGGCTTCATTGCCCGTGGCGCGAAGTGTCACGGGCGATGAAGCCACCCCCATACCATTTTCTCTTGCCCCTCCAACATGTTCTCTTGCCCCCCCCAAATGGAACATGTTACATCCTCCCCTGACCGGCGTACTCTGGCCCGGGGCCAATTAGTTGTGTGCCTCCCCTGATTCGCTCATCTGTATTCACTGCTGACATTTTCCTTGGTTGACAGTTACTGTAGCTCTACTATAGCACCCTCCCTCTCTCTCTCAATCTCAGAGCTATACTGATCAAATGAAGTTGAGGAGGGATGGACGGGGTGGTTGGGGTTCAGTGTGCGTATGTGTGTGTGCATGTCTTGCTGAGTGTGTGTGTGCAGGTGTGTGTAAAGCCCTATTGCTACATACTTGTGGGATTAGGGTACTATGTTGTGATTGGGAATAGTACTGATTAGGTTCCCAGTTTCAGGTCCTGGGTGTGTGGGAGGAGCCCTATACCTGCTTCAATCCACCTTTCACCAAGCCCACCCAATCACCAGAAGAAGGCTGTCGACCTGGAGCACTACTTAAGAACTGCGATCAGCTGTGTGTGTTGGCAGTGATTCCATGGTGGTCTGAGCTGGTGCACAAAGGTTAGGTGTCTTCATTCTCGTGATCTACACATCCTTTAGGACTTTAAATGCTGGACTTGGTAGAACTTCAGTCCCCCATATTGTGCACACCTTGTCGTGGGCACTGTGGTGGGTAGTCATTTTCAATGTCTAAACTTGTACACAACAACAGGACTCTAAATGTGTAATCCTCTGTTCAGCACGGTGGCACAGTGGTTAGTTAGAAGGTCCTGCGTTTGAATCCCGCTAGGGGCGCTGCTGTGGGTGCTGCTGGCGTGTCTGCTCCTCCACGTCATCAGTGCCCATACCCGAGGCGGGGTTGACAAAATGGCCTTTCTGTGTGTTTGCATGTTCTCCCCGTGTCCCCTAGGGTAGATACCCTCACAAAACATGCAGTAATCCTGGGCACTGAACTACCTCCCCCTGGCCAGCCTGGGCGCCTGATGGAGGGGACTGGAACTGGTTGGTATAACGTGTTCCTTCCACGCGCTACGTCCAACCAGGGAAACTTACCCCTGGCGGGTGAAAAGAAGGCAGCTTGGACTCCTCATGCATTGAAGGAAGCATGAGGCCAGTCCGCTGCCTCCCCAGGTTGGTGGAGGATGTGTAGAGCCCAGGATCACATTAGGAATTGGCACTGGGTGAAAAAATGAGTCACAAAATCGTGGGATAAAATATTTGGGGAAAAAAAATTGTACTAATATTCTTTGTTTGTAACCTTTAATATGAAGTATTGTGAATGAATAAACAATGCTCACTTCCAGTATTGCCACATGTCCTTTAGACTAGAGGTCATAACACCAAGCCACACCAAAGGGTCCAGGCATCAAAATGCCTGGACCACCACCATTGGGTCATTGCACAGGGTCATGGCGCATCTCAGGCCCGGATCCCCAGGGGCCTGGCCTGAAGGGCTGTCAGCTGATCGATGGAAGTTCACACAGCGCTAATAGTCACTCATGACAGATTCGCATTCAGAGCACTGTCTGAGCCCTCAGGGCACTACAAATGTATCTACACATCCTCTAGGTGTCGCACAGGGGCGGATGTAACAGGTCCAGGACTTTTATTAGTCAAGTAAAGCATCAATAATAAAACATCAGTTGTTGTTGAAGTTGCAACAGACAGCAGCATGCATAAAGCTAAATGTCTGACTCAGAGCCTTTTCTGTTTTCAATGATGAAATGCTGTTGGTTTAGTGGTGCCAAATTATAAGAACTTCAATTAGAAATATCTTGGGTTGTTTTGCATGGCATCGTGTTTGGGGGAGGGGGGGGCATACTGGGTATTTAGGGGGGCATTGCCCCCCATGCCCATGCCTAGATCGGCCCCTGGTGTCGCAGTGCTTGCACACATGCTATAGGAATATTTGATTGGTCTATTTGCCTGGTCTGTTTTGGTTAAGGTGTCTGTTGACACCTTAACCAAGTTGATAAAGCAAGTTATATGCATTTGCTGTGAAATCTGTGTTTGAAAGTGATTTTACACATTGTCAAGCATCACCGCTTTTCTTAATATAAGCAAGTGTGGATTTTAATTGTGGTGAAAACCAGTTTGGTAGTGAATGGTGAAAAGAGTTGGGACTGGAGTCAGGACACCCAGCTTGAAACCGGGGCGATCTGAGACAGGGGCGGGTGAAAATGGCATGGGGGCGGCTTCAGCGCCCGTGTCGCTGGCAATTTGGTCACACCCATACCATTTTTGGTTACAGGACTTTTATTAGGCAAGTAAAGCATCAATAATAACATCAGTTGTTGTTGAAGTTGCAACAGACACACAGCATGCATAAAGCTAAAGGTCTGACTCAGAGTTTTCTGTTTTCAATGATGAAATGCTGTTGGTTTAGTAATATGTAGTTACTTAGCAGTAGTAGTGTTTCAAATTATTTTAAATGTCTTGGGTTATTTTGCATGCATGCCTTTGTGTTTGGTGGCTGGCAAGGGGCAGGGGCAGATCTAGGCATGAGCATGGGGGGGCAATGCCCCCCTAAATGCCAAGTCTGCCCCACCAAACATAATGGCATGCAAAACAACCCAAGATATTTCAAATTAAAGTGCTTATAATTAAAATGATTTGAAACACTACTACTGCTACTAACTAACTGCAGCTATGTCACCACTAAACCAACAGCATTTCATCATTGAAAACAGAAAACTCTCTGAGTCAGACCTTTAGCTTTATGCATGCTGCGTGTCTGTTGCGACTTCACCAATAACTGATGCTTTACTTGACAACTATACAGTAAGTCATGTAACTGAAAATGGTATGGGTGCGACTTCATCGCCGATGAAGCCGCCCCGCCCTGCCATTTTCTGCTGCCCCCCCAATTGGGAAGAATTACATCCGCCTCTCATGCCCATGCCTCGATCCGCCCCTGCAGTGTTTGCATACTATACCACATACGTAGGCTACAGCTACGTGTGTGTGTGTGTGTGTGTGTGTGTGTGTGTGTGTGTGTGTGTGTGTGTGTGTGTGTGTGTGTGTGTGTGTGTGTGTGTGTGTGTGTGTTCCTGCACAGCAGCAGTCACTGTTCATTGCCTAAGCTTGTGGGTGTTTGTTTAGTAAAACTGCCGCACAAATTGCATTTCATTTAACCTTGTTAGCGAGTGTGACACTGGTGAAATGTGGAATGTGACAATGGTGTGAATTCTAATAAAGCCTACGCCTCTGTTCAGCGTCAACAAAGAAATACTGTGTGCAATAAAGGACGCAGAGCCATGAAGTGTGACTAATTGTGCACATGCAATTGGCCAGTAATGGACTTGGTTATGTTATTAAGCCTTCTGCCGTTGCCCTACCACACAAGTATATTAAAACGATATAGTGTACAGTAAGCATATTTAAAGGGTGATAAAGATTAATGCGCAGCACAGAGGAATGTCCGCCCTTAAGAGAGAATTTGCATGTTCGACCTGTAGTGTCCCCGACTCCCCAGAGCTGTTTGTGGCATTGTGACTGCTGAGTCATGCTTGCTTTCTGAAACAAAACAAACTGAAACTGTTGTAATTGTTGAACTGTGCCTGTGCATTTATATGCACTGAATAGCATAGCATTTTGGAGGATGGACTTTAATTCTATCAGACAGAGCATTTCAACAGAAAGATAAAGCTTCTCCAAAATATAGTCAGTGTGGCAATGGTTGACAATAATCACAGAGGTGAGAAAATATCACCAGTTACAAGAGCAGGGAGGAATGCTCATAAGAACTTTAATACACGACTACAATGAGACCAAACATAGCCTAAGATTTAAACTCTTGTGGAGAGATGATTTCGATTCTTACTATATCGCAGAGTCTAAGATTGCATTCAAACAAGAAATACCTACTACGATTACGGTGAAATGAATCCTGCTGCGTAGTTGTGAAGTTTCATTTGAATACTAATCCACAAGAAAGAACCGCATTCTACTCCTCCCAAAAAAGGTGGTTTCACTTCGCTGCAGTTGCATTAATCAAATGGAGTGAGTATACCATTGTGGGATGTAGAAGTTGTCTTTCACACAAAAGGAAGGAGCAGGCACCATTACGCACTATGCACAGACGCGCAAAGATGCCCAAATGTTTACAGGTAATCCTGACAGACACGCACGTGTACACACACACACACACACACACACACACACACACACACACACACACACACACACACACACACACACACACACACACACACACACACACACACACACACACACTGCAACCATATTCCTAAACTATTAGTAGGCCTATTATATTTCAAGGTGTAATTTATTAAATGAACATTGATAAAGAATCCCTGCTGCGTTTCCAGCTCTTGTGTGAGCCTTAGAGATTTACCCTTAGAGAAAGAGCTGCACAGCCAGTTATATCTGGCCACATGCTTTAATGGTTCTTATAGTCTTATGTTTCTCAGAGACCCCTATTCAAATGTTTGATGGCATTTTTTATTGTCCAGAATCCCACAGTCCAATATACAGTTATTTTGCAACACCAGTCTGCAATACAAAACACGACCACTTGGCGTCAGAAGATGGCACTGTTGTCTATTAGATTCATGGTCTGTTCTGGAGGGGAATTTCACTGCTTTTATTCTGAAAGGGTTTGGGGCAGGAACTTCATTGTATAAGGACAGTCTGCAGAGAAACAGCCACCATTCTCTGTCTGACACTATTGTGTGCTTGTTTTCTGCTTGTTTCAGAACCCGTTAAATAAAAATTAAAATATGTGGCACCAGAAAACAGTTATTCTGAGAGCGCTACATAAACAAGGAGATTCCGAGACGAGTGGATCAAAACACACCTTTTTATTTACCACAGCTCTCTGCATTGCAATTTCTTGGCGAATAGTGATGGGACAAGTGGAACTTCATGTTTGTCACCTTATATGCTGCATTTGTGAAAGGTAAGAGTTACTTTGAGGTGAAAACATGCATTCCACCCTTCCGGCAAGCAAAAAAATCAGGGGCGAATGTAAGAATAGGCATGGGGGAAATGCCCCACTAAATGCCCTGACTGCCCCACCAAACATGACGGCATGCAAAACAACCCACGATATTTCAAATGCTTACATTTAAAATGATTTGAAACACTACTACTGCTAACTAACTACAGTTGTGGCACCACTAAACCAACAGCATTTCATCATTGAAAACAGAAAACTCTCTGAGTCAGACCTTTAGCTTTATGCATGCTGCGTGTCTGTTGCAACTTCAAAACAACTGATGTTATTATTGATGCTTAATTGCCTAGTAAAAGTCCTGTAACAGAAAATGGTATGGGCACGGCTTCATCGCCTGTGGCGCGAAGCGACACGGGCTTTGACCCGCCCCTATACCATTTTCTCCTGCCCCCCATCCGCCCCTGATGGCTGTCACCTTATACTGTACTGTATGCTGCATTTGTGAAAGGTAAGAGTTACTTTGAGGTAAAAACATTCACTCCACCCTTCCGGCAAGCACAAAAATGTATGCGCACAGCTTTATTTTGCTTTGATGTACTGTACTGCCAAAGGCAAGTTTCTCTTTCATGAAAATGTAATGGATAGTATTTTTTTTCTTTATCTTAAGCAGTTAATGAGACAGACAGTAAGCAAACAGAGAGGGAGACGGCGAGACGTGCAGCAGTATTAATATATTATTTTTATCCAACAGTACAGAACAAATTGCCTGTAAAGTGTAAAGTGACTTATGTGATATGCAACCCACATATCACAGACTATTCATTGATGAATTACCCCCAACACGCCTAGAGGAACCAGACATTCATTAAGTTTTCTGTCTAAACCCAGGGTTTTAATTAACGGCTTTAACCTCTCTAAATACACATTAGAGTCACACACATACACGCCCTCAATCATCACACGTGGATGAAGACTTGCGAGGAACACACTGGGTTATAGTTTGTTGTTGTTTTGCATTTGTCTTGATCATGCCTGTTGTACCTTGAATATATGTGTATTTGTCGTGCTGCCCATGTCTATGGGGTTATTTTAGTATTTTAGCTTTTTTTTTCTTGTGTACAGCACTTTGTTGCATCTCTGTTGTCTTAAAGGGATAGTTCAGGATTTTTTATTTAAGCTGTATGAAATACTTGCCATTAATAAAGTGGTGGCAACTGTATTCATTGATTGCCAGAGTCCCATGGTGGGAGTTCTGCTCTGGTTTTGGTGAAATATGAAGTAGTTCCAGAACTTAGGTTCCAAAAATCTGAACTATCCCTTTTAACATGCTTTATACATCAAGTGGATTTGATTGGATTGGACATGCCATTTTTTAAACCAAAGCTGAAAGTAGAGCAGAACTACACGCTCAACAACTAGAGCGCACAACTGAGTTTACAGTAAATGCGGCATAATTCAAACGGCAACCTTAAACCTAACCTCTAAATCGGTGGTTTTCAAAGTGGGCTCCAGGGACGCCCAGTGAGGGGGGGGGGCTTGTGCATCTGCTATTTTCAGAAGTAACTCTTAAGAGCGTAAACATGAAACGCTCTCAAAGAGTTACATCTGGTTAACCAACTTTGCATCATTTAGGGCAGGGGTCTCAAACTCAATTTGCCTTGGGGCCACTAGAAGCAGAGCCTGGTTGAGGCCGGGCCGCAGCCACAGCGCGTCACATGGACAAACGTTTTTTTGCCATTTCAAGCCTATTTTTTCGCCATTTTCGCCTTCATTTCACTTAAATTTAAGTAGATTCAGACTCACCAATGTGGGATAAAGAGTGTGTGCATAGGTGGTGTTGTGTCGCACAAAAAACAAAAATAACATTTCTATAATAATATTTCTATTCCTTTCTATTTCTATTCCTTCCTTCCTTTGATATACCACTGTGCTATCTGTTTCATTCAGTAGCACATAATAGGATTATGATAATAACTATAACTGAACAATATTAAATGAACTACCGTATTGTCCCGAATATAAGACGACTCGTTTATAAGGCGACCCTCATTTTCCAAGGCCCATTTACAGAAACAAGAACATTAATGTCAAATAGTATAACCCCTGAATATAAGACGACTCCATTTTTTGGAATATTTCCATTGGGAAAAAACATAGTCTTATATTCAGGCCAATAGGGTATTTACTGGACAATAGAACCTACAAACAATACAAAATAACCGGACCAGCCAACCGATCAACAAAGTGGCTCTGATTTGATTGTGATGGCATGAATTACAACCAATAAGGAAGCAGTAACAAAATCTTTACTTTAGCTATCAATTTATATTCCTAACAAAGCCAACTACAGCAATTTTGAACTTATACAGCCACTACAAAGCAGGGCCATAAAATAAATAAAATCAAAAATATAGTTTGTCAGTGTCACTCAAAAACTAGTCTTGCAAACATGACACTAGAGTAGACCATCAGAATCGCCACTTAGGCCCAACTAGCAGCATTGGTTTCCCAATAGTTGTCATGTTTTACACATGCCTAAATAGGCTTTTATTTATTTGCGCTAGCCTCTTTGAAAACTATATCCCAGCACGACGTCTCATCTTTGCTGGCAATGCTGTCTGCAGTGGTCGCGCAATGGGGCTTTGAAAATAATTCAGCACTTTCGGTTTCTGACCCCACAATGTCGCAACTTTTCTACTAGATGGCTATGATTCTATCCAGCGCAGATGTAAGCCTGCCCTGGAGCAACGACAACACCGTTCACTACGGGCAAGGGGGACACAACAGCTCGTTTTAGGCTACTCACCTTAGCTCAGCGTGCTGCTTTATAAGCCATGCATCCGCCCGTATCGGGAATTAGAAAACTGCTACGCTGTCATTATTTACCAAACCGAACGCAAGTCCTTGGTAAAAAGGCAAAGTTTTCTTTTCCCTACGTGTGTTTGTAAACACAGAGCGGTGGATAGAGAGACGCCATGACAGGATCTCGCCCGTACTGCAGCCAATGGCGTCATTGCATTTCCTCAGATTGACAGTTCAGCGACAGAATGAACTAAACTGCACGGGGGAGGGGCGTGTTTCAGGGTGCAGATCCGGTTCCTCTTTGCTATTCTGTGCAAATAGCAAAGCCAGTAGGCGGGCTTTAAACAGGATCTCAGTAATGAGCAGTCAATAGTAACAGACTGTTCTCCCGCAAATGCTTTGGGCTGCCTGGTCGGAATTTGACGGGGGAACTCGCGGCCGTCGCGGGCCGCATTAATATTAAACGTTCATATTAAGGTGGGGGCCACAAAATATCATCTCGGGGGCCGGAAATGGCCCGCGGGCCGGCAGTTTGAGACCACTGCATCATTTAGGGGATCCTCTCAGGTTAGGACCACCTGCTGAAAACCCCTGATTTATTTTTTATTTAACACAAATCTTCTCTTCTGGGGCTCCCTGGCGCAAGATATTTTTAGATGAGGGTCCGTGCATGCCAAGCATATCAATGTGTGGTGCCTCAGCACGAACATGTTTGAGAACTACTGCTCCAGATGTTGAATCCTAAAACTAAACTCAAGCTGATTCTGATCCTGAACACCTGCCTAACTAAAGCATGTTTAATCATAGAAACCAACCAATTTATAAGGTTTAATCATAATTTCTATTCATGAAATGTATTCTGTAGTCGGTCCTTGTGGACACACACGTGCGCACACACACACACACACACACACACACACACACACACATGCGTGTGAGTGCATGTGCAAATTCTGACTGATTGTGTGCAAGCATGCACAACATATGCAGACAGACGCCGATGCCTTCTCTAACTCACACATACGCACACACGAGTCATGACACACGCACACCAAGGGCGGATTAACATTTCCCAATTGGGGGGGCAAGAGAAAATGGTATGGGACGGCTTCATCGCCCATGTCGCTTCACGCCACAGGTGATGCACCCATACCATTTTTGGTTACAGGACTTTTATTAGGGAATTAAGCATCAATGTTAACATCAGTTGTTGTTGTTGAAGTTGCAACAGACACGCAGCATGCATAAAGCTAAAGGTCTGACTCAAAGAGTTTTCTGTTTTAAATGATAAAATGCTGTTGGTTTAGTGGTGACACAACTGTAGTTAGTTAGTACTGTAGCAGTAGTAGGCCTATTGTTTCAAATCATTTTGAATATAGGCACTCTAATTCGAAATATCTTGGGTTGTTTTGTATGCATGCCATCGTGTTTGGTGGGGCAGACTGGGCATTTAGGGGGGGCATTGCCCCCTCCATGCCCATGCCTAGATCCGCCCCTGACCCCCACACACACAAACATACACCCACACCATCGCTGAGAATGCTCTGCCCCATTTGCTCTGGCCCGCTTGTCCACTGAAGCAGCACATCAATGTGTGTGCTTTGTCAGATGGGCTAATTAGCATCACACTGCCTCAGAGAGAGACATTCAGAGCTCACTGTGTACACACACTGGCTAATTATAGTTCCTAATGGCAGTACAAATGAGGTAGCGCACAGGTCAGGGCTTTTTGTACCGCAGAAATCATGCACACTGAAATCACATGTTTGATATGCCAGCAGTGAGACGTGACATGTATAGTTGGAGTTTTATTGGGCAGAAACCTCTTATCTCCACATTTGAACTTTATGTAAAGGGATAACACCCGACACACTGGTTCAAAGGGTGTTATCCTTATCCCGATTATTACATGGTGTACAATGTACATCAGTGGTTTTCAACCAGTGGTCCGGGGACCACCAGTCGTCCTTGAGAGGGTTCCAGGTGGTCCACAGCAAAAATGAGTTGGTTAACCATGCAGGTGTAACTCTATGAGAGCATTTCATGTTTACACTCTCAAGAGTTATATCACCTGAACGGCAACGGCATGTAAACAACCAAATACGTATAGCAAACCAAATGGACCCGCTAACGGCGTGCTGGAACTAAATATGGAAGCGCGCCGTGGATTGATATGAGCACAGCTGTTTGCACTTTGGGGACCTTGATTATCCAGAGGTCCGTACATAGAAGAAAATCGTGTCATTCTTTGCATTACATCATGTATCTCAACTTAATTTTAGCAACGATAACTATAGCTCTCTTGTGGCCTGATGACCAGTCATAGCTAAAAGGTTGCGTTAGGACTGCTTTCAAGAAAAAAACAAACCACACCTTAATAAACGTTTCATCCCAATGCAGCCAAAGCCCAATGTGGTTTGGGCTTTGGTTACCCTAACGAGAATAATCACACACACACACACACGCACACACACACACACACACACACACACACACACACACACACACACACACACACACACACACACACACACACACACACACACACACACACACACACACACACGCACACACTCTGAGCCCACAGAACTGCCGTGAACAGGTTGTTGTTGTCATGCTGTCATGTTGTTGTTTTCATGGTGCATTGTGGCTTGACGGTTCCAGCGAACTGACGAGAAATGACAGAGTTACCGCGTTACAGCTTTTCATACTCAGAAATACAGATTCAGGCACAGACAGACCCGAGGACAGATACACATGCATATATATATACTTAAGTGGTTATACTGCTCAAAAAGAAATATCAGCCCTTTGTTGTTGATTGGGAAGTATTTAAGTGAGTTCCGGCCTGAACATGACGTGATTTAGTAATACAAACTGTGAGACTGAGGTGGAATGCCTGGTGATGCAGGGTTAGATAAAAGTAAAAGTACTGGAAATTGGACAATAATGTACACTACAAATGTCTCAAAGTTGTATACTTTAGTACTGTTGCCTACTTAAGTAAATGCACTTAGTTACTTTCCAGCACTAGAAGAGGCCCAGACAGACAGAGCAGCATGCGAGTGCAGGGAGATTCAGCAGTGTGTGTTGACCCCATGATCACTAATCACATCCCCTGTAGACCAGGCATGGCTGGATATTTGATGATACAAGCATACATGGAAGGAGAAGAATTGTGGGCTATTTTCTATGAAGGAAACACCTGTTGAGGGACCCAAGGTGCCTTAAGTGCATTGGTTTAGTTGAAACAATCACATACCTGTATATGATGACAGTTATTGGGTGTTGACTAATAGTGCTCTGACTTGCCTCAAAATGAAAAAGTAAAAGTAATTAAATTGCTAGCTTAATTTATTTATCTTTTCATTTTCCCAAAATATATCGACCTGTAATTATCAATCTCAAATTAGTTTGCGTCTTATGTTGCTGGCTATTAATGCTGCATTAAGTGCATTAATGCTCCACCATCCAAAAACCAGTTCATGAATGCAGTTATTTGGGGATTTTCGGCAGCAGTCATGCATCGTAAAGCAGGCATGCGCACACATGCACACACGCACACACACACACACACACACACATACACATCACGCATTGCACAAGCACATCCTCAAAAGATCACAGTCAGTGGAAATAAGCTCTCAAGCTTTTTCTCTTCTTATCCTATTGACACAAATGTTTGGTCACACATTTGCATTTTTGTCATTAAAAACATCAATCAATCAAGCACACAAACTCTCATGAGCGTGAACACGTTAATGTGCACGCACGCGCGTGCACACACACAAGCACACGCTCTCACACACACGCACACAAACCATCCTACAGTTCCTCCCTCCATCCTTCGGCTTAATCTGTTTTTCTACTTTTCTATGGTTTGATCACTGTATACTCTCTCTCTCTCTCTCTCTCTTCTCATATATCATTCATTAGAGATGGCATATTTTCTATAAATTGGAACCATTTTAACATGCAAATGCCATGTTTCCCACCCTCCCCAACCCTTCCCCTTATTTGAATTGCTAACTGAATGCCAGAGTAGAGTAGATAACGGTTCCTGACAGAAACCTTGTATGTTGATGTTATTTTGTTCCCTTCTTACTTTAATACGTACAGTACCTGTTATTGTTTTGTTTTCTTAAAGTCTGGATGTGGGTTTTGATAAATATGGACATACAGTATTTATTTTTTATGAAAAGTAGCCTATAACAGTTTTGGACATAGACGATTTCCAGTGACAGTGACAATGTGTCATCAACACACAGTACAGTGGATTTAATTCTCATTTCAAAGTCACTAAGCTGCTGCTCCAAACACTAAACACGAAGAAGAGGGAGGGTTATGTCTGTCTGTCTGTCTGTCTGTCTGTCTGTCTGTCTGTCTGTCTGTCTGTCTGTCTGTCTGTCTGTCTGTCTGTCTGTCTGTCTGTCTGTCTGTCTGTCTGTCTGTCTGTCTGTCTGTCTGTCTGTCTCGGGCTTATTCTCTATAAGGCTCCGAAGGCTGTATAGTCTACCCAAATCCCAATCTAGCCTCCCCTGATTCAAGAGAATTGAATGTTTTTTTGTTCAAGTTTCGCCATTAATGAGTTATTGCTTACTTGCTTTCCAATCGCCCCACCTCCCCACCCCACCAAAGGCTAGTGCGGATGGGGCTGGGGAGGGAATTCATAAATTAGCCTACCCAATCTGTAATTCCAGCAAATGCCACTATCTGTCCGTCTGTCCGTCCGTCCGTCCGTCCGTCCGTCCGTCCGTCCGTCCGTCCGTCCGTCCGTCCGTCCGTCCGTCCGTCCGTCCGTCCGTCCGTCCGTCCGTCCGTCCGTCCGTCGTCTGTTTGTCTTTCTGTATTTCTCTCTTCCTCGCTCACAACCTGTTCTTTTACATGGTCTGTCAATCTCTAATTTATTGTACAACTGTATCCTAGAAACAGTTCAGCACCACAGACAGCTCCATGTGCTTTTCTATAGAAACACTTCAGCACCACAGACAGCTCCCTGTGCTGTTCTATGTTCTATAACATTTCAGCAGCACAGATAGCTCCCTGTGCTGTTCTATGTTATATAGAAACACTTCAGCACCACAGACAGCTCCCTGTGCTGTTCTATGTTCTATAGAAACATTTCAGCACCACAGATAGCTCCCTGTGCTGTTCTATGTTATATACCGGTAGAAACACTTCAGCACCACAGACACCTCCCAGTACAGTACAGTACAGTACAGTACAGTACAGTACAGTACAGTACAGTACAGTACAGTACAGTACAGTACAGTACAGTACAGTACATACACGGTAGTGCCACTGAACCTTTCCCAAATGGACATTATTTCATGGCGTCTTTCAGAGCAGAGCAGAAAAAGAAAGACAGGAGGGAAGATGCAAAGAGTCCACGAGTCGAGGGAAGCCATCGTTCACTGGTGGCAGCAGTGGCATTCCTTTTTTTTTTAGCACAACGCAATTTCCATATATCACGTTGCAGAGCCCACTGGCAAGCAACACTTCCAAAATGATTGATTGTGCGACAAATGCAGCATTCAGACAGGATGGATTGTGACTGCAGTCTGCAGGGCTTCCCCCCCAGCTCTGTACTGTATACTGTACCACTCTCTCCCCAAGCACTGCTACAGTACTGTACCTACCTTTTGTTTCTGTTGCAGTCCACAGGCCTTGAAGAATACTATTCCCTCATTCATTCATTCCTGGGTGGCAGTGGCTCAGGGGTAGAGTCACTGGATGGTAACCGCAAAGTTGCCGGTTAGAACCCAGGTGGGCGCTACCCCAGAGTTAGTATTGATGTTTCCCTGAGCAGGGCCGGATCTAGGCATGGGCTTGGGGGGGCAATGCCCCCCTAAATGCCATGGCTGCCCCACCAAACATGATGGCATGCAAAACACCCCAAATTTAAAAGATATTTCAAATTACAAGTGATTATAATTAAAATGATTTGAAACACTACTACTTTTACTAACTAACTACACTTGTGGCACCACAAAACCAACAGCATTCCATCATTCAAAACAGAAAACTCTGAGTCAGACCTTTAGCTTTATGCATGCACGCAGCATGCACGCAACAAGAACTGATGATATTATCGATGTTTACTTGCCTAATGAAAGTCCTGTAACCAAAAATGGTATTGATGCACCCGTGCTGCTTCACCCCACGGGTAATAAAGGTGCCCCCATACCATTTTCACCTGTCCTTAACCCTACTACCTGTAGATATGGCATGATATGATATTTCATTGTGCTATTGACATTTGTGACTTTCAATAATGCATCAGGATTCGGAATAGTACTCCACAGAAGCACTGCACCATTGTCACATGATGTGGTTGTCCACAGCTGCTAATTGTTTAATCAGTATACTGTATGCAATGTCAGGGGTTGACATTAAGATCTCTGAGGCAAGTCAGGTTCTACTTGCCCTCAGGTCATGGTCACTTGCCCCCCCAAAAAATATATTCTAAATTTTGCATTTAAGTTTACTTCCTACTTGGGTGCTTTAAACCAGGGGTTTTCAACAGGCGGTCCACCAGCGGTCCCTGAGAGGGTTCCAGGTGGTCCCCAGCTAAGTTGGTTAACCAGATGTAACTCTTGAGAACGTAATTTTTACGCTCTCAAGAGTTAAAATTCATCATCTAAATTAGCCCATAGTGGTCACAGACCCAGTGATCCCTGACCCCAGCAAAATGATAGTTTGGAACCAAATGAACCTGGGAGAGAGATAGGTAGAGATAGCTAGAAAGCAGGGAAAGACACAGAGGCAGAGTGCAATGACTGCCTTCAAGACAAATTTATCTTGTGTTGTGTTATAGTGCACTAAGTTGCACACTTGCCCGATCGGGCAACCAGGTAGCAGTCTTCACTTGCCACCATTTTTTTTACTTGCCCCGGGCAAGCGGGCAAGTGTTAGTGTCAAGCCCTGAATGTGATTGGTTGTTTAGACCCTTGTTGTGTGTGTGCATATACGTTGTATATTGTATGTCAACCATATTCAAAGTATGCCTGAAAAAGGCCCAAGGCCGAAACGTTGCTGATGCTTTAAAATGCTGGTGAAGCAGTAAGTGTTCGGGTATGTGGATCTCCTCCCTTCTAAAAAGTCTACTGCTCTGCCTAAACCAACACACCTGCGCAAAATTGAAATTTGCAGAAGTCATCTCTCTCCAAGACACTTGTGACTTAACCCCAAATTTCTCCTGATGTGCTGATTGTGCCTTGCATGGTTTCTGCTGTCATCAGTGTATAATGTGTGTGGGTGAATGCGATGGACAATCTATGTTAAGAGCATTGGATAAAGACACCAAATGCATCATTGTTTCATGCATCCATCCACCCATCCATCTATCTTGACCTAGCCTTGGAAAGTTGCAACCATGTTGGAGGTAAAAAAAAATATGTATATAGTTGGAATGAAATGCTTACTGTATATTAATAGACATAGATCTTCTGACGAAGCAATTGGAAATAGAATTAGAAATAGGCTCTCCAGTCATGCTGAAATATGAGCATGACAACACACCTAGCGATTCATCTGAGATTTAAGAACATATTCATCTCATTCGAAATATTGTGCATCAGAGACCCAGAGACAACAGCAAAATTGGCTTAGGAATGGAAGAAAAACAAATTACATTGTGTTAGTGATAGCTGAAAAGGATGATGCAGGTCTACAGTACACTCCTCTATTTTAATACGATGTAGATTACTGAGGCGCTAGAGTCTAGACTACACTGTCCAATTTGATGTGATTACCTTGTGTTTGTTTACCTTGCTTGCTGTAAGTTGCTCTGGACAAAGAGCCATCTGCTAAATTGCAAATGCATTCATTATCATAATCCATCCACTTAACCTCTTGGCATTTAACAGCAGACGGGACCCACTGTTAAATGAAAATCAATTTGGTGGTAACTGATGATATGAGACATTTTAGAACGGCTGGTGTTAGTCTACACTACAGTGAATGGACAGGGAGTGGAAGAACAGTTAGTTAGGTACTGCAGGAGAGAGTGAGGCCTAGCCAAAACCCTAGACAGAGCAAGAGGAGAAAGGAGAGGTGTTTTTTATTACAGTATATCTAATATAGAATCCAGGCCCGGATATAACATTTCCAATTCGGGGCCAGGTGATTGGGGGGAATTGGAGGGCAGGCGAAAATGGAATGGAGCCGCCCCCATACCATTTTCATTTCAATTCTTTAGTCCTGTGACCCACAAGATTTAAATCTTGTACAGGACTTATATTTAGGCAAGTAAGCAAAAAATAATAACATCAGTTGTTGTTGAAGTTGCAACAGACACGCAGCATGCATAAAGCTAGCAGTAGTAGTGGAGTAGTGTAGTAGTGTTTTAAATATACTGTAAGCAATTTCATTGGAAAAATTGTGGGTTTTTTTTTTGCATGCCATCATGTTTTTTGGGGCGGTCAGGGCATTTAGGGGGGCATTGCCCCCCATGTCCATGCCTAGATTTGGCCCTGATAGAATCTCTGCAAATAAAGCTAAAGGAGTCAAATTATTGTAAACTTGTACTTAAGTACTCAAGTAATAATAATAACAGCAGTAGCTGGCATTGCATGCAATTGCATGAACACCAAGGATGCTTTGCAAAACGAACAAACAGAGAACGAACAAACAACTCTATTCTCTCAGCCTGAGAGAATAAGTGCATTTTCAAGGCAGCCTTACAAGTGTTGGAGCATAGCAAATCTCTATTGGAAGAGACTTCCACAGGGCGGGGGCTGCTGGCACACTAAGCGGCTCTGTCCCCCAAGGTTCGGTGAATGCCTTGGCCAGGGACAGAGGAGGAGGTCCAAGTTTGTGGACCGTAGGTTGTGTGTCACAGGAGGTTCATGGATTAAGGTCTGGGAGGTACTTTGCATCCAAGCCAGGGTGTTTTGACTCAGGGGCGGATCTAGGCATGGGCATGGGGGGGCAATGCCCCTCTAAATACCCAGTCTGCCCCCCCAAACACGATGCCATGCAAAACAACCCAAGATATTTCAAATTAAAGTGCTTTAAAATGATTTGAAACACTACTACTGCTACTAACTAACTACAGCTGTGTCACCACTTAAACCAACAGCATTTCATCATTGAAAACAGAAAACTCTCTAGTTTTCTCTTTAGCTTTATTCATGCTGCGTGTCTGTTGCAACTTCAACAACAGCTGATGTTATTATATTGATGCTTTACTTGCCTAATAAAAGTCCTGTAACCGAAAATGGTATGGGTGCGACTTCATGAAGCCGCCCGCATACAATTTTCTTTTGCTCCTCCAACATGTTCTCTTGCCCCCCCCCAAATGGGACATGTTACATCTGCCCCTGTTTTGACTTGTAGGTGAGAAGGAGGAGTACTTTATATTTGATCTCGAACTTGACAGGATGCCAGTGCAGTTGTTTCACGGTGGGGGTGATGTGCTGCCAAGGCTGCTTGGTGTGGGTGAGGACTCTGGCAGCTGAGTTTTGGACATCTACTGTACTGCAGTCTGTCCTGGTACTTGCTTGGGATCTCAAACAGGTTACTTACTATGAACTGCACTCTGTCTGCACTTGGAGCCTGAAGAGGTTCCGAAGACTGAGACATTGCTTAAATTCAGATCGAGGTGCTGAGTGTGTGGTTCAAGGATG
>CM076970.1:41985659-42195659 GCA_039105355.1 Benthosema pterotum
AATGCACAGCAATAGTATAGCCTGAAGCACCGTATAGTGGATACGGTTTCACTAATAAATATAGGGTTGTCCCCAACGGATTGGATTATCGGAGCCGATCAGATGATTTTATGTTCAGAATGGGACCAGGAGGACAAAAAATATGACGGGACATCAATCTTATATCGCGAGTATCAAAATCATATCCATATCCATAAATATGGATAGTGTATATGATTTGGGATATGGTACTATTTTGATGTGACACGCACGCACGCACACACACAGACGTGTGCGTGTGTGTGTGTGTGTGTGTGTGTGTCACATCATAATAGTATAGTATATACAGGAAGACCCTGTAATATGTACCCTTCTGCTGCTATCTCTCCTGCACATGTAACTACCTCTACCTCACTTATATTAGGTTGTCACAGTCATAGTTGTCATAGCTTAGCTATTAGTGTAGTAGTGCTTAGTTGTAGTATGTTGTAGTATGTTTAGCTGTATAGTTTAGTTGTAGTATTCTATAGTTGTACTAGTATATACAGTATATTTACTGTATATGCCCTGTCTACTTCCTGTCTAGACAGTCTAGCTGTCTGTTTAGCTTTCATTACTACCACTTTATTATACTATTGGTTCTAGCTTAGCACCTTCACCTCATGTTAGGTTGTTACAGTTAGCACTTTATTGCACTCGTCTGCTGCACTATTGTTTGTCTCGCCTATTGTTGGTCTTTGTCTATTGCCTTATGGCACTGTGGAACAATGGAAACGTTATTTCATCCCTGTATATGTCCTGACATACACTGGAATGAAAAATAAAGAACCTGGAACCTTTCCATGTTTTTGTGCATGTTTTGCTCTTTGTTTTGCATGTGAACTTTGTTTAAACCCTTGGATTACAGTATAATATCCTGACCTTGGATCACATTTTATGGAGACAAGCATCAATCTAAACAATGCATGCAAAGTTTTAAATACAAGAATAGGTTGCTCAAAATGCAAACCTACCAATATGTTTGTGTTTAATAAAATGTTTTTCCCAATCTTCAAACGGTCCTTATCCTATAGAGCCCTGGTATAACCTCAGTAGAAAACATTATATATTATTGTTAGCTCATTTTGCTTGACTGTCAGCTGGAATATTATAGCTCCATGTGTGGTCTCCAGACTCCAGAATGCACTCTCTGTGCGATGCTGTTAAAAACAATACACCTGCTGCGAATTTTAATATCACAGGGGATGGAAATATACTGTATGCTGTAAAACAACACGCCGTCTAGTCTCTGCTATTAGTCTCTACTGTTGAACACTGGAGCCTGATTCATACATAGCTATGCTGTCTAAGGCAGTGGTTTTCAACCTCCCAGAGAGGTTGTGGGAAGCAGTTATAATGTAAGATTTTTTTTGTGTTTTGAGTAGACTTGGGGCTCCATTTTTGTTACATGCTAAACCCCTTATCCCAAATCCCTTATTTCGTTTTTACTATGTTGAAAAACCTTTTGTAATATTTCAACGTGTCAATCTATTAACACATTGTCAGCTTGTAGACTGGCTATTTGAACTACTGAAAATGTTTTTTTTAAATAGTTTAATAAGGCAAAGAAGTTAAGGGATAAGGGGTTTAGCGGTAACGAAAATGGAGACCTTGGTTGGCAAATGTGCTACTCCTACATACTGTGGCTTCTCATATGGTTATGGTTTAAGGGTAGGGTTTGTAATGTTTATTGGGACTGTCTATCTACTGTAGATTTGAATGTACAGAATTAAATGCAAGCTACAGCTTACAGTATTCATAAAACGTGTATATGATCTAAATTAAAGCAATCATTTAAATTCACAAACTACGCCTACATATTTATAACTATAGTTTGATTATTAGGATACAAATGGAACCAAATACGGTACACCTGCATTGTCCATTTGGTTCAATATTCCATTTGTATCCTCACAGAAGTTAAATAAACACAGTGTAGAGTCCGTCCCCAGAGATACAAACACGTGTCTTCAAATGGTGGCCTAATGCATATCAAAAAGGGGGTACATGGAGAAGGACAGATGCAGTCCATATTAATCCCCCCATTTTGCCCAAACCTATTGGTCCCTGTTGGCAACCAAAGCAGCACAAACTGCTGCCACCTTGGCAGAGAACTGCAGCTCTACAGCAGGGGCGGATCTAGGCATGGGCATGGGGGGGCAATGCCCCCCTAAATGCCCAGTCTGTCCCACCAAACACGATGGCATGCAAAACAACCCAAGATATTTCAAATTAAAGTGCTTACATTTAAAATGATTTGAAACAGTACTACTGCTACTAACTAACTACAGCTGTGGCACCACTAAACCAACAGCATTTCATCATTGAAAACAGAAAACTCTCTGAGTCAGACCTTTAGCTTTATGCATGCTGCATGTCTGTTGCAACTTTAACAACAACTGATGTTATTATTGATGCTTTACTTGCCTAATAAAAGTCCTGCAAAAATTGTATGGGGGCGGCTTCATCGCCCGTGTCGCTTCGCGCCACGGGCGATGAAGCCGCCCCCATACCATTTTCTCCTGCCCACCCCCAATTGGGAAATGTTACATCCGCCCCTGCTCTACAGTCTACTGAGCAGTCATTATTGTGTTTTCATTTGCAGCAAACAAACAAATATGAGGGGCCATTCTGCCAAGCCAAACCGATGTGAAGAAACCCATGAGAAAATGTGGTGGATATAACCACATTGTTTTTTTTTAACAATAGATGTCCATTTGTTTGCCAAGCTATCTTGTGACACTGCCACATAAATGTGCAAAATAATGTATTTCCTGTCCTTGTATAGTATGGGAATTTAAATAAAATGAAACATGCTGGGGGATAACATGCTAGGGAATAATGGACCCTTGCGGGTCCATTTGGTTTCATTTTCACACTCTCAAGAGTTAAAATATTCATCATATGAATTAGCACCACTTACTTAATTAAGAAGTTTACTCTGTTTTGTTGTCAACATACAGCCTGGAATTGTGGACAAAATCAAAGGGATTCTTTAATTTCAGGTCTTTGGTGTGGAAATGTAATCAAATGGTGGTCCGTGGCTCAAATGCTGAATAAATGGTGGTCCCTGGGACCAAAAAGGTTGAAAACCCCTGTTCTAAATTACAAAGTTTGACCATAGGGGGAGCTGTGGGAGCAATAGTTCCATATAGTTCCAGTTTCAGGAAGTGAACCAGGAGGAAGCTATAATAGTGGAGCGGGTTAGCAAAACCATTGTTCACTTTTTGAGAAAAGCGTGAAAATTGGTACACGCATAGCCAAAGTCATTTAAAAAATATTTGGATGTGGAGGCATCTTGAATTCCAAGATGGCGGCCCCAAAATCCAAGATGTCTGCCCAGAAATGTGGTTTTTCCTTCATAACTTGAAATGCATTGATTTTACGCATATAAATGTATTGAACGTTAATACGAAGTTGGCCATTACGGACGATTTGGTACCAAGTACGTGTCTGTATCTCCTACGGTTCTTGAGATACAGCATATAGGTACTTTCACAGATTGAGGAGAGCAAGACATTTGTAACATTGATTCTTAAGTCAATCAAATGGTCATACAGACATGAAAATTGGTACACACACTCTGCAAACCCCACTATTTCTAAAAGTACTGCATGCCCTGCAAAATTCCAAGATGGCAGCCCCCAAAATCCAAGATGTCTGTCCAAAAATGTGGTTTTTCCTTCATAACTCGAAATACGAAGATCTTAAGCCCCATAGATGTATTGAACGTTAATATAAAGTTGGGCATTACGGACATTTCGATACCAAGTACATGTCTCTATGTACTACGGTTCTTGAGTTACAACATATCCGTATTCATGAGGCACCAAAAGTGTAACATTTTGGCACATTTCACTATTTAACTCAAAGATCCCTTCATCACTTTCAGGAATCATTTTCAGGAAATGGACCTACATGTATCTGCTATCATAAACCACTTTAAGTTTCCCAATTGATGAAACGGGTAGGGAGTTATTAAACCGATCGTAAAGGGCTGTTTCAGTGCTACATTTGCTGCGTATAGTTAGCGAACATAAGCCACCCAGAAATGTCTGTCTGTGCATCTGCCCTTCACAATAAGGGTATATGTGAAGCGGACACAAGTGTAGCATGTGTCTAGTATAATGGTATAATATGCTAATAGGCGTAATAGTGTGATATATGCAATAGTGTAATAGGGTTAATAGTGTAATATATGCAATAGAGGTGTACTGTAATATGGTAATACATGTAATAGTGTCATAGTGTAACATGTGTAATAGGGTAATGTGTGTAATAGTGTCATAGAGTAAGATGTGTAATAGGGTAATATTGTAATAGTGTCATAGTGTAACATGTGTAATAGGGTAACATGTGTAATAGTGTCATAATGTAACATGTGTAATAGTTTCATGGTGTAACATGTGTAATAGGGTAATATGTGTACTAGTGTCATAGTGTAATATTTGTAATAGTGTCATAGGGTAACATGTGTAATAGTGTCATAGTGTAACATGTGTAATAGTGTCATAGTGTAACATGTGTAGTAATAGTGTCATAGTGCAACATGTGTAATAGTGTAATAGGGTGTAATAGGATAATGTGTAATAGTGTCATAGTGTAACATGTGTAATAGTGTAATAGGGGAACATGTGAAATAGTGTAACATGTGTAATAGTTTCATAGTGTAACATGTGTAATAGTGTCATAGGGTAATATGTGTACTAGTGTCATAGGGTAATATGTATAATAGTGTCATAGTGTAACAGTGTCATAGTGTAACATGTGTAATAGTGTCACAGTGTAACATGTGTAATAGGGTAATGGGTTAATATGTGTAATAGTATAATATATGTGCAATAGTGTAATAGGGCAATTACACTATACAGCTATTTTGTATACCACACTATTACACATATTAACCCATTACCCTATTACACATGTTACACTATGACACTATTACACATATTGCCCTATTACACATGTTGCACTATGACACTATTACACATATTACCCTATTACGCTCTTACACATGTTAAACTATGGTACTATTACATATATTACTCTATTACACTATTACACATGTTACATTAAGACACTATTACACATATTATCCTATTACACTATTACACATGTTACACCATGACACTATTACACATAGTGCCCTATTACACTATTACACGTGTTACACTATGAGACTATTACACATATTACCCTATGACACTATTACACATATTATCCTATTACACTATTACACATATTACACTGTGACACTATTACACATATTATCCTATTACACTATTACACATGTTACACTATGACACTATTACATATATTACCCTATTACACTATTACACATGTTACACTATGACACTATTACCCTATTACACTATTACACATGTTACACTATGACAATATTACACATATTGCCCTATTACACTATTACACATATTACCCTAATGCACTATTACACATGTTACACTATGACACTATTACATATATTACCCTATTGCAGTATACCGCTATTGCATATATTACACTATTAGCCCTATTACACTATTGCATATATTACACTATTACGCCTATTAGCATATTATATCATTATACTAGGACACATGCTGCACTTGGTGCGTCCGCTTCAGATATACACTTATTGTGAAGGGCAGATGCACAGACAGACATTTCTGGGTGGCTTATGTTCGCTAACTATACGCAGCAAATTTAGCACTGAAACAGCCCTTTACGATCGGTTTAATAACTCCTGACCCGTTTCATCAATTGAGAAACTTGAAGTGGTTTATGATAGCAGATACATGTAGGTCCATTTCCTGAAAATGATTCCTGAAAGTGATGAAGGGATCTTTGAGTTAAATAGTGAAATGTGCCAAAATGTTACACTTTTGGTGCCTCATGAATACGGATATGTTGTAACTCAAGAACCGTAGTACATAAAGACATGTACTTGGTATCAAAATGTCCGTAATGCCCAACTTTATATTAACGTTCAATACATCTATGGGGCTTAAGATCTTCGTATTTCGAGTTATGAAGGAAAAACCACATTTTTGGACAGACATCTTGGATTTTGGGGGCTGCCATCTTGGAATTTTGCAGGGCATGCAGTACTTTTAGAAATAGTGGGGTTTGCAGAGTGTGTGTACCAATTTTCATGTCTGTATGACCATTGGATTGACTTAAGAATCAATGTTACAAATGTCTTGCTCTCCTCGATCTGTGAAAGTACCTATATGCTGTATCTCAAGAACCGTAGGAGATACAGACACGTACTTGGTACCAAATCGTCCGTAATGGCCAACTTCGTATTAACGTTCAATACATTTATGGGCGTAAAATCAATGCATTTGAAGTTATGAAGGAAAAACCACATTTCTGGGCAGACATCTTGGATTTTGGGGCCGCCATCTTGGAATTCAAGATGCCTCCACATCCAAATATTTTTTAAATGTCTTTGGCTATGCGTGTACCAATTTTCACGCTTTTCTCAAAAAGTGAACAATCTGCCCTAATAAGAGAGCTAAACCGCTCCACTATAAAAGGAACAGGAAGTGAGGCGCTCAGCCTGGCTTCCATGATGCAGTTGGAAGAGTGTTTGCTGCTGTTATTTGTTTGACAAACATAATCTTTCAAAGTCAACACTTTGCAAAATTCAGAAGTCAAATTACACTGATACACAGTTTAAACTTTGGTTGGGAAAGGAAGCAAAGTTTGTTTTAAGATTTCTGAAGCTTTGAGCTTGAAGCAAACAATCTAGTGTTTGTGGACATACAGAGGAAACCAGCAGAGGAATCCTGACTTAAAGGTTGAGTGAGGACAGTCTTCTTTCCAGTAAGCAATGCCTTTTTTTTTTTTTTTTTTTTACTTTCTTGGAGTTCTTTATCGCAGGGGTTTTCAACCTTTTTGACACCAGGGACCACCATTTATTCAGCATTTGACCCACGGACCACCATTTGATTACTTTTTCACCCCAAAGACCTAAAACTAAAGAATTCTTTTGGTTTTGTCCACAATTCCAGCCTGGATTTTGCAGACAAAACAATGGCAATTTTTTGCCAACAGCTGATTTGGTATGGCTTTAGCCAGGCTACTGACTTGTTGACTTCTATCCAAGGGTCGCATTAGTAGTCCCGCAGCCACAAGGCTTCTTAAAACATAAAAAGGAAGAAGAGGGACGTTAATTTAATGAAATGTGCCTATAGTTTGATTTAAACATGTCCCATCACCTCACCTATACAGATCAAATGGCATTCTGGACAGTATCAATTGCACATTACCTCTTTGATCGTTGCTGGCCATTTGATCAGAATCATTAACATTGAGAGCAGACTCACCACTTGACCTGCACCTGCGGCCCATTTTTTTCACCCGCGTTTTATATAATTCCACCTTGCCAGCAATTGAGAAAGTCGCTGTACGAAAATATGAAAAGATTTCTGATGCCATTTCTGATTTTTAATAATTTTCCCCAGAAATCCTCTCCTACATCCACACTGTAAACAATGGATCCAAAACCAGATGTCTCGCCTGCCCTGTCGACGTTCCTCTCTGTGATTGGCTGAGAAGTAGTGGATGTTGGATTTGTCTCTTCAGTTCCCATGCGGGGATAAGGATTAATTGTGGGTGGACATCAAAGGGTAAGTTTGCTGTCATATTTGTCCTATCAGGATCCCGCTAGAACAGAGGTCCTGATGGGGGCTATGGTAGGCTATGTAGTAGGCTGTGAGTTGTGAACTAATTGAGTTGTGATCATGAATAAATATTAACTCAAGCTGAATGTCGAGCAGTAACCTGGTAGGGGGCATTACAGTGCATTTTAGCAGCAGGCGACAGCCAGACAAATGTTCCGGAAGTGTCTGGACCCGGCGGCAACTATACCGGCAAACAGCAGCGGTAGCAGCTAGGCAAACAGGCTTGTTGTTGTTCACCCGCTGTTAAAACACACTGTTAGGCCTACAAGGAGGAAGGCAATTAAGAGACGGGTGAGATTATTATTAATGATAATTATTGATAATTTAGTTCACGGCAATGCAGCCAAAGCCTATTGATAGCAAACACTGTCACAGTAGGTGTTACCAACTGCAATTAAACAATAGCAGCAGCACCAACACCACTCTGACTCTTGTTTTTTTCTTGATCAGAGAACGCAGATAAATAGCCTAATTATCATCGTAATTATTAATAGTACACCAGGAGTGAAAGGGTCCTGCATTTAAGAAACTTTTTCCCACCCTTTTTGGCACAGGCTGGCTGTGCCTTAATTGTTTTGGTTGACAGTGTGGTGAAGCATTTATATCATACTATTCTTTTTGCTCCTATATGCCACCAAAATGTGGGATGCCCTACCAACAGTCATTAAGATATGCAAATCCAGTGTGTCCTTCAAAACCGGTCTCAAAAGGCAACTATGGACGACTGCAAATTGAAACTGGCCTCTGTTAAAAAAAAACAAATCCCCACCCCACCCCACCCCACCCCACCCCACCCCACCCCACCCCACCCCACCCCTAATCCCCTCACTGTATCCGTTTTTCATCCTTTATGGTGATTTCATGTTTTTTGGCTATATAAAGTGTATATTTATTTGTCTCTAAATGTTATAATGAATTGAACAACCTTTTATTTGGCCATCCACTCAAAGTGACAAGTTTTTGTAGTGAGTTGTGCTTGAAATGGACACATTGTAGTTCTGCAAACTGTTTTTGGCACAGGCTGGTTCCTTTTAGTTATTGTGGTTTGCAATGCATTTAGTTTCACATGGCGTCATATTGCTGGGATGTAGTGCTATTTTGATTAGCAGTAATGACAGTGTTCATTGACTTAAGTTGATTCATGATTCTTGAGGTATGGTTACTGGTAGGACTTGTTTGTAGTCACCATTATTAGCCTCTATCAACAGACTATGCTTATTCAATAACCTTTTTTTGTAAATCAGTAAAATTATCTTGTACACTCCCAAAAAGTGTACAAAATGTAAACAAATTGTTACATTTGGTCCCATTCTTTTCCGATGTATGGAGTTCTGCATATTCGGGTCTGACATGCCTAAATGAGTGTCATGCGTGCACAGGTGATCCGCTGCCTGGATTACATAGTAGTCTTGCTCACTAACATTCATTATTCACCTGTGGATTTTCATAGAAAAGGAGGTATATGCTTAGCGAGAGATGAGAATATCTGCTTGGAGGAAATCTGTGTACCGTAATTTCCGGACTATAAGCCGCACCTGAATATAAGCCGCACTAGCTAAATTTGGTGCAAAATCCAAATTTTTCCATGTATAAGCCGCACCAGACAACAAGCTTCATGTTAGAGCAGTGGTTTTCAACCTTTTTGATCCCAGGGCCCACTATTCATTCAGCATTTGAGCTACAGACCACTATTTTAACATTTTCACCCCACAGAACCCAAAACTAAAGATTTATTTGGTTTTGTCCACAATCCCAGGATGGATATTCGCAAACAAAACAGGCAAAACATAGAGATCAAAATGACCTTGACTTATTAATTAAGTGGTGCTAATTTAGATGGCGAATATCATAACTCTTGAGAGCGTAAAAATGAAACCATTTTTACGCTCTCAAAGAGTTACATCTGGTTAACCAATTTCCATCATTTAGTCTGGAGGGCCCACCTGTAACCCTCTCAGGGACCACTGGTAGTCTCTGGACTACCTGTTGAAAACCCTTTGTTTAAAAAATCCATAGATTGGCCGTACCATTGTATAAGCCGCAGGGTCCAAAGCATGTGAAAAAAGTAGCGGCTTATAGTCCGGACATTACGGTATATCTTCTTCTCCTTGGACCTGTCAGAGGTTTGGTTTTGGTCTGTGTGCTGCTTAGTGGACGTGGGCAGTGAGCGGTCCGTTGAAGCGAAACAGACAGACCTGCACTGAGTCTCTCCTGTTCACCTGGAGTGGTTCTGCTACTCAGTGTCTGGAAGGCTGGCTCTGGGTCCTGCTTCACGGCAGTGTACTGCTCAAAGGCTTCGGCCCGCGCGTCTCTCTCTCCACGTCTTCATCAAGGGGGGGTTGTCCATTTCATCTGTCAGCCGCACTAGTAGGGCCATCATCTGTCTCTGCTATATCTCCGTCCTCTGATAAGATCACAAAGAGATTTACTGAAGTAATCTCTTTGTACGGTAATCTCTACTTCTCTTCATTCTTTGGCTTTGGGTGTAGCTCATGTATGTCAAACTCCTGGCCTGGGTGGCCAAATCAGGCCCCCGTGAATGAATTATCTTTGGCCCGCGGGATGATATTGAATTAGTGTTAGAACTGGTCCTCTGGTATATTTGACACACCATGATAAGAAAGTGATGCAAATTATTTCATTTTCGTTCTGTTTTATTGTAAAAGCAGTGCTTGGTGAGGATCAGGGAACAGCAAACTCAGCTTTTGTGGCGCATTTTCATTTTTGAATGCAAGCAGTGACGTCGTTGCAAATTTATCCTGCTGAAGGGACATTGATTTTTGAAGGAGAACGTTTTTCTTGTTTGCCTGGGATGTCCTTGTATACCGGCGCCCGTGTGTTGAAACACAGTCCGGAGGCTAGAGCCCGACCGATATATCTGTCGTACCGATATATCGGCCGATATCGATACCGATATATCGGCATCGGTATCGGTGATATTCGTACCGATATATCGGTCGATACATCGGCCATTATATCGGTAAAATCTGCCCATATATCGGTAACATCGGCCGATATATCGGCCGATATTTGCCTGGAACAGAAAAAGAAACACAGCAAATGGAATTATTTCACAAAAGTAAATGATGTCAATGTCGTATTCTATTGTTTACTTGAAAGAGAGAATAAATTTGACGTTTAGAAGTTTTTCAAATGTATTTTTAATTATTTTAATTAATTATTATACATCGGTCCCAAACATCGGTAACCTCGGTGCCGTTTTTTCCAAAAATCGGTATCGGCATCGGCCACAAAAATATGGCATCGGTCGGGCTCTACCGGAGGCTCCAGCCCTCGCCTTGTAACAACTTTTTCTATTTTGGCCCGCTGTGTATTTGAGTTTGACATCGCTGTAAATGTAGCTCCTTGGCTTTCTTGTGCTTGTGCTTCTTGCTTACGGCACTAGTAGAAGTGTAATCATCCGTCGTCAAAGCCAGGCTTTTCTCAGTTTTCTTGGACACCTCGTGTGCAACGAGAAGTAAGAGAATAAGAAAAGGCTCTGTTGGATTTCCTCACTGTGTCGCATTCTCAACACAGGGTACTGTTCATCTACCCACCAAACATTTCATTAACATTTCTAGGACATCCATTCTTTAAATGTACTAATTAAAAAAAAAAAAAAAATCCTTGTTTTTCTCAATGCTTCCAATATCCCAGAGCATAATATTGCATTCTCCTCTGCTCTCATTCAGGGGCGGATCTAGGCATGGGCATGGGCGGGCCCCCCTAAATGCTCAGCCTGCCCCACCAAACACGATGGCATGCAGAACAACCCAAGATATTTCAAATTAAAGTGCTTACATTTAAAATGATTTGAAACACGACTACTGCTACTAACTACAGTTGTGTCACCACTAAACCAGCAGCATTTCATCATTGAAAACCGAAAACCCTCTGAGTCAGACCTTTAGCTAGTGTCTGTTGCAACTTCAACAACAACAACAACTGATGTCATTATTGATGCTTAATTTCCTAATAAAAGTCCTGTAACCAAAAATGGTATGGGCGCGACTTCATCGCCCGTGGCGCAAAGTGAGACGGGCGATGAAGACGCCCCCATACCATTTTCACCCCCCCCCCCCAATTGGGAAATTTTACATCCGGCCTGGTACTGTTCATCTACCCACCAAACACTTCATTAACATTTCCAGGACATCCATTCTTTAAATGTACTAATGAAAAAAGAGCTTTCTAATCTTTTCATTCTCCTCCACTCTCATCTCGTCCAGTAAGTAACGCAGCAACTCTTGGCTGTTCTGTTGCTTTTGGAGCCTTTGAACCGGCTGGCCCTTTTACAAAGCTCCGTAAACAGACCCCAGGGAGTCCCCACCTTCCCCCGGCTTTCCAGATATCTCATTGAGTAGCTGGCACAGCCACCGATCAGGGATCCATGCTGATCCAGGACAAGTTGTCATTAGGCGCTTTTGGCCTCTTGTGCTCTGACTTGCTGGCACTATAATTGGGCAGAGATTTTTGGATAAGTTATGGCAAGTGCCAAAGGTTCTTCTTCTCCGTCTTCACTCTTAAGTGTGGAAAAGAGCAGTTAAATCAGGCCCGAGTGTAATCGCCTGTGTCGCTTCACGCCACAGGCGATGAAGCTACACCCATACCATTTTCGGTTACAGAACTTTCATTAGGCAAGTAAAGCATCAATAATAACATCAGTTGCTGTTGAAGTTTCAACAGGCACGTAGCATGGCTCAGAGTTTTTTGTTTTGGATGAGGAATGGTGATGGTTTAGCTGTGTAGCAATTGTAGTTAGTTAGTAGCATAGTGTTTCAAATCATTTTAAAGGTAGGGTAAGTGATTTGAAATTCATCCTGTAGTTCCAGCCTGGTGCACTAGGGGCGCCAAACAGTAGCTACACTATGTGAGCCTGCTGCTCGATCCTGATTGGAGGAGAATTCGCCACCACCTGGGGAACTTTTATTAGCTCCTCTGCTAACGTGGGGGAGGGGGAAACTCCATATATGGTTTCCACACCTTATAATAGAGCATTTTAACAGAAAAAAATATTTTTTGGGTGATATCTGACAAAAGTGAAATCACTTCCCCTACCTTTAATTATAAATACTTTAATTGGAAATATCTTTGAAATGTAGGTTCTTTTGCATGCCATCATGTTTGGTGGGGCAGTCAATAGAGTTTTTTTTTGCTACCACCACCTTGCAGTGTGTTGTTTAACATCAGACTATGACAGATTTAGACACACATTTCTTATTAATTCTGACAAGGAGAAAATAAAGATATTTCAATCTAGTTCATATTTTCTAGGGAGGGGCTAAAGAACCACATGAGACGTGGCTCACGTGGAATCGTTCACCACACTTACTTCAAGTTCGACATGCGATCGACATTCCGATTGAACCCATGGTTGTTCATAACGCCACAAAAGGCTGCTTTCTAATCTTTCTTCTAATCCTGGCAAAGTGACAGCCTTGTTGTGACAGACATACGAGGTTTCCACTTCCACAGATGGACGATGATTTGCATTCTCAGTAAGTCTCCCTCTTCCCCGAAAGATTCAAGGCAGGAAAAGAAAGACACCAGCCTTCTCCTGTAATCCAATTACCTTTGCAAGATGTGACCCCACTCCCTCCCCTGTTCCACAACCCAGAGGTGCATTTGCATATCGTCAGTGTCGGTTGGAAAAAGTTCATTTAAAAAAAAAAGAAAACAACAACGTTGGCATAGCCAATATTATTATTTATTCAGAAGCTCTTGGTTAAATATTTATTAAAACTCCCGACAGGTATTTGTCCACTTTCAAATTGCTATGTCATGTCTTCATAGGCAAAACATAAAAAAGAATGTTCAATGGTTTTCCAAAATTGCAAAGTAGTCAAAGCTAAAAAAAAAAAAAGTCTTAGTAAGCTTGTACAAGGCTTGTGAGCTTGTATATCGGCCATACCTTTGCCTGGCACTGTCATACAGCAAACATAGGACACTCACTTCTGAAAAGAAAAAACTAAATAGATGGAATTTGGGGATACATGGTTTCTGCCCAATGGTGGTTGGGATGTGTTAGCAGGGACAACCACATTGCATTTAGTGTGTGTGTGTGTGTGTGTGTGTGTGTGTGTGTGTGTGTGTGTGTGCTTGCGCGCGTGCGTGTGTGCGTGTATGTGTATGTGTGTGTGTGCACGTGTGCACGCGTGTGTATGCGCGTGTGCGTGTGTGTTTTATATCAGTTATTTCAGGATTTTCAGGTTGACTCATTTCCTTCTTTGACTCAATCTACTCTCTCCTCCTGTCTTTCCTTCTGCGTTTTCCAACACACGTACGTCATTCCTCCCTTCCTTCATCTCCCCTCACTCCATTTGTACAGCTTTGCCTTCATTCTTCTTGACAATCAATCCCCTTGCTTCATTACGTTCCTTAATGTCACATATCAATGGTACAGCGACAAGACTGGGGAAATATACTGTGGTTTAGTTGAATAGTTGAAGCGACCTCTCTTTCTGTCAGGTTGCAGATTTTCTGTGCTTTTCCTCTCCCTTAATTGTATTTCCCTTCTGTGTTGGACACGATTGCCATTACTAGTCCGACATTTCCATGGCTTTGACATGCGTGGCCAGCAGGAATGTTGAGAGAGTGGTGTTTCCTCACATTTCTCTGTGTGTGTGTGTGTGTGTGTGTGTGTGTGTGTGTGTGTGTGTGTGTGTGTGTGTGTGTGTGTGTGTGTGTGTGTGTGTGTGTGTGTGTGTGTGTGTGTGTGTGTGTGTGTGTGTGTGTGTGTGTGTGTGTGTGTGTGTGTGTGTGTGTGTGTGTGTGTGTGTGTGTGTGTGTGTGTGTGTGTGTGTGTGTGTGTGTGTGTGTGTGTGCGCGCGCGCGTGCGCACGTGTCCTACTGTCTCTTCTCGCCCATATAGGGGCTTTTACTTGCATAACGACAGTGTTAGGCCGAAAATTGTCAATCTACCAGCCCATGATGCATTGTCTGCCCCAGGGCAGCTGTGGCTACAACGTAGTTACCATCACCGGTATGTATGGGTGATAGGGTGTGAATGGGATAGTCTGTAAAGCGCTTTGGGTATCTTGAAAGGCGCTATATAAGTCTAAGTATTATTATTATTATGATTCATTGTCGATGCCATGTGTTTGGGGCTTTTCAATGCACAAAATGGTGGATTTTAGGGCTTATATTGCGGTGTGTCTGCAATCTGTATGTCTGCAATTTGCCTCAATGTCTGAGCAATTTTTGTGGGTAGGGGTTCACGTAATGTGCTCTTCGTGATTGCGTTTTGATTACACATTTGAGCATGCATTTACAGTATGTGTGTGTGTATGCCTGCGCATGTGTGTGGGAACTGTTGATGACTGTGTGTGTGTGTGTGTGTGTGTGTGTGTGTGTGTGTGTGTGTGTGTGTGTGTGTGTGCGCGTGCGCGTGCGCGTGCGCGTGTGCGTGTGTGTGTGTGTGTGTGTGCGCGTGTGCGCGCGTGCGTGTGTGCATATCAGTGCATACATTGTGAGTCTGGTTGAGTGCTGTGTGAGTTATAATCTACTGTAATTGCTGAAGTCAGTGATTGAGATAATTATCTTGTTGCTCTTTGCATATAAATTGAAGAGTAAGGTGATCATCTGGTAAAAGTCATGATCGACACTGAAATTGAACTTGCCGGGAGAAAAACAAAACAGGTTGAGTCCAATTACACACTTTTTAATTCCACTTATTATATATTTTTTTATATCTCCTCCCAGGTATATCAACTGAGTGCGTCAGGCTTCCTATTTAATGGTGCTTGAAGGGCTGGTTGTTTATCATCAGCCAATCTGTTTCTTTTTTCAGTATCAGCGTATGCAATCTCTGCCAACCTGGGCAACGACTGCTGATGTAATCAAAAGAAAATTTTCCTTCTTATTTTTGTACTAAAATAGAACACACCACACATTTAGGCATACCAGTCAGTCTCTTTGAAATCTGAAATTATCTGTGTGAACCCCCATCCGTATGAACTGTACTTACCGAGGAACTTGTTTACTGAAAAAGCTGTGGTTTTTCAGTAAAAAGAGATTTCAATCAATTTTTGGATAGACTATGAGTATGTGCGCGCAGGCACACTCACCCACACACTTTTGATGTACTTTTGATGTTGCCCTGATGTACTGAATCAAGTAAGAACATCAATTTACAATTTGGTGTTCTAGTTATACAATGAGGAGCTTATTACAAAAAAAGAACATGCCCCCACAGGGATGTGTTGGCTTTTTGCCGTCTATCTCAGTTTTCAACCTTTTTCATATCAGGGCCTTTTTTCATACTCAGAATTAGCCCCACAGACCCCAATAGAGATTAGAGTAGAGTAGAGAACTAGAGATTTATTTTGCTTTTGTCCACAATTCCGGGGATGTCCACGGATTTGGGAAACAAAATAGTCAAACATACAAATCAAAATGACCATTAATCTTATATATGCTCTAGTTGTGTACACTCTCAAAGAGTTAAATCTGGTTAGCCAACTTTCCATCATTTAGCCTGGGGACCACCTGGAATCCTCTCAGGGACCACTGTTGGTCCCCGGACCACCGGTTGAAAACCCCTGATCTACCGTATTTTCCACACTATAAGGCGCACCTTCAATTAATGGCCTATTTTAGAACTGTTTTCATACATAAGGCGCACCGGATTATAAGGCGCATAGAATAGAAGCTACTGCAGTCAACATAGGATAGAAGCTACTGCTGTCACCATAGGATAGAAGCTACTGCTGTCACCATAGGATAGAAGCTACTGCATTCAAACAATCCATATATAAGGCGCACTGGATTATAAGGCGCACCATTGTCTTTTGAGAAAGGCTTAAGTACGCCTTATAGTCCAGAAAATACGGTACATATGTAGTAGCCTGTCTGTCAAATGCTCATAATCCTTTTTCCACAGTGCATTGTCTGTGACGCAGTCTGTCTGTCGGCAGGTAGAGACGCCAACAGTCCATTGGCATGTAGAGTTACATATTGACTTGATCTCAAAGCTGAGTTGAGACTAGAGCATTACCCGAGCCATGTGCTGTATTGATTGACTCGCATGTAAATTGACATTGCTGTTGGCAAACGCCGGAGGTTGGACAAGGTGCTGTGGCTTAGGTCGCCTCCATGTGCCAACACAACAGCTCCTATAACTCCTTTGCCAAAGAGATTGTACATGTCTGTGGAACATTGCTGGTGGCTTGTATGTATACACTGTCTAGAGAGCATTGTGTTCTACGTGGCCGCAGTCTGTTGGAAATCCTCTTCGCCTCAATAATGAATTCACCCAGGAATTCCAACCTGTGTGTGCAAAAGCAATACATTAAGGTATTGGCTATGAGTGACAGCTGTGAAACAACACGAAACAGACTGTATGGAGGAAGGTCGCATAACCTTCTCCCAATAAACCATGCCCTGAAGTTTTTATTTACCTGCAAGGAGCAGGTAAATAAAAAACTTTCGGTGGTGAGTGGCCTTCATTAGTTGACCGTGGAATGAGGAGTAAACACAGTTGGAGACGGAGAGGGCAAATTTTACACAGCACAAAGATGTCCCATAATACTGTGGATAGATGTGACCGAATGAGGATACTGAAGCCGACATCGAAATATGAATGAGTATATGAATCAATTGCATTAATCAGTTGCTTAAGGAACCACATAAATTCACTGCACTGCCAGAGTACATAATATTCTGTCTGTCTCTCCGTCTTCCTGTACGTAAACATGCAGTGCTGTCACTGCTGTCTGTCACTGTGCGCGGAGTGCAGGGGACTTCCTTCATCTCGATAAACTTGCAGACGTCGGAGGTGCTGTGTTTCCAATTTCTGCGGAAATGACAGCGCAGTGTGAAGGCAAACGCAGCAAATGAGATATATGCAAGAATGATGCAACTTCTCCGCCCTTTGGCATGTAGTCTACCGAAGTAGAGGTTGAGAAGAGAATGCGACCTTAGTGTCACTGCCTGATGGATTTAGGGAACAGGTTGAACATAAAGTACAGCGACAACAACTCAAAGGGAAAACTCACTCCTAGTGCAGGTAGCAACTATGGTTTTGGTAAAACTGTCAACGTTCTGCTGTGTGATGAATTGTATTGTTTATGTTGCAGTTTATCAGCTTGACATCTGTGGCAATGAACTGCATTGGAAGATATCCTTCCTGTCAGGCAGGAACCTTTCAGCCTTCTTTTAAAGCTGCAATGATTCATTGATTAATCATAATCAAAGAGATTATTAGACTACCGGTAATAATGTAGTCATCGTAACTGAATTGGCAGCTAATTGCTGGAGTATTGAAAAAATAAAATAAACTAAGCTAAGTGAGCTATCTCTCTTGCTTACAATCTGCTGATGGTTGCACATGAACATTTCTTTTCATAATTTTTTCATATTTAATTTAGTTTTTGTTGCTGTCTATAAGAACCTAACATCCAATTTACATGGTTGATATAGCTAAATGAGTGCCATAGTTTGGTTACTTGCAGTCAAATCATCGTCTTTTTAAACAGAGAAAACTGCCTCAATGGTGTACATACCTGTATACCTGTATGTGAGTATGAACAACTGCAATACCGATGGGTCCTTGAACGCACACACGCACGTGCGCGCACGCACGTGTGCGCGCGCGCGCACACACACACACACACACACACACACACACACACACACACACACACACACACACACACACACACACACACACACACACACACACACACACACACACACACACTCTACCGGTAGTTGCACAGACGGTTGAGCTAACCATCCGGGCCTCAATCAATCATTTATCATTACCGCATTATCTAATAAGTATCTAACAACAATAATGTTATTAGCATGCTTGTTAAAGAGTGATCCGCAAGCGTGTTGAATAGTCATTGGCAAGCTTATTAAATAGTGATTGGCATGCATGTTACACAGAACATATAATCAACGCAGTGTCTAACACAAAAGAGGTTGACAATAATAGATAACAGTGCAGAAGAGAAAATCAATATAGAAGAAAAAAAGAAATAGTCAGTGGCAAACAGAAAGACTTTAATTAGAACCAAAGGAAGCAGCAGAGCTGCTAGACTGTATGTATTATATGTCATTATATACCAGAGGTGTTTTGTGGATTAAAAAGTCCCCCCTTCTGTGTTTACTAGAAGTGGAGCTCTGAAAAAAATCCTTAACATGGTGAAACACAGCTTGATGATGTCATCAGGTTGTGTTTCACCCTGTTAATGATTTTGAGAGCGCACAAATGTGTGCGCTCACCTTTTTTCCAGAGAGCGTACAAATGTGTACTACGCACTCTGGAAAATTTAGACATGGGTGAAATTCCTCTTTAATATCAAAGACAACCATTCTGAGTTATAGACAGTAAGGGAATGCCTAATACACAGGCAGTTGATGAACTTAATCGTTCATCAATCATGAAGAATATTTAAAGGAACAACCGGAAATTGTTAAAATCCTAAAGCATCCCAATCCCATTCGGTATGTAGGCCTACTGTTATGTTAAACAGTGAGTGGCATGGCATGCGAGATGCTGATAGAGATGCATGCTAAACAGTGATTGGAATGCGTGTCAACGGCTTTCCTAATGAGGCAGATGGAGTGTTGGAGTGCTCTGTGGATTCACCATGACATGTGGCTGGACGCCTCTTCGCTGCTCATGTCACTGTGTGTGTGTGTGTGTGTGTGTGTGTGTGTGTGTGTGTGTGTGTGTGTGTGTGTGTGTGTGTGTGTGTGTGTGTGTGTGTGTGTGTGTGTGTGTGTGTGTGTGTGTGTGTGTGTGTGTGTGTGTGTGTGTGTGTGTGTGTGTGTGTGTGTGTGTGTGTGTGTGTGTGTGTGTGTGTGTGCGCGTGCGTGTGCGTGCTATCAGTTATTTCAGGATTTTCAGGTTGACTCATTTCCTTCTTTGACTCAATCTATGCTCTCTCCTCCCGTCTTTCCTTCTGCGTTTTCCAACACACGTACGTCATTCCTCCCTTCCTTCATCTCCCCTCACTCCATTTGTACAGCTTTGCCTTCATTCTTCTTGACAATCAATCCCCTTGCTTCATTACGTTCCTTAATGTCACATATCAAAGGTACAGCGACAAGACTGGGGAAATATACTGTGGTTTAGTTGAATAGTTGAAGCAACCTCTCTTTCTGTCAGGTTGCAGATTTTCTGTGCTTTTCCGCTCCCTTAATTGTATTTTCCTTCTGTGTCGGACACGATTGCCATTACTAGTCTGACATGTCCATGGCTCTGACATGCGTGGCCGGCAGGAATGTTGAGAGTGGCCTGTGTCGCTTCATGCCATGGGCGATGAAGCCGCACCCATAACATTTTCGGTTACAGGACTTTTATTAGGCAATTAAGCATCAATAATAACATCAGTTGTTGTTGAAGTTGCAATAGACACGCAGCATGCATAAAGCTAAAGGTCTGTTTTCAATGATGAAATGCTGTTCGTTTAGTGGTGCCACAACTGTAGTTATAGTAGCAGTAGCAGTCTTTCAAATCATTTTAAATATAAGCAGTTTAATTGGAAATATCTTTGAAATTTGGGTTGTTTTGCATGCCATCATGTTTGGTGGGGCAGTCAGGGTATTTAGGGGGGCATTGCCTCCCCCCATGCCTAGGTCCTCCCCTGCATGCAAGCCTATATTTCTGAGCGCACGCGCATGCACGCACGCACACACACACACACACACACACACACACACACACACACACACACACACACACACACACACACACACACACACACACACACACACACACACTCGTTATTCTACACCATGGAGGAAACATCTCATGAGGTTCTGCTTCTTGGCACTTTTTGGCACATTTTTTGGCACATGTTTTGTCCTACGCGTGGGACAAAACGGGTGGGCTGGAAGAATGGCATGGTCCCACATTGTTATTCCTTGTGTTTTCACCATCAGAGAAGATTTGTACAGTAGAGAGGAGGAGAGCACATTGCGACGTCAGATAGGAAGGCAAAGCTGACAGGACTCAAAGCTTGGAGTCTGTGTGCGTGTGCGTGCGTGCGCATTGCCAAAACTGTTTTTGAATTTACTCTTTACTAGACAATAAAACCGACAATAAAATTGCACAATAGCCAACACCAACACCAAACCAATTGTGAAGACATTCATTACAACTAATAAGGCGACTTGAAATGTTTAATTTATCAAAGCATCCTCCTCCTAACAACTCTCAAAACATGCACACAACTTGCATGTCTATAACTATGGATGCCACCTTAGTATAACCCCATTTATTTTGCAATACCAGTTGATAAATTAAAATTTTAAATCCACTATTTTTAGCTACCCCCCCCCCCTATCTTGCACATACTGTATACATAACGACAGATCAGATCAGATCAGATTCAATTTATTGCCACTGCTCAGAGTATACAGATACTTTGACAATGAAATGAACAGTGCCGTCTGACCAAAGTGCAATACAGTAATGCAATAATGAGAATTACAAGAATGAGAATTACAGCACTAGTTGAGAGATTTGGCTGGTTAAGACTCACCCGTGGCTCCGACACGTGTTGCTGATTGAACATATAGTACGTGGCCGGGTTAAAACTCTTGTGTGACTTCTGTGTGCGGTTAGCGTTAGGTACAACGTCGACGAAAATGAAAGCCTGGGTGTCGAGGCTACGGTTATAGGGGTGTGCTGAAATATTGTTATCGTGATAATATCGTATACTTCCTCCCGCAATATATATCATATATTCCTCAGCAAATATCATGATTTGCTGAGGAATAATTCCGGGAGGATAAAAGGGGCCGCAGAACTAAAATGTTAAATGACTTCCATAGCTGCTTCATTCCCAAAAAACAAACACAAGATCCAGTATGACAAGGCCCAGTATGAGAATCAGTTGAGACAGATACAAGCAAAGATTAATAACTGAGGATATACATTAGTAAGTTCTGATTTTTTTTGTTTTTTATTCATTCATTTATTGTTTTTAGTTTTTGTTTTTCAGCTGCAGTTACAGTATCATGATATATCGTTGATGAATTTCATGCAATATATTGATACTGTATATCGCAATATATCAAATATCATGATTATATTGATATTTATATTGATATATTCATTATCGATGGCCTAATATCGCCACCTATATCGTATCGTGAAGGACCAATATCGTCCCAGCCCTATACGGTTAGGTTAACATGGTAATATGTTTTTTTTAATTAACTCCCAGGGTCTCCCAGGCCAGCTGAGACAATAACCACTACTCTGTCTCTCCTCTTTCTACTTATCCCTCATTTCACCCATGTCTTTTTAGATAATTAGATACATAGAGCCTGCATTGTATAGCATGCACATGTGAGTTCACTGTGTTTGACATTTCCATTCCCATCAGCAGGAACATGAACAAAAACTGAAACCAAACGGTCGAAAGCTCACATTCAATTAGCATCGATGGCTGTACAAAAAAGACCTGCCTGCTGGGGCGGGTATAACTTGTCCCATTTGAAGGGGGCAAGAGAACATGTTGGAGGGGTATGGGGGCGGCTTCATCGCGCCACGGGCGATGAAGCCGCACCCATACCATTTTCAGTTATAGCACTTTTATTAGTCAAGTAAAGCATCAATAATAACATCAGTTGTTGATGAAGTTGCAGCAGACACACATTGCAGCATGCATAAAGGCCTGACTCAGAGAGTTTTCTTTTTTCAATGATGAAATGCTGTTGGTTTAGTGGTGCCACAGCTGTAGTTAGTTAGTAGCAGTAGTAGTGTTTCAAATCATTTTAAATATAAGCACTTTCATTTGAAATATCTTCGGTTGTTTTACATGGCATCGTGTTTGGGGGGGCAGACTGGGTATCTAGGGGGGGACATTGCCCCCCCCATGCCCATGCCTAGATCCGCCCCTGCCTGCCTGGTGTGTGTGTGTGCGTGCATGCCTGCGTGTGCGTGTGTGTTGTGCTGTGCAGGGGTCATTTTCCTGGCATAGTGTGGGTTCTCTTGTCCCCTTCGTTAGATGGACAGATCAATCAATACAGAAACCTTCTGAGTAATCACCTTTATCCTGGCTGTGAGGCATGCAGGGCCGGATTCAGCCAGCCCTATTAGGGTGGGCTAGAAGAATGGCAGGGTGGGAAACTCTCAAAAAATTTCATATGAAGCAGTGGTTTTCAACCTTTTTGGCACCAGGGCCCATTATTGATTCGGCATTTGAGCCATGGACCACCATTTGAGGACGTTTTATCACCACAGACCCCAAAACTAAAGATTTATTTTGCTTTTGTCCACAATTCAGGGCTGGATTTGGGAAACAAAACAGTCAAACATACAGATCAAAATGAGCATTCTCTAGTTGAGTAGACTAGGGCTAATTCAGATGATGAATATTTTAACTCTTGAGAGCGTAAAAATGAATCCAAATGGACCCGCAAGGGTCCATTTGGTTTCATTTTTTACGCTCTCAAAGAGAGCCACCATTTAGCTGGGGACCACCTGGAACTCTCTCTGGTGGTCCCAGGACCACTGGTTGAAAACCACTAATAACACCTTTCTTTGGGTGGGCAGGATGTACGTTTGGGTGGGCTCTGCCACCCCCCCCCCCCCCCCCCCCCCTCTAGATCTGGGCCTGCTGTGAAGAAACATCTCTGTCCTGAATCCTGATGGAGGTGATGTCCTCCAGGAGGACAGCTAGTGGTTCTCCATCCACAAAGTCATAAAGGATCACTGCATGGTTTGATGAGGATGAAAATCATGTGAATGATTTATGCTTCTCTGACTGCTCCCATTCAGTGTCGTTCTGCTGTGTGGCCACAAGCAAAATATGCACAAAATACATTGCACGTTTTTGGTGCAAAAACAAAGAAGAGACACAGTTGAATTAGTCACAGGGGCGTTTTTGCCATTAGGCAGACTAGGCAGTTGCCTGGGGCGCCTTAAGGGTGAAGACAGGGGCCCCATGGTGACCACCAGACATGTTATGGATAAATGCATTATTCTTGCCCTCTCTTGCCCTCTATAAGTTGAATTTAACATTTGGAAAACATATAATATGCTCTTTAGTTTAAAAAATATTTCATGTTTTTTTGTTTTGTTTTTTATCCCTTGGGGGGCAGCATTTTTCTGTGCCTGTCATAGGTATGACATAGGTATGAGTTTTTCCCTTTTCCAGAGGAAAATCTTGCCTGAGGCTCCAAATTGCTTAGAAACGCCACCGGATATTGAGTATTTACAGTAGCAATACCCATTCAAAATTGAATAGTTGTTGCACTCGTACACAATGTACAGTATAGTTTCGTGGGAGTGTGCCAAACCAAAGCCTTCTAGTATACATCATAAGTCTGATATCATGCTGGCTACAGCAGCACGTTTATGTTCTGATTCATAATTCATGGCCACCTGTCTAACTGCCATAGAGGGTCATACATCACTGACTCATAGCTGTCAATCACAAAACTCGGCGATCAAAAGTTCAGTTGTGGGTGGGCCTTGTCAGAGCATTTTCAGAGCATGTTTTTTTTTAGCTGTTTATTTCAGTGGTTTTCAACCTTGTTCATACCAGGGTCCACTATTTATTCAGAATTTGAGCCACAGACCACCATTTGATGGCATTTTACCCACAATACCAGGCTGGATTTCAGAGAAAACAAAACAGTCCAACATACAGATCAAAATGACCATTATTATTCAACTGGACATGCTCTAGTTGTGTAGACTTGGGCTAATTCAGATGAACATTTTAACTCTTTGAGAGTGTAAAAAGTGTAATTTTTACACTCTCAGAGAGTTATGTCTGGTGTTTTAACCTGTGTCAATATGGGCATGCCACATAGACGTATCTTTTTAAGGTAATTGCAGCACTGTGATACAAATATACTGTAGATCAGTGTTGAGTATTGTTTCTGTCCCCAAAATAGCAACCCCAGGTAGAAAGTAGTTACTAATTATGTCTGCCTTTTTTATTATAAATATTTAACCATAAAAAGCATGAAAAAAAGAAATGGATCCACAGCAACACAGTTTATTTTGATTCCCATTTCCTGAAGAGTAACTTTTTACTAACTAAGTACGTGTTTGTATAGGAGCAGCACTATACAGTCACTCCACGTGGAGAGAACTTCATGTACCATTTATTTCAGTTCTTTTAAAAAATGTATTTATAGTACAACATCACCCCGGGGGTGTCTGTATCTCTATATACTTCACAATAAGTCATACAACAAAATGCAGTACAGCAAGTCATTGATTGCAGTACGACTACAAGCTCAAACAGAATTCACTGAACTTTATTGACCGGCAGCAGTCAGACGCCACTCAATGCTCTACGGTTTCCTGCATCTTTCATGCTTTTTTTAAAAAAAAATATGTTATTTTTGGCTTTTATGCCTTTATTGATAGTTACAGTGAAGATGGAGAGGGAAGAGGGAGAGAGAGAGAAGGAGAGGGACACGCAGCATGAACGGGACTCGAACATGCGGCGAGTTGTCAGGCCAGAGTCCATATCAAGGTTTTCAACAAGTGATCTGGGGACCACCAGTGGTCCCTGAGAGGATTCCATGTGGTCCCCAGCTAAATGATGGACAGTTGGTAACCAAATGGACCCTTACAGATCTGTAACTCTTGAGAGCATTAAAATGAACCGAGCGTTAAAATGAACCACATCTTACTCTCTCAAGACTCTACACAATTAGAAAATGTAGAAGAATTGTTATTTTGACCAAGCTTTTGCCAGTTTCTCTCCTAAATTGTGACCAAAAACCTGAAAATCCTCGGGTCCGAGAGATTAAACTCAACCTCTAATGGTGGTCCGTGGCTAAAATACTGAATAAATGGTGGGCTCTGGTATGAAAAGGGTAGAAAAACCCTGGTCTATACTGTATGTATGTGGCATGCTAGACCAGAGGGCTGTGTGCATCTTTCATGTTACATGCCGATGCACACAGAACACCTTTGAACATTCTACTGGGGTAAATTGAAGTGGTGTGCCGATGCCAACCAACTGTCTGTGTTCATTGTGTAGACTGGAGGTCTGCATAGTTGAGCTGGACACCTCCAGCAGACTGATTTATCTTGACGGATGTATCAAATATAAATGGAATTTATATAGCATGTTTCAAAAACTCAAGAGTTCACAAAGAGTTGTACAGTAAAAACAAGTACACTATCTCTAAAAAGCAACTGCAAGCATTAAAAATAAAAATAAAAAAGATACACAAACAGTGAAATAACTGAGACACATCACTGAAAAGTACAAGATGGGTATCGTCAGATGGTGAAACAAAACATAGACAGTGAAACAAAACAGTGAAACAAAACCAGAGAGACTCAAACAGTGTTAAGACAAGGTCACTCCCGGTATCACAATCCACTATTAAGCTTTTTCCACAAAACAGTGTTTTAGGCCATTGTACTGCTTCCCACGACTGTAATGAGTGGTCCCTATTGTATTCCCCACAAAAGTTGGATACACCGCAATCACCACTTTTTTCCTAACCCGAGAAAACATATTTGGAACAGGCTTTGTGTGCTGAAATTCAGTGGGTGGGTTATGTGACAAATTTGCCAGCCATAATATACTGTATATAAATTAATACATTTTGGTTAATTCAATGAAAAAGTTACCTATTATAACTTTAAAGCAAGATTTAAAAGTCTCGATGAAAGGAGTTGATTTGACTTAAAATGGTAGCACATTCCATAATTTGGTTAGGGAACAAGCGCCCCTGAAAATACACAACCTGAAACTATCAATATTTACAAGCAACTTAACAGAAAAAAACAAGCCCAAAGTTGTTTTCTTATACCGTGATTTGAATTCCTTGAGCTCAGTATAATGATGACGACTTGGAACGTTTAGCTTCCAGAACAGTGTTTTTTTTCCTGCATGGTGGTGCTGTTCTGGCAGGGAGCTCTCTCAAGTGCATCCTCTTTATAATACACTGTCATCGCTCTCTGTGTGCCTTTCCCTACCAACAGTCTCACACAAGACGAATGGAGAAAAAAAGTCGCAAATTAAACTGACTTCACTCTCACTTTTCATTTTTCCGCAACAAATTTCCTGTTTTTTTTTTCCCTCACTCTCATAGTGCTGCAAGGTTTCCGTTCCCTCTGCTGCTGATGTACTCTGACAGCATAACAAACTCAAGCCAACAAACAAAGCAGAAGTGTCTGAATAACGGTCTGAATAAACCATGAGTCCAGCTGGGTTTGTCTTTTCTCGTGAGGTGATGTGTGCATTTTTTGAAGGCTGCTCAGGTACCTGCCAACAGCGGAACATTGACCCCCACCGCCACGTTTGTTTACACACACTGCTTAACCAATTTTGTTCTGACTAGATTCTATTTTTCTGATGAGACATGAGACTTCTGACATGTTTTTGACTTCTAATTTTAGGCTACATTCTAGTTTCTGGCGCTAAATTCTAGTTCTTGACGCTAGATTCTGAGTCCTGATGCTAGACTCTAGTTTCCCATGCTAGATTCTAGTTTCCGATGCTAGATTCTAGTTCCCAACACTAGATTCTATTTTTTTGTGTGCTAGATTCTCATTTCTAATGCTAGAATTTATTATTTTTTTTGTCACTAGTTTGTCAATTGACTCTAGTTTCGCTGGGGAAAAACTAAAATCTATGTTGCTGTGTCAGTGATGCTCAACGTATTTCATGCCAAGGACCACCAGAATTGTCTATATTTGGCTGTGGACCCCCATCTGAAAACATGTTCTAGGGATCCCGCAGAATTCAAAGATTTGAGTTAAAAATATTTGCTTCGGAAATACCATATTAAAAGATTTGCACCATGTTTTCACGATTTTTCAAAAATAGCAGTGATACAAGCTCATGGCGTGCCACTCGGTGGCGCGCTATATGAGCTTGTAGAGCTGCTATTTTTCAATAGCTGAAACATAATGCTTTGAACACCCAAATGTGTTGGTACAGAAAGGCTTAAGTGACCAGACATTTAATCGTTGATCTTGACGATGCCCAACCTGTCGGCCGCGCCCCGCTGGTGTCATGCAGCGAAGCCATTGCAAACAGTTTCCAGAATAATTAGGAAAAAAAAAACCTAGGCGTTTGCCTGCAATCATAGACCAGCCAACTATGATTATAAGATATGTATTCCCTGGAGAAGCCATTCTTGGTATTTCTTTAAATTTCTAGTCACACTGGCAGTTGCAACAGTGTTGGAAATTTATTTTGAGGATGGATATAGTGGATAATGGCTGCAGGTATTCTCAAACGCTGTGGTGTAGCCAGGTATAGTGTAAGTCTTCTCATTGGCTGCATTGCAGCAAATCAGGGCTGGGGTCTTGTGGTAGGCCAAAAGCCTGAACCACCAGACCTGAGCCTGGGCCTACCAAATAATTACTCATAAAAATTAAAACCAGCCATCAAGAGCTTGAGTTTATAATGAGGAAAGCATAGTAGTACAGTAACATTTTTAATTGGGGGGTCAGGTGATTTCTGTACTTTTGCATGTTTTAATTATTATGGATAGTTATTTGGTAAGCCCAGTCCCGGGACTGGTGGTCCCGGGCCTGGGCTAAAAAAAGTTTAGTCTTTGCTTGTCGGTCGGCTATTTTCAGCAAATGCTTCCCCCCAAAATAACAGAAAACACAAAATCCACTATACCACAGACAGAGCTCCTCAAGGGACTCCGCTTTTCCATATCGGGAACATATCAGAATATTTCTCCCACCGCTGCAGTGCTCACACGTCGGTGCCAGCAGTTATAGTGATAACTAAGGATGCAGGGCGGATATAACATGTCCCATTTGGGGGGGGGGGGCAAGAGAACATGTTGGGGGGACAAGAGAAAATGGTATGGGTGCGGCACTTTAATTTGAAATATCTTGGGTTGTTTTGGATGGCATCATGTTTGGGGGGGCCAGACTGGGTATTTAGGGGGCATTGCCCCCTCCCCCCCATACACATGCATACATCTGCCCTTGTAAGGATGCATTATTTGCAGAAAAATTACCCATGCAATCACGTCATGGCATTTCACCATTGCTTATCATTATCAAACATTTTAATTACAAGGGCTGAAGAACTCGAAATTCCCCCATCTGAAAACCTTTTGTACCAGGGGCATGACCCCCATTATAAAATATGTGATGCATTGTGAGCTTGTAGATTGGTTGTTTTTTAAATGTCAAGCCATGAATCCCCTCGAGGCACCCTAGGGGTTTTCAAACCCCCTTTTATAACCTGTGGATTTGAGTATAGCCTAATATTTTGTTCATCGTTGTTTGATTGGTCAAATCAAATCAAAAGTGAGCACAGCAAACACATCATCCACAATATTCTGTTTCGTCGATTTCTTTTTGGCACCTGTGAAATCGTTCATCACACTTTCAGCAAGAACCTCTGTTCCAACTCTGAAACATTCAGCTTGCTTAGGGGAATCACTGATAAGAATAGTAATTGTTAAAATGCAGCTACAAGATTGTAAAATGACAATGTAAATGGTACAGTAAGATAACATAACAATATATTTCTGTTATTGTTATTATTACTCAGAACGCAGGAGGAGCAAGTCAGTTTTTTTGTGAAAACCATCCTGCATTCAGAGACCCATACTGATCGCATCATAGCCAAAATAATTATCGTTTGTGGCGAATGATAACAATCAACATGACCTATCGAAGAGTAGTCTGCCGTTAGGCAGGCACACACACACACACACACACACACACACACACACACACACACACACACGGCACCGCTATATAATGGGTTTAATGCATGGCAGTATCCTGCGATACCGATACCATCAGAACCACACCACAGAAAAGTGACATGCAGTTGTTTTGTTTCCAACACCACTGAGCTGTAACAGAAAACGTGTGTTATGAGTGAGAACGTAGCTCTCTCTCTCTCTCTCTGTCTCTCTCTGTCTCTCTCTCTCTCTCTCTCTCTCTCTCTCTCTCTCTCTCTCTCTGTGTGTGTCTCTCTCTCTGTCTCTGTGTCTCTCTCTCTGTCTCTCTCTCTCTCTCTCTGTCTCTCTCACTCTCTGTGCAGCAACTTGAATCACCCTCTGAAGAACAAAAGAACATAAAGAGGAGCACATTACAAACTGCTTCCTTTCTTCCACAACAAAAGGATCATTCAGCTCCCATGAATTATGCATTATATAATTGTCAAAATAAAAGGACGCTACTGTCTGTCTGCAGCACGTACGGCACCTGATTTTCATCAGTGGATTATTTTCAAATGGGCATTTATTTTACAGAGTAAATGGAAAATGATGGTAGGGTATATTTAAAATCATGTTCATCACCATTTAAAGCATGATACAATACATTTCCACAAGCTTTTCAATGCGGCCTTCCCTGTTAATTGTCCCTGACTCTGTCACTCACTAATCTGAGTTCCCAGAAGCTTTCTCCAGCTCCCTCACTGAATTATGAATCACTGAGTCGGTGGCAAATTTAGTTGGAGGGCCAAACAAACAAACCCAGTGAAATGCAGATTAATTGTCCCTCCAGGCTATGTAATCTAGCCGACCAGTTGGCCTATAACAACCAACTATCCCACTGCGGAGCAGTCGTCCCTCCAGGCCATGGGATTGCAGTCTATCCTCTATGTGCATCATGGTGGTACTGTTGGGTCACTCCTCAGCTACAGTATATCTCTTGAGGAATATGGGAGTGGTTTTGCCCAGTGTTGCCAACTAACAAAATCCAAAATGCACTAGTGGCACTCCCAAAATGCACTGGAATGCACTAGAGCAGTGGTTTTCAACCTTTTTCATACCCAGGGCCCACCATTTATTCTGCATTTTAGCCATTCGATGTTGAGTTTAGTCTAAAAAAAACTAAGGAAAAACTTAAAAAGTTTGTGTCCACAATTTAGGAGATAACTGGTAAAATGTTGGTCAAAATAACAATTCTTCTAAATGTGTACAATATTGAAAATGAACTACCCTATTGGCCTGAATATAAGACTACGTTTTTTTCCCAATGGAAATATCCCAAAAAATGGAGTCGACTTATATTCAGGGGCTATACTATTTGACATTCAATGTTCTTTTTTTCTGTAAATGGGTCTTGAAAAATTGGGGTCGTCTTATAACCGAGTCGTCTTATATTCGGGACAATACGGTATTTCAGATGTTCAAATATAATTTAACTCGTGAAATGAAACCAAAAGGCTTTCGTTTTTTTTTTTTTTTTTTTTTTTTTTCGTTTTTTTTTTTTTTTTTGTAATTTCTGTGCGGGTGAAAATGAAAGCCTAGGGGTACTTTCTGGCTCATTCCGTCATTTCCGTCATGAATTCTGGCTCATTTCCGTCATTTTTGTGTCCACCATAATTTCGCAGCTTTTTTAGACTGTGTGGAAGTCTGTGCGAACAGTGGGGAGTTTGGCACAGTGTTGGCAGGTGTCCGTGGTAGTAGGCGTAACTAAGACTCAAATGTGTTCAGCTGGTCTTCTCACGGTCGGCCACTGTTTTTCTCAGGGCCGGATTTAGCCAGCCCTACTAGGGTGGGCAAGAATGGCAGGGTGGGCAGAGTTTTTCATATGTAGCAGTGGTTTTCAATTTTTTTGACACCGGGGCCCACTATTTATTCGGCCTCTGAGCCTGGACCTCCATTTGATGACATTTTAGCCTCACAGACCCCAAAACTAAAGATTTCTTTTGATTTTGTCCACAATACCAGACTGGATTTGGGAAACAAAACAGCCAAACATACAGATCAAAATGACCATTAATCTTCTACATTCTCTAGTTTTGTAGACTTGTAGGCTAATTCTGTTGATGAATATTTTAACTCGAGTGTAAAAATGAAACCAAATGGACCCGCAAGGGTCCATTTTGAACCGACATGGTACAGTCCAGATTTCTATGGTATTTTTTTTTACCATGTTTTCTAAGTTATTGATTCTAACATTGGATGAGGTCTGATGCGGCTATGCAGGGGCGGATCTAGGCATAGGCTAGGGGGGGCAATGCCCCCCCAGATTTGGCGCTTGCCCCCCCAAACGCGATGGCAAGGAAAAATCCCAAATTAAAAATATATATATATTCTCTCCCTCATTTAAAGTATTTCCTGATTGGTAGATGCATAGGGAGGGGGGGGGGGGCTCGTCGCTTCACTCTCAGTCTCTCTCACTCAGTCCACCGCAGCTGCAGACAGGCACTGACACTAGTCACACACTGTCTACCGCACCGCCACCGACCGTATCTTTCACCAACTTTTTCCTCAACTTCTCGTTCTCTGTCCTCTCTCGACTCCGTCTTTCTCTCCATCTCTCTATGCAATGTATTCATTCCATTGTTCTTAGGTGCGACAAAAACAATAGGTACGCTAATGACCCTCGTGCGAGTCGTGCCTATGCATTTATTGAAGCTCGCCTCGGACATAGAAATGCTAATTTAGTCTTTGTTTGGTGGGACCATCACCGTGAACGTGGTAGCCTAGTTTACTTGCAGTATAACTGTATAAACTCGCCCGAATCGCTGGGTTAGCCACCATTTTAACCACGCTACAGAAACTGGAAAAAGAAAAAGTTGATTACAAGTCAATGCTGTCGCAAAATATCGGGAGTCTAACACAACCCGCGGGTTCAGAAAGGATTAAAAGCTCACTTAAACATGGTAAAACACAGAGCATGAGCAGAGAGAGGACTGCAGCCTGTTCGTGTTGCATGGTTTCTTGCACAGAACAAGAGAGATGCTGCAATCTCTCCGTGTTGAATGGGGGGAAAAAATCACACCCGTGTGAAGAGTGAGTGTGAAGTGTTGCAACTGCATGTGGTGGTCTCTAGGGGTTCCCCCGAACTTGCAAACAACATTCAGAGATGCTGAGATGATAAAAGAATGCACAAAAGTTACATCTAGGTGTGCCCTGAGATTTTTGGGCTATGAAAACTGTGCCTTTGGACGAAAAAGGTTGAGAAACACTAATGTAGTGCATTCTATGACTTTGGATTTTAAAATCAAACCGTTTAAAGAGTTGGTTACATTTTAAGTATTGACAGTTTGCAGAATACAGTATATTGTACATTTTAAGCGCATAGATTAACTAATGATAGCATGGCTTTCTGTGCATTTACGGGGGTTTGGGGGATTTGACATCCACCAATTTGTTTGCCCCCCCTGCCAAACCACATGCCCCCCCTAGTGGGGAGAGCTAGATGAGGTCTTGCGGCTATGCAAAAATCTTTAGGCCTATAGCGTGTCAATGATGGATTGTTGGTTTGATGATGTAAGTAGTGTTGGAGCGTGTCCTCTGTTGCTCAGAGACGAGACAGCGTTATTGAGCTAAAGCAGCCGGTAAAAACCTATCATCAGTATTACAGTAGAATATCAAACGGCAAAATCAATAGGTACACTGAAACTATACACACTACACTATAGGATACCTGTCTAACTATCGACTATGGAGCTCGTTAAGTTCTTAATGATAACGATCACCTCATCGATCAGGCTTGGGCTGGGTCCTTATCAAGCACATTATCGAGCATTTTTTTTTTATTATTTTGTGGAAAGACGGTAGACGGTAGACAACAATACAGACAGAATCAGTATCTTTTACTACTAGGGCCTAAATTCAGTAGTTTTCCAACAGACGGAAGGAAATTTACCTTTTTCTTTTTTTTTTAAAGCAACTGTTAACTGTTTAATAAATCTGTCGTTACGTTAACACTAGCATGCCTGAGAGGTCATTCTGACGTTTTTTTTTTTTTTTTTTTTTAGAAATTTTAAAGATGGAGTGCCATGATTTTTTTCCACCCTAAAACAAGATCATCAGGCATTATTGTAATATGAGGAAGAAGATTTTTTCCAAAAAAGCGTAAGTATATGTTAAAATGACGTTTTTATGTGGGCAGCCTCACCAGCTCATTGAGCATGCCTGGTTTGCCTGGTGGGTGGAGTTATACCTAAACTGAAGCCACACCCACAGCTGTAGTTGTATGATAAAGGGGGAGAAGTTAGGGGAGGGGCTGATGATGTGATGTCACTATATTGCAGTTTCTTTCATTGGTACTTTTGACTGGAAAGGTTCAGCCCTCAGGAAGAAACCCTAAATACAAAGTGAAGACATCATTGCACATAAAAACTACACCAATGATCAATCAAGTACTGTCATCTTTTAAACATGTACTGTACAACATTGGAAAAAATACAAAAACCATGCCACTCCAACTTTAAAATTGTTTATCTTTGTCCATGAACCTTTCAAAAGGTTCTCCTTCCATGACCACCATAGACCATCATCCAGGCATGCTAGTGATAAAACAGTGGTGGTTGGCAGGCCTCCATACATCAACATGTTTGTGCCAATTCATGGACGATTACATTTTCTCTATCTCCTCTTGTCTTGATTGTTTATAACAGTGGTTTTCAACCTTTTTGACTCCAAGGACCACCATTTATTCATTCATTTGTGCCACGGACCACCATTTGGGGACATTTTAGCTAGCCCCAAATACCTAAAACTAAAGAATTCTTTTGGTTTTGTTCACAATTCCAGGCTGGATTTTGCAAACAAAACAGTGTAAACTTCTTAATTAAGTGGTGCTAATTCACATGATGAATAATAATTCATCAGGTGGTCCGGGGACCAACAGTGGTCCTTGAGAAGGTTCCAAGTGGTCCCCAGGCCAAATAATGGAAAGTTGGTTAACCAGATGTAACTCTTGAGAGACCTTTGGAACCCGTTCAAGGACCACTGGTGGTCCCCGGACCACTTGTTGAAAACACCTGGTTTATAATATTAATTTAATATGACATCATGGGCCATACTACGCTCGATAGCAGTCTTGATGAGCCCAAAGCTTATTGATAACATGTAATCACTTAGCCTCGCTGAAGCCAGACCGTAATCTGCGCTTGCCAATAAAGTTTTATCGCCAAAACGATATTATGAGTCTGGCTTCAGCGAGTAATCACTAAGCTTGTAGGATTGTTTCGTGTAACAATTATGGAGCTCCATCCCTGCTATCTATACTACAGTAGATTACATTTTAGCCTTTGCATATGTACGTCTGGATTTAGCCTCCTCCTCACACACCTGATCTACAGTTGAGCGATGCGCAGTGTTGCCAACTGCCAAAATCCAAAATGCACAAGTGGCACTTCCAAAATGCACTAGAATGCGCTAAATAGTTGACTGGGTTCGTAAATACATCGAAGATGCAATAATAATCCATTATAATGGATGAAGCCTTGGCCTGGATGAGAGGTCGTCAGGTGGTCCCCAACCTTCTTTGAGTGTTTCGACCCTTAACCACAACACTCTCCAGCTGGCGGGTCAGCAGTGATTGGCCAAATCACTGCCCCTCTCATCCAGGCTTCCAGCTACAGTCCTCTCTCTTATGCCAGAGCCAACAGGAGGCTCTCTCTGCCGCTTCCCCCAGCCTACGAACGGCTGTTTTCCTCAAGTGGCCTCTCAACCCGACCTTCGTCAATAGATTCCACACGGACTGGGCTGGGAATCCTCGACACCCCACTTCCACTGTCATCAGCCATGCTGTCCACCCTTTGTCCCGGCAATCCTGGACAAGTTGCTGGTACTTGGTCTTCTTTCTCTCTGCCGCTTCCTCGCAGCCCTCCTCCCACGGGACTGTTAGTTCCACCAGGATGATTTTCTTTCCCCCTAGAGACCACATAATTATGTCAGGTCTCAGAGTGGTGGTCAGTACCGCCTCTGGGAAGTGTAGCTTCCTCCCCAGGTCGACCTCCATCTCCCATCCCTGGGCTGACTGCAGGAGGTTCTGCTTGGCTTGGCCTTGGACGACTGGTCTCTGACCTTCCTTTACAAAGGCGATGGTGCTCAGCGGTGTTCTTGTCTTAGCTGGTTGCTTCTTCCTCCTCTCTTGCTCCAGGATGTCTGCGAGCAGTGCCAACACCTTGTCATGGCGCCACCTATACCTCCCTTGGGCTAATGCAACCTTGCACCCGGAGAGGATGTGTGCCATAGTTCCTTTACCACCACACAACCTGCACAGTGGGTCCTCCCTCATTCCCCACTTGTGCAAGTTGACTGGGGTCGGTAGGGTGTCGTACACTGCTCGGAGCAGAAACGAGATCCGAAACGGCTCCAGCCTCCACAGTTCACTCCATGTGATGGACCTCTTAGGAAGGTTCCATCTTGTCCAGGCACCTTGAGTTGCGAGCTCGACGGATTTGGCTCTTCGGTGTTCTTCCTCTAGGTTTCTGACTTCATCCTGGATCATGGACCTTTTCTCCTTTGAGGTGGACTTCGACCACTGCTGGAAATGTGATGTTCCCAAGCCTTGTCTTCCAGTGCATGGATTACCGATGGTATCTTTGGTCCTGAGCGAAGCTTCTGCCTGGTAAACCGCGGTGCTGGCGGCCCACTTCCTGCCAGATCTTGTTTTTATTCCTGCTTCCCTGACAAGCTGGTCCTGGGAGTCCCTATATGTCAGGGAAAGTCTGCATTTGGCGACCTTAAACTCCTCCACCACTGAGGACAGGGGAAGCTGGAGCTGACCTGACCTTATGTAGAGCCCCACAGCTGTAAAGCTTGGGGGTATCCCCAGCCATCTACGAAGGTGCTTGTTGAATTTCCTTTCCATCGCTTCAACTGCTGTTAAGGGCACTTCGTACACGGTGAGAAGCCACATAAGTCTCTGAAGCAGGCCATGTTGGTAAATCCAGCACTTATATTTTCCGGGCAGGCCAGACTTGTCAATCTTCTTCAACCATTCTTCAACTTGTTTTTCAGTGCTGGAGATGCTGTTCTTATCTGACAGGGAGTCATCAAACCACTTTCCAAGGCATTTAATAGGGTTCCCCTGGATGTTCGGGATCATTTCCCCTTGGACGAGGAGCTTGAACCGTTCCGTTGTTCTGCCCTTTTGGATCACCAAGCTCCTTGATTTCTTGGGCTTAAAGATCATTTTTGCCCAGGTGGCCATACGCTCCAGTTCCGCCAGGACCCATCTTGCCTGCACGTGAGTTGGTGTTATCACGGTAAGGTCATCCATGAATGCCCTGATCGCTGGCTGTTGGCTTCCTGCTGCAGTCTTTGGTCCTCTTGACTTTATGATCGCAGCAGAAATGATCAGGTTCATTCCCATGACGAACAAAATGGGGGAGATGGTACACCCGGTTACTATCCCTTTCTCCACTGGCTGCCACTTTGTTGTGAACATGGCTGACTGAAAGCGTAGCTTGATGTCTCCCAAGTAACTTGTGATCATTCCCTGGAGTTAATGTGGGATGTGATAGTACTCCATAGCAACCTGGATCAAGTTGTGGGGGATTGACCCATATGCGTTTGCAAAATCAAGCCAGACAACTGTGAGGTTGCCTTTCTTCTCCTTTGCTTCTCGGATAAGTTGGCTGAGGACCCCTGTGTGCTCCAGGCACCCGGAGAAACCTTCGATGCCACCCTTCTGGATTGAGGTGTCAACATATCCGTTCTGGGTCATGTAGTTGCTCATTCTTCTGGCCAACACGGAAAAGAAGATCTTCCCCTCCACACTGAGTAAGGAAATGGTTCGGAACTGATTGATCTGTGAAGATCCCTCTTCCTTTGGGACAAAGCACCCCTCAGCCCTTCTCCAGCTTGCTGGGATGGTTCCTTTGGACCAGATTACCCGCATAAGCTTCCACAACCTTCGGAGAAGCTTGGGGCACTTCTTGTAAACCTTGTAGGGTATACCGCTGGGTCCTGGGGCAGAAGAGGATCTGGCGTGCTTGACGACCTCCCGAACCTCTATCCATGATGGGAACTCTGTGCTGAGGGGAGAAGTTGGTGGATTGATGGCATTGAGCCCGTGATTTTCTGGTAGGGCCTCGTTTCTTGACGGGTCACTGAATGACTCTGCAACAAACTCCTCCACTTCCTCCTTGGAACTTGTTAGAGTCCCAGATCTCGCCTCTCCCAGGAGTGTTTTGGAGAAGCGGTAGGGGTCTTTTATGAACTGGGCTCTTGCAGCTTCTTGCCTTTTGCGCCTTTGTCTGAGTCCTTCAGCTCTTCTTGCTCTGATGAGCTGGTCGCGTAGGCTGGCAGTCAGTTCCTTTATTCCTTCCTTCTCTTCTGCGCTTGCCAGTTTGAACTGCTTTCTCAGGTTTTTAATCTCCTTCCTCAGTTGTTTGATCATCCTTTCTCTTCTGTTCTCCTTCTTTTCTGGTCTGGCCTTGTTCTCTCTCCTCGGCACTGTTCCAAACCGTTCTTTCGCCAAGTTGTAGGTGATGGCTGTCAGTGAATCCACCTTTCTTTCTGCAGATCCTGCTTGAACCGCTTCAAGCACCATGTCCAGATCTGTATCGAGCGTGGACCACGCCTTGGTCTCACTCATCTTGGGCCACTTGATTCTTTCCTTCGTTGGCTCGGGTGGGCTTTCTGGGCTGGCATTTGAGGTTGTCCCTGTGCGTTCTTGGGGGGTTTCAGGCACCGAGAGATCTCTAGGACTATGGTGTGCTTCCTGCCTAGGGTTCTCCTGCGTCTCACCAGACTGTTCATCTGTGCGGTGTGCCTGCTTCCCCCCTTGTCCACACTTGGCCTTGTCCTTGACTAGACGCTGGTGTATCTTGAGCCCTCTTGCGCCTTTGCAGACTTTACCGCAATTGCATTTCACCTCCCATGCCTCCCCGGTCAAGGTGGTTTGTTTGAGCCTTCTCTGTGTCTGTGTCACTGTCCTTGTCGTAGCCGTTGAATCTGTCCTAGCGAGCCTCTCATCCTCCCCCCCTCTCGGGAGGCTCTGGGGGTATTGCTCATTTGTAGTTTCTGTAGCTTGCTTGGTGCCCTCTTGCGAGTGCTGCAACAGGAGTGCTAGCCCCTGTTACCCCGCCAGTCTTTCCTGGAGGTCAGCTGTCTCTCCAGCGTCACCGCCCTTCCTCGGTTGCCATCCAGACTTTCCTGGAAGTCACTGGTTGCCCAGAGATTACAGTTCGTAAATACATCGAAGATGCAATAATAATCCATTATAATGGATGAAGCCTTGGCCTGGATGAGAGGTCGTCAGGTGGTCCCCAACCTTCTTTGAGTGTTTCGACCCTTAACCACAACACTCTCCAGCTGGCGGGTCAGCAGTGATTGGCCAAATCACTGCCCCTCTCATCCAGGCTTCCAGCTACAGTCCTCTCTCTTATGCCAGAGCCAACAGGAGGCTCTCTCTGCCGCTTCCCCCAGCCTACGAACGGCTGTTTTCCTCAAGTGGCCTCTCAACCCGACCTTCGTCAATAGATTCCACACGGACTGGGCTGGGAATCCTCGACACCCCACTTCCACTGTCATCAGCCATGCTGTCCACCCTTTGTCCCGGCAATCCTGGACAAGTTGCTGGTACTTGGTCTTCTTTCTCTCTGCCGCTTCCTCGCAGCCCTCCTCCCACGGGACTGTTAGTTCCACCAGGATGATTTTCTTTCCCCTAGAGACCACATAATTATGTCAGGTCTCAGAGTGGTGGTCAGTACCGCCTCTGGGAAGTGTAGCTTCCTCCCCAGGTCGACCTCCATCTCCCATCCCTGGGCTGACTGCAGGAGGTTCTGCTTGGCTTGGCCTTGGACGACTGGTCTCTGACCTTCCTTTACAAAGGCGATGGTGCTCAGCGGTGTTCTTGTCTTAGCTGGTTGCTTCTTCCTCCTCTCTTGCTCCAGGATGTCTGCGAGCAGTGCCAACACCTTGTCATGGCGCCACCTATACCTCCCTTGGGCTAATGCAACCTTGCACCCGGAGAGGATGTGTGCCATAGTTCCTTTACCACCACACAACCTGCACAGTGGGTCCTCCCTCATTCCCCACTTGTGCAAGTTGACTGGGGTCGGTAGGGTGTCGTACACTGCTCGGAGCAGAAACGAGATCCGAAACGGCTCCAGCCTCCACAGTTCACTCCATGTGATGGACCTCTTAGGAAGGTTCCATCTTGTCCAGGCACCTTGAGTTGCGAGCTCGACGGATTTGGCTCTTCGGTGTTCTTCCTCTAGGTTTCTGACTTCATCCTGGATCATGGACCTTTTCTCCTTTGAGGTGGACTTCGACCACTGCTGGAAATGTGATGTTCCCAAGCCTTGTCTTCCAGTGCATGGATTACCGATGGTATCTTTGGTCCTGAGCGAAGCTTCTGCCTGGTAAACCGCGGTGCTGGCGGCCCACTTCCTGCCAGATCTTGTTTTTATTCCTGCTTCCCTGACAAGCTGGTCCTGGGAGTCCCTATATGTCAGGGAAAGTCTGCAGGGTATATGACCATTAAATAACCACTAATCTTCTACATTCTCTAGTTGTGTAGACATGGGCTAATTCACACAATTTAACTCTTGAGAGTGTAAACATGAAACCAAATGGACCCGCAAGGGTCCATTTGGTTTCATTTTTACGCTCTCAAAGAGTTACACCTGGTTAACCAACTGTCCATCATTTAGCCTGGGGACCACTGGTTGAAAACCGCTGCCATAGGAGCAAACATGGTCAAAGATGAGGGTTTTATCTCTGGCGCCTGTCAGTAAATTTCCCACCAACTCACCAGCAAAAAAGCACTAGATTTTCTGCCAGGAGTTTTTCACTAATTTTGGCGCTGGGGGGGGGGGGGGGGGTCTGTAAAAGAGCTAAATATAGTGACAAATGCGCCAAGTTGGCAACACTGGCGATGCGTTCCTTCACCCTATCAATGAACGGCTGCCTCCTGTACTCCCCTCATAGAAGCAGAAGGCAGACCACCTCCCCAACACCCCATCGGTTCCCTCGACACTTCCCTCCCTCTCTCGCTCCATATGTTTACAGATCTGCACAAGATCTGAGGAGTTCCCCACTCAGATGTGAGACCACAGGGGACATGGGCTGAAATGGGAACTGGAAGAGGGTGAGAAAAAGAAAGAAGGAAATGTCTTGTGTGACAATCCCTTAAGGCTGAGAGAGACGATGAGAAAAAAAAGCAGGTAAAGTGCGAAAATGCGTGCCTGTGTGCACTTGTGGGGTGTGTTTTTAATACCAGGTCTGTAAAGTGTGGACCTCTGCACAGAAACATCCTCAGTGTTTATCAGGGCTGTAGTGGAGTGGGGACACGGGGGGGCGGTGTCCCCCCACTTCTCATACTTAGAATATTTTTGAGGCAAAAGTAGGCCTATGTTTTTTGTCTTGTCATTTCCAGTTGTACTTTTATGGATACAATTAGGCATTGTAAACAATCTTTCTCAATATAAGTAAGTAGCCTTGCCAGGCCATGATGTCAGGAGGCCCGGCTGAGCCATAAAGGCCCATATAGGTCAGGAGCATATCTCCTGTTTCTATAGCGTGAGGCAGCTTGATGTACAAGTACACCCCCTGGACATGACGCTAGTATATCGCAGGGACTTACCCCCAATCCACCCCTTGATGCTGAGTGCCAAGCAGGGAGGCATTGGGTCCCATTTTTAGAGTCTTTGGTATGACCCGGCCGGGAATCGAACCCCGACCTCCCAGTCTCAGGGCGGACACTCTAACCACAAGGCCACTGAGCTGGTTTCTCAATATGCTATGCTGTGTGTGTGTGTGTTGTGCAGGCGAACGCAAATGCAAGTGTGCATGCAGCACGTGTCTTAGAGGGGAATTCACTCATTTTCGATATTTTACTATGTCATTAACATACCTTAGAGATGTTGTGTGGACATGGTTAAAAAAAGTTCCCCCATTGTAGGAGTTTCTTAGAAATGGACGTCTGAAAAAAAAAATCATTAGCATGGTGAAATGCATCTTGATGACATCATAAAGATGTGTTTAACCACGTTAATGAGTTTCTTTTTTTTCCTGAGAGTGTACAAATGGATCCTTTTCCCAGCATCACCGGGCCGAATGTTTGTCCCAGTCCAGCCCTGCATATGCTACCCTCATTTACTAGTGTCACATCTTATCAAACCAAAGTTTCTGTGGACCATAGTTTCCGGCTCCAGCGCAATTTTACACTGTACATTAAGGCATTTATCAGACACTATAGGCGCGATGGAGAGAACACGCTGTTAAATGCATATGGCGATAGTGAAATAGCCTTTAATGATATGGTATGAAGGCATGGGAGAAGCAGCTTGCAAGAAGTTGGAACCGTGCTGCAAATTACTTTAGAATGCGTTTACGATTAGTGTTATTATCTCAGAGGCCACCAGCCACCTCTGCACTTATCAAAGACCAACTGGTGCTTTTAAAATTGTCATAAAAAAACACACCTCTATGCCACACTCTACTTTCGTTCTCATATTTCTTAGAAATAATACGGTATATCCTCTATAATTTTGTCTACTTTTTCCTCATCTTTCCTTGTTTTTTAAATGGACCCCTGGGTGGCTTTGAGCTTTCCATTGGTACATACCGGCAGTGCACTCACCCGTCATCCATAACTCCCAGAGTGCTGATGTGTTGGGGTGGCGTTGGGTCAAGAAAAAAAGGTTCCGTATTTCATGTCCTTGAGCAGGACAATGAACCAAGTGTGGTGCTGTCCACGTACAGTGTACATATCAATATAGGAAAATACCCATGGAAAATAAAATAATACTGTGACATTGCGGGTGATTATGGACGAGTCATCCCCAGCGTTACAATACATATCACGCACTTTATTTTGGATATGCAGTTTCTAAATAGCACAAAGTGCATTGCCTACGTAATCTGCTGCGCCAGAAAGTTAAAATATGTGTGCGCACATCATAACACGTTATTAGACAACAACCTGTGATATTCTTTTATATTCCTGAAACGATTAACTAACAAAAGACACTGTTCAGAAAAAAACTGTTCAGAAATAGGGTGTATGCATATCTATATATGGATATAAAGTCTTGGTTCTTTTACGATCTCTAGAGGCTGTTTTTTGTGATGTCTTTAACTGGATGGATGTATTGTAAGTCTCCCGTCTGCAAGACAAGAAGTTACCCTCGGGTACAAATAAACAACCTTGGAATCAGTGGCATCGATGCTCGTCGTGAGCAGTAGTTAATTTATTTATATTATAGACGAGGAGAATAACTAAACACAAACCCTTTAGGGGAGAAGGGGAAACGATGGGGATGCAATCCGCTGCGTCTCATTCGACACACTTCCTCTGTAAATCTGCTGTCTCATTATACGCCAGTGATTCCCCAAGTGGGGTACAATGACCCCCAGGGGGTAATAGCAGCACAATCTGATTATTAACCACTTTAGGCCTATACATTGGCTGTTTGAAAAACAGACAACCAAGTCGCATGGTACATTTTGAGGGAAAGAAAACAAAAAACAACACAAATGTGTTCAAAAAGAGTGAAAATAGGTCCCAGAATATGTGGTTAAACATGGCTGTTTGCTGTTTGCAGCTAATTACTTGTTTCCTCATTATGGATCAAAGTATAAGCTCTGTCCCAGCCGGCAGACATGTCGAACTGGAAGGGATTTGAGAGTTGGGAGTTTCGGTAGAAGATGCCAGATGGACCGGCTTATGAACAAACAGTATTTCAGAACCACTGAGACCTTTGTAAAATACCCAGGAAAATAAAATAATACATATCACACGCTTGATTTTCGATGTGAGGATATCTAAAAGAGCACAAAGTACATTAATGAACGTGCCAAAGTATAGCGAGACCGTCAGGAATTGACTATGAAATCTTACAATATTACCGCCGCGCCGGGAACTTATATGATGTGTTTGTACATCATAACAAGTTATTAGACAACAGCCTGTGATATTCTTTTATATTCTTGAAATGATTAACTAACAATTAAGAGGCACAACTGGTGGTGCTTGTTCACAATATTACGCCTATTATATTTAGCAGAATTTCCGGACCCAGTTTTGAATCATGCGTGAATGGCTTGTGAACCTGTAGCCTACACCTTCTTCTATTAAAGCCTTGATGCTAAAGGCCTGGTATTGATTATTGCGTTGACAAAGTGAATAAAGTTGTTTGAAGTAGACACCAAACTGGACTGTACACATATGCAACAGGTAGAAGAATTATACTTATACTAAAATATATAATGTACATGTACAGTTTATCCTGAGTGAGTGGTTATGTACTGGTAGTCATATTGAGGCATATTGAGGCCACACGCAGACTATTTTATTTTGTACCGCCAGAGGGTGCTAAAAAGAATAAAAAAGGATGATTGTTGTGTAGATCTTGTTGAGCCGGTAATTTTGAAAGTAGCTCTCAAGTCAAAAAAGTGTCGGCACCCCTGGGCTAAAGTGTCCTCAAATGGTGGGCCGTGGCTCAAATTCTGAATAAATGGTGGGCCCTGGGACGAAAAAGGTTGAAAACCACCGTTTTAAAGCATGTCTGGTGGTCGCCCCGGTGCGCGCCACCCCTCCCCTCCCCTCATGGCGCCCCAGACAACTGCCTAGTCTACCTAATGGCAAAAACTCCCCTGAGTAAAGTGAAAGTACATGTAGGGTATACTATCCAGCACCTTTTCTCCATTCAGCAGTGCTCTACCAGCTTCATGTCTGTGCCTTGGCCCCTTCATTTCATCTGGCTGTGATTCTATCAGTGGTCTTTAGAGACCGCAGGGCAGTGCTTTCCCTTTGCTTGCACTCCGTTGCTTTTCATTTTGAAAGCCAACACAGCTGCTCGGTTCACAAACTCTAGACATGAAATCACATGAAAGCCTTGCATTGGCGGCATCCAGGCATCCCGGTGTTAGTAACAGGGTTACCGCCAGCCAAGGATCAGACAGGGAACCTTTATTTCTCCTTTTTCTGCCTTACATTTCATTGTCTCACGTTTTATTTATACCCCCCCCCCCCCCCCACCTGTTAGCAGCTTGGGAGTCATTGAGTTCATCGTATCATCCTATTGAATAGAACCTATATGGATGCTTAGTGCTTGGGTTGGAACAATCCTCCTCTTATTGAGCTATACAGTACACCTATGAAGTAAACCTGGGGTTATGTTAGGGCAGGGGTACCCACACTTTTTTTTTTACTTGAGAGCTACTTTCAAAATGACCGTCTCAACAAGATTTACACGTCAAAAATGTTCCATTACTGAAAATCCATTTCAAGGCCCCCTAGAACTACTGTTATACTGTTTAAGACTAATGCGCTTAAAATGAAAAATAGAGAATTGGAAGGTTTTCTTATATGCTACTGACGTTTGAAAACAGTATTTGAGGTTTGAGTTGACAGTTTGTGATCTTAAGTTTAGTCTCTTGCAGCTAAAATGTTTTTGTCCACAATTGTGAAAGAGAACTGGCAAAACATTGGTCAAAATAACAATTATAATCCATTTTCTAATTGTGTAGACTCTTAAGAGTGTAAAATGAAACCAAATGGACCCGTAAGGGTCCATTTGGTTTCGTTTTAACGCTCTCAAGAGTTACAGATCTGTCGTGGGACTGGCGTGATCTACCTGCATCATCTGTGTGATCTACTGGTAGATCACGATCTACCTTTTGGGCTTTAGCCCCACAGACCCCATAACTAAAGATTTCTTTTGCTTCTCTCCATGACCATTAATCTTCTAATTGTGTAGATTTGGACTAACGGTAATTCACATGATGAATATTTTAACTCTTGAGAGTGTAAAAATGAAACCAAATGGACTGGTTATACAGTATCAGACTGGCGACTGAAATACGCTTGAGGCACATATGCAATATGATATTAAGCAGGGCTTGACACTAACACTTGCCCGCTTGCCCGGGGCAAGTAAAAAAAATGGTGGGGCAAGTGAAGACTGCTACCTGGTTGCCCGATCGGGCAAGTGTGCAACTTAGTGCACTATAACACAACACAAGATAAATTTGTCTTGAAGGCAGTCATTGCACTCTGCCTCTGTGTCTTTCCCTGCTTTCTAGCTATCTCTACCTATCTCTCTCCCAGGTTCATTTGGTACCAAACTATCATTTTGCTGGGGTCAGGGACCACTGGGTCTGTGGCCACTATGGGCTGATTAAGATGATGAATTTTAACTCTTGAGAGTGTAAAAATGAAACCAAATGGACCCGCAAGGGTCCATTTGGTGACTATGACCTGAGGGCAAGTAGAACCTGACTTGCACTTGCCCGATGGGCAAGTGCCTCGGAGACCTTAGTGTCAACCCCAGTATTAAGTATTAAAAAGCCTTTTCAGAATGTATGTTGTTGCGGTTTAATACTTCTGCTCCATTACTCCTATAAGAGGGGTGGGAGAATTTGAAGGTGTTTGTCTGAAGTTGTTCCATCGCATTCACAGTATCTGAAGCTTTAATAGTTACCTGACCATTTTAGATGCATCATTTGATCAAATGTTTTTCAAAATATGTCAAAACACATTGCTAGCTTGATGAGATTGGTATGAAAAGGATTGTGAGAACAAAGGCTTCCATTAATCACTTGGTTACAAATCACCCGTGGCTGCTAACAAATCCTGGTTTTGGCTCTATATAAAGGTACTTGTTTTGATGAAAGGAAACAAATGTTCGGCCCTAGTAGTAAACACATGGAAATTATTTTATGCGATTGACACCCACTCATGCTTAACGGTCTTGTATTGAGTTGTGCTTTAAACCTAGGCCTGCTATAATTCTGCATACTGTAAATATTTCAATCAATACTGGCTGGGGCCTTTCCTTCGACCCACTTTTTTCTGGACCAATGGTGGACCAAATGGACCAAATTGACCCTTATAGATCTGCAACTCTTGAGAGCGTAAAATGGTCCCTCACGTAAAATGGACCCTCACGTTAAACGCTCTGAAGAGTTAAACTATATTTAGGCATCTGAAATACTTAATTTTCAAGAATCTAGACAATTATAAAATGTAGAAGAATTGTTATTTTTGTCCGTTTTGCCAGTTTTCTCCCCTAAATTGTAGACTAAAACTTGAAAATCCTTGCTTTTGGGTCCGAGAGACTAAACCCAACATCAAATGATGTGGATAAAATGCAGAATAAATAGTGGGCCCTGGTATGAAATTGTTTTAGACCATGGGTGGTTGGTCCGATCGTCTGTGGATTCCTGTGAGGTTATAGGGTTCGGGTAGGTTAGTAATCCCACATACAGTACTTGTTCGCTTCAGCCGTGGCTCAAAGTGACTAGTGGGATTGGGTTTGTTGAATGCATGCAGAGCCAACCCCTTGTAAATGAGCTCTGTCAGAAGCAGCTGAGGGCTGATTTCAGCCGCGTGCTCCCATGAGACACATACTGAGTAGAAAGAAATGGTGGCATTTAATCATGACCTATAAGTGATATGAAGATAGGAGATTAAAAGTGGTCATTTAAGTCGCTATATAGTATGTACAGGACTAATGAGTAACGCAGTGAATGGATGGGGTGAAAAAAGGATATTTAATGCAACGCATACTATACAAATGAATAATGCATGAGCAGCGAAACAAATTAACAAATCAATTGACAAATGAACGGTGAGTCGATCCGTCTTATCAATCAACCTCATCGCAAATCATGTTTACTGAATGAATCTAAGGATAATGAATGAATCAATCAAGCGATCAATGAGTGCACGGCACACACCGGCAAAATTGAATCTAACATGACATTGTTATGCGATAACATGTTTACATCCGAGTTAACCGTTTCTGTATTGTGTGCATTATGCAAGGATAGAAGTATGATTGTAGGTCTGGAAGCCTATCGCCGTTTAAGTAAAAATCTTTGGCCTATAGCATTTCAGATGGAGAGCCAAATATAGCATGGCGGCAGCACTATGCATGTTCTAGCATCACTAGGCGCATCAGTATAGCAGCAGAGTGCATATCGTAAGGCGAGTTACGGGGGGGTCCGGGGAACCCAGTCGTGTTTGAGGGAGTCACAGGGGGTCCCCGTAGCCTAGTGCATGTCAAACTAGGGGTCCTTGAAATCGCATGGGTTAAGAATCACCACTATAGCCGTATTAAAACGTATCTTTGTTTCTGCATAATGAACATACTGAACATTCACATTTTTCAGAACATCAAGACAATGCTATTTCTCAATGGCAAAGTCACAGGGGTGAGGAACTGGTTGGAATAATGCTGTATGTCCAACTGTAAATAAGTAACCTGCACACTCATCCACGAAGGAAGCATGAGCTCAAGTCCGTTGCTCTAAGCATGTTTGGCGAAATGTACGTGTGTAGAGCACAGGATCACATTAGATGACTGTGTAATGCCATTGGTTATGACATTTGCACCACCAGAGCCATAAAGTAGACAGTTACAACGTTGAGTTGGCAGAAAACAGCCTGATCATGTGATGCGAGTGCTGATTGAACCCATATAGACTAATGCATTCCATAAACCTCCGGTCCGTAAACTTTCAAACCAATAACAATTTACTGTACAATTTGGGCATTTAGCAGACACTCTTAATCCAGAGCTACTTACAATAGAAGTCTATAGAGTCGCCATTAGCATGAAAGTGGACTTACCTGAAATGCCTGAAAGCATTTTGGCCTACTGTAGAGAGGCGGGGACCGACCCAGACAGGCGGTTGCCCTGATTGGATCTCACAGATCTGCCAGTCAACCCTGGCCTCTCCTCTTCTAGGCCACTGTGGCTTCTGATTTAGTCCAGGCTTTCAGTTTTTGCACAGCGCAGATGAGAAAAAACAATGCCTGGGTATCGAGGCTACCATTTGACTGGTCTGAAGAAGCAGAGTTGTCAGAACACTGTCTTAAGGCCCTGCTACACTAGCAATATTTTGATCAATATCAACTAGCAATGTCAACATGAATGGGCAGGATCTGACTTTTCTGAACAACCAGGAGTTGATCATTTTCTATAGAAAAGTGAAAAGTCAATGTTGATGATTGACGTTGCTTGTTGATCAAAACATTGCTAGGTGTATCAGGGCCCTTACTCTATGACCCTAACTCTATGACCCTACTCTGACCCTAATCCTAACATGAAACCTTCCTGAATCTAAAATGTCACTTTTTGTTTGCCATAAAATAAACATACTGTACTTATGGATGGCAGTTTGACTACCTATAGCCTCGATAGCCAGGCTTTCACTTTCACTCTCACAAGTATATTAATACAAGCACACACATGCAATTGCACGGTCGCACGCACACACACTCTTAGCGTAACTCAATCATCTTGAGAGCTAATACAATCAGGGACTCGGGGGCCTGTGTTTAATTGAAGCATATAAAGCAATAGCATGGCTGTCACTAATGACCAATATGGAGCATGCGGCAGCAACGCTACTGTTCTTTTCACTCACGCACGCTGTCCCCTGCCTCATTAACTCACTCAATGGCCCTAACAACATGTCCCATGACGTTCACATGTACTCACGTCATTGTAGCATTGTATAATTGTGTGTGCCTGTACGTGCCTGCGTGTGTGTGTGTGGGGGGGGTGTGGGGTGTGTGTGTGTGTGTGTGTGTGTGTGTGTGTGTGTGTGTGTGTGTGTGTGTGTGTGTGTGTGCGCGCAGCAACATACAGTATATAGGGTCATTTTCCTACTCCTATCGATCCCAGATAACTGTCTTGCCATGGGGTGTGTTTCTCAGAATGTCCCCTGCAGTCCAGTTTCCCCAGCAGACCCCCATGCAGTAGAACAGCCTCATAGCATGGGGCAATCTATGAGTTCTATTGCTTTTCATGAATGTGTTGTTATTATTGTCATTACAAACACACAGGGCCGGATCTAGAGGGGTCAGGGGTGGGCACAGCTCACCCAAATGTTCATCCTGACCACTATAATATCAGTGGTTTTCAAGGTGGTTCCAGGTGGTCCCCAAGCTAAATGGTATGGTATGGAATATTGGTTAACCAGATGTAACTCTTTGAGAGCCTAAACATGAAACCAAATGGACCCTTGCGGGTCCATTTGGTTTCATGTTTACACTCCCAAGAGTTAAAATATTCGCCATGTGAATTAGCCCAAGTCTACACAACTAGAGAATGTAGAAGATTTAATGGTCATTTTGATCTGGATGTTTGACTGTTTTGTTTACTAAATCCAACCTATAGTATTGTGGTCAAAAGCAAAATAAATCTTTAGTTTTGGGGTCTGTGGGGCCTAAAGTGTCCTCAAATGGTGGTCGTCCGTGGCTCAAATGCCGAATAAATAGTGGGCCCTGGTGTCAAAAAGAGAGAAAACCACTGCTTCTTATGAAAAACTTTGGAGGTGCCCACCCTGCCATTCTTCCAGCCCACCCTTGTAGGGCTGGCTAGATCCGGCCCTGCAAACACATCCATTGTGCCACACGCAGGGATGTACACACACACACACACACACACACACACACACACACACACACACACACACACACACACACACACACACACACACACACACACACACACACACACACACACACACACACACACACACACATAGCCCAGACCAAAGGAGGATTCAGCAAATGCCCTTTTCCATACCGCAAATGCAGTGTTTACTACAGGGCAAAAACAGCCCTCCTTCCCTTTTCAATGCTATTCAGGAGAATAGCTTTTTTCCCGAAATCTCCTGATCTTGGAACATACTATTTTTGTAATGAGCAAATTTGTTCTGAAATCCACGTTCAAGACTGCTTGGTTGTGTTGTGCCCCAAAAAATAACTGATCTACAAGCTCTCAACATGTTGCAGTGTACTGCAGATCAACCAAAATTACCCTCTTATGCGACTCAAGATTTCAGCCCCTGCCTCTCTAATACTGTATATGCACATCCCTGCACACACAACAAGCCACTGCTGTCTCATTTTGTGGTCTTTTTCCAGGTCTTAATTGGCAAAACAGCATAACATTTGTGTAATACTGTGCATGGCTTGAGTGGGACTAAGGCATGCAGGGAAAGACAGCTACTGTATATCATTTTGCGATCGGTTGCGCCCATCCTTCACCGGTCGCTACTAAACCTAAAGGCCCTGATACACTAGCAATATTTTGATCAATATCAACTAACAATGTCAACATCAACGGGCAACATGATGAGACACACGGCAACAGGCAACACCTTCCCATGGGAATTCCACCCATTTTACATTTTTCCTATGAGAGTGTGCAAATGGAACCAAAGGACCCGCTAGGGTCCAGTTAAAAAAAGGTCCTAAAAGAACCAAATGTTCACCTAGCAGACTAAAAAAGGTTATGAAATGTTCAGTGAGGCATCTGTGGGAGGAGAAAGGATCAGGTGACGCCAAGGAGGGCTGTGATTGGAGGATTCCGAAATGTTGACCAGTAGAGGGCGCTATTGATCTGACTTTTCTGAACAACCAGGAGTTGATCATTTTGTATAGAAAAGTGAAGAGTCAACGTTGATAATTGATGTTGCTTGTTGATATTGATCAAAACATTGCTAGGTGTATCAGGGCGTTAATCCTAAACATAACCTCAGTAAAACCTTCCTGCATGCAGGGAGTGTTTATAATGACAACTGAAAAGAGATCGATATGACAGGGGAAATTCAGCAAAATAACTTGCATGGCAAGTCGTTTAGGATCAATATAAGTATAAACCTATTTGCTATTTAGTCTGAAGTTGTCCTTTAACAATTCATTAACCACCATATTTATACACTTTCTGAGTTATTATAAAAGAACATGCATACTCTGTGAAGGTGAAAGAGAACAATCTATCCAGAGGGTCCCAAACTTTTTTTAGCTTCTGAGCCCAAAAAAGAAAAATGAAAAAAAGCAAAATACAGTATATTTTACTCAAGTCGTGCCCCCCTTTATTGGTCTATGACTCACAACTGTGACCCAACCCACTGTTTGCAAACCAGTGCGAAAGTGTACAAAAAATAAAAAAATAAAACGTTTATTTAATTCTCCCATATGGACAAATGAAGGTGGAAATTAAATGTAATTAGCCACATCTCAAACTTTATGTCAATCTGGTGGTGTCAATCGACACACGCGCTTATGTGTCCTCAAAGCACCATAAAAAATGTAATTTCCCCCTTTTTTTTTTATTTGAAGCGATACTTCCTGCTGGCACAGAGTGCCAGCCCAAATGCCATCGCGGGGAGATCTTCTCTGCCGGTCTGTGATGATAAGCCGCAGGAGAACACATAAAAATAATAAATATCTTTTGTAAAATAATTGTTTGAGTAGAGAAGTTGTGGCTTCGGCACGGCGTTATTTTTTATTTTTCCTCCTCCTCCTGTCTGATTCCCACGGAGCTGTGTGAGCACACACATTGCAAATGGAGGAAAACCCCAGGACTGTTGAAATCTATCAGACAGAGCAGGAGGGGGCAAACAGACTGACAAAATGCCATTGTGTTGTCGACAAATACTCCTGAAGCGGAGATAAAGCTGTGTTTGTATATGGACACAGACTGATCCTCTGTATTTCTCAAACCTTTTTGTGCCAAGGTTCACGCAAACTGAAATAATTTTGGCCACTGATCCACAGGGGCGGAGATAAAAAATGTCCCATTTGGGGGGGCAAGATAACATGTTGGAGGGGCAAGAGAAAATGGTATGGGTGCGGCTTCATCGCCCGTGGCGCGAAGTGTCGCACGTGTCGCGCCACGTGTCGCGCCACGTGTCGCGCCACGTGTAGCGCCACGGTCGCACCCATACCATTTTCAGTTACATCAATAATATCAGTTGTTGTTGAAGTTGAACAGACACGCAGCATGCATAAAGCTAAAGGTCGACTCAGAGTTTTCTGTTTTCAACGATGAAATGCTGTTGGTTTAGTGGTGCCACTAGTGTACTGTAGTTAGTTAGTAGCAGTAGTAGTGTTTCAATCATTTTAAATATAAGCACTTTAATTTGAAATATCTTGGGTTGTTTTGCATGGCATCGTGTTTGGGGGGCAGACTGGGTATTTAGGGGGGCATTGCCTCCCCATGCCCATGCCTGGATCCGCCCCTGCTGATCCACCAGTGCTGAATTAATGCCTCTCAGGGCTCTGGCGCTTCGCCAAAGCAAAAGGCCCTATAAGTGACTCAGCCAATTAATTAATTCCTTAACATGCATGCATTCAGCGCACCACATGTAACCACCAGTGGGCATATCGTTAGTTCACCTTAGGTAAATGTTAACCATTGCTAGAGATTGATGGATAGAGATTGATAACACATTGTTAACAACACTTTCACTGCTTTAGGCACTCGCCTAAAAAATTGTTAATAGCCGTAGTTATTTCAAAGGAGAAAAGAGTTTCTCAGCATGTCTGACTTCCGCCCTCTGTTGTGTCCCTGCGTTTTAACTTGGTTCGGCGTTTGGCTCCATTTGAAGGGGATTCTAGACCCAACCCTCGGTCATCCCTTTCCCTCGCAGAATTGGGATAACCATACTTTTTCACTGGAACGCACATCAGCGAGGGTTAGGGCCGAGGGACGAGGGGGAAGAAACGGGCTAAGATTAGGGTTATTTAGGTTTAGTTACCAACTCAGTGGCCTTGTGGTTAGAGTGTCCGCCCTTTAGACTGGGAGGTCGGGGTTCGATTCCTGGCCAGGTCATACCAAAGAAAAAAATGGGACCCAATGCCTCCCTGCTTGGCACTCAGCATCAAGTGTTGGATAGGGGCTAAGTCCCTGCGACATACTAGTGCCATATCCAGGAGGTGTACTTGTACATCAGGGGTGCCCAAAAGGTAGATTGTGATCTACCAGTCGATCAGACAGGCCATGCAGGTAGATCACATGACAGTCCCCTAATATATAGGGTGGGGGGGGTATAGATCTGTAACTCTTTGAGAGCGTTAAAATGAAAGCAAATGGACCATTACGGGTCCATTTGGTTTCATTTTACCGCTCTCAAGAGTAAATTTATATTTAAACATCTGAATTAAGTAGTTTTCAAGAGTCCACACAATTAGTAAATGGAGAATTATTGTTATTTTGACCAACATTTTGCCAGTTTTGGGCCCAAGAGATTAAATTCAACATCACAAACTGTCAACTCAAACCCAAATACTGTTTTCAATTCAAATGTCAGTAGTAGCTTATACAAGAAAACCTTCCAATTCTCCCGCTCTAATTTTCATTATAAGTGCATTATTCTTAACAGTAAGTAACATCATCACCACTATTTCAAAGTCAAACTTTCTTGGGGGCCTTGAAATGGATTTTTTTTTTTTTTTTTAAGTAAAGTAGCTCTCAATTCAAAAAAGTGTGGGCACCCCTGTTGTATATCAAAGCTGCCTCACACTACAGAAACAGGAGATAGGCTCCTGCCCTATGGGCTTCATGGCCCAGCCTAGCCTCACGGCATCATGGCTTATTTACTTTTTACTTTTTATAGGTTTAGTAGCGACCAATTAAAAAAGTTTGTGAGCGATAGTAAAACGACCGACCGATAGTAAAACCAGTTGTACCAGGACTCATTTACTCTCAGCTGCGGCCGACATTCGCTGTCTCTCTTCTTTTTTTTATATACTCAGTGGCGCAACTCTTTCTATCTAGATGGCTCTGGTATCCCCAGCTGCCAGCTGACACACACACACAGCCAGCCAGGAACTGGGCAGATGACACAGCACAGCCTTTGCAGCTTCAGTCAGTGCTAAAATATTATGACTGTCACTGTCAGGGTGACTATAATTTTACAAATTACATTTTATTAATGTCTAGGGGATTGCTTTATGATTATTAATAAAGTTGTTAACAAGATGCATGCACTGCAATTATGAGATGGGGGGGGATAAAAACGGTGATTTGTCATGTAGCCTACATGTTTCACTTTTATTTTATTCTACTGTATTCAACAGTCAAACAGCTGAGCTGATTGATGCACCAAGCAGGCCATATAGCCTCATGAATAGCTTACAAGTGAAACAAAAAGCTTCCACATAATCAGACGTCTGTGTTCTGGTATGTGAATTCGTCCAGTCAACTATCTGCAATTTTCCCTAAAATGAATGAGTCTACAAGCTCCTTCATTAGCAAGCAGCAGCATATTTTGTCTAAATTGTCTGTGTGACCAAATTTAGCCTACACCTGCAAACAGTGTTGTTGACCATGTTGTTATATGGAACAGGACATAATATAACACTTGTGTACCAAGAAACAATATGCTATTTTAATAGAACTAGACAGACCTGTGGGTGCAATTCACAGTATTTTTTGTAGTGAAACACAGACATAAGATCCAGAGTATTTTTTAATGTGCCTTGTATGAAAGGTGCCACTTTCAAGAGTTTGCATACTGTATCACATTTATATAGATTTTTCATATTGGGTTTAGAGCAGGTATGTGATGGTTTGTGCCAAGGTCTTATATGTGTTCCTTACATTATTGTAACAGTGTTGCTTTCAATGGTTTCAGCCAGCTAGCGGAGGTTCTGTCTACAGGCACCCCTGGGTGCCTGTAGGACCCATTTCATATGAAATGCCAGCAATTCTTTCAGAATTAGAATTGGTAATTTTAGTAGGCCTATAGTTCAGGGGTTTTCAACAGGTGGTCCGGGGACCACCAGTGGTCCTTGAGGGTCCATTTGGTTTCATTTTCACACTCTCAAGAGTTAAAGGTAGGGGAAGTGATTTCACTTTTGTCAGATATCACCCAAAAAAAAAAAACTGTTAAAATGCTCTATTATAAGGTGTGCAGACCATATATGGAGTTTCCCCCTCCCCCACGTTAGCAGAGGAGCTAATAAAAGTTCCCCAGGTGGTGGGTGAATTCTCCTCCAATCAGGATCGAGCAGCAGGTTCACATAGTGTAGCTACTTTTGGGCGCCCCTAGTGCACCAAGCTGGTACTACACGATGAATTTCAAATCACTTCCCTTAGCTTTAAAATATTCATCTGAATTAGCTCTATTTAATTAAGAAGTCTACACTGTTTTGCAAAATCCAGCCTGGAATTGTGAACAACACCAAAAGAATTCTTTAGTTTTAGGTCTTTGAGGCTAAAATGTCATCAAATGGTGGTCCGTGGCTCAAATGCTGCATAAATGGTGGTGCCTGGTGTCAAAAAGGTTGAAAACCCCTGCTATAGTTTATTAATGCTAGCCTACAGGTAAAGGCGAAGGTGCTATAAAATGATAATAACAAATAATTACAAAGATTGTAAACACATATTCACAGATTGAGGAGTAGTAAAGGGGAAGGTGGGCCAGATGACGCTAAGGTGTTCAAGGAACTAAACTAACAAATGAAGTAAACATTTTACCATGTACATTCTGCTATGATACTAACACATTACAACTTCCTTTAAATGGTTTTGTTAAAGACTGCCGGCAGCACAAATGTCAGCGCACTCGGCAGCTGAAAACTGATTTGCTTCCTCCGTCATCAAAGTACAAAGCCAGCAGCGCTGAAAACATGGGGAGAATTTGCATATTCTCGCAATAAAACAACTCAATTCACAAGAAAACGGAACACAGTTTGATCTGAACCACTTTAGCATGCAGCTGAACCTCAATATCTCATCGTGCAGTCGACTAATGAGTGCCGTATACACCATTTTGTCCTCTCTCTCTTTCTCTCTCTCTCAGGGGCGGATGTAACATTTCCCAATTGGGGGGGGGGGGGGGGGGGGGGCAGGAGAAAAATGGTATGGAGGCAACTTCGAAGTCGCACCCATACCATTTTCAGTTACAGGACTTATTAGCCAGTAATGCATCACTAATAAGATCAGTTGTTGTTAAAGTTGCAACAGACACGCAACATGCATAAAGCTAAAGGTCTGACTCTGAGTTTTCTGTTTTCAATGATGAAATGCTGTTGGTTTAGTGGTGGCACAACTGTAGTTAGTTAGTAGCAGCAGTAGTGTTTCAAATCATTTTAAATATAAACACTTTAATTTGAAATATCATAGGTTGTTTTGCATGCCATCGTGTTTGGTGGGGCAGTCAGGGCATTTAGGGGGGCATTGCCCCTCCCATGCCCATGCCTAGATCTGCCCCTGCTCTCTCTCTCTCTCTATCTTTCATTCATGCTGCTGCTGGCTGTATTTGATATTGGGTGCATCCAGATGTTAGTATCACTCAATATTATAGATGGTAACATCTGCTCAGGCTAATAGAAATCTGTGGTGGGATAAGTAAGTCCTCAGATTCTTTACTTGAAGCCATAGCCATTCATACATTTTTCTCGTTTTCTCTAAACATTATTAAGAATTGAAAATGTGTTTATGTAGTTAAGAAAAATAGTTTCTTTTACACCCCCCTTTCTCCCCAATTTAGTAATGTGAATTAATTTCTCGCCGAACGCTTTGCTGTGTCACCTTTAATCCCACTGACTCTTTCACCATTCTGAGTTGAAATAAAGGTTGAGTTTTGTTGGAGTAATAATAATAATAATAATAATAATAACTGGGATTTATAGAGCGCTTTTCAAGATACCCAAAGACGCTTTACATGTTTGGGGCTGGTGGGGTGGGGCGGGGCTGGTGGGGGTAGGGGGTACAAGGGACAACTTTATTAGAAGGAAATTAAAAAAGAGCATTAAAAGACAATAAAACACAGTGAGTGAAACAAGCCAACTACACATCAGCTCAAAAATGCCTTCCTGAACAAGTGGGTCTTCAGCACGGATTTGAAAGATGAGAGTGTGGGGGCGTCACGGATTTGTTTGGGGAGGGCATTCCAGAGGGTGGGGGCGGCCACCGAGAAAGCCCTATCTCCCCAGGTCTTTAGCCTGACCTTCTTGGGGATCACAAGGAGGCCTGCATCACTGGACCTGAGGGAGCGAGAAGGGGCGTGTGGCGCGAGGAGAGCAGAGAGGTAGGGGGGTGCCAGGTTATGGAGTGACTTGTATGTGGTGAGTAGTATTTTGAATTCAATTCGTTGATTGATGGGGAGCCAGTGGAGGTCACGGAGGACTGGGGTGATGTGGTCTCTGGAGCGGGTGGAGGTGAGTAGTCTGGCAGCTGAGTTTTGTATGTACTGGAGTTTATTGAGAGTTTTTGCTGTGGTACCATATAGGATGCTGTTGCAGTAGTCGAGACGGGAAGAGATGAAGGCGTGAATGAGGGTTTCGGCAGCTGAGGGTGTCAGGGAGGGGCGGAGGCGGGCGATGTTTTTGAGGTGGAAAAATGCTGTTTTTGTGATGTGATTGATGTGAGGGAGAAATGAGAGGGAGGAGTCAAAGATGACTCCAAGGTTACGGATTTGTTTAGAGGTTGTGACTTGGGTGCCGTCGATGTTGAGTGAGAAGTCCTGGGTGGAGCGGGTGAGGGAGTCTGGACCAATGATAATTATTTCAGATTTGTTGCAGTTGAGTTTTGGTGGAGTAGCCTTCATCCTACTCCTTATACTAGGACATCCTACTCCTTATAGTGTACTGCATTGGTTGGTATACATACACCAGTGCTTCCGACAAGTATACATTTAAGAACTAGACTGACATTATACATACACATCAAACTCGTAGGCTGGAAAATGGCACACAAAGTAGCAGTTAATCCCAAATCTTACCTGCCTCATTGCTGTGGCCGTCACATACACCCTAGCCTCGACACCCAGGCTTTCATTTTCGTTAGAAAACGGAAAGCCTGGACTAACGCACGTTGGAAAGTGGCCTTGAGGGGGGAGTGAACCTTCTGGGGTGGCCGTCGCTCTAAATCAGGAGTTTTCAACAGGTGGTCCGGGGACCACCAGTGGTCCTTGAGAAGGTTCCAGGTGGTCCCCAGGCTAAATGATGGAAAGTTGGTGAACCAGATGTAACTCTTGAGAGTGTAAAAATGAAACCAAATGGACCCTTGCGGGTCCATTTGGTTTCATTTTTACACTCAAGAGTCTAAATTAGCGCCACTTAATTAAGAAGTTTAATTAAGAAGTTTACATTGTTTTGTTGGCAAAATACAGCCTGAAATTGTGGACAAAACCAAAAGAATTCTTTAGTTTTAGGTCTTTGCGGTCAAAATGTAATCAAATGGTGGTCCGTGGCTCAAATGCTGAATAAACGGTGGTCCCTGATGTCAAAAAGGTTGAAAACCCCTGCTCTAAATGATGTGACGTAGAACAGCAGTGGACGGGCGCGGGAGGGGCCGGGGATGACGACACGTTAGTGAGATCAAATCAGATCAGCTCGATCTGCCGTGTGGATCCCACGGCACCCAAACCCAATGTCGACCATAGCGAGTGAGGTGAAAAGGAAGTGCCAGTACCTGTGACGATGAAGAACATGGAACTTTTCCGTTCAAGCTTTCAGCAGAGCAAACTGTTAGGAAAGAATGCCCAGGTGATGAATGCAAATAGAATGTTCCAAGGGAAGCACATCGTCATTGCTTCCTCTGCCGAAACAGGAGAGGAAGGAAGCTACTATACCAAACATAGAAAACCAAACATACTGTAGGACCAGGCGGCGTGCATTTGCTGTGTTGAATACTGGACCCACAACAGCAGTAGAAGCTGTCAGGAGGGACTGTTCTAATATGCTAATATGACCTCTTAAGTATCTGGTGGAAGAAAGTTATTTGAAGGGGAAGCTAGTCTTAATGATGCTCACGGACGCCACAGCCGGAAGGGGGGACTGCATTGGTGCCCTGATGGATCTTTTCCCCCGAAACAAGCAATATATCACACACCAGGGCGCCAAAAGACACTGACTGGCTGCTGAACCAATCCTACTGGTTGTGTAGGCCTATGGTGTTGGAAAAGATGGAAGTATAAGATTCGACACAAAGTGGTATCACGTGACAATAAAGGTGTGGAACCCACGAGGGACCTTGAAGCTACATGAGATGATCTGCTTTGCTGGCTGACAAAAAGGACCTGGAAATCATCAAGGCAGGCTTAACCTTCAAGGCGGAAGGCGATCACAGTGGGGATTCACACTGGGATGCGAAATACCCCTGATAGGGGAAAAACACAACTGCAAAGCCAAAGGAATTAGCATTCTGTGGTGTAGAGGTGCCTCATGAAGAAACCCTATTGGAAGGAGGCCTACACCAGGCAATTCCACTAAATGGTTGAAAGAGAAGCAGTGGTAAAATTAGCAAACCTATGAAGGAAGAGTGGGCGTTAGCAGTGTAGTAAGGGCAGGCAACTTGCCACTGTGCCAACCCGAGCGGCCTCATAAAATACTGTTTCTGACAAGTTTGTTTGTTCCAAAATATCCTTGAGTCGTAGGACACTTTTGGGTTCACTTTTCACATTAATCTTTCCCTGAAAAACAAATGTTGTGAAGACATGGACCAACCAGCCAAAATAAATCAAGGAACTGCGGTACCAAATGTACTCTCTATGCAAAAATTACCTGGGCTCGATCAGTCATTACCAGTGTTGGGCAGTAACTTAAATCAGTGTTGTTTGTTTGAGAATATTTTGTCTTAGTCTTAGTCTTTTGAGTAACACACATTTAGTCTTTTTGTCCCATTTAGTCTTCTGAAATTCATTTTTTAGTCTAGTCTTAGTCGACGAAATATCAACATTGATTTAGTCTTAGTCTCAGTCTTAGTCTTTTTTTAGTCTTAGTCTTTTTTTAGTCTTAGTCTTTCAGTCTTAGTCTTGGTAGTTTAGTCTTACATACAAATGGTTATTATGGTAATATTAATATGATTAATATGCCTAGTTACTTATTACTTAGAGCAGATTTACAACCCACCGCAGTATTCTGCACACAGTACTCAGTTGTTACTAAACAGATTTCATTTCTATTCTATACATTTCTATTCCTTTGCGGGGATAATGTATTGTAATACTAACATGTTATTCTTTGATTCTAGTCGTAAGCAAAGTAAAGATATTACTCTCCTAAGTAATATTGCCCAGCACTGGTCATTACATGTGTATACATTTAATGTTGCAGCCATGCTAAAGGGCTACAGCTGACTTTAATGACTGCTACAGTATATAGACAAAATTGAGAGACAGGTAGGTAGATAATGTCAGACAGACGCAGACAGGCATGGTGAGGGGTTGGGCAGACAGACAGACAGACAGACATGTAGTACGGCGCTACAGCGTTGTCATAGCAACTGAACGGACCGACCATCAGTCATCCACAGATCGCACGTTAGGGTTCAGTCAATCTCCAGCGTCCCCAGGGCATCATTACAATGGATGGACAGACTGACTGGCAGCAGGGGAAAGTAACCAAGTACAGTACGTTTACTCAAGTACTGTAGCACTCGGGTACAATTTTGAGGTACTTCGACATTTTATACTTTATATACTCCACTCCATCTTGGCAAATGTTGTGCTTTAGCTCCGTGTACAATTGTTTGAAAACTTTTACAATCAAAATGTACTTCCGTTAAACAGAGTACTCTAAGTACTGCTGACTGAGAGGCGGATAGACAGACAGACGGACGGACAGACGGACTGAGCTCCCAGCCTCACGTAACCAGACAATATCACTGCTTGGATATTTATATTGTCCGTCTCGCTGTGAGGATTTTACAAAAAGTCTAAGAGAGCCAAACAGAAACTATTGAGAGGTTCAATTTACTGTCACCTTTGGTTAGATCTGCAATCATTAGAGCAGTTCTCTTGGTCTCTTGGGTAGAAAACAGCCAGGCCACGTGGTTCATGTACTCATGCGACCCCTAGCTCTGGTCCATAGCACCACTGCTTCTCAGGGGTGGATGTAACGTGTCCCATTTGGGGGGGCAAGAGAACATGTTGGAGGGGCAAGTGAAAATGATGCCGCACCCATACCATTTTCGGTTCAGCATCAATAATAACATCAGTTGTTGTTGAAGTTGCAACAGACACGCAGCATGCATAAAGCTAAAGGGCTGACTCAGAGAGTTTTCTGTTTTCAATGATGAAATGCTGTTGGTTTAGTGGTGGCAAAAGTGTAGTTAGTAGTAGTTTCAAATCATTTTAAATATAAGCACTTTAATTTGAAATATCTTGGGTTGTTTTGCATGGCATCGTGTTTGGGGGTGGGGGGGGGGGGCAGACTGGGTATTTAGGGGGGCATTGCCCCCCCATGCCCATGCCTAGATCCGCCCCTGCTGCTTCTACGATTCTGCCATTCTCACCAAAACAAACATGGCTTGTGTGATTAGAAAGCCTACTTTCCTTGGTGGAAACAGTCTGAGTCCCGACCACACATACGCTTTTCACCGGAGGAAAAATGTTTTCTCTTGGCAATATCAGTAAAGGGCGCAAATATTATATATAGAACAATTGTGTTCTGGCCAAAATCACTACTGTGCTTTGAACGTGATATTGGTCCAAGTTGTCATATAACTATCAGAAAAAAAGAGAGAAAAAGAACCGCTTTGTGGGTCCCTTATGTGGTAAAAAAAAAAAAAAAAAAAAAAAACTGCCAACAGGTGCTCTTTGGAGAGGGTGTCAATAATGTAGCACAAACAAATCTAAAAAAGTTCAATAATACCTTCAAAAAAGTCACAAAATACTGTGAAACAGCAGTGAATCAGTGGCGAACTATAGAAGAATGTCCAAGGCAGCTCTGTGCAGTAGAAAATGTTTTATTTCAATTCATCTGGAGCAACAGGAATTAAAAATTGACCAACATGTTTCGGCCAACATGGGCCTTCATCAGGGTCATATAACTATACTGTAACGACAGTGGTCGTGTATTTATTATTTAGTATGATTAAGTATATGAGTTTTGAGTTATGAGTATTATTCTGTATTATAAATATATATATACTTATTGTCTAATATTATATATATATATATGTTTATATGGTGCTAAGGTTAATTATTAAGATGATATAGAATGTATATATATGTATAGAATTATTGTTGATATCTTCTATTATATATATACATGTATATCCATCTATAGCGGCATAGGCTTTGTATTAGATTGACTCTCATCACTGCAGGGATGAGAGTTGGCTGATCGCCAACCACCATCAGCTGTCTGGCTGGGCGGGGCTGTCCGTGGCCATGACCGTGGAGGTCTGATCAGCCTCCCCATTGGCCCACGGTCACGTGTGGGAGCGTACGGCCGTAGCTCCCTACTCTTCAAAGTCCAGTGTCCTCCTGACAGCCGGCGGGGAAACATCTCTCAGGATCTTTCCCCCAGCCGCCGTACTACAGCGTTAAAGCTATTGTTCTCTATTGTGTTGCCTTAAGCATCTGTGAATACTCTTGTGGTTAAGTTAAGTTCCCTTCGGGAAGGAACGATTACTTTGAGTTCCGTTTTGTGTTTTGCTTATTGTCTTTATTTTCTTAGTTCAGTCAAAGAGCCGTTTATTGTAAATATCCCTACTACTAACTACTATTGTAATAAATATTCGCATTATACTATCCGATCCTGGTTTACCGTTTCTCCTTTTATATGTTGCATCCCCTGATTTACCCCTAGACATATGGGTTTGTAACATATTTGGGGGCTCGTCCATTCCAAAAAGCAATTTAAAGTTCAGTTTTTGTTTTTTTCGTTTGGGTATTGTTGCTTTTGGTAGTATAGGCGGGTGGGGGTTGTTAACTTAATGGTAAGTACGTTGCTCGCACCAGTTTGAGTAGGAGAGTTTGTTGCGGTTTACTTATGGACTCTGATGCCCAGGGTGCTGCTGCCGGTGTCCTATCGCTTGCTGAACTTGAACAAAAATCATATTGGGAATTATATGCGATTGCAAAACAATATAGCGTTCCTTTACCGCACGGTACCAAGAAAAAGGAAGCGATTTATGCGGCTGTTGCACGCCATTTACTTTCCCGTGGGGTCATTAATTTATCTTTAGATTCTAGTGAGACAGAAAAAATAGATCTGGATATGTCTGACGACACGGAGGGTACGGTGTTGGCCGAGGCCGATGCCCCGGGTGAGCAGGAGCTGGATGCCGGGTCTGTGGTGGCTCCGTCTGCTCAGCAGGTCGTGGAGCCCGCGGGGACTTGGTCCGCTCAAGAGCCACCTGATGCTGCGATGGGTGCTGTGGGGAGTCCTTCGGACATAGGGGGGGTCTTGCGCCTCCGGGCAATGGAATTAGAAATAGCACAAATTAGGCTGCGTAGTGAGCAGTGTAAACTTGAAGTTCAAAACCGAGAGCTGGAACTATTACGCCTGCGTGGCCAGTCCCACCCCGAAGTGGCGGCCGTGGATCCCGCGGTGGCGTCTGCCCCTCAGCGCCAGCAGCGCAATGACGTGTCACCATCAGCACCACCAGGAAGTGGAGTGGGAGCGTTTGACATCAGCAAACAAATCGCATTGGTACCGGCGTTCAAGGAGGGTGAGTTGGACAATTATTTTTGTGCTTTTGAAAGAATTGCACGGGCTGTTAACTGGCCAAAGCAGTTCTGGAGTTTGTTGCTTCAATGCAAATTGACTGGTAAAGCGGTGGACATCTGTAGCGCACTCTCGGTGGAGGAGAGTTTAAACTATGATGTTGTCAAAGCGGCTATTCTTAGCGCATTTGAGCTGGTCCCTGCACATTACAGGCTAAAGTTTAGGTCCGCTCAAAAGTCCCCTACTCAAACTTATGTGGAGTTTGGCCGTGAAAAAGCTACTCTCTTTAAAAAATGGTGCAACGCGAGCAACGTAACTACTTTTGAGCAGCTCAGTGAGCTTGTTTTGATGGAGGATTTCAAAGCTTGTATTCCAGAGCGTATTGTTGTGTATCTTGAAGAGCAGAAAATTGAGTCACTTGCTAAAGCTTCTGTGAGGGCTGATGAATTTGATCTAACGCACCGTTCGAGTGCTTCTCCAATGCCGGGTGGGTTAGGCTTGTTTGATAAGCAGGAAAAGCAGCATAAACTGTCACCGCCAAAAAGTCAGCCGCGGGGCGGACTAGCAGCCACCACTCCCGACAGTCGTGCTTGCTTTTACTGCCATGAAACAGGCCATTTATTAGCCCGCTGTCCTAAGATCCAACAGAAACAGCAAAACGGCAATGGCAATGTGAAAAAGCCAAAAGGGGTGGGCTTTGTGCGCTCTCGTCCCATGTCTTCTCCTGGCACGGCCGAGGCTGTCCGAGGGGGGGCCGGGGATGATTGTTTTAGCCCATTCATTCTCCAAGGTACAGTCTCTCTGTCTGATAAGGAGAGTGAGAGCGTTCCGATCGCTATATTGCGTGACACGGGCGCGTCTCAGTCCCTTATTTTGCAAAGTGTACTGCCTTTCTCTGAGGATACGTTTTGTGGGTCAGATGCGCTGGTGTTGGGCGTGGAGATGAAATCCTCTCGTGCACCATTGCATGTGATTCATTTGCGTTCTCCACTTGTTTCTGGCTTTGTGCAAATTGGCTTGCGTGAAACTTTGCCAATCGAAGGTGTGGCAATGATTCTAGGCAATGACATAGCTGGCGAAAAAGTGTTTCCGTCACTAAAAGTGATTGAGCAGCCTCCTGTGGCTGATGTGACTGTGTCGGTACGGGGAGAATCACCCACTGTGTTCCCGGCGTGTGCTGTGACTAGAGCACAGGCGAAAAAGTTTGGAAATGTTACCTTGAATGACACATTTTTGTGTGCCGAGGAACCAGTGGGTGGTCCGCCACGTAGACGGCGCAAAAAGAAGGCTAAAAAGAGCTTGCTGCCGACAAATGCTTGCTTTGGATTTGATGTTGATAGAGACACTTTTACGCAAGCACAGCAGAATGATCCCTCTCTCTCTATGTGCTGGGAGGCGGCTAATAAAGCGAGCGATGCTGCCGCTGCGCCCAGCGCATATAGCGTGGAGGATGGCATTCTCATGCGTAAATGGTTCCCTGCTGCAATCGGTGATCTGGGGTGGAATGTGGTGCGCCAAATTGTTGTTCCTCAAATCTTTCGATCCCAAATCCTCAGTTTAGCGCATGACAACATTTCTGGCCATTTGGGCGTTCGTAAAACTTATGATCGCATCCTTCGTTATTTCTACTGGCCGTCTATGAAAGCCTCCGTTGTCGAATTTTGTGGCACTTGTCATGTGTGTCAGATGACGGGGAAGCCAAACCAAACGATTCCTCCTGCTCCATTGAAACCGATCCCCGCTGTAGGCGAACCATTCGAGCACATAGTGATTGACTGTGTGGGCCCGTTGCCAAAGTCGAAATCTGGTTATCAATATCTTCTCACGGTGATGTGCACGGCTACACGCTATCCGGAGGCGTTCCCCTTGCGCTCATTAAAGGTGAAGCCAGTCATTAAAGCGCTGACTAACTTTTTCTCGACTTATGGTTTTTGCCGTTATATCCAGAGTGACCAGGGCTCGAATTTCACGTCAAAATTATTTGCTCAAGTTATTTCGACCCTCGGTATCGAGCACAGGAAATCCTCTGCTTTTCACCCGGCTTCTCAAGGCGTTTTGGAACGTTTTCACAGCCACATGAAGGCTATGATTAAAAAATACTGCCACGAGACCGGTAACGCATGGGATGAGGGGCTACCGTTTCTTATGCTGGCAGCGCGGGAGAGTGTGCAGGAGTCACTGGGGTTTTCCCCAGCAGAGTTGGTGTTTGGCCATACAGTCCGCGGCCCCTTAAGGGCCTTTAGAGAGGGCCTTTTGGCCAAAGCACACTCGCCCGTGACTAATGTGCTAGATTTTGTTGCAGGTTTCCGCGAACGGTTGCACAAAGCCAGAGAAATAGCAAGTACTTTTCTGAGCAAAGCTCAAGGTAAAATGAAGGCACGATTTGACTTGAAGGCTGTGCAGAGAGATTTTGCTGTGGGGCAAAAAGTGTTGGTGCTGCTCCCACTGCAACGCTCAGCCTTTCAGGCCAAATTCAGTGGTCCTTATGTGATTGAAAAAAAATTAAGTGAGACAGATTATGTTCTTTCGACTCCCGATCGTCGCAAAAAGACGAGGGTTTGTCATGTGAACATGCTCAAGCCTTATCTGGCTCGCGCTGAGCCAGATGATCCAGTGGTCCCCGCAGTTGTCGCCTCGTGTGCTGCAGCAGCACCGTCACTTTATTCCCCCGAAAGTGATGGGCTGCGCGCTAAGGGTTCGTCTGTGTCACGTTTGCCAAACTCTGATATTTTGACAGATTTGCCTGGGTTTTTAAAACACCTCAGTCCACAAGCACAAGCAGACATTATTTCTTTGATTAAAGGTAATATGAGTCTGTTTTCAGACACCCCGTCACGCACATCAGTCCTTTCTCATGACGTGGTTGTAATGAATAACCATCCACCTATAAAGCAACACGCTTATCGTGTCAATCCAACTAAGCGTGCGTTACTTAAAAAGGAAGTCGATTATTTGTTGGAGAACGGTCTGGCTGTTCCTAGCAGCAGTGCGTGGGCTAGTCCATGCCTGCTTGTGCCCAAAAGTGACGGATCCTTGCGCTTTTGCACGGACTACCGTAAGGTTAACAACATAACGAAGCCAGATGGTCACCCTCTACCGAGGATGGATGACCTGGTTGACCGGGTGGGCTCGGCGAAATTTGTAACTAAAATTGATCTTTTAAAGGGCTATTGACAAGTGGGTTTAAGCCCTCGCGCATCAGAGGTGAGTGCATTCGTGACACCCGACGGTTTGTATCAATATACAGTTATGCCATTTGGCTTGAGAAATGCGCCAGCGACATTTCAAAGATTAATGAATTCGGTGTTAAGGGGCGTGGCCAACTGCGAGGTCTATTTGGATGACGTGGTGGCATACTCAGATACGTGGCTTAGTCACGTGGGAACCTTAAAAGAAATATTTCGGCGACTAAAAGAAGCGAATTTGACTTTGAATTTATCTAAATGTGAATTTGGTTGCGCGACCGTGACATACCTTGGAAAGCAGGTTGGCCAAGGCCAAGTGCGCGCTGTCGACGCAAAAATCCAAGCCGTGCTTGATTATCCGGTGCCTAAAACGAGGCGCGAGCTGCGCCGTTTTCTGGGCATGGCGGGGTATTATCGTGGGTTTTGCAAAAACTTTGCGGCTGTCACAGCGCCGCTTACATCTCTGACAAGTGTCAAACGGTCGTATAAGTGGTCTCCTGCCTGTCAACTCGCTTTTGATTCCTGCAAGGCTCTTCTCTGCAGCACCCCGGTCCTGGCTGCACCCGTCTTCTCGAGACCATTCAAGCTGGAGGTGGATGCGAGCGCCTGTGGAGCCGGAGCTGTACTCCTCCAAGAGGACGATCAGGGTATTGACCATCCCATCTGCTACTATTCAAAGAAATTTAATTCGGCACAGGGTAACTATAGCACTGTTGAAAAGGAGGCGCTTGCCTTGTTGCTTGCATTACAGTTCTTTGAAGTATACGTTGGCTCAAGCCCGTTGCCTACTGTGGTGTACACTGATCATAATCCTCTTGTCTTTTTGAAGCAGATGCAAAATTCTAATCAAAGGTTGATGAGATGGTCTTTACTACTGCAGGACTTCGAGGTGGACATCCATCACAAGAAGGGGCAGGAGAATATCCTTGCTGATGCCCTCTCCCGGGTTTAAGGTGCTTCCTTCCTTGGGAAGAGGTTATTGGGGGTTATAACCTCTTTTCGGGAAGGGGGGTGTCACGACAGTGGTCGTGTATTTATTATTTAGTATGATTAAGTATATGAGTTTTGAGTTATGAGTATTATTCTGTATTATAAATATATATATACTTATTGTCTAATATTATATATATATATTTATATGGTGCTAAGGTTAATTATTAAGATGATATAGAATGTATATATATGTATAGAATTATTGTTGATATCTTCTATTATATATATACATGTATATCCATCTATAGCGGCATAGGCTTTGTATTAGATTGACTCTCATCACTGCAGGGATGAGAGTTGGCTGATCGCCAACCACCATCAGCTGTCTGGCTGGGCGGGGCTGTCCGTGGCCATGACCGTGGAGGTCTGATCAGCCTCCCCATTGGCCCACGGTCACGTGTGGGAGCGTACGGCCGTAGCTCCCTACTCTTCAAAGTCCAGTGTCCTCCTGACAGCCGGCGGGGAAACATCTCTCAGGATCTTTCCCCCAGCCGCCGTACTACAGCGTTAAAGCTATTGTTCTCTATTGTGTTGCCTTAAGCATCTGTGAATACTCTTGTGGTTAAGTTAAAGTTCCCTTCGGGAAGGAACCATTACTTTGAGTTCCGTTTTGTGTTTTGCTTATTGTCTTTATTTTCTTTAGTTTAGTCAAAGAGCCGTTTATTGTAAATATCCCCTACTACTAACTACTATTGTAATAAATATTCGCATTATACTATCCGATCCTGGTTTACCGTTTCTCCTTTTATATGTTGCATCCCCTGATTTACCCCTAGACATATGGGTTTGTAACAATACTGTATGCATTGTCTATGACTCCTTATATTTTAAAAAAGAAAGAAAAAATATGTTTTTGACATATAATTTATTTTATGCATACAATTAAGCATTGTAAACCCTGTTTCACATGTCTTATGCGGCGTCCCCCCACTTCTAAAAGTCCAACTACAACACTGATGTGGACACATAAAAGAAACTGGGGACATGTGGAATTAGGGTGGAAAGTACATTTACTCAAGTACAATTTTGTGGTCCCTTTTTTTATGTCACGGACATAAAATTGAACAGAGAGAACTTCACTTGGTAAAATGTTCATTTAGTCCCTCAAAATCAATTTAATACAGTCTCTGAGCTTGAGCACTATCACTGGTATGCACAAAGCACAATTCAAAAGCAGCAATACGTTTTCCATTATTAAACAAGTGCTACTGAAACATTCTGAAGAAGAACAACCTTTTCTTTGCTCACAAGAAGCTCGATAAACTGTCACACAGACGGAAGGAAAGGCATGTAAAGTGATACATACTGCAGAGAGTCAAACCCGACTATGCAGTGGCGTCCAAGTGGCCATCACTTGTATATTTCACTTGTTTAATCAGTATCCAGTAACTGAGTAAATGTACTCTTGAGTATTGTACTTTGAGTTCAGATTCTGAGGATCTGTACTACTGTCCTATATTAACAGTACTTACTCAAGTACAGTTTCAAGACAAAAAAAATATTATTACTCTGAATAAATTCCTAGAAAGGAGTACTGTGCACTTTTAGGTTGGCTGTTTTCTAAGGTGTGTGTGTGTGTGTGGGGGGGGGGGGTGCGCTTGCATGTGTGTGGGTCTTTTCCCTGGGAAACCACTTATTTTTGGATTTGGTGAATACAAGTTTTATGTTATTTTTTGGGGGGCTTCCCTCCCTACCACTGGCGAAACTATAGGCAAAGCAGTCAAAGCAGTGGCCTTGGTGCTCACAGTGAGCTAGAGCCCAGCCGGCAGCTCCATAATATTAACTCTCTGACTGTCTCCCCCACAAACACACACTGTTAAGTTGCTACAATTAAGACTTCATTTCCTGTCAACAAGCTGTGTGTAATGTAGTTGAATTGAAATATGAAGAGACTATTTAATCAACTTTCTTGAAATCCCAAAGGTGTCCCATTCATCACAACGACCCACAGACTGTATTCAGGCACAGCTATACTGTATGATGTGAATAGAAGCCTACACTCTGCAGTATCGTCTTCGTTCGGAGTTGTTACTCATCTTTTCGTCATGTAACATGTTTTTGTATGTGAGCCTACAAGCATGCACTGTGTATTTCTTGCTCCGGGGATGCTGTAGTATCCACATGGACGGTGTTAGTCTGACGGTGCTAGTCTATATAAGGTCCCATTCGACAGGCAGTGCATCGGGGGGGCTGTCAATCTCACTTTGAGGTCTGTGGAACATAAGGTGCGCCCCTGTTCCGGAGTATGCACCCGTAGGACCACGTTTGTAGAGGTTTGGGTTGTGTAGTTGCCTTGCCGTGATGTAACTTGGACATGATGTAATTTGGACAGGAAATCAAAAATAATTGGTCCAGTGACCCGCAGGTGTCCTTGGAGTGGTTCTATAGGCCTCTAGAAGCCTGGAAAAAGTAGTATTCTCCAGGGAGGCACAGAACAGAACAGCCAGACATACAGGTATATGTAGTTATCCACTCCCATGATACATGTACAGTACATACAGGAGGTACCTCTATGTACCTCCTCCATTGTTGCACTTTAGCATGCCGACTCTGGATTAGTATACAGGTGCTGGTCAACGAATTAGAATAATTTGAACAGTGCAATCGTTAAATTCTTTGAATGCATTTCTTGTGCAGAAAACAAATCAGGTGTTCACCGCACCTGTCCTACTGGTTAGAGTAATCACAGAACTCGTTACCTGTAAAAAATTTGCTCAGCTGAGCTTTCCAAAAGGCCCATTTAGGCCATTTAACTGTGACACTGTTGTTTCATTGAATTAGAATAATGGAGAAACCGTTTCATTGAATTAGAATATTTTTTATTATAATTAGAATCATCACTTTCTCAGTATTTTGTGGCTGCCCCCTTGGCTTGTATGACTGCCTGAAGTCTCCGTGCAGGGGTTGACACTAAGGTCTCCGAGGTACTTGCCTATCGGGCAAGTGCAAATCAGGTTCTACTTGCCCTCAGCCAAATGGACCCTTGCGGATCAATTTGGTTTCATTTTTACACTCTCAAGAGTTAAAATTCATCATCTTAATCAGCCCATAGTGGTCACAGACCCAGTGGTCCCTGACCGCAGCAAAATGATAGTTTGGAACCAAGTGGACCTGGGAGAGAGATAGGTAGAGATAGCTAGTTCTTCAAATCGATGCCACGGACAGGGCTTGACAGTAACACTTGCCCGCTTGCCCGGGGCAAGTAAAAAAAATGGTGGGGCAAGTGAAGACTGCTACCTGGTTGCCCGATCAGGCAAGTGTGCAACTTAGTACACTATAACACTACACAAGATAAATTTGTCTTGAAGGCAGTCATTGCACTCTGCCTCTGTGTCTTTCCCTGCTTTCTAGCTATCTACCCATCTCTCTCCCAGGTTCATTTGGTTCCAAACTATCATTTTGCTGGGGTCAGGGACCACTGGGTCTGTGACCACTATGGGCTAATTAAGATGATGAATTTTTAACTCTTGAGAGCGTAAAAATGAAACCAAATGGACCCGCAAGGGTCCATTTGGTTTCATTTTTACGCTCTCAAGAGTTACATCTGGTTAACCAACTTAGCTAGGGACCACCTGGAACCCTCTCCGGGACCACTGGTGGTCCCTGGACCACCTGTTGAAAGCACCCAAGTAGGAAGTAAACTTAAAAGCAAAATTTACAATATATTTTTGGGGGGGCAAGTGACCATGACCTGAGGGCAAGTAGAACCTGATTGCACTTGCCCGATGGGCAAGTACCTCGGAGACCTTAGTGTCAACCCCTGCACGGAGACTTCAGGCAGTCATACAAGCCAAGGGGGCAGCCACAAAATACTGAGAAAGTGATGATTCTAATTATAATAAAAAATATTCTAATTCAATGAAACGGTTTCTCCATTATTCTAATTCAATGAAACAACAGTGTCACAGTTAAATGGCCTAAATGGGCCTTTTGGAAAGCTCAGCTGAGCAAATTTTTTACAGGTTACGAGTTCTGTGATTACTCTAACCAGTAGGACAGGCGCGGTGAACACCCGATTTGTTTTCTGCACAAGAAATGCATTCAAAGAATTTAACGATTGCACTGTTCAAATTATTCTAATTCGTTGACCAGCACCTGTAGATCTCAAATGTTTTCTTAGTCAATTGCACCAAATCCCATATGGAAAATATTTTATATGCGAACTCTTGAAACTCTTGAAAGTGGCACCTATCACATAAGAGAACAACGTTAATATAAAGTGAAAAATATTTAAAACATATATAATTTTGTGAATTATATCACATTTAAAAATATACGGGTATATAAGATCCATAGTATTTTAAAGTTAAGTTATAGGAATAATATATGACATGCAAAACAGATATAATATCCATAGAAGTGTCTTGTAAAGTGGCTTGTATGAAAGGTGCCACTTTCAAGAGTTTGCATATAAGGTTTGTTCCATATGGGATGTCAATCTTGTCGTACATTGTGAACCAGTGCTCTGGATAACAAATACATTGTACATCTTTTGTATGAAAGTTTCAGTATCACAATGAAACATTCCAAGACAAGCCACCCGCAAAGTGCAAAATGAATGTCACAAGCAATTCCCAGCAGGCTTCTTTACAGCCTTCGTCCTCAGACTATATATACACACTGAACAATGCAAAAACATTCAAGCTTTTTATCTATAGACAACACAATGGAAAAGACAGAACATTCCAAAAGGCAAATAAAGTCTGTCTGCTGTTCATGACCCAAAGTTACCCAGTGATCCTGATATCACTTTTTTTTGTTCCAGTCTGCAGTTTATAGAAACTATGGAGGGGCCAGAAAAATAAATTTCAGAGACTTCCAATGCTGTAAAATCCCCATGATGGCAAATTATGAAGGGAACCATATTGGGCTGGTGGTGTATGTATGGCCGTGGGGTGTGATTTAGAGGCCCAGAAAAACGGCTCAGTGCACCGTGCACTCCCCACGAAATTTAAGGAAGGCATCAAGCTGTATTTTTTTTTCCTTTTAGTTCAGCTAAGCTCTTCTAGCCTATGACTGCCAGGCCCCCAAAACACACACGCACGCACGCACGCACGCACGCGCACGCACGCACGCACGCGCACACACACACACACACACGTACGTGCATGGGCGCACACCAGGGGCGGATGTAACATTTCCCAGTTGGGGGGACAGGAGAAAATGGAATGGGGGCAGCACTTATACCATTTTCAGTTACATGACTTTTATTAGTCAAATAACGCATCAATAATATCAGTTGTTGTTGCAACAGTTGCAACAGACACGCAGCATGCATAAAGCTAAAGGTCTGACTCAGAGAGTTTTCTGTTTTCAGTGATGAAATGCTGATGGTTTAGTGGTGACACACAATTCTAGATTGTAGCAGTAGTAGTATTTTTTAAATATAAGCACTTTAATTTGAAATATCTTGGATTGTTTTGCATGCCATCGTGTTTGGTGGGGCAGACTGGGCATTTAGGGGGGCAGGTCCATCCCCCATGCCCATGCCCAGATCCAACCCTGCCCCAAAAACACACACACACACACACACACACACACACACACACACACACACACACACACACACACACACACACACACACACACACACACACACACACACACACACTCTCTCTTGTGCACACAGGGTCCTACACCCAGGCTCTGGTACGCCTGAGCGATTTCCCAGCTCTCCAGTTGGGCGTTCTGTCTGCTTACCTGCTGTCCATCCAGGCTTGTTAATCATACAGTAATTACCAACTGGTTGGAAGGGACTCATTAGCCGGAGACCACCCAAACACCTGTGTTTCTGCACCAGAGACACATCTCCATCAATTCCCTTAACTAATGGAGACATACCTGTCAAGCCATCTTGCTTTCCTGCATTTCTTGTTTCTCTCTCCGGCTGCATGTTTGCCGGCCTCTCCTCCTGTTTCACCTTTTTGGGGGTGGCCAATCGGGACATGGTATGCAAACATATTTGAATACTGTGTGTCCTGATTGGCCGCCACAGTTCTCTGGAGTAGCGCATTGCAGTAGGAACATAGTGACACGCTTTGATCTCACTGTCTCACGCCTCGCGCCTGGCTGGAGCCCAAACATACTGTACATGGCTAACCGCTGCATCACAGCACAGCCTATTTTCTTACAGTATACATTAACAAAAGCTCGTTATATATAACAAACCGTTATTCACTAAAGTGACGAGAGGTCTGTTAATGCATTGAAATGTCCTAAAACGCCATCATTTTGCCAATTTCACTGCAAACGTTCAACCAATAGCAGTCTCTTTTCAGCCGTAGCATTGGAGTGTCGCCACTCTCTTACTAGACTACTCTTTTCTGGAGTAGGAAATGGGCATATAATTAAAGGGGAATTCCACCCATTTTCAACATTTTTGAAATGTTGAAAATGGGTGTGTACAAATGCAAATGGGTGTGTACAAATGCAACCAAATGAACCCTAACGGGTTCATTCGGTTGCATTTGTACACTCGCAGAAAAAAGAAGCATCTAAAGAAATCCATTAACATGGATTTCTTTATCTTAGTGGCTTTCTTCAGGCCTCCATTTCTTGGGAACACAGAATGGGGGGACTTCTTTTTATCATGTACACCCAACACCTCGAAGGTACATCAATGACATAGTAAAATGTTTGAAAATGGGTGGACTTCCCCTTTAAGATATTCCAGACCTTTTTTGCAACTGATTCGGTCTTGATTTAGCCAGGCTGGGGTTCTATGGTCTCCGCTTACCAAAAAGATCATGGTTAGACTCCATTGAAATGAAACCACTCTCTCTGTTCCAGGGGAAGAGAGGGGAGTCGGAGGCAGAGAATTAATTTCCCTCCCATGGAGTGGCAGAACACATGTGGAGCAGAGCTCAGTGACTCCCATTGAAAATGAATTGCGAGCTGTTCTACCCCCCCTCTCCCCCTGGAACAGAGAGAGAGAGAGAGGGATTTTGTTTCAATAGCACGTACAGCGCCTTAGGGGTTGTAAGTGGGGAACATAGGACCCAGGGGAGATTAAACCTGGGGAACATAGAACCCAGGGAACACACTGTTGTATAGATGTGAGAGAGAGACATGCATACACATAAGAGAACACACAGCACGTGCATGCAGACGCGCGCACGCACACATCCGCACGCATGCGCAATGCGCACGCACACATACATACCAGGGGCGGGTATAACATTTCCCAATTGGGTGGGGTAGGAGAAAATGGTATGGCGGCGGCTTACCCATACCATTTTCAGTTGCTTTTATGGGGCAAGTAAGCATCAATAATAACATCAGTTGTTGTTGAAGCTAGTGCAACGGTCATGCATGCATAAAGCTAAAGGTCTGATTCAGAGGGTTTTCTGTTTTGAATGATGAAATGGTGCTGGTTTAGTGGTGAGACGATTGTAGCTAGTCAGTAGCAGTAGTAGTGTTTCAATTACTTTTAAATATAAGCACTGAAATATCTTGGATTGCTTTGCATGCCATCATGTTTGGTGGGGCAGTCTGGGCATTCAGGGGGGCATTGCCCCACCATGCCTAGATCCGCCCCTGATACACACACTTCCTGGTAACACGCCAAAGCAGTCCTCGCCTGCACAACACAATCGGCAGGCATTAACAATAGAATTCTGTGTGTAGGACTGATTGGCAGGCTGCAGACACAATATTGACATGGCATCTTTGCCAGTAGAATGGCTTGGCACACATGGGGGCGGCTAGGAAGTTAATGCATGCAAAATGACAGAATTAGTCAAGATGTGGATGTGGGAGATGAGTCTGCTTGCTAAGCCAAGTGTTTAGTTTCTGATTAAATAGTTTGAAACTTTCTCTAGATTTGTTTTTTTTGTTTTTTTTGTTTTACATATATGTACAATTTAGGCCTTGCATGCAGACGCTCTTAATCCAGAGCAATTTACATTATGCAAAAAGAAAACATGGCAATACAGCATATTCAAACAAAGTAGTTAAAGGTAATAGAGGCAACTTGCGCTAGTGTGTACAAACACTGTTTGTAAACAGATACATGTATGCTTAAAAACAAAATCCCATCTCACCTCCACTCTATTGCCTCATTATGAATCTGCTGTAGATTGCCGTGCTGTGATTAACTAAAACGCATGAATGTAACAACAAAGTTCTGGACCGTCTGCAGGAGGAAGCAGGTGTCTCTCTGCAGAGAAACAGCATCAGCATCAAAGTAGAAGCAACATAGAGGGGGAAAAAGGTAAAGGTCTATTTTGAAACATTTACATAGCAGCACCAAAACAAAAATGGATTCCCAGCCTCAATGGGTTATTGTGAATCATACACTCCCTTTCCAGAAACCTTAATTGTTAGTAGGTTTAGACTTTTAATTTTAGTTCTGGATGTCTGTGAGCCTGAGAGTGTTGCGACACAGTCATTGTTTTTGAATAAACGTATCAATATATATCAATAAATGGATAATAAATCGACAGTACCGCATCATGGCCTCTGGATCATGATACATACCGTATACATATTGTGATATTGCAAGCAATATCCAAGTGGTGGAAAAGTTGCATACGCCTAGGAGGTCAGGGCAAGTTCTACCACAAGTATAGTAGTCTGAAGAGTTGTGATTCCAGACTGTGGTGGAAGCTAGGGAGCGAGTCTGCAGTTCTGATTGCACACAAACACAAATCTTCTCTTCCTGAGAAGATTTACACCAACATTCTGGGGTACCAATTTGCACATAACCTGATTTAGTAGGCTATAAACAATCATGGGTATACTTCCACCACTGAACTTATTTTTTTTACCAGCTGGTCTATCACCATTTCTGTGAATATAGCACTTCATCCCTCATTCGCTGCAGAGCATCCTGTTTTTAGCCTAAAAGCGCAACGTAACCCCTGGCATTTACCGTAACCCTGCTGAATCTGATGGAGGCTGCCCGGCTCATACAACATCCTCCCATGAAAGGGCTGCCTGACAGAGCTCACAAAATAAACAAAACACGAATGCAGTGAAAGAAGGCGAAAGGAAAATGCTGACAGCGGGAATAGAAGTTACTCAAATGCCCTGAAGCATCTGGCTCTCTCAGACATCCCTCATACTGTATGCTTCTTGTAGGAAAAAAAAAGCATGCCGTCATCTTTCATCTCACAGCTCTCTCCCTTTCTCTCTCTCTCTCTCTTCTCTCTCTCTCTCTCTCTCTCTCTCCCTCAAGAAATAAAAACTACTGGCATCAAACAAAGATAAATTGGGTAAAGGTAGAAACGACCCCCTCACTTTTACCTTATTATTTCCCTTCCCCTCTCATCTCTCTCTCGGGTGCACACGCTCTCATTACAGGATAGTTGAATCAGAAGCAAACACGCAGGTTTCCATGTCGTTTCGGTCCAGCGGCTGGTATTGAATCTGTAGTGAGAGTACACTGCAGAGACTAAAGCTCAAAATATACACAACAGAGACTAAAGCCTAAAATATTCACTAGAGCAGGGCTGCCGAAAAGGTAGATCGTGATCTACCAGTAGATCACACAGACCGTGCAGGTAGATCACGACAGTCCCCATAGATCTGTAACTCTTGAGAGCGTTAAAGCAAAACCAAATGGACCCTTACGGGTCCATTTGGTTTCATTTTACACTCTCAAGAGTTACACTATCTCAAGAGTACGCAATTAGTTATTTTAGTTATTAGTTATTAGTTATTAGTTATTTTGACCAATGTTTTGGCAGTTCTCTTTCCCAGTTGTGGACAAAAGTGTGAAAGTTCTTAGTTTTGGGTGCAAGAGACTAAACTCAACATGACAAACTGTCAACTCAAACCCCAAATTCTGTTTTCAAGTGATAGTAGTAGCATATACAAGAAAACCTTCCAATTCTCTCACTCTATTTTTTCATTTTAAGCGCATTATTCTTAAACACTATAGCAGTAAGTAACACCATCACCACTATTTCAAAGCTCAAACTTTCTAGGGGGTCTTGAAATGGATTTTCAGTAATGGAATAATCACATTTTTGATGTGTACATCTTGTTGAGCCGATCATTTTGAAAGTAGCTCTCAAGTCAAAAAAGTGTGGGCACCTCTGCACTACAGAGACTAGAGCCCAAAATATTCACTACGGAGCTAACGCTCAAAATGCACCAAAGGGTCAAGATCAAGACCATTTCAGCGTTCGCCCCAGCGGTGTCCTGTTGCATGTCGTTGACTCAAGTGATTCAACTGATTTAATTCAATGGCCAAACCACAACAAAGCTTCTACTCACAACGGGTTACAAGGAGTTGCATGCAGGCGACCCATTGATGTGGTTTGGGCTTCATAGCAAACATAACTGATCTTCAAGCCCTCAAAAGTGACTGCAGGGTTTGTCTTTTTCACCTGAAAACAAAAAAACAATTACTGGTAACACACGTAAATGAACACCTTACTAAATCATATAGTACCACACAAAAACATCAAATATATATTTACAAAACTCAAAGTGCATTGCGAAGCCATACTTTTTTTGGGGGTTGAAGACATGCTATTTTGCTACTTTTGAATCTCAAAGGTTTTTTGACATAAATAGCTTTCCACCCGAAAGAGAATTAAAAAGTACAGGTTCTGCTATAGTGCTGACAGATTGTAAAAGTAATAAGCACGGAGGATTCAGCTGTTGAAATTAACATCTGCAATCAGATTAAACTTAGTACTTTGTGAACAGATGCTAACATCATTGAATGAAACTGAATGTCAAGCAGACAATATTGGATACTTTATCTTTGTCTGCCATATGCGAGGTACATTTACATGTTTTATATCTATGAATTTCAGATTTGTTTTCGGACAGTTTTGTCTATTTATATTTCTCGTATAGGCTAGCTGCTATGCAAGTTTTGTATGTGTAGGATAAGGCAAAGCCACCCCCCGCCCTATGTTTTGTGTGTTTATTTCTTTGTAAGCCACTCTATTAATCCTAGACAAGTTCAGAATGGCATTACAAGTTAAAATAGCTTAAAACACAATAGTTAAAAAGGATAACAGTTCGTGCATATGTGTATTTTTATTTGTTTTTGTTTTTTGTTTATACTTAAATAGTCTATTTCTTGCTTGACTGCCAAGAACAGACTGTGCTGTAGCACATTTAAGCCACTAGAGGGCAATAAACTCCAGTGAGAAGTACAGTAGGTCACTGCCAGTCATTCAATGAGGAAGTCAGTATATTCTGTTGTATTGAGTGTGAAGGCTGGGCAGAAGCCTCATTCTGTGTGTGTAAAATCTGTCTTTTGCAGGTGAGATAAGACGTGGCTTTATCTATCTATCTATCTATCTATCTATCTATCTATCTATCTATCTATCTATCTATCTATCTATCTATCTATCTAATCTATCTATCTATCTATCTATCTATCTAATCTATCTAATCTATCTAATCTATCTAATCTATCTAGTCTCACACGGCTCACTGTGTTCGCAACGACAAACGTCCCGCTAAAAACTAGTCAGTTCTAACACTATGGTTTACTTTATATGCCCTATAAACGTGGCTTAGGGCCTTAAGCCACATACGTTACAGTGTCGTGTCACAACTCATAATCTTTCAGACCTACTTTAAACAAAATAGGAAACTCGCACAAAAGATAAATCAATCCAATCAATCAAACAGAAGCCACCTGTATGCATACTATTAAGCCCAGTAGTCAAAGCTTAGCACATCGACACAAAACACACATTGTAGATTCACATCAGCCAGTCAGTCTGACACCAATAGAGCAACAGCTTGATTCCAATTAGTATACACAGCATACAACACAGGCAGCAGCGGCAGCAGCATGCAGAGTAATATAAATCAGGGCTCCTACCTGATGCCCATTTTTTTCTTCTACCCATGAAATGTAGATGACAGTTTTACCACCTAGTCACGGCTGGTGGCTTTTAGCCAATGGGACGACAAAGCGGACTCTGGGCAATGGGAAGGAAGAGGCATATATCCCTGGGAGCCAGACAGACAGACTGCGCACTGTCTGAGACAAGCAGACAAGCATGATCACTCATGGGTTGAGACTGAGGGAAGAAACCAAGCGAAGAAATACACGCCTCAATGTCAATAAGTTCCTTTGCAATTATGGGGTGAAGAACTTCCAACCAATAACATTCATCTCTGAATGTGACACTGGATAACAACAGCAACGGCTGACTGTTAAACCCTAGTGGGTGGCAGAGACGCCTTCACACGTTTGCAATGTTTGAATGTCGCCCGATAATAACTGCAAACGCTGACATGATGACACTTGGTACACTGGTAGGCAGGTTTGGTCATTTTTCAAACATCCTTATAGTGTGAGAACAATGGATTCTTCATGCCGACTTTCCAAAAGTAGAAATTATGTACCCTTATGAAAAAAAAAAAAGCTTTTACAAACTATTGAAAGTAGAATCTTTCATACAAGCCACTTTACAAGAATAATGCTATGGATGTTATATCTGTTTTGCATGTCATATACATATATTATACCTAATAAATTACAAAATTATATGTTTATGTATGTGATAGAATCTGGTGCTTTGGTCCTCATGTCTCCCAAGGCCGGTTTCCTTTTAGAGCCATCTAAAGTATTTTTTTTTTTTTTTTTTTTTCGTTTTTTGGTAGTAAGATCAAAGTTAATACTTTTTTAATATGATTAAAAAAGATTTTAGCCAAAAAATGAAAAAAATAAAAATAAATACTTGATGGCTCTAGATGGCTCTAAAAGGAAAACGGCCTTGGGAGACATGAGGACCAAAGCACCAGATTCTATCATATATGTTTCACTTTTACAAAGAAATACTATGTATCTTCGCATTATAATTTTTCCCATATGGGTAGGCCTAATCCCTATGAGCTTGATGATGTCACTTGTAGGCAGGTAATTGTGACCTGTCCACAGCAGCACACATGGGTTCTAAAATGGACACACTGCAGATTCCACAGTGCAGTGCAGTGCCCATGGGAGGCCCAGCAAACATTGGACACGTACATGACTGCCCAGGCCAGGAGCAGCTAGTGTGGGCTGCCAAGAACCAGTGGCAGACAGGTGGTTAGAGGAAGCTGGCGCTAGCCAGAGTACATCAGCTGTGCGCGGTGGCCTGGTTCGCCATCCCTGACTGACTCTGCCTCTAAAACATCATATAATAGTGACAATTATGCATTTAAACAGTGGAACTAACATTGTACAGCATGTGTGTGTGTGTATGTACTGTTATGTACCAGGGGCGGAAGTAACATGTGCCATTTGGGGGGGGCAAGAGAACATGTTGGAGGGGCAAGAGAAAATGGTATAGGGCGGCTTCATCGCCTGTGACGCTTCGCGCCACGGGCGATGAAGCCGCACCCATACCAATTTCACTTACAGGACTTTTATTAGGCAAGTAAAGCATCAATAATAACATCAGTTGTTGTTGCTAAAGGTCTGACTCAGAGTTTTCTGTTTTCAATGATGAAATGCTGTTGGTTTAGTGGCGACACAGCTGTAGTTAGTGGCAGTAGTAGTGTTTCACATCATTTTAAATATAAGCACTTTAATTTGAAATATCTTGGGTTGTTTTGCATGCCATCGTGTTGGGGGGGGGGGGCAGACTGAGTATTTAGGGGGGCATTCCATGATGAATTATATGACAAAGGGTACAATACACAAACATGTCTGTAAAAATGTGTATAACATGTGACGTAGAGGCGGATTAGTAATCCACTGGAATGACCTGCTGTCCCAAATACTACAGCAGCTGTAAGACACACATTTCTACTGTATTCTAAAGCAGCGTCTCTCAATCAGTGTCTCAGCGTCTCTGAGAAAACAAATGTTTACGTTACGAGTGCTACAGTGTCACAAATACAATACAGTACAAACAGTTGAGAATGTAAGCTTTTCTTTACCCTAAGCAAATCCTAAAGCTCCACATTAATCATCCGGAATACTTCACAATAGAGATGGATAGCTTAACAATTGATCCATCTTCCTGCCTGGGTAATTAATTGTACTGGGAACGGCTCCATGGCGCAAACATAAATGACTTTTTCTGCCGCATTGTGATGGCTTATCTAGAGAGGCAGTATACACTATAGCAGAGAAAAGCTGGAACCATTGAGAGCCAGGGTGGCCAACTTGGCGCATTTTCTCACTATATTTAGCGCTTTTTCAGACCCCCCTAGCTCCAAAATTAGTGGAAAAACTCCTGGCGGAAAATCTATTGCTTTTTGGCTGGTGAGTTGGGGTGAAATTGATTGACAGGCGCCAGAGATAAAAACCCTCATTTTTCCACCATCTTTCAACCTATGACAGTGGTTTTCAACCAGTGGTCCCCAGGCTAAATGATGGATAGTTGGTTAACCAGATGTAACTCTTTAAGAGCGTAAAAAAAATGAAACCAATTGGACCCTTGGGGTCCATTTGGTTTCATGTTTACACTCTCAAGAGTTAAAATACTCATCATGTGAATTAGCCCAAGTCTACACAACTAGAGAATGCAGAAGAATAATGGTAATTTAATCGTCACTACCCTTCCAGGCAAGCATCTAGTGCAGGGGTTTTCAACAGGTGGTCCGGGGACCACGAGTGGTCCCTGAGCGGGTTCCAGGTGGTCCTCGGCTAAGTTGGTTAACCAGATGTTACTATTGAGAACGTAAAAATGAAACCAAATGGACCCTGGCGGGTCCATTTGCTTTCATTTTTACACTCTCAAGAGTTAAAATATTCATCATCTGAATTAGCCATTTTGGAATGTATGTTTTGCTTGTTTCGTTTCCAGCCTGGAATTGTGGACAAGCAAAATATATCTTTAGATTTGGGGTCTGTGGGTCTAAAGATATCCTCAATTGGTGGTCTGTGGCTCAAATCCTGAATAATAAATGGTGGTCCCTGAGATGAAAAAGGTTGAAAACCCCTGATCTAGCGCATTCTAGTGCATTTTGGAAGTGCCACTATAGTGCATTTTGGATTTTGGCTGTTGGCAACACTGGTGAGAGCAGTAAACACGACACTCTTGACACGGGTAGCACAATGTGCACATTTATGGGCAAGTTGAGCTGCTTTTTCTTGTACAGATCCTTTCACTCTCTCATTCAGGCTCCTGTTGTACTTGTTCATCCGAATTGCAGTCTCTTGAAGGCCAGTTATCTCTCTCCCACTCCGGAGGCTAGCAACAAGCGTTTTTCAGCTCTTCTGTGGCTTAATGCGTCTGCTGATCCACATCGAGGAACTTTCCAGTCAAAGCCTGCTTTATTCCGACTTTATTTTGAGCTGTTTCAGACTGCAGGTTTGACTGCTGATACTCAGCTGTGCCCCGTGGCAGCCATTATGCCATTCTTGAAGTGCAATCAATAATCATGTACCACAATGCCCTGTGTCCACTGAGATGTTTTTTTTTTTCCGTATTTCAAAGCGCAGCACGTTTTAATGGAAACTCCAGCAGCTTAATGGCACCGCACTGAGCATTTATATTGTACATTGTGCTTGCACATTCCTGCCGAAAGCTGAACCGTTTTCAAAAGCTGCAGCCTGGGAAGAGCTCACAACTTACTCCTTCCACATTTTGGTTTATCGTCAAAGCTGCTTCTATACATGCGTATACATACGTTCTCATTAGATCTTCCTGGCTCCCTCAGTCCATGCATTTTGGAAGAAAAAAAAAACATTACCAATTCACCTATATCGAAGACCTGGCCTCTCTCACTTCGACTCTCCCACTCCAACTGTACACACTGAATTCTGGTTCATTTTAGAAACCACACATTGTTTTACACAATATCATATAGTAAAACTAGTAGTGGAAAGGTTTGTCTATCACATGGCATGCTTAGCTGTGATTTAGCTGTGGTTTGGGGAGGGGCTTTGCTATAGGTCATTTGCAGGGTAGCCTATAGGCATGGCTGGTAAAATGTATGCAAAATCACCTCAGTTTCAAAACAAAAAGTGTCAATGTACTTTGGCAGTGATGCATTCCGGTGGATATTTTGGGATACATGTTTTTTTAACTAAAAGTTCAGTTATGAATACATAATGCCTCCCCGCCAGTGCAGCGTGAGTAGAAAAGTGATGGATTATGGACATTTGTTTGGGGTAAGTGAATAGTGAAATTCAACATCGCATCCCCTGCCCATTATATCTCTCTCCCAGGGTTATGTGCAGAGAATCATAATCAACCAAAACAACAGTCTCTCTCACCCATTGTCACACCGTCATCATGCCACGCGTCTCTCCCTCCACCGCACACTCACAAACAGGGGCGGATCTAGGCATGGGCATGGGGGGGGCAATGCCCTCCTAAATACTCAGTCTGCCCCCCCCAAACACGATGCCATGCAAAACAACCCAAGATATTTCAAATTAAAGTCCTTATATTTAAAATGATTTCAAACACTACTGCTGCTAACTACAATTTTGGCACCACTAAACCAACAGCATTTCATCATTGAAAGCAGAAAACTCTCTGAGTCAGACCTTTAGCTTTATGCATGCTTGCGTGTCTGTTGCAACTTCAACAACAACTGATGTTATTATTGATGCTTTACTTGACTAATAAAAGTCCTGTAACCGAAAATGCTATGGGTCGCTTCGCGCCACGGGCGATGAAGCTGCCCCCATACCATTTTCTCTTGCCCCTCCAACATGTTCACTTGCCCCCCCAAATGGGACAAGTTATATCCGCACCTGCTCACAAAGGACAACCATTTTTTTCCCCTTTACCTTCGGTTCACATGCAATGCATTCTGGGATAGGAGGGGGGTACAGATTACCAAGGACAAAACCTCTTTTGTTACGTTTAATTATTATTCTGGCTCTATCCGTCGCCCTTACAGATGTCTGGACTGTACTACCGTACATTCTTATCAAATGTGTTAATAAAGTATCCAATCTGTAAATAAAAATATGCTGTCTATCAGGGCCGGATCTAGAGGGGGGCAGGGGTGGGCAGAGCCCACCCAAATGTGCATCCTGCCCACCCAATGAAAGGTAATATCAGTGGTATTCATCAGTGGTCCGGGGACCACCAATGGTTGAGAGAGTTCCAGGTGGTCCCCAGCTAAATGGTGGAAAGTTGGTTAACCAGATGTAACTCTTTAAGAGCGCAAACATGAAACCAAATGTTAAAATATTCACCATCTTAATCTTAAAGCATCACGAACACCATCAGTTGTTGTTGAAGTTGCAACAGACACGCAGCATGCATAAAGCTAAAGGTCTGACTCAGAGAGTTTTCTGGTTTCAATGATGAAATGCTGTTGGTTTAGTGGTGACACAGCTGTAGTTAGTCAGTAGCAGTAGTGGTGTTTCACATCATTTTAAATATAAGCACTTTAATTTGAAATATCTTGGGTTGTTTTACATGCCATCATGTTTGGTGGAGCAGACTGGGGCATTTAGGGGGGCATTGCCCCCCCATGCCCATGCATAGATCCGCCCCTGATGTCCTGGGAGCTTCGGTGACATTAGAGTGGCAGTGCAAAGGCCTCTCGTTTGGTGACTGTGGGTGGAGGCGCGAGGCCGTGCAACGCCTGTAAGCTCCTGTTCATGTCCCACCATGTCTGAAGGCCTTTGGAGGCGCTTTAGTCTGTTTCTCTGTCTTGTTGCCGGGCCTGTCTTTAGCCAAATGAGTGAGTGAGTGACCGAGCGAGTGTGATCAAAAGTTCTGTACAGACCGAATAGAGTCGACAGAAATAGGTGACAGTCAAAACAAGAGGGAAGAAATGGGAGGCATACAGTACCTTTTTCACTGACTGTCAGTAAGTGAAATCGCTCTGGTGACGTGCATATCTATCAGTCCAACTGTAGACAATTAAGGCAGGAGCAGGACCTATTCAGCTTTGTGATAATAGGCCTACTGTCGTCGGCTTTTATTATATTACAAAGGAGCGCAGCAAATCCATTCTATTCTGTTCTGTTGTACCACATCACATTGTGCGTACGCACAGGGGGACTTCTGCTCTTGTGTCCTATGGTCCCATGATTTATTTATTTTATCGTATGCCCATCACATACTATATACTGTGTGTGTGTGTGTGTGTGTGTGCGCGTGTGTGTGTGCGCGTGTGTGTGTGTGCGCGCGCAAACATGCACGTGCCCTGTGTGCCAGTAAATGTCGTACTGGTAAATGTTGTATCTGTATCATATACATTCTGTTCATAGGTCAGATGCTGGTAGGTCTCATGTAATCAGTGACCCTTGGGTGTGATTAGGGCTTTAGATTGCAGACGTAATGGCCTGTAATGGAATAATAACATGCCAAATAGATACAGTATAAGCCCAGCACAACCACACTCATTTTGCCAAATTGGCAAGACATCCGGTATGCTTTTCTTGCAGAAAAAAAAACATACTGTCATATTTCATCTTTCCTTTCTCTTTGTCTCTCTCTCTCTCTCTCTCTCTCTCATATCCTCTTGGCAAAAATGACACCCTGTAGTTAATGACTCCAAAATACAACCACAAAATGTGTGTGTGTGTGTGTGTGTGTGTGTGTGTGTGTGTGTGTGTGTGTGTGTGTGTGTGTGTGTGTGTGTGTGTGTGTGTGTGTGTGTGTGTGTGTGTGTGTGTGTGTGTGTGTGTGTGTGTGTGTGTGTGTGTGTGTGTGTGTGTGTGTGTGTGTGTGTGTGTGTGTGTGTGTGTGTGTGTGTGTGTGTGTGTGTGACCAAATTACAGTAATATGTACTTCATTACACCCAACACAGCTGCTCAACAGTGCCACTTTAGGTCACCCAGCAGTATTGCAGGTGCCTGTACTTGCAAGAACGGATGCACATAATTATAGGTGTGGACCATAGAGTAATAAAATATAGAGAGCGGACTTGAGCGATAGCCCCGCGGCCCCTGCCCGTTCATTTCAATACAAGTTGCTTCGAAGCACCCGGAAGTCTGCCGGAGGTAGGGTTTCCTTCCCCATAGAATAACATTGTGGGCTACTTCCGCCCACCAAATTTTGGTGTCCACATGTGTTCCGCCATGACACCTGTGACATCATGAAGTCCATTCACTTCCACTATAGGCCTGCACTTCCACTTTTTCACCACTAGGGCCTGCAGCTTCAACACTGGAGAGCTTCTCTGGGGATGCGATATGGGCAGACACACGCACAGCTGGTCATTCAGGCACCGCTCACAAGTAATATGGCGTTAGGGAAATTTTACATTTAGCTATATGTTTTCTCTCTCTGTTAGTACAATGTGTGTTGTTTCAGGATTAACAAGTGATAACCAGCCATATGTAAACCTGTGTTAATATCTCACCAGTGTGATATTAACCCCATTTGGGTTGTACTTCTCTCTCACAGAAGTTATAATTAACTACTGTTTTCTTGATTTTCTTTATGCGTTTTGTAACTGTCGCCCGAGGCAGTTGCAACATTCATCACTTATCGTGCACGATATTTTAATAGATAATTCTGCTTAATATAGACCACCTAAGACCAGACAAATTCTCCTTTAGTTATTTCTCACTGTGTGTAATAGAAGTGCAAATTTTCCCAATCAATGGACAAACAAGGTTTTTTTTTATCCTGACAACACTGTTTGAGAACGCTTTTGGTGGCTCACATTGCCTCACATACCGTAGGCCCACTGCATACATTACAAACAGAGCAGGTGCATTACAGTCCAAATGATGATAGCACAAACAACCCCCTTTGTTGGATGATTCCTCACATTGCGGCCACATGTATCACTGGTACAATTACCGCATGGACCACACACCTGGGACGCCATGCACCAAATGACTTCCAGTTATCATCAGAGCACACGCGTGAAATCCCTGAGTGTTAATTCAACTCAGAGATTGTACGAATGGCACCAAATGCACCCCCTATAGCCCATTCTGTAACTCAGAGTGTACTGTAGTCTACAAATGGAACTGAAATGGAGCCTATATAGCTGCTGCCTCACACTTATCACACGGCTGCAGTTTGATTCAGGATGTTCAGGAGTCGTATGCGTTTCTCATAGCAAGAAAATGGACCCTATCTCTCCAGTGCTTAGATCCTTACTCTGGGTGCACCCTTTTAAAAATATACTAAGCCCTATACGCCTTAAAGTGGCACTAACGTTTTTGTAGCAAACACAATAAAAAAGACATACTGTACCTGTATGGTAGACAGTGTTGTCAAGTAACTAAAGTAATACATTACGTTGGAAACAGTTTTTTTTTTTTTTTTTTTTTCCAAGTAGAAATATACCTGGTGGTATATTGGTGGTCCCTGGTGTCAAAAAGGTTGAAAACCCCTGCCCTAGAAGGCTAGGGCAGGGGTTTTCAACCTTTTTGACACCAGGGACCACCGTTTATTTAGCATTTGAGCCACGGACCACCATTTGATTACATTTTCACCCCAAAGACCTAAAACTAAAGAATTCTTTTGGTTTTGTCCACAATTCCTGGCTTGATTTTGCAAACAAAACAGTGTAGACTGCTTAATTAAGTGGTGCTAATTCAGATGATGAATATTTTAACTCTTCAGAATGTAAAAATGAAACCAAATGGACCCGCAAGGGTTTCATTTTCACACTCTCAAGAGTTACATCTGGTTAACCAACTTTCCATCATTTAGCCTGGGGACCACCTGGAACCCTCTCAAGGACCACTGGTGGTCCCCGGACCACCTGTTTAAAACCCCTGTTCTAGGGTTATGTAGGGAAGTAGTCAGGGAGTAATAAGTAGTATAATAAAAAATATATAGCCGCACACTCGTAGCTGCCGATGCAAGTTTTTGCCCTGAAGAAGGAGTTTATCTGTCTGAAACATCGTTTCTTCCTGTGTGTCCTCATTAAACTTGCATTGGGAGCTACAAGTGTGCAGCTATACATTTTTTCTTTTAGTTCTTACTTTGCCGTTGGCTGGCACCTCATAGAGAATGGTGTGCGGTGCATCTCTACTTCTACAGTAATAAGTACTATTAACTTTTTTTTACAACACTGATGGTAGAATATGTTTAATACAATACAATTGGGGGTAATTGTATTTTGTTCTATTGAGACTTTAGAACAATCATCATAGCTTCACCTTGAGAAATTATGACAATTGTCTATTTTCAATTGTGGAACATTTTTAATGTTTGCTTTGCACATTATGATGACACAGCTGGACTTTGGTTATTGTTGTCTTTGCCAATATAATTATTTAAAAGCCTTGTTGTTGCTATACAAATGAAATGGATTTGCCTTGTCTTTGCCCTTTAATGGTACATTTGGTTATAGATTGTTCACAGTACCCTCAGAGTAAAATGAACACATTAGAGTTAGTCTATGCCCTACGTGGGGTCTCACTGGGGGTCCAACCAGGTGGGCACTTCCACACCAGAGAGAGACAGACAAAGGGAGACAAAGCACCGTGGCAGAGCCCTGCATGCTGACGTCATACTGTAGAATAGATGGATGTTGATCCCGCTGCATGGACTTGTACACATAGATAGCAAGGGGAGCGTCGGTCCCTGCCCTTTTAGCCGTTTACAACTTCCTTTCCAGACCACAAATGCAGCATTTCCATGCCATATACCCAAAGTATGCCCGCATTCAGGAAAGTGTCTATTTTTCAAAGTCTCCTGAAATTGAACACAGCATTTTACATTGAGAAAATTTTATAGAAAACCATGTTGTATGTCTTCACTATAGCTAAAGATCGGTGGGTTGTGAAAATTTTGCAAATTCCCCAAACCCCAAATGGGACTCTCTGCACCAGGGCGTACAGGGAGGTCTCCCGGTGGGCCACGACCCATAGGGGGCCAGTGGTATCACGGTATGATTAAAAGCACTGGTTTTCAACCTTTTTGATCCCAGGGCCCACTATTCATTCAGAATTTTGAGCTACGGACCACCATTTGATATTTTAGAGAGCGTTAACATGAAACCAAATGGACCCCCAAGGGTCCATTTGGTGGACTGGTCCATTTGGTGGACTGGTCTAGGCCAAATCACGGTAAAAATGTCCCGGACGATTTTTTTCGCCCAGTCCACCACTGCTCTGCACTCTCTGCACCGCATCCCTGTCTGCCATCCCATGTCTCCCCTCTGTGACATACTGAATCATCCAAACCTGTCTCTCTCACAGTCGGTCCGCTCCCGCTCTCTCTGCATGCTGGTCGGACCTCGCTGCAAGATTATTCTACCACGGCGTGTGTGGATTAGTGACTGTTTTTCACCCTGTTTTTCACCCTTGACGAGGATTAGTGACTGTTTCTCACCCTGTTTTTCACCCTTGAGGAGGTGATTTGAAACACTCCTTCTATTCTCCTTCCTTCTGAAACACTTCATAGGGAAGGAGAAATAAAGTTACACTCACCTGTCTCCATGGCAGTACATTCTAATAGCAGGTGATGAAAATCGGGTGACACAGCCGACGCTTAAAGGGGAATCCCACACATTTTCAAAATTTTCCTGAGAGGATACAAATGTGAACCAAATGGACCCTAGCGGGTCCATTTGGTTCCTTTTGTACCCTCTCAGGAAAAAGGGGTCTGAAAGAAAAATGATGTCATCAGATATATTTCACCGTGTTTTTTTCAGACCTCCATTTTTAGGAAATATAGAATTGGGGGAACTTTTTTATCATGTCCACACCACATCTTTAAGGTATATTAATGACATATTAAAATGTTGAGTTCCCCTTTAAATATCAGTGCATGTCCGAAATCCTCAATATATTTCTTTTCGTCCGACATTGCTCCACCCTCTTTTCAACCATCACTGTTGCTATTGCCAGAATCAGTGGTTCCCGTATAGACAAATAATGGAATTCCAGAAACGTCTGTCTGTTAAAACGTACTGTAAGTAGTGAAAGACATACAGAGCCATGGCCTTATTTCCCCCTCAGCTCAGTGGCCCTTACGTGCATGCACGTGGTATTTAGTAGGGGTGTGCTGAAATATTGTTATCGTGATAATATCGTATACAAATGTGAACCAAATGGACCCTAGGCGGTCCATTTGGTTCCATTTGTACCCTCTCAGGAAAAAGGGGCCTGAAAGAAAAATAATTAACATGGTGAAACACATCTTGATGATGTCATCATATGTATTTCACAGTGTTAATGTTTTTTTTTCAGACCTCCATTTTTAGGAAATATAGAATTAGGGGGAACTTTTTTTGATCATGTCCACACAACATCTTTAAGGTATATTAATGACATATTAAAATGTTGAGTTCCCCTTTAAATATCAGTGCATGTCCGAAATCCTCAATATATTTCTTTTCGTCCGACATTGCTCCACCCTCTTTTCAACCATCACTGTTGCTATTGCTAGCCAGAATCAGTGGTTCCCGTATAGACAAATAATGGACTTCTGGAAACATTGTCTGTCTGTTAAAACGTACTATAAGTGAAAGACATACGGAGTCATGGCCTTATTTCCCCCTCAGCTCAGTGGCCCTTACTTGCACGTAGTATTTAGGTCCATATCTGAGCATATTGTGGCAATCGGCGGCCAGATTGCGGCAGATTTCACTCCGATATGATTAATTTTGGTATTTTAGCATCATAGCAATCCCTCCATACTATGTGTAAGACTGGTCTGGATGTTGTTGGGGGGGATTTAAAGGTCACACGTCTCTTTATGAAGGCTGAAAAAATGTATGACCGCTGTTTTATGATTTTTTTTTTTTTTTTTTACATCGATCAATTAATTAATGAATTTAAATGAAACCAAATGTGGGCGCTACAGGCTGGCAAAATGGCACCTAAGGAGTTAATCATGGACTGTTTCCCTCTTACCTGAAGAACGCTCACATTTCCTATGTTATTTTCACCATGGCTCCTGTGTGTTGGGTTTTGGTCAGATGCCACTCCTTGGTTGGACTTGCTGCAGGGGGGTTTAGTTTTATGTGTCGGGGTAATGGTGGAACACACAATTCACATCCCGGATGCCTTTGTATCGGTGAAAGGTGCAGCGAAAAGCACTTCACAGCCCTCTTTCTATCCCATCACCTGTAAATAACCCTCTCCTCCCCCACGGTGGCTGCCAGTAGCTCATGTACAATGACAAACCTGTCCTGGAAGCTGGTGGTTTACACCACCGCTGAGAGCAAAATAACGACTTGCACGGCAGGGGCGGATCTAGGCATGGGCATGGGGGGGCAATGCCCCCCTAAATACCCAGTCTGCCCCCCTCCCAAACACGATGCCATGCAGAACAACCCATATTTCAAATTAAAGTGCTTATTTAAAATGATCTGAAACACTACTACTGCTACTAACTACAGTTGTGTCACTAAACCAACACCATTTCATCATTGAAAACAGAAAACTCTCTGAGTCAGACCTTTAGCTTTATGCATGCTGCGTGTCTGTTGCAACTTCAACAACAACTGATGTTATTTTTGATGCTTTACTTGACTAATAAAAGTCCTGTAACCGAAAATGGTATGGGTGCGACTTCATCGCGTGGTATGGGTGCCGCTCATCGCCCGTGTCTTGCCCCCCCAAATGGGACATGTTACATCCTCCCCTGTTGCACGGCAAAAAGCTTTTTTGCTCCACAGCCAAGGCAGAAATCTCACAACAATGAAGAGAAATGTGGTTAAAGGTGGAATGAACCGGAAACGGGTGGGGTTTTTATTATGGATCCTACCTGATTATCTGGCACTATTTATTCAGCATTTGAGCCACGGACCACCATTTGAGGACATTTCAGCCCTATAGACCCCAAAGATTTATTTTGCTTTTGTCCACAATTCCGATGGTAGACAAACATACAGATCAAAATGGCCATCTTCTATATTCTCTAGTTGTGCAGGCTTGGGGCTAATTCACATGATGAATATTTTAACTCTTGAGAGTGTAAACATGAAACCAAATGGACCCACTAGGGTCCATTTGGTTTCATGTTCACGCTCTCAAAGAGTTACATCTGGTTAACCAACTCTCCAACTTTCATTTTTGGCTGGGGACCCCCTGGAACCCTCTCATGGACTGGAAAACCACTGATATAATGTATTCACATATACTGTACATTCTAGCACAATGCCAGGTTTCCACCCGATAGCAACAATATACTATACAGCTTTGTCAATCTATTGCTCTCTAACACATGCATGTAAACACACACACACACACACACACACACACACACACACACACACACACACACACACACACACACACACACACACACACACACACACACACACACACACACACACACACACACACACACACACACACACACACACACAGTCATGCCATTGGATGCAGAGTGGATCAGAGCTGTCTGTCTATTTTAGAGCATTATTCATACCTGCACAAACAAAAACAAAAAACAATAAATGAATGAATAAAAAAGTAAAATGCAAAAATCAGAACTTACTATGTATATGTATATGTATGTATATCCTCAGTTATTAATCTTAGCTTTTATTTGTCTCAACTGATTCTCATACCAGGCTTTTTGTTTTTATCTTGTGTTGTGTTTTTTGGGGGGAATGAAGCAGCTATAGAAGTCAGTTAACATTTTAGTTCTGCGACCCGTTTTTCCTCCCGGAATTATGTTGTAGGAGGAAGTATACGATATTATCATGATAACAATATTTCAGCACACCCCTACTAAATACCACGTGCATGCACATAAGGGCCACTGAGCTGAGGGGGAAATAAGGCCATGGCTCTGTATGTTTTTCACTACCGTACTTTCCGGGTTATAAAGCGCACCTGAATATAGGCCGCATCGGCCAAATTTAGCGAAAAAATCAATTGTGTACATATACAAGACGCACTGGCCTATTAGCCGCGGAAACACTACTACTGCTACTAACTAACTACAGTTGTGTCACTAAACCAACACCATTTCATCATTGAAAACAGAAAACTCTCTGAGTCAGACCTTTAGCTTTATGCATGTTGCGTGTCTGTTGCAACTTCAACAACAACTGATGTTATTTTTGATGCTTTACTTGACTAATAAAAGTCCTGTAACCGAAAATGGTATGGGTGCGACTTCATCGCGTGGTATGGGTGCCGCTCATCGCCCGTGTCTTGCCCCCCCAAATGGGACATGTTACATCCTCCCCTGTTGCACGGCAAAAAGCTTTTTTGCTCCACAGCCAAGGCAGAAATCTCACAACGATGAAGAGAAAAATAAAGGTGGAATGAACCGGAAACGGTTATTATGGATCCTACCCGATTATCTGGCACAGAGGGTTTCTGAACCAATCATGTTTGTTTTAAATAGTCGCTCAGCTCTGCCACTGTGTGGCTTATTCCTACTATATAATACAGGGGTTTTTCAACCTTTTTGATACCAGTGCCCACTATTTATTCAGCATTTGAGCCACGGACCACCATTTGAGGACATTTCAGCCCTATAGACCCCAAAGATTTATTTTGCTTTTGTCCACAATTCCAGTAGTAGACAAACATACAGATCAAAACGGCCATTAATCATATTCTCTAGTTGTGCAGGCTTCACATGATGAATATTTTAACTCTTGAGAGTGTAAATCTCCCTGGCGGGTCCATTTGGTTTCATGTTCACGCTCTCAAAGAGTTACATCTGGTTAACCAACTCTCCAACTTTCATTTTTGGCTGGGGACCCCCTGGAACCCTCTCATGGACCGGAAAACCACTGATATAATGTATTCACATATACTGTACATTCTAGCACAATGCCAGTTTTCCACCCGATAGCAACAATATACTGTACAGCTTTGTAAATCTATTGCTCTCTAACGCATGCATGCAAACATAACCACACACACACACGCACACACGCACACACACACACACACACACACACACACACACACACGCACACATACACACACAGTCGTGCCATTGGATGCAGAGGGGATCAGAGCTGTCTGTCTATTTTAGAGCATTATTCATACCTGCATGGCAGCAGTCTGTATAGGAACCCCCTCCTCGCCTCAGTAATGAATTCACCCAGAGCTCTGTGTGTGCATGTGTGTGTCTGTGTGTGAGCTCAGCGTAGAATCATAGTGTCAGTGGCACATGCAATGCTGTGAACAGATGTGTGCCTGTGCAGTGTCTACATGTGCGCACGCACATGCATGTGAGTGTGTGTGAGTGTGCGTGCGTACCTGTACAGAAGGGTGAAAATGAACAAGGAAGAAGTATCTGTGTAAGGTGTTGTGGCACCATGAGCTGCCAGAAAAGTCTCAGTGCACCGTGGCATACTGTAAATCAGGAATGTCCAAACTTGTTTTTCTCGAAGCCGACCGTAGCCTCGCTCTGGTCCACAGTGCCAATGCTTCTATGTTTCTGCCTTGCAGTAGCGCTATGGGGAAGTTGTTTTGCACCTCCTGACCCAACCAGCCTCTTCTGTTGTGGATACTTACTCATACAAACACGGATTGTTTTTCACCAGAGGAAAAGTATACAAGAGGTTTTCTCTTTGGCAATATGGGTAGAGGCCGAGGGCGCAAATCCTTGCTGTTTTTCCGGTGAAACACAATCCCTTTCTGGCCAAAAAGTGTATTTATGTGTGGTGGAGTTTCCTTAGTGTGTCCACTAAGGAACGTAGGCTTTCTAATGACACAAACTGTGTTTGTATTGGAGGGAGATTGTTGGAAATACTGCATGAGAAAGTGAGTATGGAATAATAGCCAAGTAGAAACCAAACCCTTGTAAATCCACCTTTAAACTCGGGTATGAAAGGACTGAACTTTATGAAAAATCGTCTTAAGTAAACCTGGAATAAGATCACCGGGCAATGAAGTAAGTTCTGGAATAGATCTTCCAATCAAGTGAATTTTATCTTAAAGGGGAATTCCACCCATTTTCAACATTCTAATATGTCATTAGTATACCCTAGAGGTGCTGGGTGGACATGATAAAAAGTTCCCCCCATTCTGTGTTCCCTAGAAATGGAGGTCTGAAGAAAACCACTCAAGATGTATTTTCACCATGTTAATGACCCTAACCCTAACCCAACTTCTTTAGACGCTTCTTTTTTCTGAGAGCGTACAAATGGAACCAAAAGAACCTGTTAGGGTTCATTTGGTTGCATTTGTACACTTTCAGAAAAAATGTTGAAAATGGGTGGAGTTCCCCTTTAAGTTCAGATTCAGAGAGCGTTACATTTGCACAGAGATAGAAGAGACAATATGACGTAGGGTAGTGTATGGCTATCTCCATTTATATAAATGCACCCTTTTACCATCGTATATAAATGCACCATTAAAGGTAGGGTAAGTGATTTGAAATTCACTGTGTAGTACCAGCCTGGTGCACTAGGGGCCCCCAAAAGTAGCTACACTATGTGAACCTGCTGCTCGATCCTGATTGGAGGAAATTCAGCCACCACCTGGGGAACTTTTATCAGCTCCTCTGCTAACGTGGGGGAGGGGGAAACTCCATATATGGTTTCCACACCTTATAATAGAGCATTTTAACAGAAAAAAAAATATTTTTGGGTGATATCTGACAAAAGTGAAATCACTTCCCTACCTTTAACCATTTTTACAAATGCACCGTTTACAGGGGCGGATGTAACGTTTCCCAATTTGGGGGGGGGGGGGGGGGGGGGCAGGAGAAAATGGCATGGGGACGGCTTCATCGCCCATACCATTTTCAGCTACAGTACTTTTATTAGGCAAGCAAAGCATCAATATAACATCAGTTGTTGTTGAAGTTGCAACAGACACACAGCATGCATAAAGCTAAAGGTCTGTCTCAGAGAGTTCTGTTTTCAATTGATGAAATGCTGTTGGTTTAGTGGTGACACAACTGTAGTTCGTTAGTTAGTAGCAGTAGTAGTGGTTCAAATGCTTGTAAATATAAGCCCTGAAATATCTTGGGTTGTTTCGCATGCCATCATGTTTGGTGGGGCAGTCAGGGCATTTAGGGGGGCATTGCCCCCCCCCCCCCCCCCCCCCCATGTCCATGCCTAGATCCGTCCCCTGACCGTTTACCTTTTAAGACCAAATGCCAACTGTTAAACTGTAGAGCTAAGCCCTCCTGCAGCAGTTTGTTGGCATCCCTTCCTTTGATGGTTCTCCCGCGGCACTAAAGATGACACTGTGGCTTCCACAGCCTGCTAGAACATCTGCAGCAGCCTGTTGCACACTGCTGAAGGAGCTCAGCCTCCTCTGCTCCTTCCTGGAAAGAAAGCTGTTTAAAGGAGAACTCCACCCATTTTCAACATTCTAATATGTCATTAGTATACCCTAGAGGTGCTGGGTGGACATGATGAAAATGTTCCCCCATTCTGTGTTCCCAAGAAATGGAGGTCTGAAGAAAACCACTAACATGGCGAAACATCTTGATGACGTATTTTCACCATGTCAATGGACACTTTCTTTAGACACTTCTTTTTTCTGAGAGCGTACAAATGGAATCAAATTAACCCGTTAGGGTTCGGGTTCGGGTTAGGGTTCGGGTTGGGGTAAGGGTTAATGATGTCATCAATGCACTCTGATTTTTATCATTTCACCTTGTCTTCAGTGTTCAGTTGCAATTTTTTTATTTCCACTTTGTTTAAATTGTCCAACACTGTTGATTTTCCGAACTGGAATGCAATGGAAACAAGGCTGGTATTTATCTGGCATCAGTAATATAATGGCACAAATTTAAAATAATGTGAATATCAGCGTCCCCACCACCCCAGGACATTGTGGTACTGCGGCTAAAACTTTCCAGAAAGAGTGGTGATTAAGGCTCAAACCATTAGACAGAACAATGAGAGAGAGACAAATACAATAATATGTATTTAAAAAAAAGAAGAAGAAGAAGAAGAAAAAAAAATATATGAATTTATGTTATTTGGGCTTTAAGTAGTGCCAGAATTTAAAACCAGGAAATGCATGGAGATGGGCCAAACAGTTTGTGCTGCATTTTCCTCTCTTTTAAAATGCAAATTAAGTACTTTAAACCCCATAAGTTGTTGAGCTGAATCCCTCAGGGGGGCTATAGGGATCTGTGTTAAATACCTAATATATTTCCCAGAATTCAGAAGCTGGCGTGCGGCATTCAAGTTATAAAAATACATATTGAAATAATTGTGAGCAGGGGTGGATACAAGGTGTCCCATTTGGGAGGGGCAAGAGAACATGTTGGAGGGGGAAGAGAATTTTTTTCAGTAAAAGGACATTTATTAAACGAGATGACTAGCACGCTACATCTTGAGAGAATAAGGTATCTCTTAAAAAACAGGGTGGGGCAATTTGATAAGATATGGCAACCCCTCGTTCGTTACCTGAGCAGGACCAACTAACTATTATTTTAAGACATAACCATCGGATCGTAATTGTTTCAAAACACTCTCCATGAATATTATTTATTCTACTTCCACAATTGTGGTGGGATGCAGTGTCGCCGAGCAGTAGGGGTGGGAGGGTTTAGGGATTATTTTGTTTATTTATTTATTTCCATGATGTTTTCTGAACTATATACTGTATTATTGCCAATGTCGCTTTGTTTTTATTTTTACTTTTTTATTATTCTATTTTCTTTATATTATTTTATTTTGCATATATAAAAAAAAAGAAGAAAAAAGAAGAAATTCTGTAAACTGTAAATACTGTTTGATTCTACAGCATCTTCAATAAAAACCTCAATTGACAAAAAAAAAAGGACATTTATTAGTCAAGTAAAGCATCAATAATAACATGAGTTGTTGTTGAAGTTGCAACAGACACGCAGCATGCATAAAGCTAAAGGTCTGACTCAGAGAGTTTTCTGTTTTCAATGATGAAATGCTGTTGATTTAGTGGTGAGACGATTGTAGTTAGTAGTAGTAGTGTTTCAAATGATTTTAAGCACTGAAATATATTGGGTTGTCTTGGGTTGCATGCCATCATGTTTGGTGGGGCAGTCAGGGCATTTAGGGGGGCATTGCCCCCCCATGTCCATGTCTAGATCCAGATCCAGATGTGAGCAGACAATTATGTAAAGATTGTGACAGGCCTAATTCATGCAAAGCTCTTTCCCTTGGTCTGTGCATCATGGCTTGAAGATTGTCTATTTTCGTGTTTTAGTGTAACACTACTGTGCGACTAAGCTTAAATCGAGCTTTTATATGGCTCTGATCGTTAGATGTAATCAAACTCCCTCCTGGGTTCCCCAGGGAAGGTTTGTGCAGACAGTTTGGTGTTTCTCCAAAGTGGTGCCTCCAAATATTATATGTTTAACTACTGCTCTGTTTCTCATTGGAAATTAAACGCGTTGGTATAAACATTTGCCAGTGGAGGTCGAAACCAATAACGCAAAACAAAGTATATGAGATTCTAGACAGTTTTAATTCAATTCTCCTACCAAAGCATTTGCATAGATGGACTTACTGATGCCTTTTTCTTTTACAAAGCCATTTTCACAGATGGATTGCATTGCATATATCAATGCCTTTGTACAGCTGGTCCGGGGACCACCAGTGGTCCTTGAGAAGGTTCCAGGTGGTCCCCAGGCTAAATGATGGAAAGTTGGTTAACCAGATGTAACTCTTGAGAGTGTGAAAATGAAACCAAATGGACCCTTGCGGGTCCATTTGGTTTCATTTTCACACTCTCAAGAGTTAAAATATTCATCATCTGAATTAGCACCACTTAATTAAGAAGTTTACACTGTTCTGTTGGCAAAATCCAGCCTGGAATTGTGGACAAAACCAAAATAATTCTTTAATTTTAGGTCTTTGGTGTGAAAATGTGATCAAATGGTGGTCCGTGGCTCAAATGCTGAATAAATGGTGGTCCCTGGGGTCAAAAAGGTTGAAAACCCCTGGCATATATCAATGCCTTTGTACAGCTGGGGAGGGAGTACCGTTATAATCAGAATTGTATTAATTTCAGCATTGCTATTTTGTATCTTGGCCAACTTTTAATCTTCCAATGCCATTTTCCACTTTGAGATCTGTGTAAAAAGTCCACTAACCACCACATAAAGTATTGCTTCTTGTTTGTTTATTTCATTTTAATTAATTAAGTAGTTAAAGCTATTTTAGCTGTTAAAACAATTCTGAGCTCTACAGCTATCGTGCACATGTACAAAACACTGGATGATGACATTGTTACTTTTTATTTGTCATGTTTATGCTTATGTTATGTTTTCTATCGCTGTTTTTTCTTTGCAATCAGAGGAAAAGAATCCTTTCTGCTTACAGATTGTGTACCACACACTTGCGCCACTATGAATATTCAGGCTGCACGTGGCAACATTGCAGTTACCCACCTGACTTAATGGCAACATTGCCTGACTTAATTACTTGATCTATTTTTAATCAGGCTTCTGGGCCTCTCCGAGGTCACTTTGTAGGTCGGATTGTGGGTCAAGGAATCGCTAGATATCCATGGTCTGCATCAGGGGTTTTCAAGCTTTTTGATACCAGGGCCCACCCTTTATTCAGGATTTGAGCCACAGACCACCATTTGAGGACAGCCACACAGACCAAAAAACTAAAGATTTCTTTTGCTTTTAAATTTGTTCACAATTCCAGGCTGGATTTGGGGAAACAAAACAGGCAAAACATAAAGACCAAAATGACCATTGATCATCTAGTTGTGTAGACTTGGGCTAACTAAGATGGTGAATATTTAAATTCTTGAGAGCGTAAAAATGAAAGAAAATGGACCCTTGTAGAGTTACATCTGGTTAACCAACTTAACTGGGGACCACTTGGAACCCTCTCAGGGACCACTGGTGGCCCCCGAACCACCTGTTGAAAACCCCTGGTCTACATCACCCTCCAAACTCAAACTCTGCCCGAACCCGACTAGGACCGAACCCGAACAGGCCCGACCCAACATGTAGGGCCGGGTCGGGCCTAAAATCTATGCTAATCAGTAGGGCCGGGTAGGGCCTCGGGCCTGAACTGTTAGGGCCCAGTTAGGGCCGGGCCTTAATTTTCAGGCCCGTTGAGACCTTTAAATACAAGTAGTGTATTGAGTATTGTAGCGGCATTACAACATGCACAGCAGTGTGATGGTTGTTGATTGGACAGTCATTTCAGCATGCAGTGCGAGGGCTGTGGGTCAGGACGACAGAATCTCACCAAATCTGCAGAACGTGACGACGCATAATATGAGGTTTCTAAGGTCAGTGGAAAAACTGCTCCGGGAGTGAAAGTAGATTGTCAAGGTCGTTGCAGCCATTTGGCACCCTATTTACAAGCTGATATACAATAGCTGATATGCAAGATCTCAAAGCACAGTGGGACACGTTTCGCAATTTTTTTTTACCCCCAAAAAAGTGCTCTCTTGTGGAACACTCTCCCCACGTCTCTGGGCCCACGTCTAGAGAACATGGTCAACAATGTCTCGAATGCCCATATGACTTATTTTCCACAATGCTGCAGTGCGTAACATTGCACTCTCAAATGCTCATTTGTCTTTGTAACGAGGGCTTTATACACCATAAACCTACTATAATATGCCTCTTTATGTTGCTGTCGATGGACTGCTCTCTTGCTGTCACAGTCTGCCTGCATTGACATTCTCATTCACACTGCGGACGGGTTGTTGTTCCTGCATTTTTCCTCGCACTAATGCACTAATTCACTTCATTGAATGTGGGTGTTTGGCCATGAAATCAAATCAATTTATTTATGTACAGAACATCTCATCGACATGACACGCACAGACAATAGGAGCACAACACAATACAGACGAGCAAAAAGCACAATTTACTGTATGAGCAACTGACATTATCATAGGAATAATTACCATCACACACCAAGCCCACATGCATGCACATGACATATTTACCTGCACGCACAAAAGAAGTGGGACCTGACAATTGTCAGGTTCCCTTCTCATCTTTCCCTGCACAGCTTTTTTCAGCACTTTCTATTGCCATCTTGATGCGAAATCGAGGTCAATTAGGCCTGCATGCTTGCCATTTTAATAGATGTCACGCAGTATGATAGCATGTTAATTGCTTAATTGTATCATGCATGTATCATTAATTTGTCAGTGTTGCGCGTCAATATGTCATACTGTATGCGTGTGTGTGATGTATGCATTCATGTTGATGAAGACTGCGCAAACAATTGGGACTACTCAAAGGGTTCTGTGTGGGAAATTTACAACCAAGTTAATGACTTGTGTATGCCTCTATGCAGTGTCTATACGTTCATGTGTGGGTGTGAAAAAAGTACCTTTGCTCAAGTATTGTACTTAGAGTAGAGTTTTGAGTGTTTTTTTTTTTACTGTATTACTGGGAATCTTTCATGGCCATAATTGGGCAAAACTGACTGAGGAGGTAGCTTGGCAGCTCACAGTTCAATCTCGGGCTAACCTAAAGCTAGCATAGAAGTGTCCTTGAACAGGATGCTGAACCCCTACTTGCTCCCGAAGTTTTAAAGTAGAATTTCACCCATTTTCAACATTTTGTCATTAATATACCTTAGAGATGTTGTGAGAGATGTTGTGCAATATACCTTAGAGATGTTGTGAACCAAACGGACCCTAGTAGGTCCATTTGGTTCCATTTGTACCCTCTCAGGAAATTTTTGAAAATGGGTGGAATCCCCCTTTAACTTTTCCAGTTACAGCGAGAAACGTAGCTAAACTAGACCTAATCTATAGACGCAAGTTACATTTGGAAGCGTACTGTACTTAGACATTAGCTATAATAATTATTAATCATTGCACCGACAAATTTGTTTACCTTGTAGCGTTCCTTTGGTCACTCATCACCCTGCTGTTCTCCTGTGACAGTTTGTTTAATAATCTTTATTCAATCTCCATTTTCTCCTGTTAAAAACAATCATTTCTGCTCTCCATCTCTCCATTACATCCAATCTGCTGCGTCTAGCCATGACGACGTGCAGCCTATTCAGATGGCCATTGCATCATGATGTTGCCGATCCATTTAGACATCCACCGGTTTATAGTAACAGCTAAAGCAGGGGTGCCCAAAGGTAGATTGTGATCTACCAGTAGATCACACAGGCGGTGCAGGTAGATCGCATTACGGTCCCCTAAAGCGGGGGTTTGTTCCGGGGACCACCAGTGGTCCCTGAGAAGGTTCCAGGTGCTCCTCAGTCTAAACGATGGAAAGTTGGTTAATAGAGCATTTTACCAGAAAAAATTGTTTTTTGGGGTGATATCTGACAAAAGTGAAATCACTTCCCCTACCTTTAAGTGAAATAATTTACTATATTATATATAATGGTTTCCCCTCCACCATCGGTGTGTGTATATGCATCATTAAAGTGCCTTGGATATAGGCACAATATAAATGCACCGTGTGTGTGTGTGTGTGTGTGTGTGTGTGTGTGTGCGTGTGTGCGTGTGTGTGTGTGTGTGTGTGCGCGGGAGGGCGTAGTGGTCGCCTGCATCCATCCTCGCCTGTAGTTTCCCAGCATCCTAATAATCACGCTGACAGTTAGCTAGACAAACAGCCAGCCCTTCTACAAGGAGAGGTCAGTGCTGCCATCTTCCAGTTTACCACTGCAACATAAACAGAGCAGTGTAAAAGCTGCAGCCTTTCATGTGCCTGCGCATGCTTGCATGCCGCGCAGTCAGGGGCGGATCTAGGCATGGGCATGGGGGGGCAATGCCCCCCTAAATACCCAGTATGCCCCCCCAAACACGATGCCATTCAAAACAACCCAAGATATTTCAAATTAAAGTGCTTGTATTTAAAATGATTTGAAACACTACTACTGCTACTACTAACTAACTACAGCTGTGTCACCACTAAACCAACAGCATTTCATCATTGAAAACAGAAAACTCTCTGAGTCAGACCTTTAGCTTTATGCATGCTGCGTGTCTGTTGCAACTTCAACAACAACTGATGTTATTATTGATGCTTAATTGTGTAATAAAAGTCCTGTAACTGAAAATGGTATGGGTGCGGCTTCATCGATGAAGCCGCACCCATACCGTTTTCTCTTGCCCCTCCAACATGTTCTCTTGCCCCCCCCCCCCCCAAATGGAACATTTTACATCCGCCCCTGTGCGCAGTGCGTGCACACGCATGTCTGAACCATTCTTCTGATAATTATGCCTATTTTTAAACCTCCCAGACAGCCGCGGGTTGACTGGTCTGGTCCGCAGGTTCTATATTTATGCCGACAAGACAACGTGAACTGAAACACCGAGCAGAGAAAGAACAAGTGTTTTGACAGCAGACACACACACACGTTCATGCATGTGCATGCCTTACGCAAGCACGCATGCACGCACGCACGCACGCATACACAGAGGCGCACAAGCATTGTGTACAGAACAGATCACAGAGCCTTATTGTCATCCTGCCTTTTTGATCAAGTAGTAACATGGTGATAACAGTTCTCTGTAGTAACGCTGCTGTGTTCTTGCTTAGCGATTATATGGGGAGACAGCGGAATGCACCAGTGACTATAGACGTGGTTGCGACCAATTTCTTAATGGTCACGACTACTTTATACTGGTCGCGGCTATAGTTGCTTGTTGTTGCAACTAGTGTAGTGATGTAGTTGCAACCTGGTCGTGACTATTTCCTTATGTTGGCGACTAGTTTAAAGGTCGGAGGAGAGCCTGAGCCTATATATATATTTAACTCATTTACCGTGAGTGCGCGTTCGTTGTTTTCTGCTATATGCCACGGCTCACGCTAGTGCTTTCAGTAAAAAACCCTTATTTTGAAGCGCCAGATCTCCTAAACATGATGTGCGACGATGACGTCATGCTGTTTCTGGTGTCTTGACTAACCTGTCCTCTCACGATCTGAGCAAAAAGTTCTGGGTCAAAAGTCAGGAAGTCTAGCCCTAGTGGATCTACCCGTGTGCTCCACGACATTCTGGGGCAGATTCCAGGAAAGTCTTTTGAATGCATTGGATTGAATGGGTGCCAATGGGTCAAAAAAATTGTCCCATTCGCCCATTCTGTCCCAAATGAAGTCAGCCACAGGATCTTTATGAGACGATGCAATCGGACTAATAGTTGGATTAAAGAATGAAATCTACATTTTGTCTTCTGCGCCTTGGTCGTGTTGTCCACACAATTAAAAAATGGAGAATAATATTTATTTTGACCAACGTTTTGACAATTCCCCTCCCCAATTGTGGACAAAACCGTGAAAGTTCTTTCTTTCTTTTTTTGGGTGCAAGAGACTAAACTCAACATCACGAACTGCCAATTCCAATTCTCCCCCTCTATTTTTCATTTTAAGTGCATTATTTTTAAGCACTATAACAGTAAGTAACACCATCACATCACCACTATTTCAAAGCTCAAACTTTTTGGATGTACAGTATAGACCCCGTTGAGCTTGTCATTTTGAAAGTAGCTCTCAAGTAAAAAAAAAGTGTGGGCAGCCCTGAGCTAGAAGGACCACAGCTAGAGGAAGCCAGCAGCAACAACGCCAGGGGTGGATTGGCCATCTGGAGTACAGGGAGTTTTCCCGGTGGCCTGCGCCACCTAGTGGCCTGGACAAGATCCAAAATGCACTAGTGGCACTTCCAAAAATGCACTAGAATGTGCTAGATGCTCGGCCTGGAACATACAGATCAAAATGACTATTAATCTTCTACATTCTCTAGTTGTGTAGACTAAGTTGGGTTAATTCACATGATGAATATTTTAACTCTTTAGGGTGTAAAAATTGCAAAATTGTCCCGGTGGGAAAATATGTGCCAATCCGCCCCTGAACAACGCCACTACCACCACCACACTGGTCGGCTGGAAGCTGGTCATATCAATGTGCTCATCCCTGTGCATGGAGAATAAGTTAAATCCGATGGACGTGTGGATTTAAAAACAGATGTGTTTAATTAATGAATGCAATAAAGTTTGCCGGAGCGCATCGTCTGGTGAGTGGCTTATGCCGCTCATATCAATGACTGCCGCTGCAGTTATGAGCGTGATAGCATGCGCCCATCCTGCACAGGACGTTCATCTACAAGTCATCTATCCATCACAATGGGTGCTGTTACATGCACAGAATCTATTCTGAATATTCAGCTTGGATTCGGAGTGACCAGATCCACTGTTCATTTGTTCATTTGAGGGACAGAAGAATTGCATTGTGTGGTACAAGTGGGGGAACGTACAAATAATAAACATCTTGAGGTCATATTTATGTATTTATTTATTATATATTATTTCATTTGAACACTGACGCCTGTTCAGTCGTCTTGGTAATGAGCGACTGTCCCACGTGAAGAGGGACATTTGGTCACGTTACATGCACAAGCATTCATTCCGAATAGATTCTGTGCATGTAACAGCGGCCAATGAATGGTGCTTTGGGCTTGTATAACTGTGTTTTTCCCCGCAGTTAGTACTAGAATTGAACGTCTTTGGGTGGAAAGCATTGTTGTTGTGAAGACTTGTGACGTTACGAGGCGGTCCTGTAGAGGGATGGTCCTTAAAATGGCATTGTGACTCTACAGTTACGTCACCACGCTACACATGAATAGTCATTGGTGGATTTCGCTCTTCATGGGATTATGCTTGAATTATAGAATGTTTTTTCATAAAATGTAGGGTAAGCAATGTATTAATGTATTTAGTTAAAACAAAAACATTACAGCACGTCCAGCAAACATTCAGCTCTCTAATGAACAGAAGAGATAGATTTTCAGTTGAAATGTTGCCACATTTCGGCCAATAAAGAGAGTAGCCATACATCACCGTCTTTATTTTAATAGTATTTCAGTTCCAATTTTGTCTCATTTCTTTGTGTCATCACTCTCAATTCCACTTTGATTAATCTGTGTCCTGTCTTAGTTCACTATCCCGCTGGAGAGACTCCTACTGAACTAACACTTTGTAGCAACGAGTGAGTATTATCGGAATATGGAGATATTTAACACTTATTTTAATGAAAGGAAATCACTTTCCCTATTCTGCGATTTTGTGACCCCATTTTTCACGCAGTGGCCATCTAATGCAACCCTGTAATCCGTAATCCTGGGGTGCTGCAATGCCAACCTGGGGAGAGCAACGGACCGTCCTCACACATGGCATGGGGAAACCATGCAGCTTCTTTTCACCTAACAGGTTGGATTCCCTGGTTGGACGTAGTGTGGTGTAGGAACGCGTTACTCCAATCACCCCAGGCTGGGTAATGGGGAGGCCAATCAATGTTTTATGATGGACTACATCGATCAGTAAAATGGTGCATTTAGCACCTTTTATCCAACATGCTTTACATTGATTGTGCATCACATTCACCCATATTCACCCACATTCACATACTCACACATGCACATTCAATGCTGATGGCATTCTTATGGTTGCGGTTGCGCTATTAAGTAACTAGTTGCAACCTGGTTGTGACATGTTGCAACTGGTTGCAACAAGTTCATAGTTGCAACATACACTTACCTAAGGGTAAGGAAACCTAACCCTAATCAAACCGTTATCACAACATAACATGTATCTTAATGTTGTAAGATACAAAACACTGAAGTCTTATACCACAACCCATACCTTTACGTTAACCCTAACCAAACGCTTACGTGGCCAGGTTTGCAACAGTCGCAACCAGGTTTCAACCTCACATAAACCATGTCGTACAACAGCAGGTTATCGGACATATTTTTGAACCGATCAGTTCAATTAAAACTGTTTCAACTCTAGAACATAATATAAAATGTTGCTGTATGGTGGCAATTGAATTGGGCTAAATTGTTGTATGTCCAGACTGCAAATTCACTTTGGTTAAGAGTGGTCTAAACCCCAGATCTATATTGTTTAGTGCCTCAAATGAGGCCTTCAAAATCCCCCTGAGAAGAAGACCGGATCAATTTACCGCTGAATGATACTCTGACTCTTGTCACATTGAGTCTTTGTCTCGATGTGTTTTTACAAGTTAAATAAAAATACAGTCCACAAGGGACTCTGGAGTAGAGACTCTTCCCCTGCAACCCCCGCAGCTGGGGGGATTATATTTATATCCACCTGGACCAGCTGGAGGGATTATATCTCCACACTTGCCTGGGAACACCTCAGGTTCCCCAGGGGGAATTGGGTAATCGGTTAAACATGGACGGATGGCTGTCCATGCATATCGACATGCACTGCAAATTAACACAAGATCCGCCATTGACTTGAATTAATTGATTGGCGATTAATTGACTTTATGGAGGCTTCCATCTCACTCAGAGGTAAACAAAGAATGGATCAACCGGCCGCATCCTGTGTGCTGATGTAACATGTCCCCTTCCAGTCGGAAATCTGGCTCTTTAAAATATGAGTTCCACATTGCTAAACACTGGCGGCAGCTAACTACAATTATTTCATAAGAATGCTGGCTGAGTAACTGTTAAGTGTCATTGGTGGTGGAAGGATGTGAAGGTACAAAGAAAAAAAAATTATGACTGCATAACAAACTCTGGCACATGTGTTTTCTCTAGGCCTTCCAGCAAGTTTCCCATTTGTACTACATACAGTACAAATGGGGTTGGCATTGCTCTACCGTGAACTTTTTAAATGCTTTATTGAGTCATTGTAGTGCCAAGTGTAGGTGCCAAATGCTCAGCAGAAGAGCAACATTTCAGGCTGGTGTTGTCTGTCTGCTGGGAACTGTTAAGTGAGACACACATAGTGAAATCAGTGTGCTGGAATGAATTGCACCGTTGCCCTTTGATGCAGGGCACGCTGAGCAAGGGCAGAGTACAATAATCACCCCATGCAGGCATGATGAAATCACCGTCCAGACGTACCTAGAGATACCATGTTCACCAAAATGGGTTGCATTGAGTGTGGTCACACTCCTTTGACTACCTAATAGTTCTTTTTTTTTATTACACCGTGTGTCCAATGCGAGGAACACAAGCAGGGTTTTAATAGTCCTCCATGCACAAAGCTATATGTGTGTGTTAAGCGGTTACATTCTTGAATCCATCTCTGGACCGGATTGATTGAAATGTTAATCACTAGTGGTTTTTGTTGCATTTCATTTGGGACAACATGGACGCGGCCATTTTAATTATTATTATTTTTCGCATCCGTCAAACACGTGGATGGTACGGCAGAACCACGTCGGCCACCTGAACGTGTTCCTGGGGGTCTGGATGTGCTGGGTAGCCTACCCCATGTTGACTCTCGGGGACCCCTATACAGTAACAATGTCATTTCTTTACCGTTTTTGATGTGGGCCAGCTTGCCAGTAATGTCCCGGGATGCCTGGCTCATTCCTGTGGGTTTGCAAGTTTGGGGGACCCCCCAGAGACCACCACACACAGCCGCACAACTACATTTCACACGGTTATGATTTTTTTTTTCCCACGCACCTCCATAACTCTGAGTGTACAGACGGAGCCGAAAGGACCTGAAACCCACTGTTGTGATGTGTTTCCACCGAGCCAACATGCAATATACAACGTAGTAGCACCTGTTACTCTGTTTTGACCATAACGGAACAGATCAAAGTGCTCGTGTAGTGTGGATGTTTTATTGCAAACTGCAATCCAGTTCAGTCTGCTCTAGCTAAGGTTTTGTGTTATTCGTCTAACTTAATGTGCTAAGCGTATAGTCTCTTCCTCTCTCTGTCTCTGTCTCTGTCTCTGTCTCTCTCTCTCTCTCTCTCTCTCTCTCTCTCTCTCTCTCTCTCTCTCTCTCTCTCTCTCTCGTAAGAATAAAAAAAAACATTGGTAGTATTTGCATCATTAAAATCCCCTCAGTATGTTGCACAGCATTTCAGAGGATGTTTAGCGTGCATAACATACTGTAGGTTTAGTGCAGAACTTTCCTTTGAAACACTTCTATAGACTTCTCAATTCACCTCAGATTTATCCTCACAGGTTTACTGGTGTAAAGTCTGGCTATACCGCTCTGCTTTGTTTGGTCTCAGGGCCTTTGATCCCAACATAATGACTTCACTGAAGGACTGACCGGGTGACCAAATATGTACCAGAGTTTCGGGGACCTTCTGGATTTCTGTGTGGTAATGGCTCCTTTATTACAGTATTAACAAAGTGGAAAGAATTCGAGCGAGAAAGATGAATTGCCACCTTGCTTTGAAGGTGTGACTTTTGGAAAGTATCTCACTGTATAGGCAGGGGGTGTACAGTATGTGCCTAACATTAAAAACATTGAAGCTGGAAATGAAGTTGAATGTGTCAGGAGGGGTGAAATCTATTTGCTTTTTGCATAACAGTCAGAACCGTTTTGCATATTTGCACAGGCACAGGCATGGGGGGGCAATGCCCCCCTAAATGCCCAGTCTGCCCCACCAAACATGATGGCATGCAAAACAACCCAGGATATTTCAAATTAAAGTGCTTATATTTAAAATGATTTGAAACACTACTACTGCTACTTACTTACTAACTAACTAACTACAGTTGTGGCACCACTAAACCAACAGCATTTCATCATTGAAAACAGAAAACGAAAGTCCTGTAACTGAAAAAGAAAATGGTATGGGGGCGGCTTCATCGCCACGGGCGATGAAGTCGCACCCATACCCCAATTGGGAAATGTTAAATCCACATTTCACTGTTTCTCGAAGTTGTTGCTGTTGCTTTGTGCTGTATATTTAAGGAGGTTCTGAGTGAAGGGAGCTGTGAGGATCCGACCATAGATCATCTTCAAAGCCTTTAATTGTTTGAACAATACTACATTGTTGTGCAGTTCCCTGAATTGGGAAAAAAAGCAATACTTAAGACACAGTGTCATAAACACCATCCAGTACATTTTGTAAGTTTAATTACTGTTTGCTGGGGTGGAACATTTATTATGATGTCAACTGCATTGTTGCAATGATCCCTGTAATGTTATTTGCTCTAAAATATGTGCACTGGCTTTGATCTAAGTTTGAAAGAAAAGCTACACTAATAAATTAGACAGCATCTCCTACGTACAGTATAATGTGTGTATATACAGTACAGTATAACACATTCTATATCACTATTAAGTGCACTCAGTGCACTGGCCTACTTTAGAATGATGCAAGTTGGAAATGCAAGCCCCACGGCACCCAGATATTACTTGTGCGACAGAGTGTGAGCAAGTATTGTTTTTGTATGTCGCAGAAAGGCAGAAATCACACAGGCCACGGGCCAGGCAAGTTCTAATTGATAAACATTTCTGCAGCGGCTGTTCGATCCCCTCTGGACATGGCTCTCATTGACGTATGTTTCTAGGAGAACATTTAAGAATGTTTAAGGACATTCTTTCAATCTGCCCTGAGGTACTGTATGCATGTGTAGGGGGAGGAGTGGTAGGGTAACAGGAAAGGCTTGGCCCCAGATCAGTCCAATGGTGGCTCTATCATCAGGTTGTGTTTCACTATGTTAATTTTTATTTTAGGACCTTTTTTTCTGAGAGTGGAACATTTGTACACTCTCAGGAAAATTCTGGAAATGTCCCTCATTTGTCCCTTCCGATACCTCATTTTTCTGACTCCTCAATGTCGCAACATTTAGGCTGGTCTGAGTGTTATTTGGGCCGAACCTTCATGTACGCAATGGTAGAACTTGGCGCATGTGTATAGGCCATACAGGACCTGCTTGTGTGCAAAGGGCTTCTACCATTCCTGCCCAATGTGCACGTTGGCATTCGACAGAGTGCAGTTCTAGTTAAGTAAATGAAGTACGTTTACACTTTTACTTTACCTTCCACCACCAGGAAGGAAGCAGCCACTGAAAGAGTAATGAATTAGAGCGGCTCAGCACTATTCTTACTTGTCTATGCGGTTGTAGAGCATTGCTAGGATAAGCCAGAGGCTCAACAGAAACCTTTTAATTTAACAGTATGACACACCCACTGTGTGAAGAAGAAAAAAAAAACAATTCTTCATAGCAAACCTGTGCGACCACACCGTAGCCCAACTGCATTTCAGGTGGATAATCGGCTATACTTCTAAGTTTTAAATACTGCAACATGCACAGATTGCACACACGTGCCAATGTTGATTTCAGTCTGTGAAGCAAAAAACGTTGACTACCTTTTTCCTCTGATGAAAAATAAGATAGGTGTTAATAGGGAATCAGTGGAGAAGATATCCACTAAAAGTAATTTTATGTTTGGTTGCGCTCTGGTGTTTCACTCTGAAAAATAATTAATAGCTACTAGCTATTTTCAGCATGCAGCCAAGAGTAAAATCATGCAATGCCCGCTGTCAACAAGCTTCTGTCTCCAAGACCAAGTGTACATTTAGTTGACAACAGTTTTATGATAATTTAGTCAACTAAAACTACGTTGTAGATTAAAACTTCACAGATGACTGAAATATGACAAAGAAAGTGACTCGCACGCGCTCTCTCTCTCACTCACACACATGCAGGCATGCGCACACGCACGCACACACACACACACACACACACACACACACACACACACACACACACACACACACACACACACACACACACACACACACACACACACACACACACACACACACACACACACACACACACACAGAGACCCAGGTTAGTTTGGTAGAATTGACAGCCAATTACGGACTTAATTTTCTTTTAAACAGAGAAATCCGTTTGATGGTAAGTAAGGTGAAAGATGTGAATTGTGTTGATCCCCTACCTAGTATCCTCTTATTGAAGTCGTGATTCTGCACAGCACTGTCTGATACATATCTATCAATGTACCCTTGATTGAACAACTATAATTGTTCACTCCAGTTTCTGTTTTACTTTTGTTGTCGGACAGACCGTAGGTGGGCACACCACTAATTCAGTTAAATAAAATGCAGTAGAAGCTGTCAATTTCCTTTTGGCGGTCAATTGCTGGCTGGTAGGTAGACTGGAGTGAATGGAGTGGCTCAGCCGCCCCACAACCCATAAGGTTCCTGGCTCGATTCCCAACTCAATTACCTCCCGCATGGCTTAGTGTCAGAGAGGCTTTGAGCAAGACAGAGGCTGAAGCCCAAACCGCTCGCGGTGCACAGCTCGGTGTCTTCATTGTACGGTTGCCTCCAACGTCAGTGATTGAATGGGTGAATATGTAACGCACGTTGTACAAAAGCACTTTGAATAAAGGCGCTATTGAAATGTCTAGTTCAGCCTTTCACATCACCGGAAAAGGTGTAGCCTTGGAAAGGGGGACTAGTTCTTTTTTTTCCTCCTCTCCTTTTCTTTGTAGAATGACAGGGGATTGCTTTTGAATAATGAATGAGCCAGGTGTCAAACAAGGCGATTAATGAGGCCAGTGTCAAACAAGGCAGGAGCGCAGTCTGATCCCTGTGAGGTGCACCTGAGCAAGGCTGTAGTCGTGAGGCGACCGCCCTCACCTAGCAGTGTGATGGCCCTGTTATTGCCATGGCATGTTCCACGTCGCATAGAAATGTTGCTGTCGAGCAGAAACCTCTTTTCTCCATATTCTAGCTCAGGGGTTTTCAACAGGTGGTCCGGGGACCACATGTGGTCCTTGAGAGAGTTCCAGGTGGTCCCCAGGCTAAAGGATGGAAAGTTGGTTAACCAGATGTAACTCTTTGAGAGTGTAAAAATGAAACATCCATTTGGTTTCATTTTTTACATTCTCAAGAGTTAAAATATTCATCTGAATTTGCCCAAGTCTACATACTGAATTTAGAATGTAGAATGTTGGTTATTTAAATCTATACTGTATGTTTGCCTGTTCTGTTTGCGAAAATGGTGGTCCGTGGCTCAAATCCTGAATAAATAGTGGGCCCTGGTATGAAAAAGTTCGAAAACCACTGTTTTAACTTTTTGCTGCTGTACTTTATACATGAGGTTTAAAGTACAGTAGCCAAGATTAGGTTTTGGGCAAGACTGGCGTTATCTTTCACGACCTTCACTGCTTTGTTTTCAACGATTACTCTATGGCTCTGGTCTAAGCTACTGAGCACATTTTTTTGACATTCCGTTTCTCTCCCCAAGTTGCCACCACTGTTGAAGCAGCCATAAACTACACAGGTTTATCCTGATGTAAGGGCATCTTCATGAAGTTAGTGCTTATAGTAATAGCAGGAAAAAGAATAATGCTTGAGGACTAGAAGATAGCGGACTGTTTACACCACATTTGTCTCCAATGATCCCAGACATACAGCAATAAGAAAAAGATGATATGCAATACGAACTTAATAAGCAGGTCTGTTTGCCGTACAAACTGCTACAATACTGTGCAGGTTGACATAAAGTACCGTACTTTCCGGGTTATAAAGCGCACCTGAATATAGGCCGCACCGGCCAAATTTTGCGAAAAAATCAATTGTGTACATATACAAGACGCACTGGCCTATTAGCCGCGGGTGTTTTAATGCTTAATTACCATATGTAAGGGTTCTTGCACAGATGAGATCGTCGGCAACGAAATGCTGTTTGAGAAGCATCCTTTTTATTATTTAGACGACTACAGAACTGCACGTGCTGTATGTAATTAACGCTAGAGCCATAGACCAAGGACGGATCTAGGCATAGACATGAGAGGGGGAATGCCCTCTAGACGCCCTGACTGCCCCACCAAACATGACGGAATGCAAACAATGAAAACTTCAAAGATATTTCAAATCAAATGCTTATAGCGGTAGTTAGACATTGACTAACTACAATTTTGGCACCACTAAACCAACTGCCATTTTCGACTGCACCCCCGATTGAGAAATATTACATCCAGGCCTGGCCAGTGGCCATAGAGTGTAGCCGGAGAAACTCCGATCACTTCATGAAACCAAATGAGCGCTTGCGGGTCCATTTGGTTCATGAAAAAAGGTAGCCTAGCGTACATCTGGTTAACCAACTGTCCACCATTTAGCTGGGGACCACCAGGAATCCTCTCAATGTTTAAGACGCTCGACGAGGCGTCTTTATTGCCGCCTCCACGGACCCCTCCTCCACTGGCAGTCAGACTTGATAAAAAGTTGCTTTCAGCATGTTCCTCGCCCTGGTGGTGCGCGCGCTGGTGGCGCCAGCTCCTCGGAACGACAGCGCGCGGACCACCACCGCGCGGACCATCACCGCGCGCCGTCGTTCCGAGGAGCTGGTGTCTCCGCCGCGCCGGCGTTCCTCGCGTTGGTCCGCCGTCTAACCATTGATTCATTGATCCCAAGGCTACGTGCAGCAGATAGATTTCCTTATTTTTCAACCAGCTCGACTGACTTTAGCTGCGTTATATGCACTTCTTCGTTTGCTTTCCATGAAGCATTTAGTTGTGTCTGTCTTAGCGAACTGCCTGTGCCCTGTCCCCCTACATTTCCTGCTCGGGCCGGCTTAAAGTTGGTGTCATACCGTGCATTTAGACTTAGAACGCCCTATACTATAGTGTTTGTTAGCCGTAAACATCCATACATTGGCCGCACCGCTGAATAAGCCGCAGGGTCCAAAGCACAAGAAAAAAGTAGCGGCTTATAGTCCGAGAAGTACGGTAGCTATCTTGAGCAGCCTATTCACACAGCACTATAGCTAACTGCAGTCAGCCTGTTCAGGTCACACAGGTGTGATGTTTTTTGTATTGTGTCACACGGAAGCGGGGATCGAGGGGGTCGCACCAATAGGGCTGAGCCCGATTGGCGGGGCTGTTGTGGCTGGCTCGTGGCTGGGTGCTACACGTGCATGACCTTGTATAGCTTGTAGGTATATACATTAATTTACCATTAACAGTAACTTTGGAGCAGGGTTGCCCAAAAGGTAGATCGTGATCTACCAGTAGATCACACAAGCCATGCAGGTAGATCACATGACAGTCGCCTAAAATGTATAGGTCTGTAACTCTTGAGAGCGTTAAAATGAAACCAAATGGACCCGTAAGGGTCCATTTGATGTTTATATATATACATCTGAATATAATTTCAAGAGTCCACACAATTAGAAAATGGAGAATAATTGTTATTTTGACCATCGTTTTGCCAGTTCTCTTTCCCGATTGTGGACACAAACGTGAAAGTTATTAGCTTTGGGTGCAAGAGACTAAATTCACCATTACGAACTGTCAACTGAAACACCAAATACTGTTAAAACGTCAGAAGTAGCATACAGGAAAACCAATTCTCCCCCTCCATATTTCATTATAAGTGCAATGTTCTTAAACACAATAGCAGTAAGTAACACCATCACCACTATTTCAAAGCTCAAACTTTCTACTGGGCCGTGAAATAGATTTTCAGTAATGGAACAATCACATTTTTGATGTGTAGATGTTGTTGTGCCGATCATTTTGGGCACCCCTGCTTTGGAGACAATACTGTAACTAACAGTAAGTTTGGAGATGCGTGGTTTCCACTCGATGGAGACGACCACAAGACGTTTTCGCCTGCCGTTGAAACCCAAACGAAACGGAACATGATCGGATGTCTCTGAATAGAAGGTAGAAATGAAAAGGAAAACTGATTGGATGACTGTACTTGGGCTCATTAATAATTCATGAAACTTTTCATGCCATCCTAAGGGAAGACAATCTTGCAGGATTGCGAGGTGCACAAACACCATGTTTTTGTTGTGTTTTTTTTTCCTTCTGGGGTGTGAGAGAAGAATAAGATACAGACCTTTTTTCAGCTGCAGCACGCGTTGTGCATACTCATCTTATAGTGTACCTAATTGGTTGTCTTTTTTGCCCCTTAAAGCGCTTGACTCTTCTTACCTGAACTGTTGGTTCTATGGCTACCAATTAATGTAAACATTCATTGTATACAATGCACAATTGGCTTCATTTCATGTAGACGTACCTGTACATAGTAGCACTCTATAGTGTATATGCAGTGTCTAATTATAGATACCGGTATCCCACTGATGCTATTAGCTTACATATGGGTCTTGATGACTATTTTTTCATGTGTTTGATGCATTGCCATGTTTTGTTCTTGCTTACTTACAGTATAAATCACTCTGGTTAAGGGGCGATAACGTGAAATTTAACTATTCCATATTTCTTGTGTTTTTGGTGCTTCCATGTCTGTTTTCTGTCACCACGAAGAATCAGATTCGAACAATTCATATCATATAGGAACATATAGGAGGAAATTACTCTCAGGAACAACTCATCTGATTTTGTCCTGATGATGATGGCATTAATGCACCCTATTTGGTATAATTTCTCCTCTCCTTCAGTCTATATCAGGGGTGGGCAATTATTTTTCCCAAGGGGCCAAATGCGATACATAAAATATTGTGGAGGGCCAAGACTAAAGGCTGAACTAAAGTCAACCATTTTGACATTTATGGTTGGTTTATTTATTCAGTATTTGAACCACTGACCACCATTTGATGACATTTTAGCCTCACAGATCCCAAAACTTTCTTCAAGATTTCTTTTGTTTTTGTCCACAATTCCAGGGTGGATTTGGGAAACAAAACAGGATAACAAAAATGACCATTCTCTAATTGAATGTGTAGACCAGGGGTGGCCAACCTGTGGCTCGAGAGCCGCATAAGGCTCTTCAGCTGGTTACATGCGGCTCTTAAGGGGCTTCCACATGAAGCCATCAAAAACGCTTGGCCTCATGGCCAAGCATTTTCAACCTTTTTTTCTACCAGGCCCACCATTTATTCAGAATTTGAGCCACAGACCACCATTTTAGCTCCATAGACCCCAAAGCTAAAGATTTCATTTACTTGTGTCAACAATTCCAGGCTGAATTTCAGAGAAAACAAAGCAATCAAACATGCAGATCAAAATGACCATTAATCTTCCACATTCTCTAGTAGTGTAGACTTGGGCTAATTCACATGATGCATATTTTAACTCTTGAGAGTGTCATATACTTTTTTGGACTGTAAACCCTGTTTCAAAATACATGTCTATATGTTTTAATAGTGTGTCTTTGCATTGCGCACCTGCACACAAATGCACATGTCTTATGGCAGGAGACATCTATTTGCGACCGTGACGACCGTCGCGGCGGTTTTCTAACCGTTGTGACCATTTGATGTGGCTCTTTGCCGTAACACAGTGAGAAACGTGGCTCTTAGTCTGTGACCGGTTGGCCACCCCTGGTGTAGACTTTGTGATAATTCAGATGATGAATATTTTAACTCTTGAGAGTGTAAAAATGAAACCAAATGGACCTGCAAGGGTCCATTTGGTTTCATTTTTACGCTCTCAAAGAGGTACATCTGGTTAACCAACTTTCCATATTTAACTGGAACTCTCTCAAGGACCACTGGTGGTCCCCGGACCACTGGTTGAAAACCACAGTACCCTTTCACGGGCCGGTCAGAGTCAGCCAAAGGGCCGCATTTGGCCCCCGGGCCGCATAATGCCCAAATATGGTCTATATAATGCAATAGTATAGCATTCCTATACTATTTGTTTGCAATGTCCACCATTGTTGATTTTCCAAGCTGGCATGGCATGGAAAAAAGCCCGGTTTTATGTAGCATTGGTAATGACTCAAATATTAATATTATCAACGCCCCCACCACCTCAGGACTGCATGGTACTGCAGCTTAACTGCTCTGAAAGTCCATAAAGAAATGACAAGAACTCATTATCAGAGTTCTGATTGAGGCTCAATCCATTAGAAATAAGCTTGAGGGACATCTACAATATGAAACACACTTATTTAATGTATGTTATTTGCGCTTTAAGATTGGCAACTAATGCCTAATTTGTGAGTTGTAATTGTAATGTACACTGCCATTTTTTGTTATTTTTTTTATTATACTACCCATTTTCGTAACCTTGCTGAGGCTACATTGTCTTAAAGAAGAATAAACTAAATACAACGACCTTGAACCCTGAAGCATGCTGTTGTAGTGGTGCTTTTCTACTGTACCCGGCAATAGAGACAGGAGGGGCGGAATCATTTTGCGATCGCGGCCATTGGTCGCGACTGCTATAAAACGGCTGCGGCCATTAGACCCAACGGTTGCGACCGTTATTTAACTGCCGTGAAAAAAAATTGCGACCACGATCACGACCGGTGGCCCAGTTGTTGGGGATTAAGGTTAAGCGTAGGTGTAGATTTTACTGACGTTATGTTTAGGGGTTAGGTTTAGTAGCGACCGCGGCTGTTGGCCCAACAGTTGTGACCGGTAGTAAAACGGTCAAACGTTTTCATGGGTCGGAACTTATTTCTAATGGTTGCAATGGTGGCAAAAACAGTTGCAACCGTTGGCCACTGGTCGTTGTTGGATTTAGGGAAAAAGGACAGAATAAAGAATTTGGTAAAATTGATATGATGAAGGAATGGACTGTATTTTTCAATAGCTCAAATGTGGTGAGCAAAATTTAGAAACAGGCTAATAGCCAAAACCCAAACAGTACTTTATGGTCATCAGGACAGATAAAAGGTTTTACTCTGGTACATTTACTAGCCTGTTTCTAAATTTTGCTCACCACATTTGAGCTATCGAAAAATACAGTCCATTCCTTCATCATATCAATTTTACCAAATTCTTTATTCGGTCCTTTTTCCTTAAATCCAACAGTCGTGACCATTTTATAGCGGTTGCGACCAATGGTCTCAGTCGCAAAGTGATCTCGCTGTCTCTCAATAGAGGTGCAGCTACCTCAGCCCTTCCAGCCCGACGACAGGGGACTTTGTGTGCCCCTAAAAGATAACAAAGTTTACTGTCTTTTGCATAACAGCGCAGGCCATGAAACGCTATGTACGAAACGTGACTCTCATACAGAATTAGACTTTAGTTGTAAGTGAAAATCAAAAGCACTTTGAAGGTGCTATTTTTAACACCAACTTCTGTACAACAAATACATATTCGAGAGAAGAGTGCAATTTGCATAAATACGGTGGGTGGTGATGATTTTGTTTCCTGAATACGCCATTTATTAATTGAGGACGGATGTTATTCCCTCCCTGATTTCTTTTTTTTAGAGCAAAAAAGAAAAAAAGATGTGCAGCTGTCTATCATGATTCATTATGCATTATGGTGTTATGCAAATGTAAACATGTAAAAAAGATACAAGTGGCTGCCAGGGCGTGGGAGGTTAAAACGCTGGCAAACCCACTGCATGCACTCCTGGGGGCAAAATGAACTCCTTCCGACATCTCAAAATACTCCTGACATTAGAGAAAGGGATTTCAGCATGCATACATTATGCTGAAATTAAACGATTTAACCATGTGAAGGCTGCCGTCTACATACAGTGTTGCCACGTTTGCTTATTATGTGACTTGCTTTTTTTTTGTAAAGTTGCATGTAAATATTGATGGGTGTGTGTGTGTGTATTTCAGCCAATTATTTAACCCCAATTTGTTCGGTCCTACTTACGCACCTGCTAGTGAGGAGCCCCCACCAGGAGGAGGACAGAGAGCCTTAGAAGACCTTAGAAATGCATCTACACTCAGTAGAGTGCCAACTTGCACATTGCACACAAGTAGGCCATGGCCTACTTGTGCACTAGCAGAGCAAGCCATCTAAAGAGCAAGCGGCAGTGGCTCAGGGGTAGAGTTACTGTTGAAGTGTCCTTGACCAAGACACTGAACCCCCAATTGCTCCTGATGTGCTAGTAGGTACCTTGCATGGTTTCTACTGCCAATGAATGTGTGTGTGAATGGGTGAATGTGATGCACAAGCTATGTAAAGCGCCTTGGATAAAGGCGCTATAAATGCAGCATTTACCAAGTACCCCCGACACCTCTGGAAGATAATACTCGTGGCAATACTTCTCTTTTAATCACAACACCATAAACCGGTCAAACAGAATATACTTAGAGGGACGGTCGACGACTGTGAACTAGAGTACTTCGGGTTAGCCCGAGACCCGATAAAGCCCGAGCACCGACCCGGCCCGTGGCCGGTTCCGGTTCCGTTTACAAGAAATGACATCCGGGCACAAACGGGCCGGTTCCGCGATGTCGCGGGTTTGTTCAGGCCGGTTCCTGCATGTCCCCTGCATGTCCCGGGTACAATCAGGCCGGTTCCGGGGCGTCTCGGACCTCGGGTTACACCCAAAACCCGGGGATTGGCCGCCACAGCTGTCAATCACCCTCGTCATCCCCCCTTGTTCTCCTCCGGCCAGTGAGAGGCGAGCATTGAGTCACGTGACTTTAGCATAGCAGGAAGTTACTGCATACGTCATCATCACAACAACAACACCCCCCCCCCCCACACACACACACACACACACACACACACACACACACACACGAAGACGGCAACAACTTAACTATCGTGATAATAATAATTATTAAGATAAGCAATAAAGACTATGGTCTGCTGCTGGTGCGACAGAGACCACAAAAACAAAAAAGAAACCACTCTTCCACAACGGAGATATGAATTGTGTGATCTACCATCACGAGACGGCAGTTATAATAGTTGACTATGGATTATTATTTTTATTCACACACAATGGTGGATGGCTAAGAAGAAAAGTACAGCTACTACTGGGATTCAACATCTAAAGACGACGTGGATTTATTTTCTATGCTGTGAGTCGAGTCCGTGTTCAACATGCATGGTGTTCAACCATGTACAACTAACAGTAAGCTTCCGTCTTATTCATAATATACTAGTAGAACTCATTAAAGCGTTCGGACATTTCGGGTACTCGGACATTTACGGTTCGGACCCATGATTTCAATTACAGCACCGGGCTAGTCTCGGAGCCGGTTGAAATCATCCCGGGCATTCAACGGTCCGGAGCCATCATTTCAACAATAGCACCGGGCTCGTCTCGGAGCCGGGTTAAATCATCCCGGCATTCAACGGTCCGGAGCCATCATTTCAACAATAGCACCGGGCTCGTCTCGGAGCCGGGTTAAATCATCCCGGGCATTCAACGGTCCGGAGCCGTCATGTTAATTATAGCAGCGGGTCCAAAGCGGAGCGGCTCCGATTACGTTCGGGTATGAATCGAGTCGGTTCCTTGAAAATGGACCCGTGAAGGACTCTACTGTGAACCCACCGCTTTACTTAGTCAATATAACCCACCCCACCTGCCCTGCTTGCCTATACTTTTTCAAGACCCGAGTTGGCTTTGTCCACGGCGTCATCATCTTTATATGAAACATTTTCTAAAAGTCTATGAGAAAAAACGAATGGGGAATCCATTTCTGGAACAGGGGGCGGGACCGCTCAGCTCTAAGAGATTGACCGTGTGCTGCAGGTGCCCATGCACCGAGAACACACACATCGTTGTACGCCAGATGTAGAAACAAATAAAAAATCATGTCCTAGCCATAGCCTATTCCAATGTTAAAAGCCAACAGCCAGGGGCTGAGCTAATATTTGACCCTGCAACAGTTTCTGTGCATTCCCTGCAGTGCTGAGTGCCTCAGCTGTAATTATCATGTGCCTTTGGGGTTGGGTTGGTGTGAGAGAGAGGCACACAGCAGAGCAGCAGGAGGGAAGGTTTTTTTCTCCTTTTCTTTTCTCTTCTACTCCTGACATAATTAACAGCAAAAAAAAAAAGACGGCTGAATTCAGAGGATATGATGAGGGGATGGATGCAGAAAACATGTTGTACTGTATAGCCTCCAGTGGCTGCCTTCAATTATTTTGTGTAGTCATCATCATAGCACGAGGAATAATGCCTTTGTAGCTGCACGACACACAGCTATTCAGAATTGGTGACACATCACACATTTCTCTGTCACAAATGGCTGGATGGGAAAAAGACAAATCAGTCCCCAGCAGGGCTCCCCCTGGGTTCTATACTAGCACATTTTCTGTTTTCGGAACTGGTGATTTTTTTTTTTTTTTATGGCTATATTTTCTGCAAAAGCTTTCCCCACGATATACACAAATCCTGTGCTCTGGCTCTAGGTTATAACTCCTACAAATTATACAGTCTCATACACTCTGCCTGCAGTTAATGGACAATAAATAAATTATGGGTTTATCATGAATAGGAAAATGAAAAGAACGGATAGAACACATTTTAAAGGATTCAATTAGTCCTAACAATGTTAGGTCTAATTGAACCCTTTAATCCTGCATGGATGGATGGATGGATGGATGGATGGATGAATGAATGAATGGATGGATGGATGGATGGATGGATGAATGAGTTTATTTTATTAAAGCTAATGGAGAAAATGCAAGGCAGTTTTACTTGTGACTGAAACGCTGATATGAAGCTTCTGAACCAATCAGAGCTTGCATCCCTTCAGGCTATGGGGCGCAAAGAGCGAGAGAGACAGCTGTGCGATGAGCTATACTACACGCGACGCATGGATGTTATGGCTTATTATGGTTTATTTCTAACACTAAAGTGCTCAGATATAGTCTAAAGTAATGAGCGAGCTTAAACAGAGTAATGCGCTGTCTGGGAGCCAGAATGGGATTAATAAAACGGACTATTTCTGACTGTAATTAAGACACCTGTGTTGCTGGAGGATCCAGGAATGGGATAAAAAAACAGGTCAGCTTAACGTCAATTGACTTGTATTGGTGTGGTAATAGATACGCCATTATGCAGCACGTGTTCGTTTCCAGGAAGTCATTAAGAACTTGACTTGTATGGAGTTTTTATTTAAAAATACACAAAAGTGCATTTTTTTTTTTTTTTTACGGTTAATAATCCTACGTTATGGAGATTTAAGTGCCGGCGGACCACTCAGACTCGGTACATGATGGGGGCGCATGCGTGACGGTGCGTCCGTTCCACCGTCGAGGAGAGATAGAGAGGGAGAGAGAGAGAGAGACGGTGAGAGAAAGAAGGGAAAAAGAAAAATTCCACAACGGGCAAGTTTAGCATTCAACACGTGTCGCATATGGAGTGATGAAGAGGAGGAGAGAGAGAGGGGAGGTATAGAGGAAAAGAGAGAGAAAGAGAGAGGGGAGGAGAGGTACGTTGCTAGGTGACGGAGCGTACATACTGAATTTTAACAAAATAACCAGAGAGAGAGAGAGAGAGAGAGAGAGAGCAGTGCTGTGAGAGAGTGAGAGAGACTCAGCAACATGTAGCCTCGCCGCCGAGTGAACCAGGAACGGCTACGGAGAGTCACACAGGCTACCAATTTCTCAGCTGGAAGTGCAACACTATAGACATTTGTTCACACCACGGCTGCAGAAGAAGAACAGAGACTGTAGGCTACAGCGCTTTGATTTCTTTCCCCCCCCGGCAGGGCAGGATAATGTGATGTCCAGAGGAGTCAGCTAGGGGATGGTGATCATGATGAAGATGATGATGATGATGGACGGATGGACGCAGCCGGGCTGCTAAAGCAGAAGAAGGATGGAGACGGAGAGACTCGGGAAGAGAAAGAAAGAAGAAGAAAAAGAAGAGAGTGGTGTTTTGGCTTCTTGAAAAACAGTGAGTAGGAAAAACAAAATCCTCCTCTTTCTCCCCCCTTTTCCTTTCCTGTTACAGCATGTTGTTCTGCAGGTGGTGGAACATTTTATTTTTCTCCCCCTCCCCGTTCTGTTCTTCTTCTTACACAAGTGTCAGTGAGGTTTGCCCTTCAGAATGGATGGAGACTGACTGACGCGGTGTGTGCGTGCCTGCGCTGGAGGGGATAGCTAAATGCATGCATGCAGACAGGCAGGCGGTGTTGCTTGCTGATGCTGAGCCGCTGGCGTTACTTGGTCGGTGGGATCATAGTGTACTGTCTGTGTGGACGTGCCGGGCCGGTATAATGGATCATGATGTGTTGGACTGTGGTGGGCGCAGCAGGACTGACGGATGGCCGGCCGGCCATGCACGCATTGATCAGACAGTGGTCGCTGCAGCTCGCCATACAGTTTTGAGTCAAGTCTGTTTCACCTTAATTGTCAAACTGGGTTCTTTTGATGGCTGGCAGGGGGAAGGGGGAGGAGGAGCAACCGGTCGCTGCCTGCGCCGCGATCGACGCTCGCTTTTTAGTTTGACCCCTCTGTCATTGATGCGCGCCTCCCTCTCCCTCGATCGCGGCGCGAATGTGGACGGTGGCTCGATCCGTAACGTGTGTGTGCAGCGTGTGTGTATGTGTGTCTCGTGGGTGCGAGCGCACGCACAGGCCTACTGTAGACTACAGTGAGACTCGTGCGCAACGCAAGTCCGTCATACGAAGTCAGTAGGCCTGTGTGCATAACTTAATATGAGCCGTATTGACGCACAAAACAGCCATGTTTTAAAGCTCATTTTCCTCTCTTTTTTTATTATCTGAGCGTCACTGTCTGTCCGTCTGTCTGCTATATTAGAGCCTGTATAATATTAATATGTTACAGTTTAATTTCATGCTTCATGGGGGTCGAGCAAGCTAGAAGACATCTGCATCCTCCTCCTCTCTCTCTCGCACCCCCTCCCCTGCCCTGAACCGGCTGTTGCGCATCATGAATGATGTGTGTGTGCCTATGCCGTGCGCGTCCTTCTCTGTTCTCCAGCTGTGTGTGTGTGTGTGTGTGCGTGCGTGCACGCGCGCACGCACGCACTGTGCAGCACATTGAAAATACACTTATTTGAACACGCATGAAATGCATTACAGCACGCACACACACAGTGCACATCATCCATGTGAGAGGGGGGGAGGAGAGAAGGTGGAAATGCACTCTGAAAGATGACATGCACCTCCCGTGGAATTGGAATTCTGTGTGTCCATGGCAATTTTCTCTGGCCCCCTTATCTTATCGCTTCAATACGTAAAGGCGTGAAAACGAGAAATCTGCTTTGGGATGATTGTAGGCAGCTTTGCTTGTGTGTGTGCGTCCGTGCGTGTGCATGCATCTGTTGCACACACACACACGACTGGACTGAATGTGCTATCTGATCCACCAGTTCTCCCATAATGTCCTATTGGCTTTCCCTCTCCCGTCTTGTCTTTTACGCTGTGATTCTAATTAGTTTAAGTGTAAGTACACCATTCATGAGGTCCCGCCGTTGCTCTACAGCATGTCCAACCGTAGAAAAATAAGCATTTTGCTGAAGTAGGGTGAATAGGGTGCCTTGGCTACTCTCGGTTATGCCATAATTGAGCTCCGGCCCGCTTCCCGCACCCATTTTTTATGGCTGTCCGTATCGCTGATACAGCACGGCCTCCATTACAGTATGTGGGAAGTTCTTGGTTTTTATTCAAACCGTTAGCCCGTGTGATGACACCTAGAATGGGCCAGCAGGCAATGAGATTTGATTGCATGGTGTTGTAAAATAAACCCAATAAATGGCATATCTATAGTGCACAAACATGGCTGACACAGAAAAAGAAAGTAGTGGTTCTTTATAGGGCTATGCAGTATCTATCCAATAAAAGCAGGACCTGTATTGAAGAACCACATTGTTTATTGAGCGATTCTTCATGTTTCTCATATATTGTGCTCTAGATTAGAGAAGCTTTTTGTTTTTCTTTCTTTATGGGTATAGTAGGTGATTTGGAAAACCCTCTGGTCCCCTCCAGTAGCATAATTTGCACATGCACGCGCTCTACAGTGAGGGGAAGTACAACATGCCAACAACACATACACCAAGGCCCATCCCATCTCAATCCTGATTGGAGGAAGGTCCCTCTCATCCTGATTGGATGAAAGGCTTTTATCCCAAAGCCCAAACTGAAACTAGGGTTTATTGACATCAGTGGCTCACTGGGGACAGGGAGGAACTCCTTATATGGTCATTAGACAAAAAAAGAAGAAAAAAATGAATTAAGTGAAATCACTTACTCTACCTTTAAGGAACCACTAATGGCAGGTGGTTATTTGAGGAACCACGAATGTCAGCCGCAAGCTCTGCAACTGTGGTTGAAAATGAAATGTGAGACTGGCTCTAAAGCTGGAGTTATTTACTTTTATGGATACAATTAGGCATTGTAAACAATCTTTCTCAATATGCTATACTGGTTTTAATAGCGTGTCTGTGTGTGTTTGTTGCGCAGGTGCACGCAAATGCGCATGCAAATGCAAGTGTGCATGCACGTGTCTTAAAGGGGAATTCCACTCATTTTCAATATTTTACTATTAATATCATTAATATACCTTAGAGATGTTGTGTAGACATGATAAAAAAAGTTCCCCCATTCTGTGTTTCCTAGAAATGGAGGTCTGAAAAAGAATCATTAGCATGGTGAAATACATCTTGATGACATCATCAAGTGTGTTTCACCATGTTAATGAGTATCCTTTTTTTCTGAGAGTGTACAAATGGAACTAAATGGACCCGCTAGGGTCCATTTGGTTCACATTTGTACACTCTCAAAAAAAAAAAAAAAAAGAAAATGGGTGGAATTACGCTTTAAGAGACGTCCCCCCCCACTTCTAAAAGTCCCACTACAACACTGCCTAAAACCACCTGGAACAAACTGGGTAGTGTGCGACTCGTGTCTGATGTACTACCAAGAGACATAAACAAACTAAACGCGGAATTAGAGGAGACCTGCTTACTGGCACAAGATACTTTCCCCTAGCACTCTGTTTTGAGCTTAATAAACAACAACCCAAGTTGTGCAAATATTGTGTTTCATTCATCATTATGATCCCAGGTGTGGGTTTTTCATTTAGCCTGTGATTTATGTGCTCATAGTGTTCATTTAATTCAGTATGAGTATGAAACCAAATGTACCCATCATGATGGGTACACTATTCAGTACAGTTTTCAGAGATAGATAAGGCTTAGGTACAAAAGATGCAATTACTGGTCTGGGATGCCAGGAAAAATAAAGTAATAATATCAGTTTTTGGCACATTACCATTTTAGAGTAACATTGCCAACACTGCGCCCAACTGAGAACTGCTGTAGACTATAAACAAACCTTTGCTGGAAATTGCTGAGCTTATAAATCGTTAATTGATATTTTGGTGTGGAAGAAAAAGTGCACACCACTATAGGGAGACACTGTTGGTTGCTGGAAAATATATGCTTTAAGAGAGGTTAAGGGTTCTTCACAGAACCATCAGTTAACCAAAAACTGGTTTTTCTATGCCAGTGGGTTTCAACCAGTGGTCTGGGAACCACCAGTGGTCCCTGAGAGCATTCCAGGTGGTCCCCAGGTCAATTATGTAAAGTTGATTAACCAGATGTAACTCTTCGAGAGCCTCAAATTCTGAATAAATGGTGGGCCCTGGTGGTTGAAAACCACTGTTCTATGCCATGGCATCACCTCAGTAAGAACCAGTTTTGGTTCCAGTTGGCACGTTTTTTGTTTGTTTTTGTGTGTGTGTGTGTGTGTGTGTGTGTGTGTGTGTGTTGTGTGTGCGTGTGTGTGTGTGTGTGTGTGTGCGTGTGCGTGTGCGTGTGTGCGTGTGCGTGTGTGCGTGTGTGCGTGCGTGCGTGTGCATGTGCATGTGTCTAACTGGAATGCTTCTCGCTGCATGTGATTAGTCTACTGCCTCGCCCTCCGTTTACACGTCTGACAGCAGAGCTTCCAAAGCCTAGTCCAGGAGAGCCTGCGTGTGGTCAGCCCTCACATTATTATGCAGACATCCTCTCTCCCTTTGATTTGGACTTCAAATGGACCACGTGTTGCAGCAGGCAGGGCGGATCTAGGCATGGGGGGGGGGGGGGTAATGCCCCCCTAAATGCCCAGTCTGCCCCATGCACCAAACATGATGGCATGCAAAACAACCAAAGATATGTCAAATTAAAGTGCCACAACTACAGTTGTGGGTGGCACAACTAAAACCAACAGCATTTCATCATTGAAAACAGAAAACTCTCTGAGTCAGACCTTTAGCTTAATAAGTTGGAACGCAGTGTATGCATGCTGCGTGTCTGTTACCACTTCAACAACACCTGATGTTATTATTGATGCTTTACTTGCTACTGTCGCTCCATCAATGTGGAATGATCTACCAGCTAGTTTAAGAAATGTGACATCTCTTGAGATTTTTAAGAAGGATCTAGAAAACATACAGTACCTGTTCCGCAAACATTTTGGTCTCCAATAATAATACTATTTGTGTCATTTTGTTTCCTTGTACTACTGTTGCTCTACTATTGCTCTACTGTACTATACTGTGCTGTTCTGCTTTGCTGCTCTGTTCTCCTGCTATTATTGATTTGTCATTGTACAGCACTTTGTGACAACGGTCTTGAAAGGTGCTTTATAAATAAAAAAATACCTTACCTAATAAAAGTCCTGTAACTGAAAATGGTATGGGTGTCGCTTCATCGCCCGTGTTGCTTTGCGCCACGGGCGATGAAGCCGCCCCCTTACCATTTTCTTTTGCCCCCCCCCCCCCCCCCCCCCCCCCCCCCCAATTGGGAAATGTGACATCCGCCCCTGTGTTGCAGCAGGCAGGGCCATGGAGAAGAGAAGGTGACATGCTGGCTCCACTGCTTGGCTGCGTGGCCAATTACCATAATTGTGTTCCACCTTCCATTTCCATTTATACCTACAGCATAATCTCATTTTAATTTTATTCATTTGTGGTGCCAAATATGTACTAAATGGACTACCCGACGGGTCCATCATTTGGTCCCATCATTACATTCGGTTAAGAGTTAATGTGCGCTGTAGACTGTTCCTATGACTGAAAATTTTGAAATTTAAAACACTCTCAGTGCCAGCACTTTTCCATATTTTTTTAGGTAGCTTTTAGATTTTCATCTAAAAGTCATATTTCATATTTCGGTCCATGTTTCCCGTCGGACAAGTTAGTTGGCGGCACGCTTCAGGTTCGGGGTTGGCCCGTCTCTTATTTTGGTCCGTTCTGAATGGAGGATGCGATCGCTGCTCGCTGCCGTTATCATTGGGATCAATCCGGCGACGGTGAGAAACATAGCGTGACGTAGATCAACCTAAATGGCAACGGTCATACTCATAACTATTATTTGATAATGATAAGCGTGACGTAGCTCTACTGCAAAGGCACGGAAACTGTTCAGGAAAATCTTGTATGAATGCAATACAGTTGCTTTTTCCAGAAACTGGAAACCAGCCCAAACTGCCAGAGAAAAAAAAATCCCTGGCCATCTACGCAGTGATATTAGTCCGGTTCATGCCAGGCTAATTAACTAGGCATAGAGTTAGCCTGGCATGGACCAGATTAATATCACTGCGTAAATGGCCAGGGATTTTTGAGTTAATCATCCTGCCATTTGCAGTGATACAAGTTAGATAACAAGAATGGGAAGGACAATTTATTTGACGTAATCATTGGCTTGCAGTACAGTGATACAAGTTAGATAACATTTTCTTCATGTTATTCATGAAATTTTCCTTTAATTCACCCGACTGATCAATTTCGAACTCTGCATAAAAAAAGAAGAAAATCACACCTGTGTGATTTTCTGATCATCGTACATCATCATCATGAGGCAACATTTTGATTTGCTCAGACACACATCAAAAATACAGATTTTCTTAGATACATACTGTATGATGGAAATTCTCCATTCATTGTCAATGGAATTGAATGTTTGTGTTATAACAAAACTGTCGATTGGGCCACAATTCAGTCCAGGATCCACGAGGAAGCCGTGCATTATTAAAGGGGAACTCCACCCATTTTCAACATTTTAATATGTCATTAATATACCTTAGAGATGTTGTGTGGACATGATAAAAAGGTTCCACCAATTCCTTATTTTCCTAAAATGGAGGTCTGAAAAAATCATTAACATGGTGAAATACATCTGATGACAACATCAAGATGTATTTCACCATGTTAATGATTTTTCTTTCAGACCCCTTTATCCTGAGAGGGTAAAAATGGCCCACATTTGTACATTTGTATCTTCTCAGGAAATTTTTGAAAATGGGTGAAATTCCCCTTTCAGACTCCATCCAGCCCACTCCTGTATATCTGCGTTTTTGTTATCGTCCACAACATTTACGTTGTAGTGTTTAAGCAATTTGGTGCAGTGTCTAAATTATGTAATGACAATGTACAGTTATAAGAGCACAGCTCACTTCACACAGGTGTGACCCCCGCATTCCCCCCTACAATTTCAAATCAATCAGTTAAATGCTTACAGATTGCCGACATCCAGGCTGAAACACTTGCAGGTATCGTTCCCAAGCGATCCTGCAAGTCAATTTAGACAATTCAATTGCATTCCTTCCGAGGGGACTAAAAGTTCAGCCAGGTATATACTAGTGCATAAAGACGTCTGTCTGTGTCTTCTTGACCGAAATGCCTTGTTTAGCCTCTAATCCTTTGTGTCCTGAACGCGTTTTGGTGTTTTATCTGTTGAAAAATAGCAGATCAACAAGCTCATGTCGCGCCACTCGGTGGCGCGACATGAGCTTGTTGATCTGCTATTTTTGAAAAAATGTGAAAATGTGCTGCAAATCTCTGAATACATTATTTCGGAAGCAAACATTTTATCTCAATTTTTCGCTTCTGGGGATGAACCCCCGAGAACAACATGTTTTCAGATGGGGGGTCTGCAGCCAAATATGGATAATTCTGGTGGTCCTTGGCTAAAAATATGTTAGCATCACTGACACAGGAGCACAGATTTTTCAGAAAAACTAGAATCTAGTGTCAGAAACTATAGAATCTAGTGTCAAATGCCTTGTTTAGCCTCTAATTGAATTCTGCCTTCCGTACATTCTCTGGATGATGGATTATCTGAGCCTGCAGTCAATGTTGATGAAACCCAGGCATTTGATCTCACTTTGTAGTTTCATCTCATGGCGGGGTATGCAAACTGGATCTGATGCAGGCATGTATATTTCAATGAGTCATGCTCTGCAGTTGGAGATCTGAGACCTTTGTTCACTTCATATACAGTAGAAGATCTGGAACTAGGGCGGAGGTTATTCCTTGGGCGGGCGAATCAATTTACAATTTTAGGCGTTTAGCTGCATGGCGCTCTTAATCTAGACTTCCATTAAGCATGAGCAAAAGAAAAAGCATGGCAAAAAACAGCATACACATTCAAAATAGTCATCATGAATCATACAACGTACATCTAGGAGCTAGGAATATAGCAATGGAAAATATAATATCTAATATACATACATACGTACATGGATTAGACACTAGTCTTGGGCGGTATTGATTTCTTAATATCGGTATTGATAACGTGTTAATTAGCTCGATATTCGATATTACCGGTATTGACCACTAGATGGCAATGGCGTGCAGTCGGACACGTTCCACCAGTCACCTAGTTCTCAGAATGGCGACATTGAAACTGAGCACTCTGCTGTTCTAGCAGCCTAAATAGGGAAAAACTGGAGTTGGAAATACCTTGTTTCCAAAATGCCGAATAAGGGCTATTTTAGGCATTTGTGTAACATGAAAAATGTTTGTATAGTTACAATTAAAAGAGTCATTGCTCATATTTTAATAGAATACATTATAATGTCGGTATTTGACGATATTCGGTATTCGATATTTTTTGTAAATCCAACGATATTACTCGGTATTGATTTCCAATATCACGATAAACGATAATACCGGTATATTGCCCAAGACTAGTACGTACGTACATACATACATACATACATACATACATACATACATACATACATACATACATACATACATACATACATACATACATACTGTACATACACACTCCAAAGTATGTCTTGTGGCTTTGTAAGTGCCATAAGTCTGTCTGAAGACTCCCACGGAAGATTGGGAGTGAACCTGCAGTTCTGATTGCAATGGGGAGTGCACTCCATAGGTTTGGAGCCAGATAGAGAAGAGTTTGGGGTTTGTGGAGTGCTGTCCTGGCGTTTTTGGTGAGGGTACTTCCAGCTTCCCTGCTTCCCCAATTTTCTGGAGTAGGAAATGGGTGTACAATTGAGCTATTCCAGACCAGATCTGCTGACATGGGCATTTTTTTCTTTTTGCCAACATCTGATTCAGTCAGGGTTTGGTCAGACTAACTGTAGTCAAGTTTTTAACATTACAGCAGTCTGAATGAGAAGCTGGACTGACTCCTGGGTGAGAATCAGAACAAGAAATTAATTGAGCTCCAAATGGTTGCAGCGTAATGTAGACATGTGCCAAGTCAGATATTACGCTGTCCCAGGTTAAATTAAACGCAAAGGGTTTTTCGCCTCGCAGTGCAATAAAGACGGCTTTGCTGGCCAGAATGCTTGGCCAGTGTAGGTTATTCCATAATTGAGTTTTACTGTGGTTGTGTATCATTAAGACAGCTACTCTGTGTTAATAGTCACTACACAGCGTTTCCTGAAGGAAAAAAAAAAAAAAAAAAACGCTTTACACTTCGGCACCGAAGTGTGCCCAGTAATTTACTTTGATAAATTAATTATTGCCCTCAAAATAGAAGAGAAGTTTCATGAGACACCTCCTCTGATCTTTGATTAATCTGCTCTCGAATCTTCTGTTAACGTCTAATGCTAATGGTTCTGCCATGTCCATTTCAGCATAGCTTGGGAGCTTATTTTAACCATTTGACTGTAGTATAAAATTAAATATTTGACTCCACTTTTTCCCCCCTTGGGCTTGTCATGCCACATGGACCCAGAGATTTAGACATGGTCTGCTCTTTGTTTGCTATAGTCTAATATAGACACCTAATATATAGACACCTATAGGCACCTATAGGGGGACTCTTCTTCAACAAAGATGGCGATGCAAACATTCTTTGTATTGTACTCATACATACAGTTGTAGTATACAAAACACTGAAGTCCTTAAACCAGAATCTAAACATTACCTCAGTAACCTAAACCAAACCTTAACCAAACCCCTAAACATAACATGAAGTAAAACATAACATAAAGTAAAAAAAAACTATGCAAAACCTTAACCCTCGACTATTATGCAAACCGTCACGACTGTTATGCAAAACCGTCGCTATTGTTATGCAAAAATGCTTGCGGCGGTTATAAAACTGTCGCTGTCGAGGCTTGCTTTCGCCCCCCCTGTAATGAAAACAGAGTTGTACAATGTACCATGTTCATGGTGGTAGGTGCCACCCTGTTCCAGGGTGCATGAAAACCACCTTTCACGGTACCACCATGCACTGTACCATGTTTCAGCATGTGATGTAACACTGGTACAGGAACATGCTATTCTTCCTACTCAACAGGTGCCCTGACCAGCCTGTATGAGTCACTATAGCAGTGCCAGAGTTCAGCGTATGCCTGGCTTATTTCCCTTTTGGGCTTGAAGGTTTTGCTGCTTGAAGGTTTTGCAGGTGTTGCTGTGTCTGTGTGTGCGTGCATGTGTGCATGTGTGTGTGTTGTTAGGCTGCGCAACAGTGACACTTGGTGGTCAGCCAACACTATTCCGTACTTGGACGTACAGAGAAACAGATGGACACAGAGACAGGCACAGCCAGGGACACACATAGCTGTATTGACCAAAGGAAAGTCGTAAAAAGTGCCATGGCACGTATCACTTCAACTGAAAAGACATTCATGTCTGTGTGTTAGCAAAGGATTTCTCCAAATAGCAGAGATACGTTATGTTACTGAAGGAAAGGAACTGAAGAAATTTAATGAATGGCTTTTTTTCCTGTGAGGTCACAGCGACCTTGGCCTTTAACTACCAGCTTCTAATAATTTCATCCTTGAGTCCAAGTGGACATTTGTGTGAAATTTAATCAAATTCGCCCGAGGTGTTTCAGAGAATATTGCGTTCAGGCAGGAGAAATGGGCACATAATTCCCCCTCCACTCGCAAAATAATGCCTCCAGCTTTGACTTTTTGGAGGCAGAGAGTGAGAGAAAGAGAGAGAGAGAGAGAGAGAGAGAGGCATAAAAAATATCTAACGTCTCTAAGATGGCATTCTGTATACCGCATGCATTTGTTCTCCTGTTCACAGTGTGCCTTGCACGACTAGATCCAGGCCAAGCTTCTTTCCCCTCACCTCGTGTGTGTGTTGTGTTACTGTTAGGTCTTTTTGAACGGTGCAACACAATGCACTGTTACTGTCGGATTGTCGGTGTCGTCGTTGGTGAACAGATTGTGGCGGCATGCACACAGAGATACTTTGACACGTTCAACAAGAGGCCCATGGCATGGCCCAGAAAGCAGTACCGAGACAGTCAATCAGAAACCGTCTCTTTTGTCCCCCCCTGAACACTATAGTGAGGTGACCTTGCCCCCGCTTGGCCAGTTAACCTCTATCGGTTCCACTGGGCTGCACAAAGGTGTGACCCTGCGGAACTGTAGGCAGTGTGACGGACACAGAATGTGTTTAAAAAAGCACACTTTCCCTGGATACACAAAGGTTATAAAAAGCCCCAGCAGCCAGGGCCCGGCTCGGTTTATTGACGGATCAGCTTATCTGGCCGAGCCAAGTTCATCCTTGTTCCATTAAATGTGAATGGATCGCGTGTGCCCTACTGTATCTATCCATTTTGAGGCAACCAGGAGAGGACTATCCCCTTATCCGCCCCCGAGTTCCTCATTCACTATCTGGGGCTGTCAGGTCTGTGCAGTTTGTTCCAGCCCAAACTTGGACAAAATGTCAGACAAAATGTATCACACTCTTGTTTTTGCTTTTTCCGTAAATTGGGGGTTCCAGAGCCTGCCAGTTTAGAAATATAAACGACAGATGTGATGCCTTACATCAGAGGTGGGCAATTATTTTTCCCAAGGGGCCAAATGAGATAAATAAAATATTGTGGAGGGCCAAGACTAATGGCTGAACTAAAGTCTGCGTGATATTAATTTAATTTCAAGATAAAAGTAAGCGTAATAAGTAAGTAAAGTAAGCGTAATAAGTAAGTAAAGACCAACCATTTTGACACCAGGGCCCTCTATATATTCAGTTTTTGAGCCACAGAGGACGACCATTTGATGACATTTTAGCCCCACAGACCCCCAAAATTAACAATTTCTTTTGCTTTTTGTCCACAATTCCATTCCACAATTCCATTGATCTTCTACATTCTCTAGTTGTGTAGACTTGGGCTAATTCAGATGATGAATATTTTAACTCTTGAGAGTGTAAAAACGAAACCAAATGGACCCGCAAGGGTCCATTTGTTTTCATTTTTACGCTCTTAAAGAGTTACATCTGGTTAACCAACTTTCCATACTTAACTGGAACTCGCTCAAGGACCACTGGTGGTCCCCGGACCACTGGTTTAAAACCACGGTACCCTTTCACGGGCCGGTCAGAGTCAGCCAAAGGGCCGCATTTGGCCCCCGGGCCGCATAATGCCCAGGTATGCCTTACATTAGAGGCAAAGCAAAGCTTTGCACGAGAAAGACTGGATTTGAATTTTAAAGAGTAGGAGGACAGATAATGCAGAGGGACGTGACATGAGGTCAAAAACCTCTAATGGGCTTTCATGCCCTTTTATTTGTGTACTATTTTTTCCATGTCTTCTTACATCTTTGCCATAAAAAAACAGATTCCCATGGGCTCTATACCAGTGTCCCGTTTGCACAATGTTGTACAATCGTGCAATGGTATAGGGCAGTGGTTTTCAACCAGTGGTCCAGGAACCTCCAGTGGTCCTTGAGAGGGTTCCAGGTGGTCCCCAGCTATAAGTTGGTGAAAAGATGGTTAATCAGATGTAACTCTTGATGGTTAACCAGATGTAACTCAAGAGGTAAAAATTTCATCATCTGAATTAGCCCAAGTCTACACAACTAGAGAATGTAGAAGATTAATATTCATTTTGGTCTGTATGTTTGACTGTTTTGTTCCCCAAATCCATATTGTGGACAAAAGCAATTTTAAGGAATCTTTAGTTTGAGGTCTGTGGGGCTAAAATATCCTCAAATGGTGGTCTGTGGCTCAAATGCTGAATAAATAGTGGGCCCTGGTCTCAAAAAGGTTGAAAACCCCTGGTATAGGGTTTCAAGTGGTATTGCCACTAAGCTGTTTGAACCAACCTCATCCTCACTTAAACATAACACCTGTACCTCTCACCCATCCATCCATCCATCCATCCATCCATCCATCCATCCATCCATCCATCCATCCATCCATCCATCCATCCATCCATCCATCCATCCCCCTCTCCCTCTTCCTCCCCCAACCTCCCCTTCCTCCTCATTTCATTCCATCCCCCCACGCCCCTCCATCTGATTCCATCTCCCCTTCCATGTATCTGACGCGGGACTTGGGCTGGTGTCAAGCCCCGGAAAGTGGAAGCTAAGTAGGCCATCGCCCCTGATGTATCAGATCTGTATTGATACGGACAAAACACTGGAGCAAAGATCCAGAATGGAAGGGAGCCAGGCGGCAGCCGCATCAGTACCTGTTCATTGATTTTATTTTCGAAACGCATCCTGCATTATGCAGTTCACTGTTGAAGCTTTTGCACCGCGTTCGGCTCCTGCGCTGCACCTTCCACTTTATTATGGATTTTGTTTTTGCTGTCGGGGCAAAGATCTCCTATCTGCATATTTCACATTTTTTATATTTTAATAAAGTTTGAAGTAGACAGATGCAAGTGGAGATACTTTGTGGCTGGAATATGTGCCATCTAGCATAATTGGGATATTAGTAAGTAAGTTATGTTAATTGAGAGCTCTGTTGTATACTTTGTTGCGTGGCAGTGTCAGACCAATAGTAGTGCAAATAGAAAAGCAAGCTCACAAAGGTTGAGATCGCAACGGAATGACAGCACCACTCAGTTCACACATTTGGTGTGATTTATTTTGTAAACATTGCATAATGACCGTGGGTTCACACTTCACACTATAAGTGTGGCAACAGTGAAAACAACACATTATAGGCGAACGGTGCTCTTAGTTTACATTCCACTGGCCACCTTCGGGTGTTTAGACAGGCCATCGTGTTGTGTTTCTAGACGCAACACGACGCCTATAAACGCCCCATCTACTAGATCAGGGGTTTTCAACAGGTGGTCCGGGGACCACCAGTGGTCCCTGAGAGGGTTCCAGGTGGTCCCCAGCTAAGTTGTTTAACCAGGTGTAACTCTTGAGAACGTAAACATGAAACCAAATGGACCCTTGCGGGTCCATTTGGTTTCATTTTTACACTCTCAAGAGTTAAAATATTCATCATGTGAATTAGTCCAAGTCTACACAACTAGAAGATTAATGGTCATGGACAGAAGCAAAGGAAATCTTTAGTTTGGGGGGTCTGTGGGGCTAAAATGTCCTCAAATGGGGGTCCGTGGCTCAAATGCTGAATAAATGGTGCTCCCTGGTATCAAAAAGGTTGAAAACCCCTGCATTAGATAGATTATCGGCAACAGCTGATTATTATCGGTACCGGAAAAAAATCGAGCCTACTATTTATATTTCTTATAAATTGTCACAAATGGTACAACAACCACTTTCATTGAAAACCCGGTAGATTATGGTCATAAGGAGATGGATAGCTGTGAGTCTCAGATATTGAAAACAACGAACCAAAATGTATTTTTTCCCATTTCTTTTATGTTTGAAACCCATGCCTGCACTTCATACAGCAAAACGTTCCAAATGATGCTGCAATACATGATTGCACTTGCTGCATTTGATGGAGGGGAAAAGTGTTACTGAAACCATTTTGGCTGCTTCTTGCACTACCATTTTATAAGCAGTAAATGTTCTCCAATGTGTTCATACTGTAGGGATTCTTGTGTTGAAATTCATTTAAAAAGTAAAAAAGTAAAGTAATATTGGCTGTTATCGGCTATTAGTCCTTGTGATTTTCCACTAATAATCAGTGAGCGGAAACATCGACCCAAAAGCCTGATTGTGCCAATCATTGTGTTATTGCTTCTATTTGTACTTGAAATGAAAAGAAGTAGTTTGAGAAGCACTGCACTTTAAATGGAACAGAGCCTTAATAATTAGTATCATCAGTAGCACCTGCTGCACATGCTGAAGGTGAGGCTGCCAGGCGAAAGGAGAAGATGAAGGTGGTGGGGAGAGAAAACGAGTAGTTTAGACGACGCGTCGGACATGCAGGGTTTCCACACGAGAACGACAACCATATAATACAAATTGGCCTTGTAACTGTGTTGTTTACACGCTTCCATGGTTATACAGCTACTGTACTGTACTGTATACTGTACTGCACATGTGTCAAAGTCAAGGCCCGCGGGCCAGATCCGGCCCGCGAGATGATTTAATCCGGCCCCAGGCTTGTAGGGCAAAAATGTCTGAGTCTATTAAAAAAAAAAGTAAGTCTCTAGCATGTTCCTATCAAAAGTTATGGTCGTTTAAAGAAATGCTTTTGAGCTCTCTTCTGAACGGCATGTAATGCATGTTGTCCAGCAGGGGGAGTCGTTTTACCAGGCTAGGCTGCTGGCGCTGCAAAGTGAGAACTATACTTCAGCAGTACAAGGGTGTGTAACCGAGAGAACTATACTTCAGCAGTACAAGGGTGTGTAACCGAGAACTATACTTCAGCAGTACAAGGGTGTATAACCGAGAACTATACTTCAGCAGTACAAGGGTGTATAACCGAGAACTATACTTCAGCAGTACAAGGGTATATAACCGAGAACTATACTTAGTTAACATACTTACATACATACTTACTTAAATTTAGTATTTGAAATTTAAATGCTATTTTCATATGGTTTATTGATGCTCTGTAAATAAAAATAGCATCTTTCATAGCAAATGTCTTAATCTAGGCTACAAGTATAAAACCAATAATGAAAAGTCATTAATATATATTAATAGCTATTCTTAAGACTTGTGAGATATACTGTATAGAAGTAACGGCTGTGTATGTAAACATGCGTGTGCCGTGCATGCTTGCGGTCTGCGACTGGTTGCACCGCGGCGCTCCGGCCCCCATGAAGTCACATTAAGTCCAATGCGGCCCCCACCCAAAATGACTTTGACACCACTGCTGTACTGTATACTGTACTGCGTTCTCTCACAACAACAGCACTTCCGATTTCCACTTTACCTGTACTTACTCATTGCATTATTGTCATGGCACTTTCTCTGACCTTGCCCCTTAAATGGAGACGCCAAAGCTTTGATTATTGAGACCATTTTTATTTTGTCCACAATTCCAGGCTGGACTTTGCAAACAAAACAGTGTAGAGTTCTTAATTAAGTAGTGCTAATTGAGATGATGAATATTTTAACTCTTGAGAGTGTAAAAATGAAACCAAATGGACCCGCAAGGGTCCATTTGGTCCATCTGGTTGAAAACCCATGCTCTACTGAGTTCAAGGATCTCTCCCTCTCTCTGACCCCTGTCTAGAACCAAATTAAAGATTTATTTCAGAAATAGCAGATCTATAAGCTAAAAGGAAGCAGATGCTTTCCCGGATTTGAGGTGCACAGACTGAACTCATTCTCACCCCTCTCTGGGCGCTCGACGTTTAGGGTTACAGGAGTAATCGTCTCGGAGCCTTGGCTCGGACCCTTGAACTCATTACCCTCCCGCTTGTCAGAGATGCCAGCGATGGAGGAATATGCAATCAGTCTGAATTGAATTTGATGAAGCTCATCTGTAACTCGGGTAGCACCCATTTTGTCTACTGCCAGAGAAGCAGGAACGGAAGCTTTATCAGGGGCGGATCTAGGCATGGGCATGGGGGGGCAATGCCCCCCGTAAATACCCAGTCTGCCTCCCCAAACATGATGCCTTGCAAAACAACCCCAGATATTTCAAATTAAAGTGCTTATATTTTGAATGATTTGAAACACTACTACTGCTACTAACTACAATTTTGGCACCACTAAACCAACAGCATTTCATCATTGAAAACAGAAAACTCTCTGAGTCAGACCTTTAGCTTTATGCATGCTGCGTGTCTGTTGCAAGTTGCACTATATGCAAAGTACCTTGGATAAAGGCGCTATATAAATGCACCCTTTACATTCAGCACACATGGACAATTCTAGGGTGAATTATTCATGTCGTATATAGGAATGCCTATATGTACTGGATAATATATCTATTTTTTCTTCCTCAGCGTTCTCTATTGAGATGTCACCCAGAGTTGTACATGCATTGTGTCATACTTAAATCCATGTTACCACTGCTGTTTTAAGCTATCTAGACATGTCAATCCAACCTTTGCCTTAACCCCCTAAATCGCAGCATTGTACGTGCCTGTAAACATATAGCTTGGCATAGGGATATGTTTAGCTGATGGCATTCTTGCAATATTGTGCAAAAATGTCAGGCTATTTCCTGTAAACGTATTTACATGTGTAGGAGTGCACCTGCTCCTGACATCAATAACAGAGCTGTATTCCAGCCCTTATCTCAGCCAGCCCAGCATGTAATCTCTCATTTGGGATTAGCAGAGGAGCGACAGCCACTGTAGATCACTGTGATATGGAGGCTGCCGACCTAGACGCAAAAAATAAAATAAATGTTAACTTAGGAATGGAAGTTGAGGAAGGAAAGATGCCACTGGCACTAAGGAAGGAATGTAGCAATGAGTAAATAGTGTGTGTAAATAAGTACATTGTGCTCTAATGTGTTGTTGTTGTTTTTATTATTATAAATTGTTGTTGTTATTATTATTACTGTGAATGTTTACCTGGGATCCAAATGGAAACAAGACTGCAAGGTCTTTCTTTTAGTGATGTCCTTGTGGATCAGATGTGTTTGCTCACATTGCAGCACTTTGTACTGTTATACAGTATGTTAAAGTCTAACATCAAGCCACGGAAAGAAAGACCAGTTGAACAAGCAAAGGAATCCAGTAAGGCAACACTGGATGAATGGGTGTCAACCTCTGGCCCGCAGGCCAAATTTGGCCTGCTGTGTAATTTCATTTGGCCCTTGAGACATTATCAAAGGGGAAGACCATCCATTTTCAACATTTTAATATGTCATTAATATACCTTAGAGATGTTGTGTGGACATGATAAAAAGTTCCCCCAATTCTGTGTTTCCTAAAAATGGAGGTCTGAAAAAAATCATTAACATGGTGGAATACATCTGATGACATCACCAAGATGTATTCCACCATGTTAATGATTTTTCTTTCAGACGCATTTTTCCTGAGGCGGTACAAATGGAACCGAATGGACCGGCTAGGGTCCATTTGGTTCACATTTGTATCCTCTCAGGAAAATTTTGAACATGGGTGGAATTCCCCTTTAAAAGGTTAGTTCGTTCAAACTTGACCCGCGGCTTTGTTCAGTTTTAAATTTTGGCCCACTGTGTATATGAGTTTGACACCCCTGCAGTAATAGGCATTATTGAGGGGAATGTCTGGTGAGTGTACAAAAGAACAGCGAGGGTGACTTGGGAAGGATGGACTATACTGAACATGGGAAAAGAAGACACAGCAGCATAAGAATTCGGACAGGAAGAGAAAGACGAGGTGGATAGGAGAAAGGTGAAAAAGAACACAAAAAGGAAGAAAATTGCAGGTAGAGGCTGCAGGGAAGTAGAAGTGATCTGGCAAGCACTCAGGTAGCTGTAATTGATGAAAATGAAGGGAACATGTTTGTATAGGAAAGGAAATGTAAAGAGAACATTCAACATGAGCATAGCACTATAGCATCTCTACTGTCGGTGTGTCACAATAGGCCAACATTCAGCTGAGCTGAACTAAGCAATAATAGGTGGCGTACAAGGCCATAATGCGTCTTGTTGACGTTGTGACACACTGAAGCCATACCAAACGAAGTACAGTCAATTTGTACATGAAGAAAAATAGCGTAAGTGTATTGAAAAACTTCAAATTATTGTGTAACACCATCACATTTTTGACATTTTTTGATACTGTACATACTGTACAGAACCCCTATTGGGGTTCCCGTCAACTAGGGTAAAACTACCACTAGGGGTTCCCGTCTACTATGGGGAGTTTAAATACAGCACTTTAGGACAAGCATTCATTCACCGACAGAGTAAACAGGATAGTTGGTGCTTCAGTGTCCTGCTCAAGGGCACTTCTACACTTTTTACAAGGACAGCCCTGTAAGTGCTCTTTTAATAATAATAATGAGAATAATCATAATAAAACTTTATTGGAATTGCGCCTTTCGTGACATGAAATGCATCTTAAAGTGCTTTGCAGCGTAATGGAGAAAAAAGAAAGCTAAGAGAGAAAAAATAAAATAATAACAGTAATGCAATACAGTGCAGACATGGATAACAAGGAATTTAAAAGATCAATTATAAGCAAGTGCATAGGAGTAGATCTTGAGCTGTGCTTTAGAAATGTCTACAGAAGGGAGTAAAGTGGGAGTTTGTTCCACGCCATCAGCCCATAGAAGCATAAAAGTTGTTTCACTGCGTTTTTTTAGTTGCCATCGTTTTGGGCGCAGCGAGTAGTCCAGCAGTGAAAGACCCGAGGGCGTGGTCTGAGGCATATTTAGGCAGGCAGTCACATGGGTATGGGGGGGGGGGGGGGGGGCTTTACTCTGTAAAACGCAATATAATGAGATTCATCATACTGAGGCTTTCAACAGTACAGTTGTGTTGAAGAATGGAGATGATGATAATGTCATGTTACTTTTGAGCCCAAGCAATAAGTAATCTAATATTACTTTCATGAAGGGGTAATAAGTAATATATTACTCTACTACCGTAAGTAATATGACACTGAAGACAACAAATGTAAACCATGGCTGTGCAAAATCTGGGTTGAACGTGATTTGAGGAGCTCCCTTCGGTGTTGTGGTTGGCGTATACTTTGAGGTAGTATCAATGAGGTCTAGCAGGCGTACGTCGTGGACCAGGCGGCCCATATAATGTATATTGCAAGTTCTACATCTGAGGATTAATGTTCCACAAGCAGAGACCAGAGGAGGGTGAGGGGTGGAGGTGATGGAGAGGGGAGCGATAGGTGCCGGCGGGGAGGGATTGCTATTATGCACCTGTAACCCCACCTGATGTCTGGTCGGCCGGCCTCTGGGGCAATATGTGGACGATTGGGAGCGGAGGAGCATGAGGGGTGACGCGAGGGTAGGAGGAGGAGGAGGAGGAGGGGAGAGCTGGCACCTCAATTTCACCTGAGGATTGTGTCTGTGCTTGCCCCTCTCTCTTGTTCTCTGATCTCTTTTTTTAGCTCCTACTATAGACCTGCGCAGTGACGTCACCAACCCTGTTCCACTAGTGGATTCCTCATTCATTTTCCTCATAGACTTTTCGAAAATGGTTAATAAAAACACGATTGCGCCGCGGCCAAAGCCAGCTCAGGTCGTGACAAATCATGACAACAAACGCAATATCGTCATATAATATCTAATTAGCAAGAAGTAGAAAACGGCCTGGTACAAGACTTTTTGTTTCGTTTTTTATCTTAGAAATTATTTGATTGTCACAAAAGTTTGTGTGTGCCATCATGATTCGCCACGACCCGAGTTGGCTTTGTCCGTGGCGTAATCGTCTTTATATAAATTATTTTTGAAAAATCTATGAGAAAAATGAATGGGGAATTCATTTCTGGAACAGGGGCGGTGACGTCACTGCGCAGGTCTAGTCTCTCTCTCTCTCTCTCTCTCTCGTGCTCTCTCTCTCGTGCTCTCTCTCTCGTGTGCTCTCTCTCTCTCCCTCTCTCTCCATGTCTGTCTGTGTGCGTGCGTGTGTGTTTCCCCCAATTTGCAATTTTAAATTAGTAATTTAGCTGCCACTTTTATCCCGAGCGACTTACTAAACGCACAATGGGAGTGACTGGCATGAACCCAATCACCGCCAGCCGACAGTGGCCAAGTAAATAAGGGTGCGAAGAAAAACAATTTAGTACTTCTAATGAACTAGGACGCCAGGCACGAATCAAACGTAGCGTCTGTCTATAAACCAAAAATAATATGTAAAGTGACAGTTTCGGTGTTTGTGGACAAGCGAACCGCATGCAGTATGTCTATTTAATGACACAATGTGAAATAGTAGCCAACCTGTGGCATAGAAGTGCTGTCTCTGCCGTTGAATTTGAATTAGAATTTTCCATGGCTTTATATTGATCAAGTTAGACCATGTTTGTATGCAGTAATGCAACACTTCGTTGCTATAGGTGATCAATACAACTGTAAGTCCTGCTAACGCCTAACTAATGCCTATGATAGTATGGCAACATTTTTATCTACTACATCTGTTTCTCAAAGGAATGTTGTGTGGGCATTTCAGAAAAAAACAACTACCAGTGCAGAATCTGAGCTAATACGTTGTAGAAACATCAGGCATGCTTTCTATTCCTGGAAAGTTAGCTTGCTATAATCAAAGCCATTGTTTAGAATTAAACAACCAATTCACCACCTTTAAACCTGTCTACAGTACAATAGGGCCTCACTAATGTACATGATAAAATACTAGTATTTTTTCTACTCTGAGGGCTGTGGGGAGTTCAGAAACCTGTGTTCCAGTGACTTCAATGATGTGGAATCCAAGGTAATAGAAGCTGCAGGCTTTCTATTCCTGAAAAGTTGCAATGCCAAAACTGAAGTCATCGCTCACGCGATAAATATAAATATTTCATCATCATCATCATCCGCAGTCAACACAGTCAATCCTGTGTTCCTTTCATCTCAACAACTGAGATGAAAGGCTGAGGACGCCTTCATAATTGTGAGCTTTTAGTTGGATGGCTGTTCCTCTATAAAATGTTCTGGACATACATGAGGTCGGAGTCTTGTGACGGTCCGTCAAGGCGTTCCCGAAGTTCCTTATTCGTTGTCCATGAACCAGGCACCATGAAGAATAGGATCCTTCCCAGTTCCTACACAGAGCTGGTTGATCTTGGTGGTCTAATGGCGATGTTACAGGCAGGCAGGTTTCTGAAGTGTCCACCAGACAGACTGAATAGATTAGACAGACCATTATATCATGAGGACCAATTATTTGAAGATTGGTTGTCCTTTAATGCTTAAAGAGCCATACTTTATTGAGCAATAAGATTGGCTTTTAGATCAGTTAGCCTTTCCTCCTCCATTTCATTTTTACATTTGTGAAATAAATTGCCTAAAACGCCAGGGTGAAAGCGTTTAAGCGGGCCATGTATATCACACCGGGGGGGTTCCCCAAACCATTCAGCTAAAGACCCCAAACTATAAATGAGTGCAAACGTTTTGATGTGCAAGTTCACAGTGTGTCGTGATTATCATTTTAAAGAACTGTAGGGCATTTTTGCTCACAATACTAGACCCCCCGAAGAAGAAAGGGGCCCTGGCCCATTGTTTGTGACACCACTACTGCAGATAAAAAGAAAAGCAGAGGTTTTCTGTTAACATGTATGCCACCACCACATGCAAATGACTGCGTATTCCCTACGGCTGTTCATTAGAGCCGTCTGTCACAAGCAAGAGTCTCAGTGCTGTTGCCAATAGAAGAAAAACAAACGAGAGAGAGAGAGAGAGAGAGAGAGAGAGAGAGAGAGAGAGACAGAGAGAGAGAGAGAGAGAGAGAGAGAGAGAGAGAGAGAGAGAGAGAGAGAGAGAGAGAGAGAGAGAGAGAGAGGGAGAGGGGGAGAGGAGAGAGGGAGAGGGAGAGGGAGAGAGAGAGAGAGGGAGAGAGAGAAGAAAAAATGGAGACTAGCATGTACTGCATAGGCTGCCATTTCTCTGCCTCATATATCTAGAACTGTTACATGTCAAGGACAGCCAATAGGCTATAGCAGTGGTTTTCAACCGGTGGTCCGGGGACCACCAGTGGTCCTTGGGAGGGTTCCAGGTGGTCCCCAGGCTAAATGATGGACAGTTGGTTAACCGGGTGTAACTCTTGAAAGCGTAAACATGAAACCAAATGGACCCTTGCGGATCCATTTGGTTTCATGTTTACACTCTCAAGAGTGAGTTAGAATATTCACCATCTGAATTAGCCCAAGACTACACAACTAGAGAATATAGAAGATTAATGGTCATTTTGATCTTTATGTTTGACTGTTTTGTTTTCTCGGAAATCCAGCCTGGTATTGTGGACAGAGCAAAAGAAATCTTTAGTTTTGGGGTCTTGAAGCTAAATTGCCATCAAATGGCGGCTCAATTGCTGAATAAATAGTGGGCCCTGGTATCAAAAAGGTTGAAAACCACTGGGCTATAGCATATCTCTTGGCTCCTCCTGTCTACACTGATGCCCAAAATGCTCCCGATGTTCTGGTTGGTACCTTGCATGGACTTCAGCCGCAACCGATGTGTGAATGTGTGTGTGAATGGGTGATTGTAAGGCACTATATAAAACACCTTGGATAAACGTTATATACTGTATAATTGTGCCATTTATGTTGGGCAAAGGGTAAAGTCAGAATACCAGTATGCAGATAAGAAGTCTGCTTGACAGCAATGCTTTATGTGCATGCTGTGGTGTTAGAGAATTTTGTCGGGATTGTATTTCTGTACAGATTTATCTCACCTCCCTGTCATCTTGTCATCTTGTCTCTCTTTTCTTTTTCCCTCTGCCCACCAACCAAGTAGTAGTACTTGGTTGTACCAAGTACTGTATTTACTCAAGTACTGTGCAACAATTTTTTCCCCCAATACTTCACTATCTCTCAAGTATTGTTGATGTTGATTATTGAGCTTGTAGTTCGGCTATATTCAAATGATTTTGAGTATTTTTACTGGTTTGGTTTGGTATTTTACCAAACCAAAAGCATATTTTAATCAAGTAAAAATTGGAATACAGCGCTTTTACAGTAGCATAGTATAGTATAGAGCACTGCAATCTCACACCGCAATTCCACCTCTGAAGTTTAGTTTTTCTTCTTACAAATTATTTGATAGTCCCAAAACATTTTGTTAATTGCCTTGGTTTGTCACAACCCGAAGTTGACTTTGTCTGTGGCGTAATTGTCTTCATATAGATCATGTTTGAAAAGTCTATGAGTAATTCACTTCTTATTAATCTGACTCAGAACAACATGAACATGAACCAGAACCATTGGTGGTTCTGACCAAAGCAACAGTCTTGCTGCCTTGATCCAAGCTTCTAGCTGCTGCTAATTGGTCAGAACCACTACTGGTTCTGAATCATCCTCTCTGCCTGTGAGTTCCCAGATGGGGGGTGCAGAGGGGGGGGGTAACAGCCCTCATGTGTACTTCCCTACTGATGCATCAGTCAGGCGTTAGTCTGGTGATTCACTTCCAGGCCCGGCATCATTCTGAAAAAGGGAGGTGGGACTGTGGTGCTCTCTTTCAGTGCTGCCAACTGCCAAAATCCAAAATGCACGAGTGGCACATGCGCCATGCAGAGCAGTGGTTTTCCACCATTTTTATACCAGGGCCCACTATGTATTCTGCATTTTAGCCACGGCCCACCATTTGATGTTGAGTTTAGTCTCTCAGACTAATTGAGAGCGCAAAATGAAACCAAATGGACCTTTGGTTTCATTTTATGATCTCAAGAGTTACAGATCTATAAGTGTTACCAATTGGTTACCAATGGTCCTTTGACTCCTTTCTAGGAAGGAAGGAGGGAGGACTCTGTCATAGGAGGAAAAATAGTGCAAAACAAGGCTTTTATCTCTGGCGCCTGTCAACCAATTTCACCCCAACTCATCAGCAAAAAATCACTACATTTTCCGCCAGGAGTTTTTCACTCATTTTGGCACTGGGGGGGGGTCTGAAAAAATCTAAATATCGCGACCAATGCACCAAGTTGGCAACACTGCTCTCTTTATACAAAGTGGTATTGGTACGTTTACTGTAAAGTAAAATAAATGGACACGTTTATAGAACCTCTCCCACGGCTGCTAAATCTCCCGCCGCCCCTGCTGCCCCTGCCTTCTCTCTCTCTCCCCCCACCACCCTCTCTCTCTCACACATACAATCAGTCATTCTGTCTCTCTGTCTCTGTTCTTCACAGCCTGTACTGTGAGTCACTGCCTGTCCTGTCCTGACTATCAGACCGCTCTGCTCTCCCTCTCTCTTTCTCTCTCTCTCTCCCTATAAGTTATCCGTCTCTTCCATTCAGCCCGCCTGTCCTACACCTCGTGTGTACTTGCATGGTGCTGCCTCCGGGCCATCCAGCAGTAGTTGACTGTTAGCCCGGGGGCCAGTATGAATAACGCACTATTCTTCTGCTGTTTCCGTGACTGAAATGCCCGAACAGGACTTATTGTTAAGAGGACCTTATTTTTTTTTTCAACACATCCCCGAGAAGATTGAACAGTGCCATCACTGTTCAATCCTGTAGGCTCTACCCAAGAGGTAAAACATGACAGAAATCCTCTCCTATGCCCTCTATTGTGAAGCTCAGGGCGCGGGGTGCTGTGCCGCCTTCCTTCTCTGTTTGCCTCTTGTCTCGTGGCTCAAGTCCACCTTTTTTAGACAACAATGCCCCGCTATTTTGTCGCATGGTTTTGTAACCCGTTCTCCACCCCTCTGTCAATAATCTAATGCAGTGGTTTTCAACCTTTTTCATCCCAGGGCCCACCATTTATTCAGCATTTGAGCCACAGAACACCTTTTGAGGACATTTTAGCCCCACAGACCCCAAAACTGAAGATCTCCTTTGCTTCTGCCCATGACCATCAATCATCTCGTTGTGTAGATTAGGACTAATTCACATGATGATTATTTGAGCGTAAAAATGAAACCAAATGGACCCGCCAGGGTCCATTTCTCTCAAGAGTTACATCTGGTTAAACAACTTAGCTGGGGACCAACTGGAAACCCTCTCAAGGACCACTGGTGGTCCCCGGACCACCTGTTGAAAACCCCTGATCTAATGTGATCCTAGGCTCCTCACACCCTCCACCAGCCTGGCCTCCTGCATGCATGAGTTTCTTAAATAGCTTCTATTCATTCGAATAGGGGAGTTTCCCTGGTGATCGGACGTAGCACATAGAAGGAACACGTTATTTTAACCAGTTCCTGTCCCCTCCATCAGGTGCCCCAGCTAGTCAGGGGGAGGCGATTTATAGACCAGGATTCCTGCATGTTTTTTTGTGAGGATATACTACTCTAGGGGACCCGGGGAGAACATGCAAACTGCACAAATAGAAAGGCTCTTTCGCCAAAAACCCCGGCTCGGATATATAGGCACTGATGACATGGAGGAGGAAACACAACGCCATGCAGCAACTTCAGAGTGCGTCCCCAGTGAGAGAATCGTACCCTCTGTTCTTTTAAATGTTGTTTAGCGTACCCGCGTCACTCTTTTATGTAACAGCACTTACTAGAAGTCAGGGGCGGATGTAACATTTCCCAATTGGGGGGGCAAGAGAAAATGGTAGGGGGGGCGGCTTCATCGCCCGTGTTGCTTTGCGCCACAGGCGATGAAGTCACACCCATCATCACACCCATACATCCATTGTTTGCTCTCACGGTGATCCCACAAAGACCACAAAGCGTGGCAAAACGATTACTCGACATCGGCTATTTCCCTTGTTTGTCGTACAAGACGCTGGTGTAGCGTCTCTTTATCCACTATAAGCTGTGGCTGCTTCATTAGCTTACCTTGTGTCAGCAAACGGAAAACTGCTTACAGTGCCGTCTGACTTACAGCACGAGTCTGTGATTTATTTATCATTTTATCAGTGTCAAACTGGTTTAATAGTGACTAAATAGCTGGTTTGTTGCATGCAGGAAAAGGCGCAGCGCATGCACATGCACACATGCACACACATCATGAGCCTGCGCACACACAACATTGCGCAGGAAACCACTTGGACATATTTCACTTCATGAGCAAGGTGGTTGGCAGGGTTACATACAGTATACAGTACATATTCTTGATTGCTTTCCACCAATGTTGTCACTTCTAGCCGATGAAATGATTAATAGATTAAATTGCTCTTCATTTTGTTGGGGACACTTTGAAATTTATACGGAAGGACCCCCTGCATGACACTGGAGTATACTTTGAGAACCACTGCTTTAAGCAATGCTTAATCGTTATAGACCCAAATCTTTGATTAAATTATGGTCCATCCTCACCATGATGAAGTCACAGGAAGGGCGATCTCTACTAAACGCCACTGTATATTTGGTTAGCCTATTTACTTCAGTAGGAGTTAGCAGTAGACGAGCTTTGCAGGTTACTTGGTATTTGATGACAATAATGAAACTAGAAATGCACTTTCTAGAACATACATTTTACCCTTCCCAACAATGAAACGCATCTTAAAGGGGAACTCCACCCATTTTCAACATTCTAATATGTCATTAGTATACCCTAGAGGTGCTGGTTGGACATGATAAAAAAAGTTCCCCCATTCTGTGTTCCCAAGAAATGGAGGTCTGAAGAAAACCACTAACATGATGAAACATCTTGATGACATCATCAAGATGTATTTTCACCATGTTAATGGATTTCTTTAGACACTACTTTTTCCTGAGAGCGTACAAATGGAACCAAATGAACCCGTTGGGGTTCATTTGGTTGCATTTGTATCCTCTCAGAAAAAAAAAATATGTCACCGTCAACAGCCAGTTGATCACAGACAGTACTTAAACGCTCTGCTTGCGCAAGCAACACACTTTTTTTTTTACTTTTAAGCAATTAACCTTCAAGTGTGTTCTATTCTAAGTGTTTTCTGCCCCGTTCACGTCTCACTTGTTGCAGGGCTTAAATGGGATCCCCTTAAACCTTTCATTTTAATCTCTCTTAAACTGCATGCGTTACAATGAATTCATCACAAGCTTATTCGAGTGTGACGTTATACTTGGTGGAAATTAAATAATCAAATGTGTTTTGTTTAAACAAAAAAAAAAAAAAAAAAAACTGGCGTGGTCCAGGGATCCCCAGGCCAGTTATAGGGTCCTTAAAGATGGAGTGCTGTGATGTTTGTATTTTTTCCAATTGTGTACATGATTAAAAGGTGTCAGTACTTAATTAGACCCATTGGTGTAGTTTTTATGTACAATGATGTCTTCCCTTTGTATTTAGGGTTTCTTCCTGAGGGCTGAACCTTTCAGTCAAACGTACCAAAGAAAAAAAACTTCAATATAGTGACATCACGTGTTCAGCCCCTCCCCTAACTCCTCCCCCTTTATCATACAATTAAAGCTGTGGGTGTGGCTTCAGTTCAGGTATATCTCCACCCACCACCACCCACCAGGCAAACCAGGCATACTCAATGAGCTGGTGAGGCTTCCGACAAAAAAACATCATTTTAACATATACTGTACACTTTTTTGCAAATTTGTTTTTCCTCATATTACAATAATACCTGATAATCATGTTTTAGGGTAGAAATAAATCATGGCACTCGATCTTTAAGGGACATTTTCAGATGGCAGTCTGCAGTCAGATTCACATCATTCTGCGTGGGCCCTAAAGACTTGAGGCCTAAAACCAGGCCTCAGGTCTTAATTAAATGGAGGGCTTGGTTTGGGCGTTATACCCTATAGGGATAAGGGGTTTAGTGCATGACGGAAATGGAGCCCTTAGTAGTGTATTACTACTACTGCTAACTCAGAAGGACATTATATCATTGTGTTTGTCTCACTAGGGCCCTTGTTCCTATCTCTGAACAGCCCAATATGCTAATAGGATGATAATCTCCAATTACCGCATAAACAAATATCTTTCACTACACCGAAATCCCTGCAAATTGACTCGTTTCACTCATCTTGGCCGGACCCTTTGTTTGCCCCAGACATTGGCAAAAACATTATTGTCCAGTCGATCGGGAGGCGCTATTATAATGAATCATTTGCGACAGGGAGAGAAAGAGAAAAAGAAGCTTCTCTTTTTTTCTCTATTTAGTTACTTCCACAAATGCTGTGATTCCAAACTGTGGGCTATAGGCCATGTGTCCCCCAAAATAATTTGGAAAAAAATATTTTAATATTATCATATCACATTAATACATTTAAAAAGGGATGTTTCCTGAACTCCATTATTTGTCTATGGGACCTGGCGATAGCAGGCGAATGGGCATAAGGGACATAAAAAAAAAAAAAAACGTACATGATTGCTGTTGCATATACATGGCAACTCAGACTACAAGGATCAGGGCAGGCTGGCAAAATGGCAGCTGAGGTGTTGACAACATACAGAAATCACAAATATACTGTAGCTGATGTGTTATTTTATAAGAAAATGGGCAATGGTAGAAAAGTGGGTACAGAAAGACTAAGTATGTTGTAACAGCCAGTGACGAAAATCGGGCGATGTGGGACGCTTTGAATTGCATTGGCTGTAGCCTAAATCGCGATGGCATAGGGCAGAAAACCATGGACGCGCGGTCACGGTCGATGTGTTAATAGCTTAAGGGAGATTTAAAGATACGGACATATCCATAAAGGACATAAAAAAAAAAAAAAAAAAAAAAAACGTACATGATTGCTGTTGCATATACATGGCAACCCAGACTACAGGGATCAGGGCAGGCTGGCAAAATGGCAGCTGAGGTGTTGACAACATACAGAAATCACAAATATACTGTAGCTGATGTGTTATTTTATAAGAAAATGGGCAATGGTAGAAAAGTGGGTACAGAAAGACTAAGTATGTTGTAACAGCCAGTGACGAAAGAATGTAAAAATGAAACCAAATGGACCCTTGCGGGTCCATTGGGTTTCATTTTTACACTCTCAAGAGTTAAAATGTTCATCATCTGAATTAGCCCCAAGTCTACACAACTAGAGAATGTATTAGATTTATGGTCATTTTGATCTGTATGTTGTTGACTGTTTTGTTTTCCCCAAATCCAGCCTGGTATTGTGGACAAAACAAAAATAATTCATTAGTTTTAGGTCTTTGGGGTGAAATTGTCATCAAATGGTGGTCCGTGGCTCAAATGCTGAATAAATAGTGGGCCCTGGTATGAAAAAGGTTGCAAACCCCTGTCATAGACAAATAATGGGGTTCAGGAAAAATCGTCTGTCCATCGTACATTGTCGCCTCCTGTTAAAACATAACTTAGATGTAACGTTACTGTAACGAGATGTAACGTTACTGTAACTGCCTCCCTGCTTGGCACTCAGTGCCTGCCACATACAGTACATGTCCAGGGTCATATCCTAATTACACCGGTCTTGATTGCTTGATTGCTTAATTAGGGATGTTACATACCAGTGTTGTTTGTTTGAGAATATTTTGACTTAGTCTTAGTCTTAGTCTTTTGAGTAACACACATTTAGTCTTTTAGTCCCATTTAGTCTTCTGAAATTCATTTTTTTAGTCTAGTCTTAGTCGACGAAATGTCAACATTGATTTAGTCTTAGTCTCAGTCTTAGTCTTTTATTAGTCTTAGTCTTTTTTTAGTCTTAGTCTTTCAGTCTTATTCATGGTAGTTTAGTGTTACATACAAATGCATTGCAGGTTTATATATATGTTATACAGATTTATAGTTTTTAGTATAAAAGATGTCTCATTTTATTTCTTTGTAAAAAATTACTGCATTAGTAATAAGTTCCTTTCCTGAAAACGTCTGCAATCTATTCTGCAGATATGTTCAAAGAACAAAAAATAAGTTTTAAATGTTTCCTATTTCCATTAGTCTTAGTTTATGATTTAGTCTTCGTCTTAGTCTTAGTCTTTTGAAAAAACATATCTTTTAGTCCCAATTAGTCTTTTGAAATCCATTTTTGTTAGTCTAGTCTTAGTCGACTAAATATCAAAAACCTTAGTCGACTTAGTCTTTAGTCTTAGTCTTAGTCGACAAAAACAACACTTTAACAGACGGTGAATCGTCCAACGAGAATCGCGCCGCAGCGAGGAAAAAAAGCTCACTGGATTGAGCTTTGAAAAACATCGCGTGCATGAAACGAGCACGCGCGCCATAAACAACATTGAACGCCTCGCAATAACGCCCGGCTTCAGGCGCTCTCTTTACTGTATGGCACGTCGTTTTCTGAACACAAAACGCCGGTCCCGTTGAAAATGAACTAGAAGGCATGATTTGTTACTGGCCGTCTGTCTTAGTCACATGTTGTCATTTCAATCCTTAGTCTAGCTTTAGTCGACGGAAACGCAAAGAGTTTTTAGTCAGTTTTGGTTTAGGGAATCAAGTCAGTATAGGTACCTTACCGTATATTTAATGTACAGTTAGTGTTCTAAGGCTATCTCTACCTGTCAGCCTGTCACCAACACTCTGCTAAATGTAACTAAACAGAGTGTTGTGTACCGAGAACAACAACTTGGAGCTTTGCTTTGGCTTCTGGCCGTTGAGATGTTGACCCTTGTTGTTGGTCTTTGGACCTGCTGTCACCTGTGTTGTTTGAAAGGCTGATTCAATTTGCAATTCAAAGTTGTTCTCCCTGTGCTCTCCCTCAACTGTACAGTAAGTTGCTTCTGGCTTTAAGGTCTTAGAACCACTTTCAACCCTACATGTGTCTATTTTGGGCATATCGTGGGCATACACACTTTTCAAAATAATGTTCTTAATGTTCTTAACTCCCAGTCCGCCGATCCCGCGGTCGTCAATGTTTTACCATGAAATTACGCACACCCGTCACGACAACGGCGTGTAACACAACAAAATGTAGACTTCATTCTTTAATCCATCTATTAGTCCCAGCGCATCGTCTGATAAAGATCCTGTTGCTGACTCTCATTCGGGACAGAATTTCTGCGACAACTTTTTTTTTGTCCCATTCGCAACCATTCAATTCAGTGCATTCAGATCTCCAATGTCGTTGCCGTGGCGCATGGGTGGATCGTCTGTCACTTCCTGCCTTTTGACCGGAACTTTTTGCTCCACTCGTCAGAGGACAGGTTAGTCAAGACACCAGAAACAGCATGACGTCAGATCTCCTGTTTAGGAGATCTGGCGCTTCAAAATAAGTTTTTTTTTTACCGATTACACTGGCTTGAGCCGTGGCATAGGGCAGAAAACCATGGACGCGCGGTCACGGTCGATGTGTTAATAGCTTAAGGGAGATTTAAAGATACGGACATATCCATAAGGGAAATAAAAAAAAAAAACGTACATGATTGCTGTTGCATATACATGGCAACCCAGACTACAGGGATCAGGGCAGGCTGGCAAAATGGCAGCTGAGGTGTTGACAACATACAGAAATCACAAATATACTGTAGCTGATTTGTTATTTTATAAGAAAAAAGGAGACTAGGGGGTGTGATATTGAATGAAAACATCTCTTTAGGTTGAATCGATAAAGTATGTGAAGTACAGTACAGTACAGTACAGTACAGTACAGTACAGTACAGTACAGTACACTACAGTACAGTACAGTACAGTACGTGCAGTGGGTATACTTCACTCCTCAATATGGGGATTCGTTCATTTCAACTCAAGGCATAAACAAGTAATGAAACGCACACTGGACAATGGACTGTCCAGAAAACCCACCCATGCAGGGCACAATGAATACACACATCAAACAGACCCATACAACAGAGCAGAGAATGACCTTGAATGTATAATCGATGTTGTCATGTAATTACCAACCCACACGCATACATAGACCAGGGGCGGATGTAACATGTCCCATTTGGGGCGGCAAGAGAACATGTTGGGGGGGCAAGAGAACATGGCAAGAGAACATGTTGGAGGGGCAAGAGAAAATGGTATGGGTGCGGCTTCATCGCCCGTGTCGCTTCGCGCTACGGGCGAAGAAGTCGCACCCATACCATTTTCTGTTACAGGACTTTTATTACGCAATTAAGCATCAATAACAACATCAGTTGTTGTTGAAGTTGCAACAGACACGCAGCATGCATAAAGCTAAAGGTCTAACTCAGAGAGTTTTCTGTTTTCAATGATGAAATGCTGTTGGTTTAGTGGTGACACAGCTGTAGTTAGTTAGTAGCAGTAGCAGTGTTTCAAATGATTTTTAAATATAAGCACTTTAATTTGAAATATCTTGGGTCGTTTTGCATGCCATCATGCTTGGTGGGGCAGATTGGGAATTTAGGGGGGCATTGCCCCCCCACGCCCCTCCCTAGATCTGCCCCTGTCATAGACACACATGCACACAGACACACACACACACACACACACACACACACACACACACACACACACACACACACGCTCGCATGTGAGTGCACAGATGCACTCGTGGGCCATGTCCTCTCCGCCTCATACAAAGGTCCAGAATAGGCATTCAGGTATAGTGGACCAGCTGAGGCAGATACGACCTTGTGAGTTTCTTTGCGCTTGTGGGGGGAACGGGGGGAAACGTGTCTCGCATGGCGAGCAGAGGGCCGCCTTCATATGATGTATGAGCTTTCAAACAGCCACAAACAAACCTTCTTAACCACATAACCTTAGCATCCCATTAGGGCGGCGCGGTAGAGAGGCCGCCTGTGGAAGGTCAGTGGGTTCGCCACCCCCCCAACCCCCCCTATGCCATAGGCCTTACAATATGTGTGTCAGAGAGAGTGTCCCTGAGCAAGACTATATTTACACCACTAGGCGTCATAACTGTTTGAGCATCTGACAAGTGACAACAGCAAAAGCCTGAGCATAGGCAAACACTGTGACACTTTTCAGGCGGGTGACGGCCTAGCCTGGCTAAAGCCAGTCCAAATCAGCTGTTGGCAAAAAAAAAAAAGCAAAAAAAAAAAAAAAACTCCAGAAAATTGGGGTGGCCAATCAGGTTCTGTAAAGTAGGGAGTTGAGCTATTCCAGACCAATCTGCTGACAGGCAATGTTTTTCGCTGTTTTTCTTTGCCAACAGCTGATTCGGTCCGGTTTTAGCCAGGCTAGGAACACCCACACAATAATCACTTTTGATCTGGGGACCCTCCCCCTGAGATGCACTTTGTAAGAATTGTAAGAGTAGTTCAGTCATTATTTGGTGTATTCAAATATTGTGAAAACAGCAGTGAGCTTGTAGATCTGCTGCATCTCCAGTATAAGCAAGGGCTTAATTGCAATTTCTGCTAGTTTAAAATGCACAGAGACAATTCACCAATACATTTTGGCAGTTCTGTCGATATCTCTTTGTACCGCACTGCTCACCGCTGATGCTTAACGGAGCAGACGCTGGTCTGCAGCTCTGCCTTATCAGGCCCTGTCCTGTGACGCATTGGGGAAACAGGTGCAGACGGTATTGATCCTTCTGAACGTGTTCAGTATGGAGTATGGAGAGAGAGAGAGACAGAGAGAGAGAGAGGGAGAGAGAGACAGAAAGACAGAGAGGGAGAGAGAGAGAGGCTGTGGAAAAATCCACTCTATCCCATTGTGTCCTGATCAGATTCTAGTTTCTGATGCTAGTTCACAGCGCTAGATTCTAGTTCCCGACACTAGATTCTAGTCCATGACACTAAATTCTAGTTTGTGTCACTAAATTCTAGTCCCTGGCCTGAGGTTCTAGTTCTCTTACTGTGTCAGTGATGCTTAACATATTTCATTGGAAAGACCCCCAGAAATATCTATTATTTAGCTGCAGTACCTCATCTAAAACATGTTGTTATAGGGATCCGCCAGAAGCAAAGATTGGAGTTAAAAATGTTTGCTTTCCAAATATTGCATTCAGAGATTTGCACCACATTTTCACAATTTCTCAAAAATAGCAGAACTACAAGCTCATATCGCGCCACTCGGTGGCGCGATATGAGCTTGTTGATCTGCTATTTTTCAATAGCTGTAACACCGTCCAGTAACACCGTCCAGTACATAAACGGCTATATCATCATGGGTTGACAATAAGGTCTCAGAGGCTCTTGTCTGTCGGGGCAAGTACAGGTCACGTTCTACTTGGCCACTCGCTCGCAAAGAAAGAAAAAACGCCAGTGATGCACTAAATATTTGCTAAATATTTGGTGCAGCCATGACAGCAGTGGTTGAAAAAATATATATAGATTAAAGGTAGTAGAGTCAACTTACAAATACTGTATTTGTAAACAGATTTGTTTAAAAACAGAATCCGACTCCATCTCACCTCCACTCTATTGGCTCCTGAGCCTGATGAATGTTTTGTTTTCATGACTTGTTTGTCCCTTTGTCTGCAGGGAGACAGCATCAAAGTAGAAGCAATGTAGAGAGGGAAAGGCAAAATATAGCTATCTATTTTGATTTTTTGGCTAAAAAGTTGCCTCTATTACATTTTAATCATATTATTCATATTATTCGGCTATTTGGTATTTGGTTTTCGGCCAACTGTTTCCTATATTCTGTATTTGGTTTAGGCCAAGAATTTCCCTTTCGGTGCATCCCTAAAAAACATCCATTAGGAAAAAAAGTAGAAATAAATGTTTTTTTTTTGTAGCAAAAGCCTGTAAATACTGTATCTAAGACCCCTACAGGAGAAAACACATCACCTGTTATTTTGTGTGCACAGAACCATTTTCAATAACAAATCCAGTGTTTTCTTTCACCCAGTAAATAAACACAAAGGATCTGGAGCTACTACAGAGTGAACCTGGCCCATGTATTTTCTCAGTATAATCAAAGACCTTCCTCCAAGGCTTTCTTCTTGGAAGAGAAAGCCTGAGAAGAGCAGTTCTCCTTGGGTTGTATAAGTAATAGTTCAGATAACCGATAGATGTAACAAATAGTTATAGTAATCAGAGTGCGAATATAATATTTCACTTTGGTGTTCGGCTCTGCTCTAATTTAAACAGCGCTGAATATAAAGAGCAGAGAGAATTTCCATTCCAGGTCCATTTGGTTGAATTTCGCCAAATGTAGTTGTAACTGTTAAGTTAAAATAAGTCTAAAATGCGATCAATTGAAGATTAAATACAGGCAATCATGCAATTAATCACGATTACATTCTTGAATGCTGAGAGACGAGAGCACTTTCCGGCAGTGGCAGCAACTCGGTATAGCTGTGGTACTCTGTAGCGTTTTATGCGCAACCAAAACCCTTCACTTTAACCAAATTCTTACCATAACCGCCTAACTTAACCAATACCCTAATCCAAACCGTGAGAACGGTGCAGCACGGAACAGCCCCGAATACATTTAGCATAACATGGACCCACTTGAGTATGTCTGACTGACACACACACACACACACACACACACACACACACACACACACACAGGCACACACACACACACAGACACACACACACACACACACACACACACACACACACACACACACACACACACACACACACACACACACATGCTGCAATCTTTGATTAGCCAACATTATAAATGTAGAAAGTGCTCAGACTTACAGTAATTGCCTTTGCTGAGTATCCACTGGAACTCCCTCAAGGACCACTTTACTCAAGAATTTCCGATTTCTCATACACCCCAGAGGAAATATTGCACTTTTTACAAATATTTGACAGCTTCATTTACAACTAACTTTGTAGATTCTGTAGTTGCCTCGATTCTACCAAAGATACTTTAACCAATTAAGTCTTACTTTACTTCAACAAATCCAAAAACTTTGGCAATGGTCAAACATTTGGCTACTAGAATAAAAATATCAACATCAAATAATACATATTACACATATGACCACCAGCAAAGTGTTTCAAATCTTGTAAATGTCATTAAAATATATATTTTTTCTCTTTTTTTTTGCAAAAAAGGTGAAATGTCCCTTTTAACAGTGTATCTCTGCATTGTAGTATTGCTATATAAGAAACAAAATACCAACAAATGGGAGTGCTGCATCTTCCACCACTGCACTCAACCACTTGACTGGTTTCCAAAGAAAAGCTCTCAACGCCTTCTGCGATATCTGCAGACTTTATTCTGACAGCCAGAGACAAGGAAACGACAACAACATTGAATCACAAGGCGGAAAGTTACTCTCAGCCCCACTGTCACCTCCAGTTGATCTCTCTCTCTCTCTCTCTCTCTCTCTCTCTCTCTCTCTCTCTCCTCTCTCTCTCTCTCTCTCTCTCTCTCTCTCTCTCTCTCTCTCTCTCTCTCTCGCTCTAGCTGCCCCTTGAAACAAGGAACAGTCACTTGTTTGGAAAGCAAAAGATGTGTCCCTTATTGAACTGATAAGGGACATGCTTTGTTCCTTATTGTTCCTGGAATCGGTCAATGATATAAACACATTCTACAAGTTCACACAGCGTACATCAACAGTAACACAATGTCTAAACTGAGCCACTGGACATTACTACATTTACAGTATACAGTCTGTATAGGGGAGCACTATTTTGTTTTTCTTTCTATCTTTTTTTTTTTTTTTTTTTCTTTCTACACACCACCTCTTTGAAAAAAAAAGTCTATATTTCCACCCTGAATCGTAGATGCTCTAGTTCATTGAACAAGTGTGCATTATTATACAGGGAAGTTTTACTCCATTTACTCTGTTTTACTCCCTAAGAGGAGTACTAGTGATAGTACTGTGTACATGCCTTGTTTATTGACAACGCCTTGATTACTTTGGTTCCAACGGCCAAGAACTTTGGCTAACCGTGGACAGTTAACTCTGATTCAAACCACACATTACTTGATCCTGTTAGCATTTTATGTAGCTGTAGTGTTTACACATACCGAATACAGTAGTTTCATTATAGCGATATTGCACTATTCCTAGGTCACATATGATAAATGATTTCTTATGTATTTGATGTATTACTAATGTTTTGTTCTTGCTTACTGTAAGTCACTTGTTATCGCTCTTCAAGACCAGTCATTCTCAGATTTTTCTCAAAAGAAATTGCAAGTTACTTCAAAAATAAAATACATTTGAAGTTTAAAAGTTTTTCAAATGTATTATTTATTATTAAACATCTGTCCAAAACATCGGTAACATTGTGTGTAGTTTTTTTTTTTTTTTTTATCGGCATCGCGCCCCAAAAATATGGCATCGGCCGGGCTCTAGTCTCTGTAGATCTGCCACAAACATCACACGACCCGTTCCTCAGGTGGAACCCCCAAGGGGAAGGAACCGGGTCGGGCCACAGACCACACGGTGCAGGGATTTGGACAATGGGCAATGGTTGGGGACAGCTGCATGGAGGAGGTATCGGCTCAGGACTGAGATGCTTGGAGATCCCTTGTCACAAAACCCATAAAGTTGAATGAGTAGGCATGAGTAAGTAAATACTCTAGGTTGCCCTGGATTTTAGCCTCCACTAACTGCCTAAATCGTGAATTGTAAATGTTTTATGCGTAGAGCGCACACATACGCACAGATGGACGGACAGCCAGATGGATGCATGCGTGCGCACACACACTCACATACAGACAAGCTGTTACTCATGCCTATCCTGTCATTACAGGTACAGTACTTGGGTAAGATGCACACACGCGCGCGCACACACACACACACACACACACACACACACACACACACACACACACACACACACACACGCACGGCGTCTCAGCGGCTTTATCTGCAATAACATAAGGTCCAAATGCAACTCATTCAAACTAATGAGAGAGAGATAGCGAGGTTAGAGAGAGGGTTCTCCTCCAGAGGCACTTGAATATTAACCAGAGCACTGATCTGAAATGCAAATACACGTCTATATTTGGGGATGTGCGTGTGCGTGTGTGTGTGTGTGTGTGTGTGGGGGGGGGGGGGGGGGGGGGTACTGACGGACAGACGGATTAATATCCCTACACAGATATTAGCCTGTAATCTCTGTGTGAACCCTGCATTTCAGTGTGTGTGTGTGTGTGTGTGTGTGTGTGTGTGTGTGTGTGTGTGTGTGTGTGTGTGTGTGTGTGTGTGTACTGTGTGTGCGTACAACTGTGCTGGGCCATTAACCGTGATTTTTGGTAGTCGACTCAAAGACCATAATAGTGAATTTTCCGCCAGTGAAAATATATTCTTCCAATAAAAACAAGCATATACAATATACATATAAATGGCTCTGCATGGTGTCTGTTTACAAATGAGCCATGACCTGATTGGACTATAGCCACTATGATGCAGTTAGTTAAGATCACAAAAGATGTTTATGTGCGACATGTTTACAGTATGTGACCCCTTGCAGTATAGAGTAGTTGTGACTGACGTGAGGACTACAGGGCATGAAATCAGGTCCGAAACGGGAATGATTAAAACAGGATCCGAAAACAGGATCCAACACTGTACTATGCTCATTTCACTGTGACATGAGGCTCATGTCACCCCCGCCTCTCCTGCGGAGAAGCAGCAGTTAAAAGCTCAGCTCCGCTCCGCTCTGTTGGAGAGGTGTGGGTGACAGTGACATGACTCTGCAAGCATTTACTTTGCAGAGGTTTGCACGCTGCATATTCAGAACAGAGCAGCTGCATTTTCACAGACTTTCTCTTATTATATCCCTGCCCCAGTTCAATTACCACCACAAACTTGTCCAGACAGTCAGCAGAAACTGCACATCGATCACGTTCCAGCTCCGTTCCTTTCAGAGACATTCTTTAGCATGCATCTCTATCTCCAAATGTAACACACACTCATCTGAGCTGTTCGCTTATCTCTGTCGTGATTGGATTTGGGATTTCAATCATGTTCTGTTGACTCATTCGATATGCATGAACAGACTTGATTTTAGAGTGCACAGACAGACAGATTAAATAAAAGCTGTAGTCACACAGTCAGCCTATGCTAGATATAATGCTACGTCATGAACCACAGTAGTCTGATTGAGACAACCTGCAGCATATAACACATTATACATGGATAGACAGATGTGAAAAAGTGGCCTGGCCAAGTAGCCATACATGTACACCACCTGTGTCCAATAATGTCAGGGTGAACTGCTGGGTCCCAATTTAACATTCAGAATGGTCGTAAATTATGGCAAATCTTGGCATATACCGTACACTTTGATGCAGTCGTCTAGAATGGGACTTTTTCATTTAGTTGGCATTACCCTCAACAAATGCCCTGGAACTTTGCTAGTGAGCGAGAAAGACAGCCTCTCAGAGTAACCTCGTGTCACCGGGCTTTTCACACCAAGGAGGAAAGCTTGTGTCTGTGTTTCTACACAAAATCACTGTGTAGAAGGAAGCTCATAACGTGTGAGCGGTGGACTTTTATGAGATAAATACTTGAAAGAGAATAATTCAAGGTTTTGGTACAGCTGCAGTGTTGGAGAGTTTGACGTGTAATACAGTCAGATAGGACTCCACTGTTTGGGTGAATGAGCTGTAATGGGAAGTTGCACCTGGTTAGCAGCTTGGCATTGACTTATATGGTCCCCGTGTGGATAAGGTCTATTGCAGCTGTCTGTACTCAGACAGACATTCAGGTACAGTGCATGGGACGAATTTGCAATTTTAGGAGAGTTGAATTCTTCAACCCCGTAGTGTCCATATTGCAGGGAAAGATTTTTGGGGGGAAAAATTGGGAGGGAGTAATTATTATTAGTTGTTAGTTATTATTTTTAGACTAATAAATTACTGTAATATTTTTGACAACCTATTTGCTCTAACCCTAGGCCTCAGATCAGTGCATGTTCACCAACTTCATCGCGACTAGCAAGCAACTGGTCGCAACCTCTAGCCAAATGTGCCCAGAAGCTATAGTTCAAACACGATCAGAAGACCTGGTCTTGACTACAGTAGTAAGCAACTGGCCACGACCTGGTCGCGACTTGGTCGCTAATCTCTACTGGATCTTGCCCCTTCCTGAGCAGATCATCAAGCCTACAGCAATGTTGATAATGGGATTTAAGTGGTTAAATATTTTATGAAAGGCATGTACTGTTTTTTTCCCCTTCCACTTTTCAAAGGCAGGTACGGTATATATCTCATTTGTGAAGGAAAAGGCCGGGTATCTCACTTTGCCAGGGTAAGCTCTTTCTTTATCAGCCTGCACTGAATCTCTGCGGCTTATCACAGGCTTCAGGAATCAAAGTGGCTTATAGTTTTTAGCTTTGTGCCACCTCCACCTAAACATGGCACTCAGGACTCTCTTCAGCGAAAGGAAAAATAATGTGGTGTGAATGTCTAGCCTGGTCCAAACCCATAGACACAGCCCACTCTCTGAGTGAGTCTGTTGGTCTGGCCTTCTATTGTCAATTTGCTTCGGTACCAAGATGTATTTATCCAATGAGAGTCAGAGTTGCGGGTTTGATCTAACGACAAATGGAGACGCAGCTGATTGGCCAGCAGCCTCGTCACTCAACAGTGCAACAGTTACAGTGGCAAACAACAAACATGGCGGCCGCAACTGCGATGAAACACGGCCTTATCAATCTGTCCATTAAACCACCTATGATAAATACTTTCTTTAAAGAGGAGTCGTGTTGTATGAACATCATCATCCGACCTATTTTACTGCTTTTGTGCACATGATAATAGTGCTCGTTGGCTGTGTTTGTTCGGCAAACAGGCTAGCCCATTAGCCACGTGATTGACAACAACCTCTGGTTTGTTTGGTACTAGGACCTTGCTCGTTGTGAATATATGAACACCAACATTTTCACCAGTTTCTCTCATTTTCACCATTTTCATGAATCTGTCCCTTTTGTGCCCATATATATTGAAATCTCTGTGTATTCTTATGCATTATTGTATTGGAATGTTTTTATATACTGCTGGTTGCCTTTTTTATTGATGTAAAGCACTTTGTGAGCCTTCTCTGAGAAAAGTGCTATATAAATAAAATTTACTTACTTACTTATCTGATGAATCCCCTGTCTCTAGTCAAGTCGAAAATTTAATGCATTAATTTAATGTTTAATTAACAATTGGTTAATTATGAAAAGGCTTTGTTAGTCTCTTCCTAATATTATGGTAAATAACCATGTGGAAAGTGATTGGTGCAGTCAGTGAGGAGTTACGGCGGTTTCAGACATTCATTCATTCATTCATTCCCAGATTTCCTTAGTTACAGTATAGTATAGATCTGGGCAGTGACGTCACCGCCCCTGTTCCGGAAGTCTTTTCCCAATTCATTTTTCTCATAGACTTTTCGAAAATAATTTATATCAAGACGATTACGCCGCGGACAAAGCCAACTCGAGTCGTGACGAATCATGATGACACACACACAAACTTTTGGGACAATAAAATAATTTCTAAGATGAAAAACGAAACAAAAAGTCTTGTATCATGCCGTGTTCTACTTCTTCCTAATTATATATTATATGACGATATTGTGTTTGTTGTCATGATTTGTCACGACCTGAGTTGGCTTTGGCCGCGGCGTAATCGTCTTGATATAAATTATTTTCGAAAAGTCTATGAGAAAAATGAATGGGGAAAAGACTTCCGGAACAGGGGCGGTGACGTCACTGCGCAGCTCTATGGATGAAGACAGAGTCAAGCTTCAGGAAGCTGAACTCAAGTCTGATAATCAGGCTATTGTGAATCTGTGTCTGTGTTATGAAGGAGGTATCAGGGGGGAGGGGCTGTTGCAATTATTACATCCTTGTACAGGGGGTTACGTCTTCAGCTGCATTCCGTCTTGCCCATCTGTCTGTCCCTCTATAGCAGATGTGCAGATTTTCTCTTGTCTGTGAAACTTGGGTTTGAACAGACTGAAGGTCAAGTGCACAATAAAATGTCACAGACTAGCTAGGATTACGTAATCGGCAGCACAGGACCGTGTGATGTTATGGGAATTTGTGTTACCTTGGAGAAATAAAAAAGCTACGCTTCCTGTGAAGGTTTTGCCAGCTGACTCACGGTGTCTGGCCCCAAGCCAGAATGTGCCAAAATAGGCAACCGTACTGTACTGTAGCGCCACGCAAACTGAAGGTCAACTTAATTACCCTCCCTGTGGCAGCTGAAGTGTCTGGGTAATAAGTTATTTTAGCCCATGGACACGTGGATGAAAAAAATATGATAGTGTTTCAGGCAGTCAAACTCTTCACTCTTCCCCGATCTTTCCCCGAAGGTTCCGCTGAAAAGACACAGGTTTTAACCCTATTCACCTGATTAGCCTTTAGCCATGGCTAATCAGGTGATTAGTCATGGCAGTTCACCTGGTACAACTTCAAGAGACAGCCACCGGTCACGACTAATTTATTTCATTTTCCAACTGCCACAAAATCATTTTGTGACCACGGCCACTGGTCAAGACCGCCATGCCAATGGTCGCAACTGATGGCCGAACGGTCAGGGGTTAAGGTTAGGTTTAGGCATAGGTTTTACTGAGATTATGTTTAGGGTTAGGGGTTTGGGTTAGGTTAAGTAGTGGCTGGTGAAGAGCGCTCGCGGCTAGTTGGCCCTGCAGTCTGTTGGCCACCAGTCAAGACCGGTAGTAAAAGAGTCGCAACTGCATTTATACCGGTCGCGACTGTTGGCCACTGGTACTACCAGTCGCAATGCAAAATGATCTCGATGTCTCTAAAGCAGGTTGTCGCGAGTAGATCTCCCCTTCCCAACAATTATCCCCCTGGGATAGAGTTCTCATTTTCTACCCGAACCCGAGAAAACCCGGCCCGGCCCGACATTTTCGGGCCGGGTCGGGCCGAAATAATATGCTAATTAGTCGGGCCGGGCCGGGCCTCGGGCTCTGTGAAAAAAAAAAAAAAAAAAAAAAAAAAAAAAAAAAAAAAAATATATATATATATATATATATATATTATATATATATATATATATACAGTATGTCACAAAAGTAAGTACACCCCTTGCATTTTTTCAAATATTTATTGATATATATTCCTGGGAAAACTTTGACGAAATGACACTTTGGTACAATATAAAGTAGCAACTGTACAGCTTGGAAAATGCTGTAAATTTATTTTTTTCATCAAAATAACTGAAACACAGCCATTAATGTCTAAACTGATGGCAACAAAAGTAAGTACACCCTTCAGTGAAAGTGTCCAAATTGGGCCTAAGTCGCCCAAGTAGACATTTTTTCCTCCCCAGTTCCATGTGACTTGTTAATGTTAACACAGTCTCAGGTGTGAGAGTTGAGCAGGTGTGTTAAATTTGGTAATATCGCCCCCTACATCTCATAATGGTCACTGGAAGTTCAACATGGCACCTCATGGCAAAAAAACTCTCTGAGGATCCGAAAAAATGATTGTTGCTCTAGATAACATAGGCCTCAGCTATAAGAACATTGCCATCATCCTGAATTTAAGCTGCAGCACCATGGTCAAGGGCATACAGCAGTTTAAGAGGACAGGATCCACTCAGAACAGGCCTCACCATGGTTGACCAAAGAAGTTGAGTGCACATTCTCAGCATCAAATCCACAGGGAGACGTCCGGAAATGGTCATAGAAGTTCTGTAAGAATTGCTACAGAGGTTGGAAGGGTGGGGGGTCACCTTGTCAGTGCTCAGACAATACGCCACATGCTGCATCAACTTGGCCTCAATGTCTGTCATCCCAGAAGAAAGGCTCTTCTCATAATGATGCACAAGAAAGCCCTCAAACAGTTTGCTGAGGACAAGGAGACTAAGCATATGGATTACTGGAACCAAGTCCTGTGGTCTGATGAGGCTAACAAACATTTTGAGGGCTTTCTTGTGCATCATCATGAGAAGAGGCTTTCTTCTGGGATGACAGCCATAGAGGCCAAGTTGATGCAGCATGTGGCGTATTGTCTGAGCACTGACAGGGTGACTCCCCACCATTCCAACCTCTGTAGCAATGCTGACAGAACTTTGATGACTATTTCCCTACGTCTCCCTGTGGATTTGATGCTGAGAATGTGCACTCAACTTCTTTGGTCAACCATCTTGAAGCCTGTTCTGAGTGGACCCTGTCCTCTTAAACTGCTTTATGGCCTTGGCCATGGTGCTGCAGCTTAAATTCAGGATGATGGCAATGTTCTTATAGCTGAGGCCCATGTTATCTAGAGCAACAATCATTTTTTCGGATCCTCAGAGTTTTTTTGCCATGACGTGCCATGTTGAACTTCCAGTGACCATTATGAGATGTAGGGGGCGATATTACCAAATTTAACACACCTGCTCACCTCTCACACCTGAGACTGTGTTAACATTAACAAGTCACATGGAACTGGGGAGGAAAAATGTCTACTTGGGCGACTTAGGCCCAATTTGGACACTTTCACTGAAGGGTGTACTTACTTTTGTTGCCATCAGTTTAGACATTAATGGCTGTGTTTCAGTTATTTTGACAAAAAAATGAAATTTACAGCATTTTCCAAGTTGTACAGTTGCTACTTTATATTGTACTGAAGTGTCATTTCGTTAAAGTTTTCCCAGGAAGATATATCAATACATGTTTGAAAAAATGCAAGGGGTGTACTTACTTTTGTGACATACTGTATATATATATATATATATATATATATATATATATATTTATTTTTTTATTTTTTTATTAAAAAATATAAATAAATAATAACAACATTAACAATAATTAGTCTGTTTGCTGTTGAATCATGGCATTTCGATTTCGTTCATATAATGTGAGGAGTGGAGCCAGAGCGCAGTTTGTGAAAGTGCCTGTAGCCTACTCTGCGCTAAACACAGAGACAGAGAGTCGCCACTGGCCTGCACAGCTGGCAGGTTGAACTATACTTAATTGCTAGCTGGTGTTGCGCACACGATATCCATTAGATCTATAAGTCATCTGAAGTCTACAATGCATCACAATCTAACACCTTTGGTACATGGAGATCGGTTCCTAACAGGGCCATAAATCAGACACGTGTCCGTGTCCGTGAAACAATAAACATTGTTGAATTACAAAACATAACATTCTTCTTTTATTATTATTATTACCGTTATTATCATCACCCTCTTTTCTTCCCCTTGCTTTTGATACACTTTGTTTTTCTATGATGATGTTATAAGTGTCTCTTAAAAAAGAAAAGAAAATAAAGAACATTTTCTGCCACGCAGATGCATGTAGGCCTATCGCAACAGAAATAATGCTTACATAGGCGAGGCATTTCCCCTTTGTTTATTTTACTATTTGCTATATTGTGAGCTAACATTCTTCTTTTATTATTATTATTATTATTATTATTATTATTATTATTACCCCTATCGCTTTTGGTGCTCAAAAGGTCAATGCGATATTGCCGGTGTACACCAGAAATTTCCAGTCCACACTGTGCGGACTGTGGGGGCGTGAAAAATCAGCGGATGGTCTCTAAATTTTCCGGGCCCCCTCCTCTTCGTGTGGACACCACATGTTTACCGATCAGTCCTTCAGATGACCCACACTGCTATTTTTTCCTCTGTGTCCATTTTAGGGCCTTATATTGCAGTTCAAGCATAATTCCACAGGGTGGCAGGCTATTAACCAAAACTCTACATGTGTACATGGTGTACATGTCCCAGACTTTTACATGAACATGTCTAGGTCATATTACAGGACATATTACAGGCTTACTATAGCCACGGCTGGTTCCCAAAATGTGGTTTGGGGACGTCTGGGAGTCCAACCATGTACACGGGCCATAGTTTGTATGCATGACCAGTAGTTTTACATAAAACTTTCTAGATTACATTACACCACAGCCTAGTACAGCCACGGCTGGTTCCCAAAGTGCGGTTTGGGGACCTCTGGGAGTCCAACTATGTACATAGGCCATAGTTTGTGTGCACGACCAATACTTTTCCACAAACATTTCAAGGCTATAGTACAATCCAGCCATGTCTGGTTCCCAAAGTGTGGTTCAGGGACCACTGGGACTCCAACTATGTACACATGCAATAGTATGTGTGCACAACCAAAAGTTTTATTGCAGTACAGCTATGGCTAGTTCCAAAATTGTGGTTTGCTGACCTCTGTGGGTCCGACTATGTACAAAGGCCATAGTTTGTGTGCACAACCAATACTTTTACACAAACATTTATAGGCTATAGTACAATCCCAATTCCCAAAGTGTGGTTCAGGGACCTGTGGGAGTACAACTATGTACATAGGCCAGAGTTTGTGTGCACGACCAATAGTTTTACATGAACACTATGTTATATTACAGGACAGCCTACTACAGCCACAACTGGTTCCCATGTACAACCCCAATTCTGTTGGAGTTGGGAAGATGTTCATTCATCCATCTTCTTCCGCTTATCTGAATGCTTAAACCGAATGTTCAACTTTACTGTTTGTATGCAAATATTTGCTCATTTTGATTTTGATGGCTGCAACAACTTTAAAATATAATCAAATATAATCAAATATTCAGACAATCCGAAGAACCTATACGTGATTGGCTGAAAACCTATTGAATGTTTTTGACCTCTGATCCCTCAGATGTCTTCTGCATTGAAACCAACATCACCGTGTGAGGGATATAACTGCAATTGACTCAGGAACATCATATTGGCTGACTGACTGACTGACTGACTGACTATTGTAACACACTCCTCCCTGACAATGTCACTGGGACAATTTACTTAGTTTTGTACCACAATTCTTCTATTAGACCACTTAGCCTAAACGTGTGCGAGGAGACTGGCACATATGGACCCAGAGGATGAAAGAGTGGAATCACATACGTGCTTGTGTTATAAAGGGGCCTCTACTACTCTATTCTCCCATTGGACAGGACTAGGCTAGACTTTGGCACACTAGGCTGCACTGCACTAGACTCAAATGGACTCTAATATGCTGTAGGGGGGTGCCATGCTGTAAAAGGCTTCATTAGGCTGTAGAAGGCAATACTGTACCATGGTCAACACATGCCATGTAAAACTATTGAATGTGCACACAAACGACTGCCCGTGTACACGGTGGTTATTATCAATGGTGTGACATAATATAGACTAGTACTTCCCTCTACTACTCTATTCTCCCATTGGAGAGGACTAGGCTAGACTTTGGCATACTAGGCCGTACTCAAATGGGCTCTAATAGGCTGTAGGGGTGTGTGTTAGGCTGTAATAGGCTTCATTAGGCTGTACGAGGTGATACTGCACTATGGTCAACACATGTCCAAGTAAAAAGTATTGAATGTGCACACAAACGACTGCCCGTGTACACGGTGGTTATTCACAATGGTGTGACATAATATAGACTAGTACTTCCCTCTACTACTCTATTCTCCCATTGGAGAGGACTAGGCTAGACTTTGGCATACTAGGCTGTACTGCTCAAGACTCAAATGGGCTCTAATTGGCTGTAGGGGTGTGTGTTAGGCTGTAATAGGCTTCATTAGGCTGTACGAGGTGATACTGCACTATGGTCAACACATGTCCAAGAAAAAGTATTGAATGTGCACACAAACGACTGCCAGTGTACACGGTGGTTATTCACAATGGTGTGACATAATATAGACTGGTACTTCCCTCTACTACTCTATTCTCCCATTGGAGAGGACTAGGCTAGACTTTGGCATACTAGGCCGTACTGCACTAGACTCAAATGGGCTCTAATAGGCTGTAGGGGGGTTTGTTAGGCTGTACTAGGCTTCATTAGGCTTTACGAGGTCATACTGCACTATGGTCAACACATGTCCAAGAAAAAGTATTGAATGTGCACACAAACGACTGCCCGTGTACACGGTGGTTATTCACAATGGTGTGATATAATATAGACTAGTACTTCCCTCTACTACTCTATTCTCCCATTGGAGAGGACTAGGCTAGACTTTGGCATACTAGGCTGTACTGCACAAGACTCAAATGGGCTCTAATTGGCTGTAGGGGTGTGTGTTAGGCTGTAATAGGCTTCATTAGGCTGTACGAGGTGATACTGCACTATGGTCAACACATGTCCAAGTATAAGTATTGAATGTGCACACAAACAACTGCCCGTGTACACGGTGGTTATTCACAATGGTGTGACATAATATAGACTAGTACTTCCCTCTACTACTCTATTCTCCCATTGGAGAGGACTAGGCTAGACTTTGGCATACTAGGCCATACTGCACTAGACTCAAATGGGCTCTAATAGGCTGTAGGGGGGTTTGTTAGGCTGTATTAGGCTTCATTAGGCTGTACGAGGTGATACTGCACTATGGTCAACACATGTCCAAGTAAAAGTATTGAATGTGCACACAAACGACTGCCCGTGTACATGGTGGTTATTCACAATGGTGTGACATAATATAGACTAGTACTTCCCTCTACTACTCTATTCTCCCATTGGAGAGGACTAGGCTAGACTTTGGCATACTAGGCCGTACTGCACTAGACTCAAATGGGCTCTAATTGGCTGTAGGGGTGTGTGTTAGGCTGTAATAGGCTTCATTAGGCTGTACGAGGTGATACTGCACTATGGTCAACACATGTCCAAGTAAAAGTATTGAATGTGCACACAAACAACTGCCCGTGTACACGGTGGTTATTCACAATGGTGTGACATAATATAGACTAGTACTTCCCTCTACTACTCTATTCTCCCATTGGAGAGGACTAGGCTAGACTTTGGCATACTAGGCCGTACTGCACTAGACTCAAATGGGCTCTAATTGGCTGTAGGGGTGTGTGTTAGGCTGTAATAGGCTTCATTAGGCTGTACGAGGTGATACTGCACTATGGTCAACACAAGTCCAAGAAAAAGTATTGAATGTGCACACAAACGACTGCCCGTGTACACGGTGGTTATTCACAATGGTGTGACATAATATAGACTAGTACTTCCCTCTACTACTCTATTCTCCCATTGGAGAGGACTAGGCTAGACTTTGGCATACTAGGCCGTACTCAAATGGGCTCTAATAGGCTGTAGGGGGGTTTGTTAGGCTGTACTAGGCTTCATTAGGCTGTACGAGGTGATACTGCACTATGGTCAACACATGTCCAAGTAAAAGTATTGAATGTGCACACAAACGACTGCCCGTGTACACGGTGGTTATTCACAATGGTGTGACATAATATAGACTAGTATTTCCCTCTACTACTCTATTTTCCCATTGGAGAGGACTAGGCTAGACTTTGGCATACTAGGCCGTATTGCACTAGACTCAAATGGGCTCTAACAGGCTGTAGGGGGGTTTGTTAGGCTGTATTAGGCTTCATTAGGCTGTACGAGGTGATACTGCACTTCCCTCTACTACTCTATTTTCCCATTGGGGAGGACTAGGCTAGACTTTGGCATACTAGGCCGTATTGCACTAGACTCAAATGGGCTCTAACAGGCTGTAGGGGGGTTTGTTAGGCTGTACTAGGCTTCATTAGGCTGTACGAGGTGATACTGCACTATGGTCAACACATGACCAAGTAAAAGTATTGAATGTGCACACAAACGACTGCCCGTGTACACGGTGGTTATTCACAATGGTGTGACATAATATAGACGAGTACTTCCCTCTACTACTCTATTTTCCCATTGGAGAGGACTAGGCTAGACTTTGGCATACTAGGCCGTACTCAAATGGGCTCTAATAGGCTGTAGGGGGGTTTGTTAGGCTGTATTAGGCTTCATTAGGCTGTACGAGGTGATACTGCACTATGGTCAACACATGTCCAAGTAAAAGTATTGAATATGCACACAAACGACTGCCCGTGTACACGGTGGTTATTCACAATGGTGTGACATAATATAGACTAGTACTTCCCTCTACTACTCTATTCTCCCATTGGAGAGGACTAGGCTAGACTTTGGCATACTAGGCCGTACTGCACTAGACTCAAATGGGCTCTAATTGGCTGTAGGGGTGTGTGTTAGGCTGTAATAGGCTTCATTAGGCTGTACGAGGTGATACTGCACTATGGTCAACACAAGTCCAAGAAAAAGTATTGAATGTGCACACAAACGACTGCCCGTGTACACGGTGGTTATTCACAATGGTGTGACATAATATAGACTAGTATTTCCCTCTACTACTCTATTTTCCCATTGGAGAGGACTAGGCTAGACTTTGGCATACTAGGCCGTATTGCACTAGACTCAAATGGGCTCTAACAGGCTGTAGGGGGGGTTTGTTAGGCTGTACTAGGCTTCATTAGGCTGTACGAGGTGATACTGCACTTCCCTCTACTACTCTATTTTCCCATTGGGGAGGACTAGGCTAGACTTTGGCATACTAGGCCGTATTTCACTAGACTCAAATGGGCTCTAACAGGCTGTAGGGGGGTTTGTCAGGCTGTACTAGGCTTCATTAGGCTGTACGAGTTGATACTGCACTATGGTCAACACATGTCCAAGTAAAAGTATTGAATGTGCACACAAACGACTGCCCGTGTACACGGTGGTTATTCACAATGGTGTGACATAATATAGACTAGTACTTCCTCTACTACTCTATTCTCCCATTGGAGAGGACTAGGCTAGACTTTGCATACTAGGCCGTACTCAAATGGGCTCTAATAGGCTGTAGGGGGGTTTGTTAGGCTGTATTAGGCTTCATTAGGCTGTACGAGGTGATACTGCACTATGGTCAACACATGTCCAAGTAAAAGTATTGAATATGCACACAAACGACTGCCCGTGTACACGGTGGTTATTCACAATGGTGTGACATAATATAGACTAGTACTTCCCTCTACTACTCTATTCTCCCATTGGAGAGGACTAGGCTAGACTTTGGCATACTAGGCCGTACTTAAATGGGCTCTAATAGAATATTAGGGGGTTTGTTAGACTGTACTAGGCTATTAGGGGGGTTTGGTCGGCTGTACTAGGCTTTATTAGGCTGTACAAGGAAATACTGTACTATGGTCAACACGTCCAAGTAAAAGTATTGAATGTGCACACAAACGACTGCCTGTGTACACGGTGGTTATTCACAATGGTGTGACATAATATAGACTAGTACTTCCCTCTACTACTCTATTCTCCCATTGGACAGGACTAGGCTAGACTTTGGCATACTAGGCTGCACTGCACTAGACTCAAATGGGCTCTAATAGGCTGTAGGGGGGTGTCATGCTGTACAAGGCTTCATTAGGCTGTAGAAGGCAATACTGTACCATGGTCAACACACACCATGTAAAACTATTGAATGTGCACACAAACGACTGCCCGTGTACACGGTGGTTATTATCAATGGTGTGACATAATATGGACTAGTACTTCCCTCTACTACTTTATTCTCCCATTGGAGAGGACTAGGCTAGACTTTGGCATACTAGGCCATACTCAAATGGGCTCTAATAGGCTGTAGGGGTGTGTGTTCAAGGTTCAAGGTTTCTTTTATTTGCCATTTCAACAAGTTGAATTGGAATTAGTCTTGCTCATATGGGGGGGATGTTAGGCTGTAATAGGCTTCATTAGGCTGTACGAGGTGATACTGCACTATGGTCAACACATGTCCAAGTAAAAGTACATAATATAGACTAGTACTTCCCTCTACTACTCTATTCTCCCATTGGAGAGGACTAGGCTAGACTTTGGCATACTAGGCTGTACTCAAATGGGCTCAATAGAATACAGGGGTTTGTTAGGCTGTACTAGGCTTCATTAGGCTGTACAACGCAATACTGTACTATCGTCAACCCATGTCCATGTAAAACTCTTGATTGTGCACACAAAGTATTGCACATGTACACATAGTGGTTAGTCCCAATGGTGTGAGGATCTACAGATCCTAGTACAGGCTGATAGAGCCTATTTGAGTTTAGTGCACACTAGTCTTGTCTAGTCCAGCCTGATCCATCATAATACAGTACGGTAGTACTCCCCTCCACTACTCCGTTCTCCCATCGGGCTTGACTAGGTTAGACCTGGGCATTCGAGGCTGTACTGTACTACATATGTTCATGTACAGAAAGTGCATACAAACTATTGCCCATGAGTGGTTAGTCTGTTTGAACAGCCCAGTACACCCTAGTCTAGTCTAGTCCAGTCTGATCCATTGTAAGTAGTAGTAACTGCATACATTAATATGCTTTTCACATAATTGACATTTCTTAGTGGTCTCAAAATATTGTAATTCATTGAGATGTGGGGGTTTTCATGAGCTGTACACCATAATCAAGATTATTACATTTTTTTAATATTTCATTTAATGCACAAAGGTTTGAGAATATATTACATTTTGTCTTTCTATTATACTACGGAAGAAAACGTTTACAAATGTTTCTAACTGTGTATCTCCACAGTCCACAATGCTGCACTGCTATATTAAAACTGAGTATGTAGGGGCTCCACACTTTCAGAACTGCCACACTAGTTGACTGAGAACTGACTAACAGCAGGTGCCGTCCATTGCACTTAACGAGGGTTCAATCCAGAATGTGCTGTGGGATGAAGGGGGGGGGGGGGGGGGAGTGCTCTTTCTGTTGCATTCTGTTGCATTTCTATTTGTAAGTGAGTCCAAACCAGACAGTTAATCTAAATGGTGTTTAGATTAACATGTTTTGAAATGGTCGTTTATTCATGCTTCATGCAGATCCTTAACCTTGTTGATCTGCTGATTTCAGAGTAATTACTTCATTATCTCTGTATTTCTAGGATCCTCACCTATAGCACATTGTAAAACCAGAGAGACAAGGCTCATAAAGTGTGGTTCAGGGACCTCTGGGAGTTCAACTATGTATGCAGCCCATAGTTTGTGAGCCGGGCCAATACATTTACACAAACATTTCAAGGATATACAGTATGTAAATCACCAAAATATAAATATTAATATTGTAGCATGAAAAAACTGCTTACCAGTATATATATATATTTTTTCTACACTACATACACACTACAACATTTTCAAAAATGTCTAAACAATTTATACCATGAAAAGTTCAATCATACACTTTAATGTAGCCAGATAGCCATAAGCCAGTCTTTCTGACATGAACAAATAATAGTTCACAGTAGGCAAATAACAGCACTTTTTCTGTCAGATGCTGATCTGCAGCATCTGGTTAAATCAATGCAGGAGGATGCAGCAGTTGTGCGGTCCTAACAGCTGACCGCTCGCATTTCGACCATGTGATGTCAACATTGTAGCCCTCACTCCATAGTCTAGTTATCATCAGTCATCAAACATCTTTGTACATTATTTGAGGGTTATATTTAACCACTCACAGATATGGAGAAAGATGATCTGTGTGAAAAAATAATCCTTTAGTGTAATTTCTAATAAGAAAAAAATCATAACCTCGGGGAAGACGTATGGCGTTCCCGGGCAGGAAATTAAGTGCCCTGTGCCCATGCATCCCGGGATCCCGAGTGTAGTTCAAGGACCTCTGGGAGTCCAGCTATGTACACAAACCATAGTTTGTGTGCATGACCAATACATTTACACAAACATTTCAAGGCTATAGTACAATCCAGCCATGGTTGTTTCCAAGTGTGGTTCAGGACCTCTGGGAATCAAACTATGTACATAGGCCATAGTTTATGTGCAGGATTAATACCTTCACATGAACATTTCTGCACCCGATCCAGTATGAATTCCCCATTGAAATGGGCTCAGATTTCTTCAAAAATCCCCCATTCGATGGGCCCAGATTGCATAATTTTCGCCATCTGAATGGCCTCAGATTGCTCCATAAAATGCCCCCGGTTCGCTATTGGTCGGCTTTCGTGCCCCCCCCCCATACTCTCTCAGAGGGGGGAGTGAGGTTGTCATAGCAAACTGGGCTGAACATGGCGGATCTTAAAAGCATTTTGACAACATTAAATGCATTTCCATAACAATAATGTTAAGTGACAAAAATAAAAGTGACATGTCATCGAAAGTATTTCTCCCGCTGAATCCAACGTTACCACTCTTGACGCTCTCCGGCATCGGAAAGTACCGTTTCGCCACGCCCACTTAGCAAATTGCATTTTTTGGACTTTGACGGCCATAAAAACGCTGTTAGAGATTTTTTAAAAAATCCGTTCCAACTCCCCATCCAATGTTGAAGATCGATATGAAGAAAGTGTCGCACAAACAAGTGCCATACACCAAACTGTCCGTCTCGTCGAGAGGGACTCAGAAAGCCCCGGATGTTGACCTTTGGGGCGGTGCTACAGCCCGTCAAAGTCAAAAACCTAACTTTTGAGCGGTTTGACACAAATCAGCGCATGCGTCTCTACGAGCTGAACGCGTGCACCTCCATTACTCCCCCCTCTGATGCTTGTGGGCGAGGCCAAGTACGTTTGCATTTTTTGGACTTTGACGGCCATAAAAACGCCTTTAGAGATTTTTTTTTAAAGTCCATTCCAACTCCCTATCTATGTTGGAGTATAGCCAGGTCAGATGGTCTTGGTCCGGATTTTTTTCTGACACCGTTAACCCCTAAAGGTCATGGAAAAGACTGGAGGTCATGAAACATCCTTAAAAAAAAAAAAACACCAGAAAAACGTGAAAGAAGTGTTTTCTGACTTACTTTTCAACGCTGATTCAGATTCCGTTGGATTGCAATAGTTTGTGTGCAAGACCAATGGTTTTACATGAACATTTCTAGGCTATAATACAGTCCATTTTAGTAGAGCCATGTCTGGTTGACAAAGTGTGGTTTGGGGGACTCTGTGGGGAAAACTGTGTATAATAGCTTTAAATGAACATCTCTAGGCTATAGTACAGTACAGCTATGGCAGGCTCCTAAACTCCTTCGGACTATCGACTAGTAAGGACACATTCATGACACATTCATGTAAAACTATTGTAAACAAAGTCATGTGTAAACTATTACTATGTGCAAGGACCTACAATGCTGGCAGGATCCTGGAGTTAGCCTGGCTAATAAGCCAGACCGAATCAGCTGTTGGCAAAAAAATATTGGTCATGCACACAAACTATGGCTCGTGTACATAGCCCCCCACCCCCCACCCTAACCCCCAGTAATATAGCCTATAAATTTTCACGTGAAAGTATTGTTTGTCCACACAAACTATGCCTTGTATAACGTAGTTGGATGCCAGAGGTCCCCAAACTACACTTTGGGAACCATCCATCACTGCATTGCATTATAGCCTTGAAAGTTTGAGTAAAAGGTATTGGCTGTGCAAACAGACTATGGCTTGTGTACATAATTGGACTGCCAGGGATCCCTTAACCCCACTTTGGGAACCAGACATGGCTGGATTGTACTAAAGAAATGTCTGTGTAAAGGTATTGCCCGTGGACACAAACTATGGCCTATATACATAGTTGGAGGGTCCCTGAACCACACTTTGGGAATCAGTCATGGCTAGATTGTACTATAGCCTTGAAATGTTTATGTAAAAGTATTGGCTGTGCACACAGACTATGGCATGTGTACATGTTTGTGTAAATGTATTGGCCGTGCACACAAACTATGGCCTTTGTACATAGTTGGACTCCCAGAGGTCTCCGAACCAAACTTTGGGAACCAGCCGTGGCTGTACGAGGCTGTCCTGCAACATAACCTTGAAATGTTCTTGTAAGACTATTTGTCATGCACACACACTCTGGCCCATGTACATAGTTTGATTCCCAGAGATCCCCGAACCACACTTTGGGAACCAGGCGTGACTGTACTTGGCTGTCCTGTAATATAACCAACAAATGTTCAAGTAAAACTATTGGTCGTGCACACAAACACTGTCCTGTGTACATAGTTGGAACCCAGGAGGTCAACACACCACACTTTATGAACCAGCCATGGCTGGATTGTACTATAGCATTGAAATGTTTGTGTAAATGTATTGGCCGTGCACACAAACTATGGCCTTTGTACATAGTTGGACTCCAGAGGTCTCCGAACCAAACTTTGGGAACCAGCCGTGGCTGTACGAGGCTGTCCTGAAATATAACCTTGAAATGTTCTTGTAAAACTATTGTTTGTGCACACAAACTCTGGCCCATGTACATAGTTGGTCTCCCAGAGGTCCCGAACCACACTTTGGGAACCAGCCTTGGCTGGATTGTACTATAGTCTAGAAATGTTTGTGTAAAATTATTGGTCATGCAGGCTGGACTGTACTTAAAGTATTGGGCGTGCACACAAAATATGGCCCGTGTACACCATAGATCTCTGCTGCCCCCCATTGATAAAACAGTGTCAACACAGCCGTGTTCACGAAAGGCACTAATTTGTGATCATTAGCCGTATTTTGGTATGGCAAAAGCACAATGTGTGTGCACCGGCTTACTTGCGTACACAAAGCCTATCAATATGAATTGAAAATGCCTGCCGTGAACGCAAAAAACTATTGTTACTATTATTATTATTATTATTATTATTACCACACCAACATTATATTCTGAATCAATCTGTGAATACAAGCACAGCGGCACATCATTTCGTTTCGTTTCTGATTTCCATTTCCACTGAAATGATGATTTATTTGCATGACAAAACAGACATTTTACATTGCCAAATCAAGTGTCACAAAAAATGAAAATGGAAAATATGCGCAGGTTCACAACAACAGAAAAAAAGTTTAGTGCAGAGAGAGAGAGAGAGAGAGAGAGAGAGAGAGAGAGAGGACGGTGAATTGACCGCGAATGCGTTGTTCTAGGTATATTATTCGCTTCTAAATTCATATTTAGAAATTATTACAGACGAAAAGAAAAACAGAGATGAGTTCAATTGCATATTTAGGAAAAGTCATGGAAGGGGAACTTTTTCAGACCATCACAGGCAGAGAAAATCCACTTCAAAATCTCAAAAACGAGTGCCGTTGTTCTAGTGTGAAGATGCAGGCGAGGCACGCAGCGCAGCAACTCAGCGCCTCAAGCAGGGTCGGATATAGACTTCTAGAGGGGGGCAGAGCTCACCCAAATGTAAATCCAATGTGAAAAACTTCGGAGACGCCCCCTGCCATTCCTTCAGCCCCCCATAGGCTGACTAAATCAGGCCCTGACCTCAAGCAGAGTAGCCCATAGCTTAAAATCAGAAAGGTGCCGTTTCGGAGATTAGGCCTATAAATAGGCTAAACAAAAGCCAAGTCGATTTTTAAACAGACTCGCTCGTCTGTCATCTCCTTCTAACCACTAGCGCCATCTATTGTACAAGTAGGATACATTAGGCTTATTAAAAAAAAAAGAAAAAAAGAAAAAAGTCGGGCCTTTTGTCGGGCTTCGGGCCTAAAATTGCGGTAATTAATAGGGCCGGGCCGGGCTTCGGGCTGAGCCAAATAGGGCTCAGTAGGGTCGGGCTTAAAAAATTAGGCCCGTTGAGAACTCTACCCTGGGACATGTCACACTTTCTCCATGATTTTTTTTTCTTTTTTTTATTCCTCACTGATTTCGCAAGCCCTTTGATTTTTTTTTAAATGCTACATCTTTAATCTTGCATTTCATTTCATATCACACACCACCTGTCAGTCACTTACCCAGCCCTCTGTACTGCACTGCACCACACTGCATTGTACATTCACAATGCACTTCACTGCACTATAGCGAGTGCAAAACTTTCTTGTTCTTGAACACGTTTTCACCCTCAGGGATATTGATCTCTGATCGATAATTGTTCATCATGTCAAAAGTATTTTGTTGCTAACCCAATATCCCAGATATTACCCTTTTCCCTCTACTCGTTTAGTATTCCATTTCCTACAAATGATGCACAATCCTGTTGCTCCCAGAGCACATGGGTAAGGCATGTTTTGGTGGAATTGCACCAATTATTGGCTATTAAACAGAACCCCCATATAATTCCCTCCACCCCACCACAACAACACGCACACATTTATGCATACACACACACACACACACACACACACACACACACACACACACACACACACACACACACACACACACTGAAGACAACGTGCACACAGACCAAATCTAATGTTTAATTCATGTTGTGGTTTGGAAGAATATTGCAGGTCTTTTTGTGGTCTGTTTTCAAGGGACTCCCCAGTGGTCCAGCCTTTTCTAGCTCGTCTGCCCTTCGTCTCAGCATTACTGTATATTCCCCGGTCTCTCCCGTGTCCATCATTCTTTCTGTGACATCTCACCGCTGTCACCCAGCCACCCCCCCGCCTTCCCTTCCCCTCCCCTGTCTATTTCCTTTACCTGCTCGGTCCACACAGCACCTTGCCAACATCATGTCACTTGTCACAGTACTGGATCCATCATCTCCCTGTTTCTGACACCTGCATCGGTGGAACAAATACTCAGTTTTGTCTTTTGTTACTTAGGTACCAAATATTTGGCTACTGAAAATATTCATCTGCAGAAAATGGATAAAAGTGGATTGCTTTTAAGCGACAGCCATGACCACAGAAAAGATAATTAATATTAACACACCCTGTGCCAGCCCTTTTTCATATTTTTTGAGGTAGCCAGTGCCAGCGATTTTCATCTAAAAGTCATATTTCATGTTTCGGTCCTGATTCTGATTCTCATTGGAATATGCGGTCACTACTCGCTGCCGTTTTCATTGGGATCGTATCAAACCAGCGACGGTAAGCGACGTAGAGAGACGTAGATCAACCTAAGAGGCACCGTCATAACTATATTTCATAATGATAACGCGCGACGTAGCTCTACTGCAAGGGCAAAAAAGGAGTTAATCACACTCAGACATTCAATATTTGGTTTTCAGCCATCTGTTTCCTATATACTGTATTCAGTTTCAGCCAAGAATTTGCCTTTCGTTGCATCCCTAGTAGACGGGCAGTTCACTTCACAAACCTAACATGCGTGGCGCACACACACACACACACACACACACACACACACACACACACACACACACACACACACACACACACACACACACACACACACACACACACATACACACACACACACACACACACACACTAGGGCTTTAACCAAAAAATCGATACATCGATGCATCGATTTGCATAACACGTGTCGACTCCAAAAAGCACGAGTCGATAAGTTGTTTTTTTCCCTTCCTCCGAGGGAAAGGAGTAAAGAGGAGGAATTAAACATTTACCTTTGTTTTCCCCTTTTTTCTTTCTCTATGTGTGCGACGCGTGTGTATATAATTCAACTGTAATATTGGTTACTGTCACTCACGGACAGAAGTCTCCTTTGAAGTTTCCTTTGCAACTCTATCGGAGTTCAGCCTTAAGGCTTACCAATCTTACGCAGCGCGATCTTGCGCTCTGGGCGCGCGGTGTTCCACTGATCATTGCGTACACACGGATAAGATCGAACAGCAAACAGTGTCAAAGGAATACAGGACTTCATCAACCACCACCCGTGCGTAGTACGCACGGGACGCATGCTTCTGTCCGCGTCATTCTCATTAATTTACTGAATAGAACAGAAAAGAAACGCGGCGCGATATGGTGGTGGTGGTGGTGGAAGAGGAGGAGGCTTCATGTAAATGGATCGTATTCTGATGTGGCCGCTGTTAGAATGATCATGTCTTCTGTTGGGCGCGCGGCGTTCCACTGATCATTGCGTACACGGATCAGATCGAACAGCAAACAGTGTCAGAGGAATACAGGACTTCATCAACCACTACCTCCCCGCCCGTGTTACAGTGCAGTGGCCGTCTTGTTCCTCGTTTCGCATGCGACGCACGGGACGCATGCTTCTGTCCGCGTCATTCTCATTAATTTACTGAATATTTATTTTTTTTTTATTTAGAAGTTTCACGAGAGGATGCTCCCTTGAGTTGCAACAACTCGTTTTAGAGGGGGTCCTCAACATACAATATAACATACATGAACCATAGAACAGCACAGTAAGACACACAAGAATATACAATACACACGACAAACATGTAACAATACAGACATACACAAAAGCTCAACCCGTCACGAAACCAACACCGGCCCACTCCATACGCACTTATAATCTTCACATTGTTCAGAAGAAACAAAGAACATAATACAGAAGCAAGGCATCTGATGCAACTATACGCAAGGTAACCAGAACGAATTTAGAAGCAAGAACAGGTTGATTTAAGGTGAGATCCAAGAGCAGTCTTAAAGTTATTAAATGTTGTAATAGACCTAAGAGATGAGGGCAGGGCATTCCAGTCAGCTGGGGCTTTGACCTTGAAAGCACGTCTGCCTGTCTCACGGGAGAATCTAGGCACAGTGAAGTAAAGGTGTTGAGTGTGACGTAGGGAGTAGGCTGATGTAAGCTGGTTCAGATATTGTTTTAAGTAAGATGGATAATCAAAGTAAAAACATTTGAAGACAAATAGAAGCCAGTGGAAATTCCTCCTAATTTTTGGTGAGAACCAATTCAAAGATTCATACATAGCACAGTGGTGCGTATTATACGGACACCTCAGAACGAATCTACAAATATTATTAAAGACAACGTTTAAAGGGTAAAGTAGAGTATCAGAGGTGTTCTGGTATATTATGTCACCATAGTCCATGATAGGAAAAAGCAATTGCTGAGCAATCCGTTTTCTTGTGTTAAAAGAAAATGAATTTATAGATCTATACATAATTTTAAGACTAAGATTTATCCTGGACCTAATGTAATCAATGTGTGGTTTGAAAGAGAGTTCAGAGTCCAACCATAGTCCCAGGTATTTAAAAGAGTCGACCGAATTTAGAGGAGAAAGATCATCAAATTGAATAGATAAAGCGTGCGGTAGGTTACTAAGTTTATACCTTGTACCAAACAGCATACTACATGATTTCTTTTTATTTAAAATAAGATTATTATTAGAGAGCCATTTCTGAACCAAATCAAATTCCATTTGAAGCGAGCTTTGGATATGCGTCAGGTCAGAATGAGATGAGTAGATGACCGTGTCATCTGCAAATAGGTGCATAGCACACTCTGACATTGTATTGGGAAGGTCATTGATGAAAATAGAAAACAATAGTGGACCCAAAATAGACCCTTGAGGAACTCCCTTGTCAACCACTTGAAAGTCCGAGATACAATCATGGAAAGAGACACACTGGCGGCGATTATGAAGATATGCACTGAACCAAGCTTGCGCTTGCTGAGACACACCAATTGAATATAATTTATCTAAGAGTAGATAGTGGTCCACTAAATCAAAGGCCTTTGTTAAATCAATAAAAATAGCACCCGTTAAGTAGCCTTTGTCGAAGGAAGAAAATACATCGTTTGTTAATTTAGTTAAAGCGGTGGTAGTGGAGAAGTTAGAGCGAAAGCCTGATTGTACAGGGGAAAAAATGTTGTGACTGTTAATATATTGAGTTAATTGTTTTGAAATGAGCTTTTCAAATATTTTAGCAGTTGAGCAGATAATAGAAATTGGTCTAAAGTTATTGACATCTAGTGGGTCGCCTCCTTTCAGGAGAGGGGTAACTTTGGCACTTTTCCAAGCAGAAGGCAGTTGGCAAGTAGATAAAGATAAATTGAACAAATTAGCTAAAGGAAAAATAAGTACAGGGGCAGCTAATTTAATGAATTTGGCATCTAAGCCATCTGGACCAATTGCACACCCATCCTTTAATTCATAAATTACTTGTAAAATTTCATTGGGTGAGATGGGTTTAAACGCAAATGACCCAGGAAGGCTAGTAATGTTTTCATAAGTTTTTACATAGGGTGATGCGTCCGAGTAGGCATTTCCGACAGAGAGAAATGGAGATTAAAAATATTTGCCATTGAGGCCGGGTCACTGATGATGCCGCCATCAGGCCCACTACGTATTTGGGATACAGAACTTTTGCTGGGACTTAAAATATTGTTGACCCTGTTCCAGAACTTTTTGGGGTTTTGAAAGTCCTGAGCCAGGCTAGTTCTATAGTAATTAGCCTCTGCATTGCGAGTTTGAGTTTTACAGTGATTTCTTAATTTTTTATAGGCATCCCAGTCGGACTGGATTTTAGTTACTCTATATTTTTCCCAGGCCTTGTCTCTCAATTTGAACAGGTGAAGTAAGTCAGATGTAATCCATGGAAGATGTCTACCTTTTACTCTCATGGACCTCCAGGGGGCGTGTTTGTCAATGACTTTACTAAATTCACTTAGAAAGAAGCACCAAGCCTCTTCAACAAAAGGTATTAGCTGGAACCTATCCCAGTCAATAGAAACAACATCATGAATGAAGTTATCGATAATTATGTTTTTGCATTGTCTAATGCGTATAAATTTTGGGGGGTGACGAGGGATTTTTATTTTCCAGACACAGAAAATTATAGAATGGTCACTAAAGCAGTCTGGGAGTACGCCTGACTTCACAATTCTGTCGGGATGAGACACAAAGATAAGATCCAGAAGAGATGAAGTAGTTTCGGTGACTCTGGTAGGCTCAGTAATGAGCTGAGATAGAGATAAGTTCTCAAATATTTTTTTGTCAATTGAAGAAGAACGAGAGAGCCAATTGATGTTAAAGTCTCCAAGGAGTATTAGTTCAGATCGGAGATTCAGAGAGGTAATGGTATCTACTATTTCTTTTGTGACGTCAGAACAGAAAAGAAACGCGGCGCGATATGGTGGTGGAGGAGGAGGAGGCTTCTTGTAAATGGATCGTATTCTGATGTGGCTGCTGTTAGAACGATCATGTCTTCTGTTGCGTTCTAATGTGTGGGCTGCTCAGTGCTGTGTATTGATAATGTGTTTTTATGGCTGGCCTGGGAGTGGACGCTGCGCTGTGTGCCAATATTGTTTTCATATTGTATTAAGCTTGCCACATGCGGCATGCGTAGCCTCGCGATGTGTTTTGTATAAGCACTGCGCCGGCATATAGCGGCACCATTTGATCCCCCCCCTCGGGGAACCACCACGACGGACCCCCCCCCCCCCCCCCCCCCCCCCCCCCCCCCGCGCGCCATAAAACGATAAATCGATACAACTTCGACTTGACTGTCTGACAAGTCGACTTGGAAAAAATTCAAGTCGTTAATGCCCTAACACACACACACACACACACACACACAGGCTGTGTTAAAATAGTTGACTATAATAGTGACCATTTTGGACAGTATGTGTCAAGCGGCTGATCAAACTGGTGGTTTCATGGTACTCCCTCTTGCTGCCTGTGTCAGCACCAGCTCCTATAGCCTCTGCTTTCCCTAAGCGTTCTGTTTTTGCCCTGCATGCATAGGGGCTTTGTTATCTAGACATGTGTACTGTATCGCCCTGATCTTAAACGGTAGTCTTCTAATGTGCTGAGCGTGGCAGAATGTATAGCTGAACCTGAACCCAGAGATCAACACACTTGTACATACACTGCAGGTACACTTACATACAGGTATAATAAATACTTTTTTCTCATGCTGGCATTGTTCTCAACCTGAACCTTACCTGAACTCAAGTAATCTAAGTATATTTCAAATTTGTACTTGACAGTATTTGAGTAAATGTACAGTTAGTCCACCAGCTGCCGGCAGATGACTTTCCCTCTGTAATCCTCACACTCTCTGTCTGTCTGTGACCCCATTTCATTGTCTGCGTCTCCTCAAATCTCTTGTTCTTTCTGTTCACTCCTGCATGCCGTCGTTCCCAATCTCTCTGTTCTCTGCCTGAGCCGAACCCAAAGTACAAACTGCTGAAAACTCTTGGTGACATCATGGCTTCTGCTGTTTGTTTGTCCCATTCTTCGGCATCTTGGACCAGGGGCGGATCTAGGAATGGGCATGGGGGGGGGGGGGGGGGGGTGGCACTATACTGTAATTGCTGTACTGTACCGTTGACTGACTGACTGACTGACTGACTGTAGGTGCAGAATGCAACTGAAAGAAGTCACACTGTTTTTTAGCTGTTCTTCAGTGACTTCCAGTTCATATAGAGAATTAATTTAAAATTTCTAACTTATAGAAATTTCAGTTCCTTCCTGAGCTCCTATAAAACCTTGGTTTTATAGGAGATTTACTCAACGTGGCATATGCCACTGTCTGTTATTTTGTATTGTTATACAATTTACGATTTAGGCATTTAGCAGTTTTACGCTCTTAATCCAGAGCGACTTACAGTTGTACATTAAGTAGAAACCTTGCGTAATCGTGTTTTTATTAACTATGAGAAAAATGAGTGAGAATTGTTTCTGTAACACGGACGACGTCATGGAAGGGGCGGGACTGCACAGCTCTATAGCGCAGCACTAGGGAGGAGGACGGGTCAGGGTTGACTGACAGATCGGTAAGATCCAGTCAGGGTGACTACTGTAGCTCAGGCTATAGATATAGCCTAACCAGTCACAAGTGGCTGCTTTACAAAGTGTCTGCCTCTGCCTCCCAGCCCTGTCCTTCTGTGCTGACGGAGGTGAGCTGAGCTAAGGTGAGCCGAGGTGTCTCCCAGACAGCTCCTCTTCCCGGAGCGCTCCTCTGCCACACGCTCTGAACTAGAGGGAAGCTTTGGTGTCTAGTTGTGGAGCAGCCAGAGCTAACGAGCTCCACAGGAGACAAACTGATGTATGTGTGGAGCTGTCCATGGTGCCAACTAGCTGGAAGGTACAGCAGCCAGTCATCAGTCGCCATTCACCGCCCTAAATACTCACTGCACCTGCATGTGTCATCGCTGTCTGGTCTCCAAAACACTTCCTTTTCATCATCTTAAAAAAAAAAAAAAAAGACTGTAAGCTATAAGAGGGGTGGGCAATTATATTTCCCAAGGCACCAAATGACAAACAGAAAATATTGTGGAGGGCCATATAGCCAAATGCTGAACTAAATTCAATACATTGTATTTCTATATAAAAAAAAGCAGCAAATAAGCAGTAAACAAGCTGGAAAAAATGTGCTATTACTAAGCAATGAATATTCAAATTTTTAATTTATTCAATATAATATTTCCAAAAAATGCCAAAAACGTTTGTAAATCAAATGGAATTCAAGGCAGGAAAGTTGCATGTATGTGAATGCGAATTAGTCCAAACATAAGACCAGGTTAAATTAGAAAGTACTAAATTTGTGCAAGTGACCCTTCACAGGCCGGTCAGAGTCAGCCAAAGGGCTGCATTTGGCCCCTGGGCCAAATATAACATTGGGGCCGGGCCTATATAATTGTCTCTACGTTTTTTTGTTTTGTTTTTTCTGCCTTCATTGATCTGAAGTAAAGATAGACAGGGATGAGACAGACAAGGGGAGAGACAAGCAGCATAGGTCGCCATGAACGGGTCTCAAACACACAATGCACCGTGATGAAAAGCCTATACGGCATGCGCCTGGATGATTTGGCCAGCAGTCATTGTATGACTCAAGAACGGCGTGAAAAAGGAGTGTGCCCACAAACAAACCAGATAAAATGTGATCTGAACTTGCAGTTCTGGAGCTTGCTATTGGGATTTTAAATCGAATGGCATCGAGCCGGACATCGCAACCGGACTCACTTGCCTACTGGCTTGCCTCTTGTGGTTTAAGTCTGCTTTAGACGGTGCGCCTCTGTCATTTTAGCAATTAGTTTTTTGCGTACCTGTCACACCTTCACCCTTTTATCTCTTGGTGTTTGAAGACGGCACTTCACCTTAGTCTCAAGAAGTTACCATATGCATTTTGAGGAGTGAGAGTGTGATGTGTTCAGACAAAGGCACGCCACCACAAATATATATAGCCATTGATTGGTCTGAGAGGAGCAGATAAGGGATGAGTTGTTATCAGAAGTGATTTGCATCAGGTGAGTGTTCTCGGAGGAGTCGTTATCAGCTAGAATGGACATAGATCAGTGAGGGAGGTGAACCTCCCTGATGTTGTTCCAACATCATCTACAAGGCACAAGTCACCAAGACCCTAACTAACTCTGTAACATCCCAAACAACCATCCTAACTCCATCATACACCGCTACACACTTTGAGGTTTACAACACAGGGCAGATAAATAAAGTTAGCATGCAGTATACACTTTTGAGAAAACTTTTACAAACCGCTTTGAAGATGGCTTGACTTTAAGGTCGGCAGACAGACAGATTACCCGATTCAACATGTAAGCATCGCTTGAGTTCTACTCAAACAAAAAAAAAGAAAAGCTCGGCTGGAAGTTTCTTATCTTCCTGCATCCTTATTTCCATCTCGTTGAAAAACATGCGGCATAATGTACAAACGGGTGGAACAGACACAGACGGTTATCTATTCCTAGGCAGGCTGCGTGTGGAGGAGTATATATATATATGTTGCTGTCTAACAGCCTCTAGCTTTGGCTTCTGAAGCACTCTGATGTCTTCTAGGCCAGGTCCAGAGTTCCCTGCTCTGCTGCACATAGATGGAAAATTACCCTGACAGTGCAAGGCCTCACTCCACCTTTAATACGGAAAAAATGCAAACACAAATGTTTAATTTAGTTTTAAGTACAAGACTAAACTATAAAACTATGCTTCGGGGATCATCAATATGTAAGTACACGGACAAATGTGTCTGTGGCCAAGACGTGCCCTTGTCCTTGCCAATTCTTAAGAATTTCTACAGAGAATTGCCCAGGCACTGAATGTCAGGTTCCAGGTTTTCTCCGGAATACTGATTTACTGTTGTGCTACGAATGTATGGCATGTTATAAGTCCGCTAGTGGTTCTCAAATGTTTTATTTTCAAGGATATACTCTATAATTCAGGGGCCAACCGGTTCATTCAGGGCTTCTGTATGTCTGTGTTTCTGCTAAGGGTGCGGTAGAGTAATTTCCATCTGGCAGACATAGTTTGGGTCCTTAGCGGCTTCCAACACTGGAGAATTGCACAGTGAGTACCAAAACAAGGCAGTAGTAAGAATAATAATATTATGTTGTTACATGTTAGAGTAATTATACCATTCTGTAGTTATCCACTCACATTGTAGGTGTGTGGCCCCTCACTTCCAACATGAACCCAGTAATGTTAGGTCGGTGCATTTGTGCAGATGTACCGGTTCTGCGTTGCATTGTATTTGGTGACTCATTGGACCCCGCGCCTGGCTCTCAATGGATCTCTCACTGTGCACTTTTGACATTTCTTAAATGACTCATACACCAACTCTCTGGCAGAGAGTGGGTTTGTATTATGAAACACTTAAACCTTAAAGAATGAGATATTTGATTTATTTTTTGTTTCAATAAGTAATACGAGTCTTTTCTCTTTTCCTTTTGACTATTCCACTCAGGGTTCGCGCCACAGCGAATCATCTGCCATCCACCTCACCCTGTCCTCTGCCTCTGCTTCTCTCGCACCAACTAAGTTCATAACCTCTTTGACTACATACTCATAAATCTTCTCTTTGGTTCTCCTCTTGGCCTCCTGCCTGGCAATCCCCACCACAACATCCTTCTAGTGATATACTCACTATCCCTCCTCTGTACTGTATGTGTCCAAACCATCTCCGTCTGGCCAGCAGATACACTGGGACCGGCTGGAACTCTCCCGGTTATCACCATGCCAATTCATCACTTCTTTTGGGTGGCAGCAGGTTGCGGGCGAGTCCCCAAGAGTGTTCAGTTCAGTTTGGCTGCTTTGAAGTGTTGATCGTCTAGTATCACACCATGCCTTTTGGTGCCAGTGTCTGTGATTGCAGTTCCAGGAGAGCAGCACCCATTTTTGACCAGGCTTTTTTAACCCATGTGAAGCTCTGACATCTCTATGATGGGGACAGAAGATGGAGCAGGGACCCCACTACATTCACGTTCTTGATTCATGTTAAATGTGTGGGTAATACTTGACCTTTGGCTCTAAACTTTTCCTGTATACAAAACCTCTTCTCCACAACTATGGAGTGGCAGGAGACATAGAACAGGTCTGGAGACAGTTGAGTCAGGCTGTCAGAAGCCGCAAGCTGCCAACCTGTAATGCCAACATCCAAAGAGCACATGCTCAGATCTGGGTCTTCTGTGACATTCTCTACAGTGAACATGTACGAAAGTACATCAAAGAGGAATTGAGACTGACTGGGAAAATAACTCTTTTTTTCAGCTTCTGAGATACACAATGCAATTCCGAATATTTTGTGGTTCCCCAGTATCACTAAGGACCCCCAAGGGGTCCAGGACCTCCTGTTGAAGACCCCTGCTCTAGTACAGATGGAGAGTCATAGGAAAGCAACAGCCAGTACACCATAGTGCAATAATACCGAATGATGCTGTTGGTACTTATTTATTTTAACCTAAAGTCATAGCCTCCCTAAAGTCATGCACACTCACAGATTTGAGCGAGCAGACTATAAATAATCATTGATTGATTAGCTAAAAGGATAACACACAAAAAATCTTGTTTCTAATACATGCAGTACATACAGTAGTACAACATCAAGCTGCTGATTATTTCATTATAATACTAATATTATACTGTATCTTGCAATTCAGAGAATTTTAGTTTCCATGTCTTGTCTTTTCCTCTGCATGCTTCAACCTTGACAGAGAAGAGACAGGCTGATTTCAATAAAAAGCTTTTACATGACCATGGACGTGGCTGGACTGTGTAAATAGGAATGATCATCACATGGTATATTGAATATCTGGACTGAGCCTGTAATATAGATTTTTATACCGCCATGCATGCTCCTGTTCCAGATAAATTAACCACCAGGGCTTTTTGGGGCCCTGTGTGGTCCACGTGTAAATGGCCCACTAATAAATGTTTCAGTGCGGGGTAGTTTGTCATGAAAACTAGTCCTGTGGGAGTATAGTTTTCATAGATTTTGTTTTCTAGTTGATCTTAAATGAAACTGAAAATAATAATGAATCTGTAATTTTTCTCCATAATACCGGTTCCTGCTAAAAGCGAGAATGACATTATTCTGTTGAGAATTCTTGAAGAATACTTTGACACAGATAACTGACATGGCACTGAGGTCTGCGGGGAGCGGTACTTACATGTTTATTTATGTCAACAATATGTTGGATGGGATTGGATCAGAACGCTGGATCGCCAAGCGGGAATTCAGCTCAAATGCTGCCCCGTTTACACATTCCATCACATTACGATAGGCGGGATTATGAAATGCAATGAAGACGACTCACATCTGCTCGACCCGGAAGTGATTACACTCCGTAGCTGTAGTCTTCTAGACCAGGGGTCGGCAACCCAAGATGTTGAAAGAGCCATTTTCGACCCAAAATTAAATTCAAAATCTGTCTGGAGCCGCATTTTATTTATTTTTTTCCTCAGAAAAAAGGTCCTCAAAGAAAAATCATTAACATGGTGAAACACAACCTTTCTTCAGAAATGGAGTTTCTAAAAATGAAGGAGTTTTACAGAACTCCATTTCTAGTCCACACAACATCTCTAAGGTATATTAATGACATAGTAAACTGAGTAAACCTTTGAAAATGGGTGGTTCAGACTGAAAGCTCCACCTCTGATACCTGCTGGGCTTTTTTGACATGGCCAAGTGCTACTTTAACTGGCAACTGTCAGACGGCGCAACGCGTTTTGGGTGACTGAAATGTTTATATTATTTTGGTGTGGATCACCCCAGTGTGTGTGCCACTAGGGCTGTGCTCTAGAGCCGCATGCAGCTCCTGAGCCGCAGGTTGCTGACCCCTGTTCTAGACTAACATCCAGGCAGTTGACATTCATAGGGGCTTTACAGACGGAGAGCTTCAAACGCACGCATTATCGCGGCAATTCCAGCGAGCCACTCAGTGCTGACAGTCGAGAATCGTGTAGCAAGAAGAAAAGCTCACAGGATTGAACTCTAAAATGGCTCACGGGCATGTGCACAAAACAAGCACGCGTGCAACAAACAACACTGGTCATCCGGTGTCACGTGATTGCTTTATCGCACATACTGTAGCGTTTTCTAAGGCCAAAACGCCGGCGCTGTTCAAAATGAACTAAAAGGCACGACGTATTGAACAACACTGGTCAATGGATGAACTGCAACGTGTTTCATATATTACACTAGCTGCTTTATATGCAGTATTTACACTAGCTGCTAGTAGGCTACTAAAAAAAATGAACCAACAAAAAATAAACCAACATACCTGCAAATCATGTTTCCGGCTAATCATGATGCTTTAGCTTACCGTATTTTCCGCACTATAAGGCGCACCGGACTATAAGACGCACTGGATTATAAGGCGCACCTTTTTGAACTGTTTTCATATATAAGGTGCACCTGATTATAAGGCGCAGGGAATAGAAACTACTACAGTTTACATAGAATAGAAGCTACTTCAGTCAAACAATCCATATATAAGGCGCACTGGATTATAAGGCGCAGTGTGGATTTTTTAGAAAATTAAAGGCTTTTAGGTGCGCCTTATAGTCCGGAAAATACTGATGCTATAGCTTAATTTCTTTTGCTTCAGCATCATTTCTTTAGCTTTATATTCTGTGAGTCTTGCCCCACAGCCCTAATTTCCTCCTGAGGGGGAGGAGGGCACCGTGGACTGTGGAGATGTGCAAGTTGTTTGAATGATGAAATGGAGTTGCCTTGGTGGTGCAACAGTTGTAGTAGTGCCCATATGGATCGGGCCATGCTCATCAGTGGACCAGCTGTTACTGGCAGTTGCATTGTTGGACTTGTGGGAGCTCAGAGTTTGAACAAACATTTTGTATTTTGAAATTGATTCACATAAGAATATTGGAGAATATTGCAGTTTATTTTTAAAACAGAAGGTTGTGGGTTGGAATCTTGCCTGCGGTAGATGTCAGCAAGGGTATGTGGTCACAACGGGTTCTCAACAAAGACATGCGTTCAGATCTGAGTTACAGGAGGCATGTCCAAAGCCTGTCCTGGATGCAAGTATCCGGACGCAAAAGTGAAAACATGCAGTATCACGGTTCAAGCTGTTAAATAATGGAGGTCACGTCTTCTAAAGCGGACTAAAGCGATGCCAACATGCCCTGTCCGCTTCATTTGACTCATTTGAGATTTATGTCCATATATTGGACAGAATCATAACTCACTGCCCGCCTAGCCACCGTCTCAAGCGGCACCGGTCGGAAATGTGCCATCCTGGGAGTGAGAATGCATTGGATCCGCCTCGTGTCATCATTGGCTCCTCATTTTGTCTTGAAATAAGAGAAACACAGTGTGTGTGCGTGTGTGCAAACAAGTGAAACCCTGGCCAACCTTCTGTCCTTTCAGCCCAGATCAAGTCAAACAGACAGGCAGCCTCTTGCAGTGCAGCACGCCCCCAGGTCGTTCTGACAAGATGGGGAAGACAATGGATTCGTGACTCTGCCTTCGATCCGACTCCATGTGTCAAATGTCAGTTAGCCTCTTCTAGGAAAGGCGTTGGAGGAGGAGGTGTCCACGCTGCAAGGTCGATGCGACCTAATCCGATTAGTCCAAAATGATTAATATTCTGAAGTTGTAAATTACGGATGAGCATCAAGGGTCACATAAGGATGCAGTGTTAAAACATTTTGAGAATGTTTCTTAATTAAACCGTGTGCCTCCTTCTTTCTCCACTTGTATTTATCTTACACTGTATGTTTTTTTAATTTAGAGCCACTTATTCTTCTTGATGTAGAGCCAATAATCGTATGCGAGTAGCAGCAGCTTCAACGCTGAAAAGGGCTTTTGTGTTGAGTGTTGGATGCAGAGCATTCACGTTGTATCACTAGTGCAAGCAGCAGCCTACCAGTACTGCGATAGGGTGTATGTAACTAGTTACTCAGTAGTCGCGACAACAAGCAGGGCATTTTTTTTCACAGGGGCCCCCCTTGTCAGCGTCTTGATCTATTTGTCTTTTGTTATGGGTGAGACAACCCACAGAACACAGAAGAAAACTCATTATGTTTAGTTGCACTGCTAAAATAATAATAAATACAAATAGAAGCTTATTAATTCAAGCATTTACTTGGCCCCCCCTGGCTTTGGGACCCCCTAAAATCGTTTAACTTTTCCTCACCCGTCGACGCCCTGCAACAAGCAACTAGTTGCGACCGTGACCACTAATAAACTACAGCAGTCGCGACCATTAAGAAACTGCTCACAACCAGTAAGGAACTTGTCGCGACCAGTAAGCTACTGGTTGCAACCTGGTCATTGGTCGCTACTGGATCTCGTCTGGTCTCTCTATTCGGGCATAATATGACATACAACGTAAAAACGGCAAAAATAATACCTTCCTGGATTACTGCTATTTTTTGCAAAAAAAAGCCTTCCCCACGGCAACAGAAAACAGAAAAACACACACACTAGTACCGAGCCCTGAGGGACTCCAGTCACCCATAATAAGGGTTTTTATGTGGTTAATCTTTCTGACTGCATTCAGATCACCAAGGTTGCCTCAGGGTCCTTTTTTCCCCCCTCTCTCTCCTGTGGGAGTTTGACTGAGCCGAACGCACAATGTTCCTCATCAACTCACTGTTGCAATCATTTATGTGCACATTTATATCTGGAAGCTTGGCAGGTTTTTCCTACTGATCGTCCACTTAACCAGCACCAGTCTCCAAATTGGGAGTAAATAGGCCTAAGCTCAAGGTCACAGTGATGGTAATTCCCCCTGGGGGGAGAGAATTGCTAATTCATTTTCCCACCTAGATTTTAATGGGGTGATTCAACACAGCGGCTTTTGGGCCCACATGCTGCAAATGTACTGGCTGTCACAACAAAGTTTATAGCATTGTGTGACATGGCTGTCGGGGCAGAAGCCTTGTATCTCTGTATGTTTTTATTGTGTCGATCAGGGGTTTTTGGTCCGGGGACCACCAGTGGTCCCTGGGAGGATTCCAGATGGTCCCCAGCTAAATGATGGACAGTTGGTAACCCTTATAGATCTGTAACTCTTGATGTTGTTAAAATGAAACCACATGCACCCTCACAGGTCCATTTGATTTCATTTTACTCTCTTAACACGAGGTAAATTCTATTTAAATATCTGAATTTGTTAATTTTAAAGAATCTATGCAATTAGAAAATGTAGAAGAATTGTTATTTTGACCAACGTTTGGCCAGTTATCTCACCTAAATTGAGGACAAAAACTTGAAAATCCTTGATTTTGGGTCCAACAGATTAAACTCAACATCAAATAGTGGTCCATGGCTAAAAATGCTGAATAAATGATGGGCCTTGGGTATGAAAAAGTTTGAAAACCGCTGGTGTAGATTGACACCCCAAATTTGTCACGCCAAAAAGGTCACGCAAAACTAAGCGAGAAAATAGACTATTTATTGTGACACGCGCTTACAATCACACAATGGCAGCCATTACTTTGCAGCAAGGAACTCGACGGAAGACGCTTTTGTTTTCAAGGGGGATGGGAATTAGTCACTGTTATAGTGACAGTGACTGAACTTGTCGGAGACAATAAACAAAACAATTTGCCGCGGCTGCCTCGCGAGTGCTTATTCCACACTATTCAGAGGCACTTCACAGAAATGGAAACCAATAACAATTCAATCATTGTATGGCATTTATTTCTCCCTCTCTCTCTCTCTTTCTCTCTCTCCCTCTCTCACCTTTTCTGCTGACTATTAGCCAATGTATCTTATGCAGTGTCTGGGCACTGTATTAATGTACATGTCTTCTTTCTAGTGGTGCAACCATATAGTAAGTTAGTAACTGCATCAGAAAATCGATTTCAATTTCAAGAATCAAAGTATATGGTAAGGAAAACAGCAATATTGACTATGTATGTATTGCATTGTTTTGGATTGCACATAGTCAGCATTGAACCGTTTTGCTGTGAAAAATCAGGGGTTAATTACTTTATTTCTGTGTAAAATAATGACAATCTATTTCAAATCATTGAATCTTATTGTATCGGATCGTCATAACGAATCAATATCCTCAACCACAAATCGGGATACACATCCTGTCGCTGTTAAACAATTTATCATTACAGTTCTACTAGATTCTCATTGTGTGTGTTCATTGTTTTCCCGACAAAATGAATTTCAGGATATATTATACAGTATATGGTGTAGCTGTTTAGTGTTGTTGCCTACTCTGTTGATATGAAGACAAAACTCATTACCCACACGTCTCTTTCTGAGAACCCCCAGTGCAAGCATATTTGAATTGCAGATCCCCCCCCCCATCCTGCACTCAGTTTAGTTATCAGTTCCACAGTTATTATATTGTGAATCTATGAGCTTACATCGCCTGGCAATACAATCTGATTTTCATGTAGTATAATATTATTTTACTGCTCTTGCACTGTATGCAGACTACTACCTTTGCTGCCTATCTATCATGTCTGATACTTCCAACCATGTGACTCCCATTGGAAATGAATTGAGGGTCGTTCCCCTGTGGTGGTGTGGAACGAGCGGGTCGAATTTGAGGCCAGTGTGATGTGGATTACATACACACGGACACAGACAGACAGACAGACAGACAGACAGACAGACAGACAGACAGACAGACAGACAGACAGACAGACAGACAGACAGACAGACAGACAGACAGACAGACAGAGACTTGGACATGGGTCCAAGAGATTAAACTCAACATCAAATGGTGGTCCATGGCTAAAAATGCTGAATAAATGATGGGCCAGTGTGATGTGGATTACATACACACAAACAGACAGACAGAGACTTGGTGCATGCAATGCAACTCGTTCATATTGTCATATCACCCATTTTAACCATGTGTCTCAGACTGCCTTTGCCATTTTGTGCAGCCCATGCCATTTGTGCACTGTTGAGTGAGAAAACCATGCTGCACATTAAGCTAATCATCTGAAGACCCCCCCCCCCCCCCCCCACACACACACACACACACATACACACCAAAAAAATGCCATCAGTACCCACTTTCCCTAATTCAAGAAAGAAAAAAAAAATGTATACACATCGTCTACAACATCTTTGCTCAGAAAGCTGCAAGAGAACACCCTGGCCAACATGCTGTGAATGAATGATAACTCATGCACCCTTTGAAGAAATTAACATTGCATGAAATAAATGGAGTGAAAGAGTTGCAATTAGCGACTCCCTGAGCAGATTGATTTGAAACTCTGGCCATAACATTTTATTATGTCCAGTTTATTTTTTTAATTGGAAATAAATAATGTCAAATCATATGCAAATGAGCATTCCTTTCACAGTCGTGCTATTATTATTTGTTTTTACGCTCACATGGCCTGTCAAGTGGAACATCTTTCCATGTTCCACTAGCTCTCACTGTCCCCCTGCAGTACCACCACATACCCCTAGCCTAGGGGGATGTACAAACAGCTAGAGCAAGTTTTAATTCAGTTAGTGGGGGTAAACTCCGAAGCAGAAAAATAGAAGGGAGAGACAGAGAAGATACGTTTAAAAATCACACTAAAGTGTGAACTGTGTGCTTCTGTATGTGCACTCTGTATTAGTAAAACAGCACCGCCCGTTGGTGTTGTAAACCATAAGGGACAAGTTGGCTAAACAAAGCCAGGCTTTGGAGTGGTGAACGATCTTGGCAAAACAGATAAAGTGTGTACTGTGTGTGTGAGTGTGTGTGTGGAGTTATGGTGTGGAGTTACAGGTAGAGTTATGACTGCGCCACCCTTCTAGAGTAGCCAGTGCACTAACACAAGCGCACCCTCCCGGTTTCCCAGTGTTGCCATGTCCCCAGTGTTGCCCCTTGTTATAAGCAACTTTGGGCTATTTTCTCCTTTTGTGTTGGTTGCACTTTTTTAGCTTATTTGCTTGGTTGGTTGCATTTTGTAGCTTATTTCTCACACACAATCTGGCAACACTGGAACTACTACTTCTCTCCTGTGTTGTTATGAATGGCACTGTGGGCTTCACAAAGTTGGGTTTTAGACAGCCAAATCAAGATGTGAAAGAACCACAGACATTTTTGACCAAAGTGGCAAGATACACAAGCAAGATGGAGTAAAGGTGGCAACAAACAGGAAAGGCAAACATCAGCTGCCTGTTGACTGCGACCAGACACCATCACTGTTCTACAAACTGTGTGAGCTTTCAACTATTTTCACTTCAAGTCCATTATTTATTCAGCATTTCCGCAACCTTTTGGAGAATAGGCTATTTTGTTGTCATTGGATAATGTTTTGTTTGCAATTCCATGCTTCGTTGATGTTGTGAGAGGAGAAGGAGGAAAACTGCTGCTTTTTTATGTTTTCCTATTACTAGTGTGCTCAAGAGAAGTACTTTGTTTCAAATAAGTTCAAGTTTGCTTAGTTGTACAGCGGGGTGTTGGGTGTCGCTAGACAAGAAAAGATTTTTGGTGCCAGGCAGGCCCGGATGTAACATTTCCAAATTCCGGGGGCAGGTGAAAATGGTATGGGGGCAGCTTCATCGCACCCATACCATTTTCAGTTACAGGACTTTTATTAGGCAAGTAATTATTGATAATAACATCAATTGTTGTTGAAGTTGCAACAGGCACACATGCATAAAGCTACAGTAAAGGTCTGACTCAAGAAAGTTTTCTGCTTTGAATGGAACCAAATGGACCCTAACAGGTCCATTTGGTTCCATTTGTACACCCCTAGTAGTGACATTATGTCAGGGTGCCCTGACATAGGATGCCCTGCTGGTTTCTACTGCAGTCGGGCACTTCAACCTTTACGGCCGGGGAAAACAAATATTTGACAAGAAATTGACAATTGGGGAATGGTATTGAAAACTACTACTTGTATTCCTTCTCACGGCTGCATTTAAACTCTGACAGAACCCTCAGGTTCAATATTCGGTTCTGTGCAACTGCATGTCATGCTCCTATCGCTGTTGGCAGCTGCGCCGCTCGTAGCAGACATACTGTATGCGGTAGGATCATCTCTGTAGTTCACAATGTCAGTGCAATTTCACCACCGTTGTTGCCAGACCATCTCCCTGTTACTGTAAGAAAAAAAAACACACAGGATATCCAAACTTTAAATTAATTCCCTGAGCGTAGACAGCTGTGTTTTCTTCCCTGTGCCTCCTCCTATGCATTCTAATTTGTACTGTAAGCTATAGTGCCCTATTTTTTTTACCATTGTTGTACCCCTAATGCCTAAATGTAATTGCGTTTTGTAAACCATTTTTGAGAACATTTTTTTCAATTTTTTTTGACGAAGTGATTTATAGCCACATGTCGTGAGTTCAAAGATGTTAAATCGATACTAAATCTTTCAGCAAGATATCTTGCTCTTCATTTACCAGAGACAAACATTAAAGTCCATAGACTTTGACTGAGAGTGTAAACATCTTAATTACTTAATTTTCAAGAGTCTACACATTTAGAAAATGTAGAAGAATTGTTATTTTGACGTTTCGCCAATTATTTCTGCTGAATTGTGGACACAAACTTGAAGATCCCTAATTGTCAACATCAAAAGGTGGTACGTGACCCAGGGGCCCATAATTTCTAAATCCATCTATGGGTGGAGGTTGAAACATCAGTTTGTTGCAGGCTAGTCCCTTTCCTCTCTCTCTCTCTCTCTCTCTCTCTCTCTCTCTCTCTCTCTCTCTCTCTCTCTCTCTCTCTCTCTCTCTCTCTCTCTCTCTCTCTCTCTCTCTCTCTCTCTCTCTCTCTCTCTCTCTCTGGTCAGCCACATATAGTAATGAAACCCAGATATTTCAATTCCTAAACTTCCTTAATGTGAGATCCATCTATTGATGCATGCTTGGGTGGGTAGGATCCTCATTCATAAGCATGCACTCCGCTTTCTTAGCATTAGTCATTTTGACTCTAAGCAAACTTAAATTAAAAGTCCATAGCCTTGGCTCGGCCCCAGCCACATATGCACTCATTCATGCTGAAAAAGTGTACACTTGTGCAGCTGGACACCTAAACGCAGGTGTGCATGCAAATGAAAGTGCTCCAGGTTTAAAAGGAGGCATATAATCAATTGAATGTATGTATGTCTGGTATACACACAAATATATTCATGCATTCATGCAATATGTTCTCAGGCCAGCCAGCACTGGCAGCGCAGGGCACCCACCCATTCGAATAATAATACACTCACACACACAAGGGGCGGATGTAACATGCCCCATTTTGGGGGGCAAGAGAACACGTTGGAGGGGCAAGAGAAAATCGTATGGGGGGTGTCGCTTCGTGCCACGGGCGATGAAGCCGCACCCATACCATTTTCAGTTACAGGACTTTTATCGGTCAAGTAAAGCATCAATAATAACATCAGTTGTTGTTGAAGTTGCAGCAGACACGTTGCCCCCCCCCCATGCCCAAGCCTAGATCCGCCCCGGCACACACACTTGACCACGCAAACATAAGCGTAAAATGCATCATGTGTGCGCAATCACAGCCAGCAGTCCTCTCATCCTCATCTCTTCCTCATGCGCTCCTTGACTGCAACACATTGCAGTCGTGTGTCTCTCTCTGACACGGCATTTTCTTTTTTTATTACATTGGCTCTCTCTCTATCCCTTTCCCCCCTGTCTCTCCCTCTCTCTCTCTCATTTACAGTGCTATGATGCCTTTCTCTTCTCTCCCGGCAGGCGCCCGGTCGCGTTGCAGCGAATGACAGACAAATAGATGGAGAGATGGAACAGGTTTCCGCAGTGTTGAATGCGTTTGTGTGTGCGAGCGTGCGTGTCTGCGACTGTGTACATGTGTGACTGACTGTGCCTGCCAGGGCGCGACACTCGCTGCGGTTACAGTTTGTTCTTGCACACGCACGCACACACAAACAAACACACACAGACACAGGCAACACGCACACACACTCAACACACGGGCACGTGCACACGCGCGCACACTCACACACACACTCAATACACAGGCACACACATTTGGACGTACACACAAACCCCAGATAATGATGCTGTGCATGCCCCTATAGTATACTTCCATGTCCATGAATTAATGATCTAGCGGCTCTATAGCCGCTTTCCTTCTGTGTGTCCGTCTGTCTGTCTGTCCATCTGTCTGTCTGTCTCTCTCTCTCTCCCTCGCCTCCTCTGCATGCTCTCGGCAAGGTTCCGATCTGTATCTTGCGTCTATTAGCTCAGATGCATTCCAACATTTCTGTCCGCTCTGTTCCGATGCAGTGGCGATTAAGCAGTGCCGGGTGCCGTGGACATTATGTGTATAACCTTGGTTGCTCATTGATCTTCCCTGTCACTTCTCCATTCCTTTTTTATTCAACCAAAAGGTTGAGCAAACACCTCTGTACTGGGCTGAGTATGCAGTAATGTGGTACTATAAATTCAGCATTCGGTGATTTGGGAGATTTGGGGGAAAAAATCACTCCGTGGGAGGTTATGTACCTATGCCGTCGTATCAAGATGTGAACATGCAAATGCTCTACCGTGGGAGGTTATGTAGTGGTATTAACCTATACCCTTCAACTTCGCAACTCCATCTGGCAAGGAGCCTATCTCCATGAGTGGGCATGGCTTATGACAGGGGTTTTCAACCTTTTTGACACCAGGGACCACAGTTTATTCAGCATTTGAGCCACGGACCACCTTTTGACGACATTTTAGCCAGACCTAAAACTAAAGAATTATTTTGGTTTTGTTCACAATTCCAGGCTGGATTTTGCAAGCAAAACAGTGTAGACTTCTTCATTACAGTAAATAGTGCTAATTCAGATGATGAATATTTTAACTCTTGAGAGTGTGAAAATGAAACCAAATGGACCCGCAAGGGTCCATTTGGTTTCATTTTCACACTCTCAAGAGTTACATCTGGTTAACCTGCTTTCCATCATTTAGCCTCGGGACCACCTGGAACCCTCTCAAGGACCACTGGTGGTCCCCGGACCACCTGTTGAAAACCCATGGCTTATGAAGATTGATTTTAAAATTGAAATACTGTCGAGGCTTCTGATTTGTTTGGGGAAAAAAACAACAGTTTACCTTTGTTGGATCAATATCTAATCAGATACAACAACGCTATGCAACAGGTGACATCAGGGAAATTGGAGTCAAGCTGGCACTTGCCAGAGTCAGTTGCAGTTGGTAACATTCAGAATCAGAAGTTGAATGTTGCAATGGCAAATGATGCTGGTTTGCAGGCTAGTATAAACCCCCCCCTTTTCATGTTGTTGACAGTTTAGTTAGTACCTGCATGGAAATATGGAATATTCATTGTCTTTCAGCAACACATTAAAGGGGAAGTCCACCCATTTTCAACATTCTAATACGTCATTAGTATACCCTAGAGGTGCTGGGTGGACATGATAAAAAAAAGTTCCCCCATTCTGTGTTCCCAAGAAATGGAGGTCTGAAGAAAACCACTAACATGGTGAAACATCTTGATGACATCATCAAGATGTATTTTCACCATGTTAATGGATTTCTTTAGATGCTTCTTTTTTCTGAGAGCGTACAAATGGAACCAAATGAACCCGTTAGCGTTCATTTGGTTGCAAATTTTGTACGCTCTCGGAACAAAATGTTGAAAATGGGTGGAATTCCCCTTTAACTCAAATGTAGGAAACAACTTTTCAATCTAGTGCAGCTACTGTGTGGTTAAAATAAATGCTTTATCTTAGTCTGCGAGTGTTGTTGCACTGCATATGCGCAGCATCATGCACCAGTGGTGCCATCCACCGACACTGTATTAAAATACCATAAGCTCAAAAATATCAGAGGCATCAACACCATGGCTTTTATCTAGGTAATACCGAAGTACGGTGCACTGTGTCATGCCTACTCTATATTATTATTATTTTTTTTTTAAATAGCAAAATTTGAATTAAGTGAAATCACTGACTATACGTTTAATAATTCACAACCGAAAAATGGAGTCTGCAGAAGATACTCTTCCAGCGATTTCCCATGGGGATATTCTCCTTCAAATGTAAAAATGGAATGGCTGCGCTTGTGAGAGGGAGATGAGTAGCGTGTAAGGAGGAGAAAATACACAGAAGACTGTTTGTTGTTGGTGTTTTGAACTTTGACAGTCAGTATAGCAAAACTGAAGACTGTTTTGTTGTTGGTGTTTTGAACTTTGACAGTCAGTATAGCAAAGTACTGTAATAACTTGGTGCTTATACATTCTATTTAACAAAGGACTGCTTACCCAAGACGGCTTATTCTACAACTGCAGAAAAAAACTCACTTTGAAACTGACATAATCATGCAATGTTATTGAAGATAATGTAGTAATATAATGTAGTGAATATAATGATTGCCAGAATGGCTGAAAGCAAATTTAAAAGTACTTGGTTGGCAAGGAGTTCTCATGCTTAGGCTATTCTCAATGAAAGGTTTTGGCAGCATGGGAACGTGAAGCGACATTGGGATTTCTACACAAAGAGAAATGAAAGCTCATGCAGTTAACGCATGAGATGAAATTTGTGAAATTTCTTAAGCGATCTAATATGTTTTTGTTCTTACTTCGCACCGTGTTACAATTTTATTCCATTGGTCTAGTCAGAGAAAAAAAAAACACATACAAAAACACAAGATCAGGTTGAAATGAAAGAAAATAAACAAGCATTTTAATTGAAAATGATCTGTTTTATTTTTCTACGGTGGGAACATCTAGCATGCAGTGGGTGGAAGGTACTGTAGGGGTCACGGTTAAAAGACATGAATGGAGGGACAGAGAGATAGACCATCAGAGACAAAAGAGAGGACATTTAGTACCTCCATTCCACAGTTTAGTCGTGGGACAGGTTTAGAGCTGTCTCTGAATGGAGGAGCTGGTGTGAATCACTCCTCTTCAACCGTGCTAATGCCTTGGATTTATTAATTGTGTTCTCGTTCAATCTACGAGTTTTAATTCTAAAAATACTTCAATTTATACAGCGTATTGTTCTGCTTGAATAATAAATAAATAAATAAATAAATATCTGGCACTGAAATGCCATGGCATTTTGGTCACATGACTGGGCCACTGTTGCTCAGTCATCACTCATTCACATGCATGCGACGCACTCTTGCCTCGTACGGCGTACATTAAGATCGGACGCGCGCATGCATGCACACGCATGCTAAATTCCCTTTCATAGCTTCAGTAGCACATAGTAGCTTACATCTGCGCTGCGAAAATGAAAGCCTGGACCCAGGGTACCCCAGAGCGGCTATCAAAAGGCGGGACTTCTGGTTTGTTAACTTCCCATTGCCAGTTTTTAGCCAATCGAGGCGCGGTGCTCCCGAAAATGTATACCCCGTGGAAACAATTTATTTCTCCTTTTGTGCTCACAAAGCTGTTGTAAAGGTTTAAAAGATGAAGCCCTGTGCACTTCGCACACTTCTATAACTGCTTTGTTCACTGAAGTAATTGTTTCTGAAAATAAGAGTGAACAAGTCAAGACGCTAGTGAGGACTGAACAGGGTTGTTTCGCTGGCGTCTGTAAATACAGTAACTTCCGCAACTATAGTGTTAATAGTCTCAAAAGCGTAGCCTTTGACCAGGTGTTCCCAAGCAAATTATACTAGAGCTATTAGATTAGATCTTACCTAAACAGTACACAAGGCAGCAAAGTATAACAGTACTAAAGAAACCGCAGTGGGAGGGTTGTTGTTCTGGTGCCTTGCTGTCTGTCTGTCTGTCTGTCTGTCTGTCTGTCTGTCTGTCTGTCTGTCTGTCTGTCTGTCTGTCTGTCTGTCTGTCTGCCGTTATTTGCAAACTTAGTCAGCTGCCCTCATCATTTATACTGTATATACAGCGTGTTGGGTGCATATATCATTGCTGCGCGACACTCCGCGTGGCTTCATCTCCTCACAACAGCGCAACCTTCACATCGACAGAATAAATCATTCATGTCATGTCATGCTCACTCAGCCTATTATGCACAAAAAAAAACGTTTTCATTCAAATTGGTAGATAATCTGACACGTTTAGGCCTATTTTCATTCCGTGTATCTACAATCTCCAAGGGTGCATGTGCACCAAATACTGCATATTTTACCGTAACCAAATAACGGCCCTGTGGAGGCCGGTGCAAAAATAAATAGCCTGCTGCAAATAATGACCTGGTTCCTTATTAACACCCGGGGTCCAAAAGGAGTTTGCATAATAACAGCCCGGGCTACTATTTGGCATTTTATGTGCTTTTTTCTTTTGCTTCCATGGCTTTGTGGGCTTTTAGATTGTCTATTTGTGTGGCTAAGGAGATTTTGGGCTCCATTTTCGTTACCGCTAAACCCCTTATCCCTTAACTTCTTTGCCTTTTTAAACTATTTAAAAAACATTTTTCAGTAGTTCAAATGGCCAGTCTACAAGCTCACAACGTGTTAATAGATTGACATGTTAAAATATTGCAAAAAGAAATAAGGAATTGGGGATGAGGGGTTTAGCATGTAACGAAAATGGAGCCGTTTGTGTGGAATGGTGAGGAAAAAACGTGGACCAAAGTACAGCTTGTATCTCAAATCCACTGCTACAAGACTAGTGTAGAGAGGGTTTAAACGGTTAGAGAGAGACTCCTGATGCATGCAACACAACACACTGCAACAGAATTAATGCTTCACTGACTCACCGGCGGAAATGACTTCATTACTTCAATCAGACTGTCTGCCAGACTGCCACAGCTGCATGACCGCATTGCAGGAGTCCACCGCATTGTTCGCGACATGGAACCTGTGTGTGTGTGTGTGTGTGTGTGTGTGTGTGTGTGTGTGTGTGTGTGTGTGTGTGTGTGTGTGTGTGTGTGTGTGTGTGTGTGTGTCTAGGAGCATACAGTAGATGATTGAGATGATGGTTGCAGTGCGGCGGTGCCGGTCCCACCAGTGTGCCGGTGCCATGTCGTTATAATTTGATTGAACCCCCCCCCCCCCCCCAGTGCTTTTCCTCCTGTGCATTCCCTCCCGTGTCACCCAATGATCCCTCTAGTCATCTCTTATATTATGTTTCACAACAAAGCACGGCACCCGGCTGTCACGGCGACCGACCCACCGCAGCTGAGTCTAAGGCCTAGCTGTCAACCCAACTGAGATTCAAATGAAATGGGCACCTGGCTGGCGGCGTGCCGTGAGCTTTGGAGATCAGCTTTAGAGATTTGGTGTAGACAGAAGGAGAAAGGGAAACGTGGTCTAAGTGGTGTGTCATTGATTGAACAAAGTGTCCCTTAAGGCTCACACATTCTCCGGTGTGACAACCTACTCACCACGGTGGGTTGGAAAAATGATGACGTCACTGAGCCTGTGGTGCTAATAAGGTACTTTCAGACGGGCATCGATTTCACGCAGGCGTTGTCGCCTGGATCGACAGCAGGTCAGCTCCGGGTCTGCTCATGAGAGGTGCGACAATGATAGGATGAAAAAAAAAACAGAATACGAATCAAAATGGACCCTTGCGGGTCCATTTGGTTTCATTTTTACGCTCTCAAGAGTTAAAATGTTAGCCCAAGTCTACACAGAAAGAGAATGTAGAAGATTAATGGTCATTTTGATCTGTATTTTTGCCTGTTTTGTTTCCCAAATTCAGCCTGGAATTGTGGACAAAAGCAAAATAATTGTTTAGTTTTGGGTCTGTGGGGCTGAAATGTCATCAAATGATGGTCCGTGGCTCAAAAGCTGAATAAATAGCCCTGCTATCAAAAATGTTGAAACCCCTTGTCCTACAGTATAAGCCACTCACCTACCACCCCAGCACCTGCTTCTGCTTTTACTAACACCGCAGTGGTTAGGACGTTTATCACCTCAAAACTGCAGCATCTGGATCAGGCTTTATCAGTTCAATACAGGTCACGTATTACCACGTCTTTAAGAGATGGTTGGTGACCCCTAGCTGAGCCACAAGTAGAGAGAGGCATGGGTGGAACCCACTTCACAGACACTGACCAACCGGGAAGAAGATTATAATTCTGGTGGCTGGAGGAGGAGGGATAAATATAAAAAACAATAAATAAACGTGGGCCATTGACAACAATACCCTACTGAGGAGAAAGTCAAAGGACATGTTTATACATGGGGCCCCGGCATGGCGGAGGGGGAGCAGATGGCGGCTCTGTTTGAACACTGTGTTTTAATCTCTGTAACTGTGAAACCGGCCGGTCCAGCGACCCTCACCCTGCCTGGGCTTACCGGAGCCGCGGCCAGCGCTAACATTTGGCTAAAGGCATTGATTGTGAATCGCTCAGCACCCGACCGAACGCCACCACAAACACCTACCCCCACCCCGCGCCTGCCCAGCCGCCTGCCCGCCCGACTCCACCACCTCCACTCCCGCTAATGTAAAGTGACATTCCAATCGGGTGCGTGGCTTTGTAATTTAAAGTAGTGCAGGCAGTCCACTCTCATATTGAAATGGACTTTAGGCGATGCAGGCGAGTGAAACTGGGTAGTGAGAACCGGGCCGGCCTTCCCTGGTCTGCTCTGGTCGGAATGTATTGAGAGCATGGCCCCTTGAGATCCTTTTTTGAAGTCCTGTATGTATGTAAGTAATCCATATACTGTGTGCATACAGTGCTAATACAGAATTTACATATAGATAAACATTGCGGTGTAAATACAAGCGGTATGAAAACACATGTACTGTAGGTCGCCTTTGAGGTTTGCTTTCGCTGACTCTCTACTGTATGGGTTATATATATATATATATAGGTGAAGTAACTACATGGATTTCATATAATACAAGCTGCTGTGGAGACTGAATGTTGCTTGGAAAGGTTGGGGCATTTGCACTTCTTTCACCTTGGTAAATGCTGCATTTCGTGGTTTGGAAAGGACCCCCGTTGATGTCTATGTGTGCACGTCCCTGGATGTTGTGTATACTATCTATTCTCTATAATATATGGCATTGGTTTTCCACCAGTGATCCCTGAGAGGAATCCAGGTGGTCCCCAGGCAAAATGATGGGAAGTTGGTTAACCAGATGTAAGTCTTTGAGAGCGTAACAATGAAACCAAATGGACCCTTGCAGGTCCATTTGGTTTCATTTGTACACTCATTTTGATCTGCATGTTTGACTGTTTAGTTTCCCAAATCCAGCCTGGAATTGTGGACAAAAGCAAAAGAAATCTTTAGTTTTGGGGTCTGTGGGGCTAAAATGTCCTCAAATGGTGGTCCTGGTGTGAAAAAAGGTCAAAAACCCTTGCTTTGTGGTTCCAGAGATTAACTTTCAAGCATGAAGGACAGTTGATGTTGGAAACATTTAAAATGGAACGGGTACCAGTGACGTTGCACTTCTTACTTTAGGTGATTTAGATGCAGCCTAAATCAAGTGAACTAAACTGTGAGTGACAGAATAAATATAAAATACATTAAAAGGAAAAACATTAATTTACAGACTAATTACTTTTTTATTCATTAACAGTTATTGAAAGTGTCATCTTTCTTTTTAGTTTTCTTCTTTCTTCATTTTTTAGCTAGTGCCTTCTTAGCCGACAGAGGCATCTGTCGGTTCATATGCTGCTCACATATTGGCTAAATTTAATCAACATTAAATCAAGCGTCCTGGTGGCTGCCAGGCCGGCCCCATTCATCACCCTGCACCCAGCTGTACATCACAAGACGGCCTGCTTAATGTAGAGTTATGTGTGCATTTTATTAAATTTCAATCTACAATTTAGGCTTTTTTAACATTATGCTCTCCTCTTGAGTCAAACGCAAGTGCATTTGACTGATTGATTTAAAATATATATTGGTGAGAAATGGGTACAGCATATGTGCTACAGTTATTAATTGACATTAAGGGTAAAAGCATTGGAAAAAAAAGTCTGGAAAGTAGTTTCCTTTTTGTGGTCCTCTGGAGCAGTAGAATGAGGACAACGGTAACCGTGAAGAGTGGACACTTAAACATTGTGAGCACGTCAGTGTTTAAATTGACTATTTCTCAAAACACGACATAAATTATAAGCATATATTTTAAATGGTCTGAAGATATGGACTGACGTTTTCGCCTTTGCTAAAGGCCTGAATTGTAAATTATACATTTTTTCTTGGCCATTTGACATTTGAGGCCTAATTATGAACTGCAGCACAAAGTGTTGCAAAGTGCACCCAGACATATGGCTAGCCAGTCATTATGGATGTAAATTATGATGGAGTTGAAGGGTACATGTTGGTCTGATTATGATATGTACCGTGCATGTTTAACATTATTATTTTATGATTTATGCGCACTGGTT